>CM074721.1:33080476-33680476 GCA_037306005.1 Rhinophrynus dorsalis | reverse complement strand
AAGGGTATGAGGATCCCCTCGGTAACTTGGGAGATAAGAGGTTCCTATGAAGAAAGGCATTCCTGTTGCTATAACAGGGGCTGGAACTGGTGCAGCAGCTGTAACTGGAGGTGCAGGGACACTGGCAGATGATGATGCAGAACTGCTAGTGCCAGCCTGGTCACTTTGAGAAGAGGTAGACATTTTTCACAAAAATGAGTGTACTGTCTCTTTAAGAAAAATATGGCTGCTGTTGCTTTAAGAAAAATTATTTATGCAAAAACACAGTCTCTGAATATACAACTTTCTTTCCTTTATGTAACACTGGTGAAAAGGAAGAGCTGCACTTATCTGTATAGCTGGGATGACAGATGCTGTGCTCACTGCAGCAATGAGTAGGAAATGCAGACACAAACAGGCTGAAGAAAATAACTGGGGCAGCACACTGAATGATAGGAGAACAGGAGAGATGAGCAATGCAGCAGTGGTGATAGTGCTGAGGGTCTGGTACTCTGTGCAAGATGGCAGTGCCTAGCAACTCTATCAGGTGCAGCTAAGAAATCCTTCCCCTCTAGCACAAGGACAATACAGAATCGTTCCACTTTGCAGAGATGAAGAGAGGAGGAGCTGAACACACTGCAGGTGGGCGGAGCTACAGTGCCCAGAAGTTGGAGGGACACAGTTAACCTCTTGTATGCTCTTCTGGTAGCAGCATAATGTACAATGGCAGTAGATGATCACACACTAACACAGCAGCACAATCCTTTGCTCCACACAAGTGTAGGTAACTCTTGCAGTCCACAATAGAAGATGCTTGCAATTCACACCACACAGATTCAAAGCGATAGTCTCTCATTCAAGGGGACAGCACCCTCACTTTATCAGAAGTACTATTAATGACTTTATGGGACTTGTAGTTCCACAGCAATACAAGGAAAGTCTCTTTATACGGCACATAGATTCATCCTGTTCGTGACGCCAAAACTTATGTGGTGGCCTGGGGTTGTTAGGTGTTGCTGGCCCTTTAAGGTGTCACGTGGTTGGCAGTTCACTATGGCCGAGGGATGTAATGGGCCCAATCCCAGGTGGCATCCACATATGTGTGTGTCCCGATTACCCGCCCCCACGTAGGTACCTGTAGCAATGAGTACTCCAGACGCCCAGTCTCGGGGGTAACCGTTGCTCTTTATTGGCAGGACACAGGAAATCCAGATCACAGTAGTGGTAAATGATGAAGCTGGTGGTGAGTGGTCTTCTGAAGCAGGTGAATGGAGTTTTACAGAGGCCTTGAATAACTGAGTAGTAATAAATGCACTTGCTTGACTTGAATACCTGCATCCCATGACTGGAGTCCCTATTAGACAGGGTACATGCTTGTAGAGAATGCGTAGGAAACTTTGGCGCTGCTGGCGGGATGACCCTCAATTTCCAAGACAGCTTGCTATGGGCTATTTTATATAATCGTATTGTCCCACAGACTGTAGAGAGGAGGCACGTATATAATCCCTGCTAACTTGGGTGAACAGGTGATAAACAGGCTGGAAGATATGCTGAATACTTGCTTTAGGCTTTCTTAGTAAAGGATAAGGCCTGTGACTGACTGACTGGACTGACACTGAAGTGTGTCTGCTCTCTTCACACACCGAAGTGTGACTTCCCAAAACTACAGGGTTACAGACCCTCTATCCAGAGGGCTGCTCCTGGAATTCCTCCTCCAGAGCAATCAAGGGGGCTTGAGTGGCTCTAGGAGGTCACATGATTCATTAGACTCACTCCCACAGCTTAACCATGTGGATGATGATGATGAGATGTACAGTAATACACAGGGAAAATGTTAACATTAGTGTGAATGAAACAAGTAATTAGCTTTCTGACCAAAAGATGGTGCTATGCTAGACAATACACATACACATGGAAATAAAATGGAGAATGTGATACTACCACATTAGGCTTAGGGCCTATACCTTCACATGTGCTCAGGGAATACACAAAAGACTAGGTAAGAGAATACATATATGAAAGATCATGGGTTTAAGGTATGTAAGTGACCAAACATATAGTGACAGACTTCCAGATGCTGACTGGATTAGTCCAGGTCACTACACAAGCATGATCAGGTAAGTAAGTACTACTAGGAACAGCTAGGCACTTAAATCACAGAGAGAAAATAGTATAGTAAAATATATTTATTAATATAAAACAAAAGCAAAAACAATTTCCAAGGACAAATCCAAGTACAGCCAGAAGTCAGGGACCAGAGCAGGTATTCAGCCAGGCCAGGGTCAGGATACCAACGAGCAGCAGAGTCAGGAGTCGTAGCGGAGGATAAGGCAATAGGAATCTAAGTCAGCCAGGCCAAGGTCAAACTGGTAAGCAACACACAATAATAACATGCTGAGCAGACACCATGCGAGGGCAACTGCAAATAGGGCAACTAAGAGGCGGAGCCTGTGTAAGTCCCTCTGTTATGGGAAATAAAGTGTGTGCGCGTTCCAAATAACGCTGCCGGCAATATAATATACGCACTCACACTCCGAGATGCAGCACAGAGAAGGGAGGTAGAACAGAGCCTCGGGACAGTCGAACGTCGGCATGAGCACAGTCCCAGCGGCTTGGATAGGAGCAACAACCGGAACTTAGTGGAAGGGATAAAGAGAGAGCAACTTAGGTACCCTGACAGTAAAGAATGATAATAACGTTCTACATGGCCCAAAAACTATTAAGAATAATAGGAACTGCATTTTTTTTAAACATTACTATCCCTTTAAAGGGGATCCATCATCCCTATAAAAGTTTGTCTTAAAATGTAGGTTATATAGCAAATAGGTGGAATAATGTATTAATTTCTTTTTTAAAATCGCTACAGGTTTTCTGCATGTAAGCTGGAGCGACCTCATTGGACAGAGAGAACTCCAGCTTACATGTAGAAATCCTCCGTCGTTGGAGGAGGCTGTCAATTTGAAATGTTGGGAGGTATGCCTTTAATCCCTTGAATGGTAGAGAGATCCCCAACAAACCTCTCTAGAATTCAAGGCCTTTAAAAGCCTAATTTAAACCAAAGTGAACTGAATTGTGGGTGTGGCCAGAGCAATTTCAATGTCCCTGCACTGTTTTTTCACCCCTTTACAGGTTATAATTTAACCCCTTGGATGCTGAAGAGTTCTCCAATGCATTGCAAAGCAATGCATCTGTGATCTTTCTAGCAACCAAGGGGTTAAAGCTATTTTTTTTTTTGTTTGCTCTTGATTTTTATGGACCAAGAGTAATTTCTGTACTGGTAAATAGTTGAGGGGACTTGGTGTGGGGTCATATGAGGAATGGGGGTGTGGTTATGGGTGGAGTTAACCCTTTGAGTTCCAGAGGGTTACTGAACGCATTGTAAAGAAATAAGATCCATACCCCTCTGACACTCAAAGAGTTAAGTGTGCCCAGAGTGCTTTGCCTATGTCTGCCTGGTATTTAAATCCAGTCCTGCCCATATACTATACTGTTGAGTAAAAGAATGGTACACTAGTAAATGGGATATTTTTACATTGAAAAGACAGAGAGTGCTTTCTCGCTGGCAAGACTTCTCTCTCCTTAGTTAAAATCTCTTCTTCCTATCCACTGTGACGTTATAGCAAGTAACAAAGAATCGTTCAAAAAATCCAGATTTCTTGTTTGCCGTTCTAAAAAGTAGCCACTGTGTGGCACTAGTGGTGCATATTAGCACACTTGAATATACAGTAGCATACCATTACTGTCGCTTACACTTGATCATTTCTAAATTGAATTCCTGACAAGCTTCCTTAACAAATAGAAATTACCCCACATAATGGATACGTAACAGGAAAACAGCTACTTAACTCTCTCTTGCCTTCCTGGAGAAAAACACCCAGATCAGTGAAATTGAGGAAGACAAATGACATGACTGAATTAATGCAGATGAAGGAAATCCTCAATGGGGGAGATTCTCTATGTTGTGATAAAGCACAGATGACTTCTCCAGTGATATCACTTGTCCTGTTCCTATGTTATTCTATGGAGCCTATGCACTAAGATCTCCAAAGCTGAAGAAATCTTAGTGCATTGGCTCCATGGAATAATATAGATACTGGAGAAGTGATATCACTGGAGAAGTCATCTCCAGTTTATCACCTCTTTATCACCGCTTAGTGAATCCCCCCCAATGTGTTTTAAGAATTTGACCATCTGGATGCTGAAGGGGCTCCAACACATTGCAAATGTGTTGGAAACCTCTTAATCATCCTCATATCTCCTTCAAATTGCAGGAGGGGCGATGCACTAAGCAGAGATGACTTCTCCAGTGATATCACTTCTCCAGTTCCTATGTTATTCTATGGAGCCTGTACACTAAGATTTCTCTAACGTTGGAGATCATAGTTCATAGCCTCCATAGATTAACATAGGCAGTGGCGTAACTATAAGGGTCGCAGCGACCTGCGACTAGGCCCCTGCACTCCAGGGGCCTGGCCTCCCCCTGTGACCCCTCCGCCTGGTATCTGCAATCTCCCACCAGCGCTGTAGTAATGCAAAGTGATGGGAGATGACATCATCTCCCAGCGCTTTGCATTACTAAGAGGACCGCGCGGCAGCTCCAGGTAGGAGATGGGGGCATTGTGGAGGGGGTCAATGTGGTCGGGGGGCGAATGTGGTGGTGGTGGGGGGTTCATTGCACTTCTTGTACCAGGGCCCGGAGGCTTCTAGTAACGCCTCTGAACATAGGAACTGGAGAAATGATATTGCTGGAGAAGTTATCTCCACTTTATCACTTCTTTCTCGTACCTTATTGCATAAACCCTCAGATTTCTTACACAATTTTGCTTCTCTCATTCAAGACCCTTCTTTCCTCTACCCCTTCCTATATTCCCACTCTGATCTCCCGCTATACCCCATCCCTCCACACTTACGATCAGCCTATAACAATCTTCTCCCAGCTCCTTGTGTGTCTACAGCCCTCTCACGTATCAAACCTTTTTCCTCTCATTGACCCTTATTTTTGTAACGCTCTTCCTACCACTCTGCACCACTGCACCTCTCTGATGGTCTTCAAGACTCACTTAAAATTACACCTCATCAACAAAACGTCAACATGCTAGAAGGCACTGACTTTGTACAAGTAAATCTCTTATAGTTTACTTACTTTATATGTCCTGTATCCGGACCAGAATTCTAGCATTATACTCCGCACTTGACCCTTATGCACTCGGTATGTCTCCCATTGCCACTTTAGATTGTAAGCTTTCGGGCAGGGACCTCACACTCAATGTTTTACTCTACAAAGCACCTGTAACCCTGTATTGTCTAACCCCCTACATTGTAAAGCTCTTTGTACACTTGTGGTGCTATATAAATAAACATATTCATTCATTCATTGCAATGCAATGCATTTGAGTCCTCTCTGGTATCCAAGGGGTTACAAATTTTGTAACCTGTCAATGTGCAGTGAATACTGGGATGTTCTTCTTATTCCTAGGACAATATGAAGCTTCCTTAACTCCTTGATGTCCACAGGGATGTGAAACTCATAGTTTTGCAGTGTAAAGAACTAACACAACTTATCTTCAATTCTAAAAATAAAATAACTGTAGAATGTAATATATCACCATCACCCACAGCAGGATGAAGACCTCCAAAGCAAGGCAGCTGTTCTGAAGGAACGGGCCTTAATCTGCCAAGCTGGTCCAGTGCGGGTTGGCAGATGTTACAATTTACAGTACACATGATTCCCAGGAGGTCTCCCATCCAGGTACTAACCAGGTCATGGCCTGCTGTACTGACAATGTCAGACAGGTTTGGGTGTCTTCAGCCTCTCATGGCCATAGAGACACGCATATGCTAAATGTTCATTTAAAGGGATACTAATGTTTCACAGAAACAGCAGCTCCAATTAGTCTTCATAGTATTTGAACCATAGATAGTGTTATTTCAATACTGTCAGAGTTGTAGTTCAAGAGTCACTGAATGATAAAGTATCCCCCTCCTGCCATTTTTACCTAGTGTAAGCCGCCTTCCCTCAGGTTCATTCATATCACAGCGTGTGGACTCTGCCTACATTCATTCATATCACAGTGTGTGTGAGCACGACCTAGATTCATTCATATCACAGTGTGTGGACTCTGCCTACATTCATTCATATCACAGTGTGTGTGAGAACGACCTAGATTCATTCATATCACAGTGTGTGTGAGCACGACCTAGATTCATTCATATCACAGTGTGTGTGAGCACGACCTAGATTCATTCATATCACAGTGTGTGTGAGCACGACCTAGATTCATTCATATCACAGTGTGTGAGCTCTGCCTAGAACATTCATAGCACAGTGTGTGGACTCTGCCTAGATCCATTCATATCAGAGTGTGTGGGCTCTGCCTAGATTAATTCATATCACAGTGTGTGGACTCTGCCTAGATTCATTCATATCACAGTGTGTGGACTCTGCCTAGATTCATTCATATCACAGTGTGTGAACTCTGCCTAGAACTATTCATAGCACATTGTGTGTGGGCTCTGCCTAGATCCATTCATAGTACAGTGTGTGGGTTCTGCCTAGAACCATTCATAGTACAGTGTGTGGGTTCTGCCTAGAACCATTCATAGCACAGTATGTGAACTCTGACTAGAACCATTCATAGCACAGTGTGTGTGGGCTCTGCCTAGATTAATTTATATCAAAAGTGTGTGAGCTCTGCCTAGAACCATTCATAGCACAGTATGTGGGCTCTACCTAGCTTCATTCATAGCACAGTATGTGGGCTCTGCCTAGATTCATTCATATCACTGTGTGGGTCCTGCCTAGATTCATTCATAGCACAGTGTGTTGCTCTGTCCAGATTCATTCAAAGCAGTGTGTTTGGGCTCTGTCTAGATTCATTCATATCACAATGTGTGAACTCTGCCTATATTCATTCATAGCACAGTGTGTGGGCTCTGCTGATACATTCATAGCACAGTGTGTGGGCTCTGCCTAGATTCTTTCATATCACAGTGTGTGGACTCTGCTTAGATTAATTCATATCACAGTGTATGGTCTCTGTCTAGATTCATTTATGTGACTAGTAGAGTAAAAAGAATACCTTTATTGGCTAACTCAGTGACTGTGATGATCTATCTATCCACCTCCACAAGAAGAAGCAGTCACATTATAAATGTAGGTAAATTATGGTACCATGTTACCCATAGAAAATGTAGGAGACTGGTAGAGTAAAAATGATACATTGGGATTAGTCACCCCAAGGGTAATAGGGGGATCCAGCATTGGACCCCTTACTCACAGTGCTTAGAAAGATCAGCTGCACCTCACTGACAAGGCCCAACAAGGCCGAAATGTATGTCTGGGGTTGGCTGCTTCTCTTGTTCAGAGAGGAATTGCCTGGCATTTCGTGGTTGTACTACTGTAAGGGCAGGACCAATATGATGTGCTTTAGGATATTTTCTCTCTGTGAAAGGCACTAGTGGGCTAAAAGAGATTGCACCCTGGGTAGGACACCACTCCTATAGAGTCTGCAGATTTATATTGCAGTTCCTAGCTGAGCATCTCTGACTTTTAATATAACTTTATTGTTCAACTGACTGGCTCTAGGGTACAAGCTTTCAAGACAATTCAGGTCTCTTCTACAGGTAGAATAAGAATGAAGATTGAATGCACAATAAATAACTTCAAAATGTATGAACATAATATTAATATCTATCCCCCTGAATGTCAGTGTAAGACAATGTATTGGATACCTCTGTGGCACCCGAAGGGTCAAATTCCACTAGCAGAATATTTTTATCAGTGTGGCCCATAAATAATACTCTAGGCTCTGGTACAGCTTGGATTCAACAGCAAACAAAGGTTTATGACATAACTGAAAAAGTAAAGTACGTAAAATGGAAATGGGTAGATCACATAACAAAATGACCTTATGATAGATGGACCAAATTAATTTTGGAATGGATTCCACTTGATGCTAAACACCCAAGGAGAAGACCAAACACAAGAGGGTTGTTAAAATACCCAAGTTGGTGCACAGTGGAAGACCAAAGTTGTTGTAAACTTGCTGAGGAGATCTTCATCCTTCAGTGGATCGACAATGGTTGAAGATTATATACATGACACTAAACTTAACACGGCACAACCTAAGGAACAAACAGGCTTCAGGAGCAGTTTCAGTACAATAGACCACATCTAGCCACATAAGGAATACAACCTTCCATCAGGGCTTAAAATGTGAAGTCCTTTGCTACTAGCCAGACCTGAAAATTTACTCGCCACTGCAATACATAACATACCAACCAGGGCTGAATTTCTACTCACCAGAGCCCTGCTTCCATTATGCATAGCCTTCACTGACTTAGAAAAGGCCTTTAACTTAGTGAAAAAGCAAGCAACAATTGATGCCCTGTTCAGCCAAAGAATAGACAGCGCTTACATCAATATCCTGCAATCAATATATGAAAATGCAGCTGCGTCAATACAGGTAAACAATGATAAAGTCCACATCAACATAGAAAAGGGGGGTCCGCTAAGCAGACACAATTTCCCCAAAACTATTTTCAGATTGTTTAGAATAAATTTTCTTCAAACTAAATTGGGACAAAAAAGGACTTAAGATAAATTGAGAATTCTACATCATTAAAGGGATAGTAAGGTTTCATAATAAAAGCAGCTCTAATTAATCATCATAGTATTTGGACTTTGGAGAGTGTTATTTCAATTCTGTCAGAGTTGTAGTTCAAGAGTAATTGAATGATAAAGTATCCCCCTCCCGCCCCTTTTACTGATGTAACACTGCTCAGCCAGATCAGAAGGGAGGTGCCCAGGTAGACTGCAGAGAGGGACAATCTTCAATTAAGATAAGGGAAAAAACTGAAAAACTTGTCAAGGGGGCAGGGCTTTCATTGTTCTCAGAGGAAAAAGATTGTCCTCTTCTGTTATCTGGTCTATGGACTGCATTCCACATCTGAGAAGAGATGGCTTACACTAGGTAAAAGGGGTGGGAGGGGAAACTTTGCTTGTGAATATTTCTCAAACCATAAAGGTTTGAGAGATAAGACTTATATCGTTCTTCATGTTTTTTTAATGCCTACAAAATAAAATAAAGATAAAATGAAGTATTACTATTCCTTTAAGTTTACATAGAGAAGAATGGAGCGGCAAATTCTAAACATAACAAAAAGATACCGAAAAACGCGTGTGTGGATTTGTCAGCAAACAAAGGTCTATGGTTTAATTGAAGAGTAAATCACCTGAAATGGAAATGAGCAGGCCACGTCCCAAGAAGACTTAATGGTAGATGGGCCTAATTAATTTTGTAATGTATTCCAAGCAATACTAAATGCTCAGGAAGAAGACCAAGGACAAGTTGGGGAGATTAAAGCAGAACTTTCATATGATTAGCATAGCGGCGCAAATGATAATTACATTAGCGATATCCACAGACTTATACTTGAAAATAATAACTAACTAACTAACTAACTAACTAACTAACTAACTGCTGCATTAAAGATGCATTGGAGACCTCTCCAGCATTCAAGGGGTTAAAAAGCTTTATTCAAATGCATGGGGATTTAGTAAATGTTATTTGTCCCCTACAGTGCTGATCATACCTGGAAACTTTCTCTTCTGGAGTCCCCGCTGGGGGATATAATTGTTGAGAATCTTAGCAAAAGGGTCGAGGCTTATCCGTGAGTGGCGGCTGGGCTTACTGGGTGCATCACAAAAGTGAGCAGGAAGTGGGAGGAACCGGGTATGGAAGGAGGAGAAGTGGGAGGAACCGGTTGGGGAAGGTGGAGAAGTGCAAGGGGGTGGGGAAGGAGGAGAAGTGGGAGGAACCGGTTGGGGAAGGTGGAGAAGTGCAAGGGGGTGGGGAAGGAGGAGAAGTGGGAGGAATCGGGTGAGGAAGGTGGAGAAGTGCAAGGAACCAGGTGGGGGGAGGTTGAGAAGTGAATGAAACTGGGTGGAGAAGTGCAAGGAACCGGGTGGGGAAGGAGGAGAAGTGGGAGGAACCAGGTGGGGAAGGTGGAGAAGTGCAAGGAACTGGGTGGAGAAGGAGGAGAAGTGCAAGGAACCAGGTGGGGAAGGTGGAGAAGTGCAAGGAACCAGGTGGGGAAGGTGGAGAAGTTCAAGGGGGTGGGGAAGGAGGAGAAGTGGGAGGAACCGGGTAGGAAGGTGGAGAAGTGCAAGGAACCGGGTGGGGAAGGTGGAGAAGTGCAAGGAACCGGGTGGGGAAGGAGGAGAAGTGGGAGGAACCAGGTGGGGAAGGTGGAGAAGTGCAAGGAACTGGGTGGAGAAGGAGAAGTGCAAGGAACCAGGTGGGGAAGGTGGAGAAGTGCAAGGAACCAGGTGGGGAAGGAGGAGAAGTGGGAGAACTGGGTAGGAAGGTGGAGAAGTGCAAGGAACCGGGTGGAGAAGATGGAGAAGTACAAGGAACTGGGTGGGGAAGGAGGAGAAATGCAAGGAACCGGGTGGGGAAGGTGGAGAAGTACAAGGAACCAGGTGGGGAAGGAGGAGAAATGCAAGGAACCGGGTGGGGAAGGTGGAGAAGTACAAGGAACCAGGTGGGGAAGGAGGAGAAGTGGGAGGAACCGGGTAGGAAGGTGGAGAAGTGCAAGGAACCGGGTGGGGAAGATGGAGAAGTACAAGGAACTGGGTGGGGAAGGAGGAGAAATGGAAAGAACCAGTTGGGGAAGGTGGAGAAGTGGGCAGTTTCAGAGGAAACTCTCCAAATCCAGAGAATCAGCCTCTGTCCCGATGACCCGGTAATGCAAAACCGGAGTCTCCGTGGGGAAATCTGGAGAGTCCCCAACTGTGGTGCTGATGTTTTACTCAAGAATGACTACAGATTGCCTTAATAAATATGGGCCTATGGGGAGATTTATACACATGGAGTTAAGAAGAGTTAAAGAGGAACTATCAACGTCATAACATTGCCCCCCAATCCACTACTAGGTAAAGTCAAACTTCTATTATGCTGAATAAGTCAGCGTTATTGAAGAAAATCAACTTTTTCTGCAGCCACCAGCGGACAACAGTGCAGTCGTGTTAGAGGTAACGTATCTCTGAGTCTGCTCTGTCTGTCGTGGTCACTACCCGGACTGGTGGTTCTTTGGTTGCCTTAGGGTAACGGAAGGCAGTGCTGACGGTGAAGGCACACAGAGCTCCTCTTGTAAGCTCTGTGCAGTGGATGCCTGCATCAGAAGTTAATTTTCTTCAATAACGCGGACATATTCAGCATAATAGAAGTTTGGCTTTACCTATAGCTATATTGGTAATGGATTGGGGGCAATGTTATGAGGTTGATAGTTACACTTTAAAATAGTTGTAACCATGTCTTTGATAGTTATAAAACTATGAACGCCATTTTCGGGAGCAGTACATCATGTTGTACTTTTTTTTTTTTTTTTTTTAATGGAGTAACCAGTTTGTTAAATGTTGCGCTGCTAATTTATAAAGAAATATCTCTAGTTGTGACAATATTGAGACAGAATTTTCACCCGAATCATAATGCTAGGGATATGCTGTCCTTAAAGGGATAGTAATACTTCATTTTATCTTTATTTTATTTTGTAGGCATGAAAAAAACATGAAGAACGATATAAGTCTTATCTCTCAGACCTTTATGGTTTAAGAGATATTCACAAGCAAAGTTTCCCCTCCCCGCCGTTTTTACCTAGTGTAAGCCATCTCTTCTCAGATGTGGAATGCAGTCCATAGACCAGACAGATAACAGCAGGGGACAATCTTCTTCCTATGAGAACAATGAAAGCCCTGCCCCCCTTGACAAGCTTTTCAGGTTTTTCCCTTATCTTAATTGAAGATTGTCCCTCTCCGCAGTCTACTTGGGCACCTCCTTTCTGATCTGGCTGAACAGGGGGGGATACTTTGCTTGTGAATATCTCTTAAACCATAAAGGATTGAGAGATAAGACTTATATCGTTCTTCATGTTTTTTTAATGCCTACAAAATAAATTAAAGATAAAACGAAGTATTATTATCCCTTTAAGCATGCCAGTGTTAATATCAGAGTAATAACGCCATATTTATAAAAAAATGCCTTAAATAATTTTTAAATCAGACCTCACGCTATCTCCAGTTACGAGGACTTAAAGGGATAGTAATGTTTCATAATAAAAGCAGCTCTAATTAATCATCATAGTATTTGGACTTTGGAGAGTGTTATTTCAATTCTGTCAGAGTTTTAGTTCCAGAGTAATTCAATGACAAAGTGTCCCCCTCCCGCCCCTTTTACTGATGTAACACTGTTCAGCCAGATCAGAAGGGAGGTGCCCAGGTAGACTGCAGAGAGGGACAATCTTCAATTAAGATAAGGGAAAAACCTGAGAAGCTTGTCCAGGGGGGCAGGGCTTTCATTGTTTTCATAAGAAGAAGATTGTCTCCTGCTGTTATCTGTCTGGTCTATGGACTGGATTCCACATCTGAGAAGAGATGGCTTACACTAGGTAAAAGGGGCGGGAGGGGAAACTTTGCTTGTGAGTATCTCATACACCATAAAAGTTTGAGAGATAAGACTTATATCGTTCTTCATGTTTTTTTTAATGCCTACAAAATAAAATAAAGTTAAAACGAAGTATTACTATCCCTTTAAGGACATTTCCTAAAAAGATCTAGGAATGGCTTTTATAAATCTCCCTCCATGTTTCTACTGGTCATCTGCTCATTGAGTCTGCCAAAATATGGCTTATATTAACCCTTTGAATGGTAGAGCAGTGTGCAACGCATTGCCAGGGCCGAATTTTGGAAAAAAAAAATTAGCCCTGGAAAAAATGGAATACCTGCTCAACAATTCCCAATAACGACCACCCATGTCTCATTACCCCCCACAATACCTATCAGTGTCCTATTAGAATTTCTCTTACACCCACAGATGTTCCCTTATTCCCCATAACACCTACTCAAGGAGTGTGGTAGCCCCTGAACATGTGCCTACTGGTTAATTTCCCAGTGCACCAATTGGTCATCTTAGCGCTGCACATTGCTTGTAAACCCCTTTGGCACTAAAAGGGTTAAAAGTGAACCTTGGCCTTGTATTTATTTAATTACATACTCAGAGCTGTTTTTGCATATAAAATTATTCTGATTGATAACAACTGATCTCATTCCTCCTGCCCACAACAGTCATTATCTGTACAGATTACAGTATGTGATTACAATAATCTTTTAAAATAAGATGAACTGATTAGCTGCCATAATAATTTAGGTGTCAGTCAGGTGCTGAAACCCTATACCATGGAAAACAGACAACCTCATACGATTTTAATGAGATAAAGAAATACCTTGGGTATAATACTCACATATTTACCCCATTTCACCTTATGTGAAGTGGGGGTACGTATTATACATGAGTGGAAAAACCCCCCACCAAAAGTAAATGTAAATACTCCCCTCAATCACCGCCCACTCCTTCTGCTCCTGGAACTCCTCTGAGTATCTGGGTTGCCCTGTCAGGACCTACCATAGATTTAATAAGCACGCGCTCACACTGAATTATGGTAGGTTCTGACAGGGCAACCCAGATACGTAGAGGAGTTCCAGGAGCCGGAAGAAGAGGGCTGTGAAAGCAAGAATGCCGCCCGCTGCCCCTATTTCACGGCTGCCTCCAGAGGGGGGACCCTGATTATTAAGGTGGGCTTTAACATTTTTGGAGTAATGCAGCATAGAGGAAGCGGGCGGTGAGCGCAGGAATGCTACCCGCTGCCTCCAGATGGGGGGTCCTGGATGCCAGGGGGGTCTGATCGCAGAAAGGGGGGAAGGAAAGTACTAATATTGAGGTGTGGGAGACTGTTTTTGTTTTGGGGGGGTGCTTATTATACACTGGAACTCATTATTTTACCTAAACTCACCTGCATTACACCTGCATATTATACACAGGCGGTTATTGTACCTGAGATTTTACGGTAAATCGAAATAAATGTGTGTATGTATATAGTATGTATATCTTTATTTATTTGCCAACACACATTGTACGCAATACCTTACAATAGTGTTACAATAAACACATGGGCATAAGCGTCACAGCCATAGAAACAATAAGATAGAGGTCCCTGCCCTAAGGAGCTTACACAGAATTTGAAACATAGAAATATAGAATCTGACGGCAGATAAGAACCATTCGGCCCATCTAGTCTGCCCATTTTCCTACTGTGAAAACCTCAAACCTTATTTGGTCCTTGGTCTTGTCTTATGTTCAGGGCAGCCTTATGCCTATCCCATGCATATGTAAATTCCGTCACTGTATTAACTTCTACCACTTCTGCCGGTAGGCTGTTCCACTTATCTACTACCCTCTCAACATTCTTACATTACATTACATATAAACCTGAAGGAGGTGAGAATATGGACTGAAGGAGGTGAGAATGGACTGAAGGAGGTGAGATGTCTTCCTGGTGCTACTGCAAGCAGGGATAAAAGACGCATCTCAAATATTGTCAAGGCTGCAACAAAGGAGACTGAAGTTGATCTGATCATTCATCTCGGTACAAACGATTTGTCCCAGAAAAGTGTTGAAGAGGTGAAAATGGAATTTCAAAGTCTCAGCCTGGAGCTGAGCAGAATGACAGACTCTATCACTTTTTCAGAGATTTTGCCAGTCCGCTCTGAAAATAGTAAGAGTCTTCGTATCCTGGAGTTCAATGGTTGGCTAAGACAGTGGTGTAAAGAAGAAGGTTTTGGATTTGTCAGTCACAGTGTTAGAAGGTGGAGTTGTAAAGAAATGTTCAAGAGAGATGGTCTGCACCCGTCACACAGAGGAACTGAGGTACTTGGAGAAGAGTTCAGGTGTTTCTTGGAGAGGCATTTAAACTAGATGGAGGGGGCAGGAATTTCATTGAGAAGATTGATTTCTGTCCCCGAACAGTTTTGGTGAACCAGGGTTCTGAGTTTGTTAGTGTGATAGATACAGATGTTGGTGCACAGGAAGTTGCTGGTGCTTTACATACAGATGTTGGTGAGGTAGATGATGGTGCGGTAGATAGAGTTGTTGTTGGTGATAAATGTAATGTTCTTCGTGTAATGTGTACTAATGCTCGCAGCTTAGGCAACAAGCTCAGCGAGCTAATATCAATAGTTTGTAGAGATGACTTGGACTTGATTGTAATAACAGAGACATGGTTCAGGGACTGTAATGACTGGGAAATAGCCATTCCGGGATACACGTTGTATAGGAAAGATAGGGCTGAGAGAAGAGGGGGTGGGGTAGCCATTTATGTTAAAGATAGCATAAAATCCACAGCGATCCAGAATTCATGTAAAGAGTTGGAGACTCTCTGGATCTGTCTGCAGAATAAAAAGGGATCAGTTACAAGAATAGGTGCAGTCTACAGGCCTCCGGGGCAATCTGAAGAGCAAGACAACATGCTAGTGGACGAGATTACCCAAATGGCAGTAAAGGGAGATATAGTAGTTATGGGAGACTTCAACATGCCTGATGTTGATTGGAATATCCCTTGTGCGTCCACATGTAGAAGTAGGAGCATCATAGAAGCCCTGACGGGGATGTCCCTAAAACAGCTGGTGAAGGCGCCAACTAGAGGGGACAATATCCTAGACTTAGTATTCACAAATGAAGACCTGGTATCTGAGGTGAAGGTGGGAGAAAATCTAGGTTCCAGTGACCACCAATGTTTGTGGTACGGAATCCAGACTGACTACGAGAAATCCCATTCTGCAACCAAAGTATTGGACTTTAGGAAGACGAAGTTTGAGGATATGGGAGAATATGTAAAGAAAGAATTAAAAGGGTGGGATAAAACACCGAGAGTGAGTACTCAGTGGAAGACACTCAAAGAAGTCCTCTTAAAGGCAACAAGATTACATGTTAGACAAATTAGCAAGAGGAAAAGAAAGAGAAATCCACTATGGTTTACTAGAGAGGTAAGAGCTATAGTGAAAGATAAAAAGTCTGCCTATAAGAGATATAAAGAGACTGGAAGTGAAGCGGACAGAGAAGGGTATAAAACTATACAGAAGAAGACTAAACAGATGATAAATGCTGCTAAAGCCTCAAAAGAGGAAGAAATGGCCAAATCTGTTAAGAAGGGGAATAAAACCTTCTTCAGATATATCAGTGACAGGAAGAAGAAAAACTGCGGGATTACAAAAATTAACAACGGAAAAAATCAGTATATAGAAGAGGAAAAGGCGGTCGCTGACCATCTGAATAACTACTTCTGCTCAGTTTTTTCAGACGGCGGCCCTCATAATCAGAAAATGGCTGAACACAGCATTGCCTCTAGTTGTATAATTTTAGCCCCAGTGTTTTCAGAGGCCGATGTTCTAGAGGAACTTGTCCGGCTAAAGTCAAATAAAGCGATGGGTCCGGATGGAATCCACCCTAGAGTTCTTAAAGAACTCCGATCTGTCATAGTTGGCCCCCTGACTAATCTGTATAACCAGTCCCTTCTTACGGGAGAAGTTCCTGATGATTGGAGAATGGCCAATGTTGTACCCATTCACAAGAAGGGTAGTAAAGAAGAAGCTAGTAACTACAGGCCAGTCAGCCTGACATCTGTAGTGGTAAAAATGATGGAGACTCTTCTAAAGAAGAAGATAATTGACCATCTAACAAAAAACAACCTGATGGACCCAAACCAGCATGGCTTCACTGAGGGCCGATCCTGTCAGACTAATCTCATTGATTTCTTTGACTATGTAACTAAAGTGCTGGATGAAGGTGGTGCTGTGGATATCGCCTACCTGGATTTCAGTAAAGCTTTCGATACAGTTCCCCATAAAGAGCTGATAGATAAATTATCAAGAATTGGACTTAACCCCTGGATAGTTCAGTGGATCTGCAGTTGGCTGAAGGACAGAAACCAGAGGGTTGTTGTTAATGGAGTGTATTCTGAGCAGAGACTGGTTACAAGTGGAGTGCCACAAGGATCTGTTCTGGGCCCTGTTCTGTTCAACATATTTGTAAGTGACATAAGGGAAGGCTTGGCAGGGAAGGTTTGCTTGTTTGCTGATGACACAAAAGTGTGTAATAGGGTTGATGTTCCAGGAGGTGTCTGTAATATGGAGAATGATTTGGCACTATTAGATAAGTGGTCAAAACAATGGAAACTTCAGTTCAATGTTTCCAAATGTAAAATAATGCACTTGGGGAAAAGAAACCCTCAATCTGACTATCGTATTGGCAGTTCTGTGGTAGCAAAGACTTCAGAAGAGAAGGATTTGGGGGTGGTCATCTCTGACAGCCTCAAGATGAGTAACCAATGCAACCAGGCGGTGGGGAAAGCAAATCGTATGCTTGGCTGCATAGCTAGAGGTATAACAAGCAGGAAGAGGGAGATTGTGATCCCTCTGTATAGAGCTCTAGTGAGACCACATCTGGAATACTGTGTACAGTTCTGGAGGCCTCATCTGCAAAAGGATATAACTAAAATTGAGCGGGTTCAAAGAAGAGCTACAAAAATGGTGGAAGGTCTAAAGCATAGAACTTATCAAGAACGACTCAGAGATCTAAATATGTATAGTCTGGAGGAAAGAAGAGAAAGGGGGGACATGATTGAAACCTTTAAATATGTTAAAGGACTGAACAAGGTTCAGGAGGGAAGTGTGATTAATAAGAATCTGAATACAAGAACAAGGGGGCACAATCTGAGGCTAGTTGGAGGAAAAATCAAGAAAAACATTAGAAAATATTATTTCACTGAAAGAGTAGTAGAAACTTGGAACAAACTTCCAGCAGAGGTGGTTGATAAATCCACAGTAACACAGTTTAAACATGCCTGGGATAAACATGTATCTATCCTAAGATAACAATAAAGGAATACTAAAGGGCAGACTAGATGGACCAGGTGGTCTTTTTCTGCCGTCAATCTTCTATGTTTCTAACCTGTGTCCCTCTAGTTTTAGACTATGGCCTCTTGTCCTAACATTTTTACTCCTTTGAAATATACTTCTCTCCTGCTTTTTGTTGAAACCCTTCATGTATTTGAATGCTTCAATCATATCCCCCCTCTCTCTCTTCTCTTCTCCAAGAAAAACATGTTCAGATCTATCCTGATATTTATTTTCATGTAAACAGTCACCATTTTAGTATCGCTTCTCTGAATTTTCTCTAGAGTATCTATATCCTTCTGGAGATCCGGTCTCCAGTACTTTAGACAATACTCTAGGTGAGGTCTAACCAGAGATCTGTAGAGTGACATGACCACTTCCCTTTTTCTGCTACTAATGCCCCTAGCTATACAACCTAGCACCCTGCTTGCATTCCCCTCTGCTTTGTTACATTGTCTGCCTACCTTTATGTCAATATATATATATTGTATTGTAAATAAAATACTATATTTGTTATTTACAATTTATTTACAATACAACCTTGGATGAGAATCAAAAAAATCCAGACTTATGTCTGTGAATTCTACCAGGCACAGGTCCCCTAGCTGCAGAACACGGTTGTATATAACCTCTTTCTTTTATCAAGAACCGCAAAAGTATTCTTTCCTCACTGCAGAACACTGAACTAATGGAATTCCTTTATGTCTCAAAGGAGGAGATCCCATGAGAAGTTCTAGGCTCTGGACCTAGAGTGGAAGACAGTGTGAATGCCTATCTATATTAAAGGGATGATGGGACTGTCAGTCCCCAACAGCCAGAGAGCCACATGTTCCCTACCAATGATTTTGAGAATCGAAAAATCTTTTACATATGCTGTAAATATCTTGCAACGCAATACTTTATATTCTGTATTGTCACATTTGATATTGCAACGATGAATCAAGAGATAGAAATTATCTCAAGATGCAATCAATAAATGATGCTTTATTTTTTATAGATAGTTAATGAATAGCCATAAAACACCTGTCATGGTAATCTAATCTAAACCTCTAATCTGAACTTCTCTCCCAATAAAATAGAATATCCTATCAGAACTCTAATGGAAAATGTTAAGAAGATATAAAATAATTGGGAGATTGTGAAATAAGTGTCGTTAACCTTCGAGTGCCAGTTGGGTGAGCAATAGGCTACTTGTACTGCTGGCAGGCAAACAGTTAACACTTTGAGTGCCAGAGGGGTCCACAACGCATTGCAGAGCAATGTGTTTTGGATCCCTCTGACTGTCAAAGGGTTAATCTAGATCTGAAGTGCTTAGTTTTGTAAATATAAAAACAAAGGTGCATTTTTGGAGTATATGGGAGAAGACACAGTAAAACCGATCTTATTCCAGCACTACCACAGAAAAAACAATAAATATAACTTAAATGAGATGTTAAAGGGACAGTAATGTTTCAAATAAGCAGCTCCAATTAATCATCATAGCATTTGGACCTTGGAGAGTGTTATTTCAATACTGTAAGAGTTGTAGTACAAGAGTAATTCAATTATAAAGTATTCCCCTCCTGCCCCTTTACCTAGTGTAACCCACCTTCCCTCAGATGTGGAATCTGGTCTCTTGACTGGACAGGTTGCACCAAGGGACAATCTTATTACTGTGAGTATAAGGAAAACCCTGCCCCTCTTGACAGGTTTTTCCTTATGTTCACTGAAGATTGTCCCTCTCTGCGATCCCTCTGGACAGTCTTGCTGCTTTGAGGTGAGTAGTGTTACATCAGTAAAAGGGGCGGGAGGAGGATACTTCATCATTCAATTACTCTTGAACTACAACTCTGACAGTATTGAAATAACACTCTCCATGGCGCAAATACTATGAAGATTAATTGCAACGGCTTTTATTGCGAAACATTACTATTCCTTTAAAGACCACTTTGATCCTTTTTGAAGTACCGGTATATGTGTCCCTGTTATTACTTACAGTGCTCCAGCAGGAGTGCTGTAAGTAAAAAGTATGTGACGTGCTATAATCGTCAACGGTCCTTAAAGGGATAGTAATACTTGAAAAGTAAAAAAAAATATATTTTTTAGGGTTTATCCCCCTGAGTAAAACAAGGGTACTCCCACTGCTGAGAGATATTTTATTAAAAAATTATAACAGCTCAAACGTGAATTTTTTAGGTACAATATCACAGTGGTCTGAAAATTTACAGTGACGCTTTTGCTACAGCATCCTATGGAGATTTATGGTCTACAGACCAGAGCAGTCTATAGGATGGTGTAGCAACAGCGCCACTGTAAATTTTCAGGCCACTGTGATATTGCACCTAAAAAATTCACGTTTGAGCTGTTATAATTTTTTAATAAAATATATCTCAGCGGTGGGAGTACCCTTGTTTTACTCAGGGGGATAAACCCTACAACATATATTTTTTTACATTTTAAATATTACTATCCCTTTAAGGGTATAAATCTTCAGTGAGCAAAAGGAAAAACCTGTCAAGGGGGGTAGGAGTTTCCTTATGATCACAGTGAGAAGATTGTCCCTGGCTGTTATCAGATTCCACATCTGAGGGGAGGCGGCTTAAACAAAGTAAAAGGGGCGGGAACTCTGACAGTATTGAAATAACCCTTTCCATGGCCCAAATACTATGAAGATTAATTGGAGATGCTTTTATTGTGAAACATTACTTTCCGTTTAATTCCTAATAAAGGGTTCAGAGAAACAAACAGTATGGTTTTTCAATAAGTGATCATTAGTAAATAAAACGTCATATGGGTATTAGAGATTTCTGGACCCAAATGAAGATAAGTGATAATGTTCTAATAACAGTCACAATGATAATGATTAAATGGTACCAGTGTTATAAGTGTCTCAGTCCAATGGAGATGAATGAAATGAGTCTTATAGATGTGAAGAATGTGGATGAAATGAGGGTGGTTATGGATGTGATCACTGACCTGTACCTCTCTCCCTGCTAGCTGCTTGTTACTGTTATGCCAGGATCCCCAGGCGTTAAAGATAGGGTGACTACACGTCTCGGAATGCCCAGGACTTCCCCTTATTGGGGGTCTGTGTCCCACGTCCCAGGTCACCCCCCACCGGGACAACAAAGAGTCCCGGAATGGAGCAACACTGGCCAGTCCAGCCAGCCAATGAAATGTATTTGCTATATGGTCCTCATTGGCTGGCTGAGCCAGCCAATGAGGACCATATAGCAAATACATTTCATTTTCTGGCTGGACTGGTGTGTGCGAGACAGCTTGGATGGAGCAGGTATGCTGGCGATGCGAGAGAGTACCGCGGCTGAGGCTCCCGCCGGTGCTGACCATCTTTCAGAGGCTGACACAGAGTAAGAGTTCCCATTGGGTTAACCCTTTCATTGGCAGAGGCCTCCACAACCCATAGGTTATTTCTTTAACCCTTCCAGTGGCAGAGACATCTCAAAAGCATTGCACTGTATTATATACCTCTGTGCCTGAATGATTGCCTAAGACTCCCCCTCTCCTAATCACCTAACCCTGCACTTTGCCTCCTCATCTCCCCTCCTATCAGACTTATTGCACTGCAGTGTGTTAGATGCCTCTCACTCTCAGACGGTTACATTTCCTAATAATACAGCTCCCACAATGTAGAACACACAATCTCACCTGATCACATGTATACCACCAACCAATGAATGGACAGTAAAAAAGTAGAAACGTTACATCACACCTCTTCAGATGTTCAGGACTTTACTGACCTGCACCTCTAATCAGCACAACCCTCACCCTCCATCCCTTCCGAAGGCACAGTGCGCCATGCTTGAATTCCCAGCTGCTTCCTCCTCTGTTATGTGTCTCCCTTACAGGACATCTTCCAGTCAACATACATTCCTGCTGTGTAAGACCTTCAGCTCCTCACAGGCCACTACAGTACATTCACTGCTCATGGGTGCGGACATTTAAAGTATCTTACTGCCCTGTGAGGACCTCAAGCTCCTCACACACCAGGAATGTATGTTACGTTGAAGACATCCTGCAAGGAACACACACAGCAGCGAAGGAAGCGGCTCCCAATTCAAGCATGCCACATTCTGCCTCCAGAGGGAGGGAGGACCATGCTCATTACAGCTATAGGTCAATGAAGTGCTCCTCGTCTGAAGAAGTGTGATCTAATTCTTTTAAGTACCTTCATTCATTCATTCATTCGTGGAAGGCATGTGAGCAGCTCTGATTTTTCATTTTCTACATACTGGGAGTAGTAGGATTATCAAACTTAACCCTTTGAGGTATCCAACACATTGAAAACAATGTGTTACATACTCCGGTGTCACTTAAACAGTTAACACATGGGCAACGCTGTGCCAACACTGTTACTATATAATATGTATTATATATGCACTCCTGTGTCACTGAGGCTCACATTGTCTTGAGTGGCAGAGGGGTAGCAATCATTGCAATACCTTGTGTATCCCTCTGGCACTGAAAGGGTTAACCATTGCCTAAAAAAACAAAGACACAGACGGGCAACATATTGCTAGTGTGTGTATATGTATATATAAATATATATATATATATATATATATATATAGATATATAATATAGCAGGGAGGAAGACAAGCACTCACAGGGCCTCCATAGCTCTCTTGGTGCCATCTTTAACCCCTTAGGGACCCTTGACGTACCAGGACCGTCAAGGGTAAATTTGCTCGAAAGACCCTTGACGGTCCTGGTACGTCATGTACTTTTTACTTACAGCGCTGTACCGGGAGCGCTGTAAGTAAAAATAGGGCATGAAATAGACCGCTCCAAGATCGGAGCGATCTGTTTCAAGCCCCATAGTGACGCGCCGATACACGTGACAGGTCACTGTACCGGCTCGTCAAAGTGCCCCTATGCGGACGTTATGGGACGGAAATGTCCCATAACGTCCGGTCCTTAAGGGGTTATAGGAGCAGTAAACTTTTTTTATGAAAACACATATTTTACAGAGCGTTTCCTGCTGAATAAAACAATGTCACTCCCATCGCTGTCAGATGTTTTATTCAAGATTTATAGCAGTTTAAATAATCAGGAAGTGAATTTACTGTGTTTACTTCCTGATAGTTCTAACTGACAGGAAGTGAAGTTACTGTGTTTACTTCCTGATAGTTCTGACAGGAAGTGAGTTTACTGTGTTTACTTCCTGTTAGTTCTGACAGGAAGTGACAGGCAGTTTCTATCACATTCTATGGAGAACTGTATGTCTCTGACCTTTCTCTCCATTAGAATCTAACAGGAAATCTAATTAGAATTTGACCACTAGAGGGCACTGCTAATGTAAAAAAACATGGGTTTAAACTGTAATAATTCTGGAAATATAAATCTCTCAGCAGTGGGAGTACCCTTATTTTACTCAATAGGAAAATCCCTACAATATATATTTTTTCATATAAAAAGTTTACTGCTCCTTTAAATTTTATTTTTTATCAGGCCAGCTTTGTTTCTATTTAGTGTTGTGGATGGGTCTGCAATAGTGAAGTTGCGATGCTTAGTTACCACAGTCGCGAAGGACCGGAGAAACTTTCCTCTGCTCCACTGTGGAAAGCATAGGCACTCTTCCAAAGTGTTCCCAGCTCAGTTCACTGATAAATTAACTGTCTTGTCTATTTAGTACAGCATATTTGAGTACTCTGTAGGGGATATCTGACTTTATCCATAGGCAAGCACATAGTTCAGCTGCTCCAAATCTCAGTGCTAGGGCTCATTGAAAATCTCCGCTAAATGATACACATATGTCCTCAAATAACTGAAAACAAAAAGCAGGATCTACAGAACTGTGCAAAAGTCTTAGGCAGGTGTGAAAATTTGCTGTAAAGTAAGAATGTTTAAAAAAAAACAGGCATGTTAATAGTTTATTTTTATCAATTAACAAAATGCATAGTGAGTGAACAGAAAAAAATCTATAGCAAATCAATATTTGGTGTGACCACCCTTTGACTTCAAAACAGCATCAATTCTTCTAGGTACCATTGCACACATGGTTTGTTAAAGGGATAGTAATACTTAAGTATTACTAATCCCTATAGTAAAGTCCTTTTAAAAATAAACGTTTTGCCCCCAGTTTCATCTCTCAAACCTTTATGGTTTGAGAGATAATCATACCTGGGAACTTCTAGTTGAGGGCTACCCGGAGGGGAGTCCTCTGTTTAGCAGGGGGTGACAAAAATGACGTTAATCGTGTAAAAAAGGGGCGGGGCTTGACACAGGTTGGGGGGGCAGGGCTTAAAGGTGTCACACAGAAGGCTAGGGACGGAGGAACACCGGGAGAAACAGCAGATGTGGCAGAGTTTCAATAGAAATTCCCCACATCCGGAGAAATCAGCCTCTGCCCCGGAGACCCAGTAAAACTCTGTCAGAACCGGAGTCTCCGGGGCAAGTCCTGAGAGTTCCCAGGTATGGAGATAATTGCTCCTAAAGTTATCCTCTCCCTCCTCCTTCCCCATAGTCAGCGTTCTATCTGACTGCAGGGAAGCAAGTCGTACGACTTTCAGGCGGTTCTCCAGCACAGCCGCGATCACGTTAATAAAAAAGAAAACTTTCACTAAAATGGTCTACTACGTGTGCTTGGTTTGCAAGCACACATAGAAGACCGTTTTAGTGAAAGATTTTTATTTTAATTAACGCGATCGCGGCTCTGCTGCAGAGCCGCCTGATGATCTATGACCGGACTTCCCTTCAGTCAGCTACAACGCTGACTTCGGGGAAGGGGGAGAGAGAGGGCAACTTTAGGAGTGATTATCTCTCAAACCATAAAGGTTTGAGAGATGAAACTTGGGACAATACATGTATTTTTAAAAGGACTTTACTATAGGGGTTAGTAATACTTAAGTATTACTATCCCTTTAAGGAACTTGGCAGGTAGGTTGTTCCAAACATCTTGGAGTACTAACCACAGTTCTTCTGTGGATGTAGGCAGCCTCGGTTGCTTCTCTCTTTTCATTGTAATCCTATGCAGACTCGATGATGTTGAGATCAGGGATCTGTGGGGGCCACACCATCACTTCCAGGACTCCATGTTGTTTACGCTGAAGATAGTTCTTATGACTTTGACTGTATGTTTGGGGTCATTATTATGCTGCAGAATAAATTTGGGGACAATCAGATGCCTCCCTCATGGTACTGCATGATGGATACGTATCTGCCTGTACTTCTCAGCATTGAGGATACCATAAATTCTGACCAAATCCCAAACTCCATTTACAGAAATGCAGCCCCAAACCTACAAGGAACCTCCACCATGCTTCACTGTTGCCTACAGACACACATTCTTGTACCGTTCTCCAGCCCTTTGACGAGGAACTGCCTTCTACTACAGCCAAATATTTAAAAATTTCACGCATTAGTCCAGAGCACCTGCTGACATTTTTCTGCACCCCAGTTCCTGTGTTTTCATGCATAGCTGAGTCGCTTGGCCTTGTTTCCATGTGGAAAGTATGGCTTTTTGGCTCAAGTCTTCCGTGAAGACCACTTCTGACAAGACTTCTCCGGACAGTAGCTGGGTATACCAGGATCCCACTATTTTCTACCAATTTTGAGCTGATGGCACTGCTGGACATATTCCGATTGTGAAGGAAAGTAATCATGTGTCTTTCATTTGCTGCACTAAGTTTCCTTGGCCAACCACTGCTTCTATGGCCCTCAACGTTGCCTATTTCTTTGTGATTCTTCAAAACCCCTGTCTGCCTTGAAATGTCTGCCTGGGAGAGACCTTGCTGATGCAGTATAACTACTTTGTGTTTTGATGCTGTGCTCAGGCTTGCCATTGGGAATGACTTTTGACATTAAACTATCTTTAGCAACCTCACCTTGTTGGCTGAGTTTGGCTGTTCTTCACCCAGCCTTATTCCTCCTGCACAGCTGTTTCTGTTTCAGTTAATTATTGTGTTTCAATCCACATATTAAATTGATGATCATGTTTAGTATACTGTAAAATGTCACATATAATACTAGCAATTTTGCCCCTTTTCACCTTATGTGAATTGGGGGGTGCATCTTATACAAAAGAAAATAAAATTACATATATCGCCACATGTCTGCTTCCCTTCCTCCACCAACCTCAATATGCTGTCACCATCCCCTCGTTCTACTGACTCCCTCCAGTGGCATCTGGGATGTCTGTGCAGCAGGCGGCATGTTTGCATTTGTAGCCCTCTTCCTGTATCTGCCTGTGAGGGCCTACGTTAACTCGAGATAAAGGTAGTACCCTTTGAGGTCCTGAAGGTCCTTGCAGGGCACTGCTGTAGTTTTAGTGCACATAAATCTATACATTGGATCTACTAATGTTTTTTTGGTGGGTAGAGGGAGGGAAAACAAGGATGCGTATTATATATAGGCACTTTTGTTCTCCCCTTAAATCTTGGGTTAAATTTGCACCTGTTTATTATACACTGGTGCTTATTATATCTGAGATTTTACAGTAATTGTTTAGTCATACACCTGCCTACAAAATCTCTGACTTTGTGTAACTGTACCTAGAAGAAATGATGCTGTTTTGAAGGCAAAGGGTGGTCACGCCAAATATCGATTTAGATTCTTCTTCATTTCTCTCACTCAGCATTTTGTTAATGTCACTTGTTTCCAAAGCCGCCGCTTCAGCGACGCTCTGCGTCTTTCCACGCATCATCTGCAGGCAAGAGGATTCAAGCATGCTGTGGGCCTCTGTTTTATGTGTGTTTGTTTCCTGTAGTCTCCTCCTACCTACTTCCTCCATCTAGCTGCTCCTCCTACCTACTTCCTGTGGAGGAGTTTAAAGGGTAGACTGAGTCCTGACTCAGTCACCCTTACATTGGTGTTCTGAGAAGTTCATTTTCTAGTATTCCTGTGTATGATCCGGCTTGTCTGTACATCCATTCTGGTGTTGACCTGTGGCTCTGTCTGACTATTCTCCTTGGCGTTCCAATTTGGCTTAGATATCCTTTCTGGTGCAAACCTGTGGCTCTGGCTGACTACCTGCTCCATGTATGACCTAGGCTTGTCTGAGTACCCACTCTGGTGTTGACCTGGGGCTCTATCCAGCGCCCATCCAGCATTCATTCGCTTCAGTGGATATCCTGTCTGGTGCAAACCTGTGGCTCTGGCTGACTACCCGCTCTGTGTATGACTTTGGCTTGTCTGACCATCCTATCTGGTGCTTACTAGAAGGCTCTGTCTGTTCACTCAGTTTGTCCGTTCCGTTATTCAGACATCCTTCCTAGTACTGATCTGGGGCTCTAGCAGACTCCTAGCTAGTGACTGCAGGCTGAGTCAGTATATCTTGGGCGTTACCTTACCACAAGACTCCAGTGGGCGGAGGCCTAGTTTCAGACAGCGTGGTGCAGAGATTGGGAGACTGCTATTCCTGATGCAGTGCTTGCCGTTTCAATCACCCACTGTGTGTATATTTATATATTGCATTACTGTCATTATTCTCATAATAAAGGCTCTATTAACGATACCGTCTGACTCCTGGTTTTGATTGCCAACTGTAACAGTTAATTGATAAAAATAAACTATTAACATGTCTATTTTTGAAAGCTTTCTTACTTTACAGCATTTTTTCACACCTGCCTAAGACTTTTGCACATTACTGTATATGATAACTATGAAGTAGCAGTTATTGTGCAAACTGAAGCCTCCCTTCCATTCTTCAAACAACATAATCACCAGTGTTCGCATTAATGATATTAACGTGAAGAGTATTCTTCATTAAACAGTAATAGCCATATGTAAAGTTAAAACATCTCTTTATTGAAACAGTATAAAATATCATACCTGCATCATGAACATGATAATTATGAGGGGGAGCCTTACAAAGTGCATGCCCCAAACAGACCCAGCTAACATACACAGACCAACTCAAAACAAAGGGTTAATATTACCTGGACCTCGGCCTGGGCTTTTACACTGGTATATTATAAAAAATATGTACAAAACAATCACTTGAGATAAATACTCATATATTTAAATATTGTATTTCACTACCTTAGTATCAATAATATGAAGAGTTCAGGAAAAATCTTAAAGAGACAGTAATGTTTCAAAATAAAAGCAGCTCCAATTAATCTTCAAATTATTTGGGCCATAGAGAGTGTTATTTCAATACTGTCAAAGTTGTAGTTGAAGAGTAATTGAATGATAAAGTATCCCCCTCCCGCCCCTTTTACCTAGTGTAAGCCGCGTCCCCTCAGATGTAGAATCTGGTCTTAAGACCAGACAGCTCACAGCAATGGACAATCTTCTTACTGTGAGAACAATGAAAACCCTTCCCCCTTTGAAAGTATTTTTTAGGTTATTCCTTATGCTAATTGAAGATTGTCCCTCTCTGCAAGCCATCTGGACACCACCTTTCTCTTCTGAGGTGAGCAGTGTTACATCAGTAAAAGGTACGGGAGGGGGATACTTTATCATTCAATTACTCTTGAACTACAACTCTGACAGTATTGAAATAACACTCTCCATGGCCCAAATACTATGAAGATTAATTGGAGCTGCTTTTATTTTGAAACATTACTATGCCTTTAACCTTATACAAGCATATAACTGAAATAGATCAAAATAAAACATATAATGGTGCATGTAAAATAGGCACATAGATGAATTAATGTGTATATTTTAACTAGAGCCACTTCCATAGGGCTATACACTCAGTAAGTCTAGATTACTGCTACAGTAAATAGAACACTGTGGGTACTATGCAACAATGTTTTTGTGTGTCAACTCCATGGTAAAAAAATAAACTAAACATATGACATCATGATGATGCGTGGGAGGGTAGAGAGTGGTGGGACTCAGAGCTAGCCTGCCAAAGGGGACCAGGTGTCACATGGCCTCCAGGGCCGGATTTACATCTCAGGAGCCTGTAGGCACAGAAATCTGAAGCTCCCCACCCCAAATTGGCCATCTCCACAATGCTCCAAATCTCCACATTACCCCCCCATATCCAGTTTGCCCTCACATTGCCCCCATCAGCTCCAACTGTCTTGCCCCATCAGCTCCAACTTGCCCCCATTAGCTCCAACTTGCCCCCATCAGCATCAGCTCCAACTTGCCCTCACATTGCCATCAGCTACACATTGCCCCCCCCCCCCCGTATCCATTCCTACCTCCCTGGTGGTCCAGGTGCAGGAGATGTCTGTGCCGCCTTCTGCACAAACCTGCATCTTCTGTTGCACCCCGCGCAGTCTTCTCTTTAGGAATGCAGAGCGCTGGGAGATGATGTCATCTCCCAGCACTCTGCATTAGTGCCGACGAGGGGGAGCAACATCAGCTACAGCCTTCTGCACAGACCTTACCTTAGGGGTGGGCCGGCTGGCAGGTTACTGTGCGCAGCGCGGAAGCGCTGTAAATATATATATATATATATATATATATATATATATATATATATATATATATCAATACATTTCAATGACAGGCTCCCCTCTGTGGGGTGCGCATGTAGGCAGGAGCCTACTCTGCCTTATGGCAAATCCGTCCCTGATGGCCTCCTAGCACGCCAAGGAGAACACACAGCAGGAGTCAGATTGGGCTGGTCTGTCCTTGCTTGAAACACTGCTGGACCACCAGGGATCATGGAAAGACCCTCCTCCTGAGTCTTCAAAGGTAGGCAAGAGGGAGGAGTAGGGGGCCTGGGTGAGTTGGGGACACATATAACAGTTTATGTGTTAAAAGGGTCATCAAATATGAAAAAAGTGTTAGTGCGCAGTACTTTAGTAGTTAATCAATATTCCCTCCTGTGGGAGTACCAGCAACATACTGTACCTTAATGCTATATTCATATGGATATGTGTGAGTGAGTGTGAAAGTGTTTGCGTGTTATATATATATATAAAATGTTTAATTAAATAAAGATATTATTTTAATTGTGTTTGGGTACCCTCCACCACCCAAAAAAAACAGGCCTATAAATTATTCTGTACCTGCCCCCTTTTAGTACTTGGGGGTCAGTATGTGTTATTCTAGGACCACCAGTGCATTTGTACAATGTTATGGGGTCAATATGTGTGGCTCTATGGCTACCATTGCATTGGCACATTGCTTGGGTGGGGTGGGGGGTTTAGCATTTGAATGGTTATATGACTGCCAGTGAGGCCCAAGGAGCTCTATGTATTTAATGCAAAATGCAGCATTTCAGGACCAAACTAACTGCAATATAGTGGACAAATAAATATCCCCAAAATATCCATTAATTTAAATGGTGTGTTTCACCTGCTGATTGCTAGTGGGGTCTCCTAAAAGAAACCCTACATCTTGAGTTAGGCATTTTAACCCAATGAATACCAACAAGGTCTCCAATGCTTAGCTTAACAAACCATTGGAGACCCTCTAGCGTTCAAAGGATTAAGAGCCCCATTTAAAATCAAGGGTTTGGGTGTTATTTCCTCCTGTAATGACAGTAGATTTTGTCCAGAATAGATTTACTTTGACTTTATCCACAAGACCTTAAAGGGACAGTAATGTTTCATAATAAAAGCAGCTCTAATTAATCATCATAGTATTTGGACTTTGGAGAGTGTTATTTCAATTCTGTCAGAGTTGTAGTTCAAGAGTAATTCAATGACAAAGTGTCCCCCTCCCGCCCCCTTTTACTGATGTAACACTGCTCAGCCAGATCAGAAGGGAGGTGCCCAGGTAGACTGCAGAGAGGGACAATATCCAATTAAGATAAGGGAAAAACCTGAAAAACTTGTCAAGGGGGGCAGGGCTTTCATTGTTCTCATAGGAAGAAGATTGTCCCCTTCTGTTATCTGTCTGGTCTATGGACTGCATTCCACATCTGAGAAGAAATGGCTTACACTAGGTAAAAGGGGTGGAAGGGGAAACTTTGCTTGTGAATATCTCTCAAACCATGTTTTTTTAATGCCTACAAAATAAAATAAAGATAAAACAAAGTATTACTATCCCTTTAAGGGACTTATTCATGGAACTATAGAGTTGCAATTCTGCAGTGAACCATCTTCTCCATTAATTTAAAAGCAGTTTTTAACATGTTGAATGCTAGTGATGTGTCCGGCACATTGCTTTGCATTGTGTTGAAGATCTCTAGCATCCAAATGGTTAAAAATTCCATTTAAATTAATGGAAATGTACAGAATTTCAATGCCATGGGGAAGTTTGTTTATACCATAATTGCACCTCTGTAGCTTTATGAATGCGGGTACTGATGGCAGAAAAGCCTATGGATCTAGCAGGTGGCAATGTCTGAATCTGCCAGCCACGTGATGTATTGGTTTTCAGGATCGTACAACTGAATTGGAACTAAATGATACCACAGCTTACATTTACATACATGAGGCTACCTAAGTGATACAACAGAGCTTACAATTGAATTAGAGCTACACACGTGATATGACTGAGCTTACAATTAAAATAGAGCTACAGTAGAATTGTAGCTCCATTTTATTTGTAAGCACTGTGGTATTACTAGTGTACATCCAATTCAGTTGTAAGCTCTGCTGTATCACAAGTGTAGCTATATTTCAGTTGTAAGCTCTGTAGTATCTCTAATGTAGCTACTAATTGTATGTGGTATTAAAATTTAAATATAGCTACACAATTCATATCACAGAAATTGGAGCTCCAATTAAGTTGTAAGCTCAGTGGTATCACCAGTGTAATTGCATTTCAATTGTAAGCTTTGTGGTATGGGTAGTATAGCTACATTTCAATTGTAAGCTGTGTGGTATTATAATTGAAATAGAGATACACAAGTGATACTGCCATGTCGTGGGCATGAGGTATTAATCAAGAAACACACACATACCATTTAATTGGATGAAACCAGGCCACAGCTTTATTAAAGGGATAGTAATACTTAAAATGTAAAAAAAAATATGTTGTAGGGTTTATCCCCCTGAGTAAAACAAGAGTACTCCCACTGCTGAAAGGTGTTTCATTCAAAAGTTATTAATTTTCAAAGTCGAATTTTTTAGGTGCAATATCACAGTGGCCTGAAATTGTACAGTGGCGCTGTTGCTACACGATCCTATGGACAGCTCTGGTCCCGGGACCATAAATCTCCATAGGATGGTTTAGCAACAGTGCCACTGTACAATTTCAGGCCACTGTCATATTGCACCTAAAAAAGTCAACTTTGAAAATTAATAACTTTTGAATGAAACACCTTTCAGCAGTGCGAGTACTCTTGTTTTACTCAGGGGGATAAACCCTACAACATATTTTTTTTACATTTTAAGTATTACTATCCCTTTAAATATTTTACAAATTATAACAACCCCACTTAAGCCCTTGCCAACTGCCAAGGCATACCCATATGTCCCACCTATATTTGAGCAAAGCTCAACCCACATTTTGTACTCCATCCCACCACACCCCATTAGTCAGTCTATGCAGCTCAATGGGGAGCGGTGCCATAACCCGCGATCAAGGTCCGGGTGCAATATATGCCAATGCCGTTGGCCTGACCATAAAACCCACAAGATGAATTTACAATTTTAACCCGTTGGCAAGGGCCCAAAGCTCCAACAGCTGCGACAATGCCAACCACCAGGTGCTTTTACGACCTGAACCAAACCCAGAAAGAACACAGAAAACACAGCGAGGGTGGGAGGGAGATTCGCCTATAGAGCCAAACAGGAAGTGCACACCATAAGTACTCCTTTTATTAACTTTTAGCACCCACCCCTTTCTCTTACCCAAACCCCATAGCCCTCCAGTCCACATTCTTTACCTGATCTCCCCCCAGCCCAGACTTGATTCCCCTTCTTATTAGTGGGGAATTCTTTTCAGCTGTAAGTGCTGTGGCATCACTTGTGTTGCTCCATTTCATTTGTAAAATTGATGGTATGACTTGTGTAGATTAATTTCAATTGTAAACTATGTGGTTTCATTAGTGTAGCTACATTTCAGTAATAAGCTATCTATGTGATATTACAATTGAAATAGAGGTATATAAGTGATACCACAGAGCTTACAGTCAAAATGGAGTTACACTAGAATTGTAGTTCAGTTTCAGTTGTAAGCTTGTTGGTATTTCTAGTGTAGCCTCAGTTCAGTTGTGTGATATGTGTGGTATCACTTGCTTTACCTCAGACAATTGATGAAAGTTATAAAACTGGCAAAAGGGGGTGTGTTTGAGTGATACCTTGGGGGTGGGATGTAAATGTGGGTGGGGTGTAATAAGGGGCAGGGTAAAGGGGGCCCATGACCTCCATTTCCCCGGGGACCCTGGGTGCTGTCAGTCCGCCTTGGTGATGTGCTATGATCGTCACCTTGTCCTTAACGGGTTAAGGGTAAAAGTACCCGTGGTCCGCTGGTCCTTAAGGGGTTAAGAGAAATAGATAAAAGAGTGAATGAGAGAGAGTTCGATGTTTGTAGCAGATAACGCATTTCTCGGTCTGGAACCAATCTCCATCCCCGGATGTTACTAGTGTAAAAGCCCATGCACACGGGCCAAGGTCCGGTTGATGTTAACCCTTTCAGTACCAGACGGGTATGCAAGTCTTTGCTTTGCAATGCGTTGCGTATCCCTCTGGCACTCAAAGGCCTAAGAGGCTGGTCCTGCTCTGCATTCTGCCGCTGACGCAGTCATGCACTGCAGAGACTCCCCGAAAGCACAGAATGCTCCCAGCACAGAACTCCCAGCATTCCCCACAAAATGCTCCCAGCACAGAACTCCCAGCATTCTGTGCATTCGGGCAGTCTCTACTGCTCATGACGGCTTCTGACAAACATCCTAGCGAATTATTATATAGGATATGCTGAGCTCTGAATTTCTTGCTTTGATCGCTTTCTTGTTTTTCTTTTTATTTTTTTTCCATTGTAAACAACCTGGGACTTTGACACGGGACCAAGATAAGGTCCATAGCCTGACGGACAGGCAGAGTTCATGGCCATGTTTAGGCCACTCCAAATGATAATAAGGCTAAATTAAACTTCTTCCCACCCACTCATGCTTTATAACTGTGACGATCATAAATAAAGTTTTTATTTGTGACCGCAAATCCTTTGTACTGCTGTAAAAGGAGTTCAATGTAATTCCAGTGAATGAAAAGACAAAAAACAGTCCTGTTATGTTTAATAGTTTGTCCAAACTATGTCTAACCCTTTGAGCGCCATAGGGATATGCAACACAATGCTTTGCATACCCCTCTGGCACGCAAAGGGTTAAGCTCACTTACCTCACCAAGGTACCCCCATTTGAAGCGAGTCCTAACCTATATATTGCCATTTTTCATGACCTACACAATTTAATTCTAGTATTCAAGCAGTTAAATCCCCTTTTAAATCAATGGGAATCTTAGGAATTTTTTTTTACCAGTGTAGCACAATTGGTTTGCCCCCGAAGTGCCCCATTTTTTATTTATATACCCCTATATGCCTTACTATGCCACCATTTATAAACAGAGCTTTATTTTGCCAAGTTTGTCATGAGCGCCATTTATAAATTACTATGACACTTTAAATGGACTGGGAGCTCTCTCAGCCGTGATGGTCAGGGATGAATTTACATTCCTGGTGCCCCTAGGCAAGGCAACAAAGGCATCCTTTGTCTTACCCATGGCCACACCCCTCCCCTTGATTCCACCTACAGTCCCACCCACTCTTCCCTGGCATAGAAAATACCCTTACAAGCACAAAAAACGCTTAAACCCTTGTGTGCTAGAGATTGCCAACGCATTGCTAGACCTGTTCAACATCAAAGAGGTTAATAAACAGTAAAGGGAAGTATAAACTTGTGTAGGCACATTGACATTGCACCAGTGGCCAGACCTACAATTAAAATGTGACCAGCACACCTAAAACACCCCTCAAAATTTAGCACACTAGACAGTTGCCTACACTGCCTAATGGGAAATTTGCCCAGGTGACAGCCTAGTCCATGTTCAGAAGACTCAGCACAGCTGTCTCTGATAGCCAGATTCTCTTGTCAATGTAGGGAGCTAATCAGATCAGTCCCCTGCAATTTTCAGTAACGTTAATTCATTGCAATCCATTGGGCCACAATGAGGAAGTGAACAGGAAGTGCTATCAGAACTGACAGAGAGCTCATGAGCATGGCAAAGAAGGAAGACTGGAAGGAACAAAGGAAGCTCAGTCAGCCTGGCTTCTTTTCTTACTATAGGGAACCAGTGAGTGTTTCCCAGTAGGAAGATTTTCAGTGAGTAGACCTAAATGCATGCACTGTGTTTAGCAGATTTAGGATTATAGCAAAAACAGTGGGTAAATTGCGACTCATCAACATGAGACACCAGGGCACTGTTCTGCTTAATAAATATTTATTCGGATGTCATGATGAAGGTCTAGTTGACCAGTTTCATTAGGCAGAACCGCGATTGTCAAGGAAAGCAAACAAATTATCTTTTTTAAACTGTAGGGTAGTAGTTGGCGAGTAGCAATTTACACACATTTTCGACCCCCCTCCCCATTCACTGAAAATACTCAATTAATTGTACTGCAAGTGCCATGGGTTAATGAGTAGGAGAGTTAATGTTAAGAACTCCCCGTGAAAATAAGAAGGGTCTGAGGTGAGGTTTACAAGTAAAGTTGGTGGGTGGAGACAGGAAGTGAGGCGTGAAGAGGTAGGGAAGGGGTTTCTATAGTGGTAGAAGCTGAGGGGCACTTCCTTTATCTATATCAATGTTATAGCGTCCCTCTCTCTCTCCCTCCCTTATGTTTTTACTGTTGGTGAGATGGACTTTTGGTGTTGGGGTCATGGACCTGTGGGGTTTGTTTATTTTCTTGCTAGTCACAGCTTGGTGGGCGCTTTGGGCCTTTGCCAATGTGGAGAAGGTCATTAAGTTGGATATGGTTACATGAAGATGGTAGGCCAGCGGCCTAAGGGCAATGACACCCGCTGTGGGTTTACACACCAGCCTCACTGAGTTGCATTCACCAGCTAATGGGGCATGGTAAGGTGGAACATGATTGGGGTGAGCTTAAGGCTCATAAAGGGGGGGTAGGCAGGTTTGGCCTATCAAATTGAGAGATTGGCAAGGGCTTAAAGTCTGTGTTTGAAAAAGGTTATCATGTAATTTTAAATAAAGCTGTGGCCTGAGTTAAACCCATAACTAGTTGTCTGTGTCTTTACTTGAATCATTACCCCATGCATAAGATAAGAAGAGGACTCATGCTTTAGTAGGGTGACCACGGGTCCCGGAACGTCCGGGACTGTCCCTTATTTCAGGGACATGTCCCGCGTCCCGGGTCCCCTTCAACCGGGACAATGAAGTGTCCCGGAATGAAGCCAAGCCGCCCTGAATGTCAGCCTGCAAGCGGTGTGTCACATCATGGACGCCGCTTGCAGGCTGACATCCAGGGCGGCAATGCAGCTTACCTGATCTCCTGGAGGTAAGCGCTCTAGTAATACAGAGCGCTGGGAGATGACATCATCTCCCAGCGCTCTGCATTACTGAGCACAGCGCGCGGGAGCTTCAGCTCTGTGCCGGAGGAGGCACAGAGCTCCCTCTTGACACGCCGCTAGACCACCAGGGACTCAAGGTAAGGCAATAGGGTGACCACGTCCCGGAATGGCAGAAGGGAAATGTGGTCACCCTAGCTTTAGAGACAAAATTGGATAAATTCAGGGACAAACCAAACTGCAAAATGCAGAAAAAATTAACATCACCATTGATTTTTAACCCTTGGAGTGTCTGAGAGTTATCCAACGCATTGCAACGCAATGCGTTGAATATCTCTCTGGCACTCAAAGGGTTAATGAGGCTTTTAACCCATGAATGCCAGAGAACCAGGGGACGGACACACTATGACTATATGGAGTACTTGTGGGGCAGAGCAGCTTTAAAGACTTCTCTAACATTCAAGGAGTTAATTGTGCCATTTCAATTAACAGCGATATGGGGAATATGTACTTGCCCCCTGTGATGAGGTTGGTTTGCTCCAATTACATCTTAAAACATCAGCCTCAATAGGGCGAATCTAGTAGTTTGATTCTTTGATAAATCAGATCCTAGAATCTCTGTTAAATCCCTGCTACTGCTGAATGCCAATTTACTAAGCTACGTCTGCCCAAAATATGCCCCTAAATACCACTTGCACCAAAAGGAGGGTAATGAGGCAGGCTGTGGGGGCATTTCTTTAATCAGTGGCAAGATCTATGCCATGTATCAACCCTTTTACAACCAGTGAGGTATGCAAAACAATGCGTTAAACACCTGGTTCTAAACCCTTTGCTAAGCAAGGCTTTAGATACTGCTTTGGCACACGGGGGGAAGGGGGGATTAAAGGATTAACCTAGTGTAGACAAGTTGGTCGCTGTTACTGTCGGTTTCCTTGGGATTGCAATGTGGCAAGTGTATGAGACTTGCTTGCATTAAGGGTTAACTCAGGTAGAGTGTGCCTGTCATATATACTACAACCATACTTAAAATTACAATTAATTCTCAGGTCTCTCCTCCTTCCCACCCTGTTCCACCCATTTCCCTCCTACTTCTCCTCCTTCCCACCCTGTTCCACCCATTTCCCTCCTACTTCCCCTCCTTCCCACCCTGTTCCGCCCACTTCTCCTCCTTCTCACCCTGTTCCTCCCACTTCCCTCCAGCTTTTCCTCCTTCCCACCCTGTTCCTCCCACTTCCCACTCGCTTCTCCTTCCCACCCTATTCCACTCGTTATCCTTTTAAAACATCACGCACAAAGCAGAGTGCAACGTCCCAGTGCTACAAACATGTCGCCATGATTAAAAGGGTGACCTGAGAATCTAGCCCTGCCAGAACAGCGTGAGATTCTCATGTCGCCAGTATTAAACAGCGCATCCAGTACTTTATTTTATTGAGGTCTGAATATAGCCCCAGATTTACAGAATGACAGGGAGCAAGCAGGGACAAGGGGAGAGAGAGGCTGGAGCAGTGTTGAGCTGCACTTAAGAGGTTAACAATGAAGTTTGCTCATCTTCATGAATGAGGTGGGCACTGGTATTGCTTATTTTAAAATGAAGTCTAAATATGGAGCTATATTCCGTTCTCAATAAAATAAAGTACTGGATGCGCTGTTTAATACCCGCGACATGAGAATCTCATGCTTTTCTGGCAGGGCAAGATTCTCATGTCACCCTTTCAATCACAACAACATGTTTATAGCGATGGGACGTCACACTCTGTTTTGTGTGCGTTGTTCCAGAAGTGAACCGTTCCACCCACCTCCCACCCACTTCTCCTCCTTCCAACCTTGTTCCTACCACTTTCTACCAACTTCTCCTTCCCACCCTGTTCCACCCACTTCCCTCCAACTTCTCCTCCTTCCAAACCTGTTCCTCCCACTTCCCTCCAATTTCTCCTCCTTCCCACCCTGTTCCTCCCACTTCCCACCCACTTCTCCACCTCATCCTGTTCCAGCCGCCTCCCGCCCACTTCTCCTTTTTCCAGCCTTGCTCCTCCCACTTTCTGCCCATTTCCCCTTCCCACCTTTTTCTGTCCACTTTCTTATCCACTTCCCACCTATGGCTCCTCCTTTCCACCCTGTCCCTCCCTCTTTTCACCCACTTGTCTTCCTTCCCACCCTGTTCCTCCCACTTCCTGCCCAATACTCCCCCTTCCCACCCTGTCCCTACCATTGCCCACCTACTTCTCCTCCTTCCCACCCTGTTCTGCCCAATTCTCACCCACTTCTCCTCCTTTCCACCCTGTTCTGCCAACTTTTCCTCATTCCCACCCTGCTCTACCCACTTCTCCTCCTTCCCACCCTTCTCCTCCTACTTCCTGCCCACTTCCCCATCCCACTCTATTCTGCCCAATTTCCACCCACTTCCCATCCACTTTATGATGCAAAGATGGTAAGCCCTGCCCACTGGATTAAGCCCCACCTCTTTACAACATGGATCACTTAATTTACTTGGCAGCACATGAGCCCTCTCCGGGGGAATCAATGGGAGGAATGTCCTAGGTATGACTACAACATTCAGCCTAGAATCACTGGCACATTCACAAGTACACCCTAATGTGTTGAACACCCCTCTCTCACATGTTTAAGCTCCACTATTCAATTAAATGGATCATTTTTGTTTATTGACCCAGTGCTGAATTCCTTTCCACTGTACGTCCTGCTTTAATCTTTCATTATTATTCAGTACAAACAATCACGATTACTGTTACAGGGCACAGAATGTCCCAGGCTTCCCACAAACCAAATTATAGGCATAATCAGCTCTTTATTGGAGGTGGCAAACACAGATAACCGTTTGTGTTTCTCTTTCATCCTCTTTGCTACAAATGCAGAAGGTTTTCCTCTTGTACAATAGTAATAAAAAAAAATCTAACTCTGAATTTGTCATGTTAAAGAGATACTAACATAATAATTTCCCTATCAGCAGATCGGCTCCCCTGGCAATAGACCTGATGATAAACCCAAAGCTGAATTGTGATCCTCTGTGCACCAAGAAGGGAGCAGAACCAGGGGTCTGTAAATAGACCCCCTGTCTGGGGAATCCACAACATATCTGTACTGTATCACAGAATAGTTTCCTCTCTTGTGGGATGCAGTTACCCATTGATCTGTTGTATTGTTCTTGAAAGCCTGACTTTCAGGGTCTATGGGGACCATTCTTGGGAACCTTCTTGTCCCAAGCCCCCCGAGGTTCCCTAGTGTCTGGGGGTGAGATTTCCAAATGATGTGATTCACGTGATAAAATGGACAGGGGTGGGAAGTTTGCCCTTAAAATGGAGAGAGTGAAGAACAGTACAGCCAGTGACTAACAGGCAGTAAAATGGGCAGACATATAGGAGGACTCACTGAGCCCTGAGAAGCAGCTTCCATCCCAGGAGACCGGTAATTAAGTATACATCCCAGAGTCTCTGGGTCAGATCCAGAGAATTACCAGGTCTGTCTGTAGTGCATCACAAAGAATACGTTCCTCTCCTGTGCACTGCACTTCCCCATAGATCTGCTGTATCTGGACTGAAAGTCTGACACAGGAGGGGTCTAATGGAACCGAGCAGGAAAACCCTGGAGTTTGTGGTCAAGACCCACATTGCCATACCTGGGAACTCTCTGGATCTACCCCAGAGACTCCAGTTTACACACAGAATTATAGGATGTCCAGGAACAGAGCCTGATTCTCCAACGGTGGTGAGATTCTTCTCCTGCCCACCCTGTTCCTCCCACTTTCTTCCCACTTCTCCTCCTTCTCACCCTGTCCTATCAACTTTCCACCCACTTCTCCACCCTGTTCCTCCCACTGTCTGCCTATTTCATCCCCTTCTCACCCTGTTCTGTCCACTTCCCACCCACTTCCTACCCACCTTATGACATTACGAGTAAGACAGCCCACCTGATTAAGCCTCACCCCCTTTATTGTGCAAATTGAGTCATTGACATCCCCCCATCAGCAGAATTTGAGCTCTCTCTCCAGCGGCTCAAAGGGAATAAGTTCTCAGGTATGTATATTTCTGTCTTGTGTTCCAGCTGAGGGGTCAGTTTTATAACCCCCACCCTCCCCAAAAGGCTTATAGACCGTTTGGGAGCTGCCCAGCACCACTCTGTTTGTTTGTTTTTTTGTTTTTTACTAGGTCTGTTCCATCAAGCAGACTAGCAAGACATGATAATCACCCTGTAACTCTGAGTGCCAGAGAGATATCCAATGCAAAGGAACACGAACACCTAAAAACGATATAGGATTATAAATACACTTAACCCTCTCAGTGCCAGATGGGAGTCCAACGTTGGACTACCCGCTGGCACTCTAAGTTTAAACGCCCTGTACTTCACATAAACGTCTATACAACTTCTCTGTTTGTGTTCTGAGTCCTAAAATCTAGTCTTATATATTCTCAGAGGAAGCAGACATTCCTGCCTTTTACAGGGCGCCACATACAACAGCAATCTTAAAGGGATAGTAGTACTTAAAAATTACTATCCTTCATCTTGTAGGCAATAAAAAACTGAGTAAAATGACACTGGTGGCATCTCTCAAACCTTTAAAAGTTCCCTCTCTCCTGACGTCAGCGTTCTGCTGCCAGCAAGGGAATCCGCTCCCAGGACCATCGGCGGCTCTTCTACATGTGCTTGCAAACCTAGCACACGTAGAAGACCATTTTAGTAAAAGATTTCTTTTTTATTAATGCGATCTCTGCACTGCTACAGAGCCGCCGGCTGATCCTAGGAGAGGATTCCCCTGCTCTCAGCTAGAATGCCGACGTCAGGGGAAAAAGCAAACTGCTGAACTTTAAAAACGGATATCTCTCAAACCATAAAGGTTTGAGAGATGCCACTGGTGTCATTTTACTCAGTTTTTTATTGCCTACAAGATGAGTGATAGTAATTTTTAAGTATTACTATCTCTTTAAGGTGATCGCCCAGGAGTAGAACATGGGTACTCCCACTGCTGAGAGGTATTTTATTCAAAAGTTATGGTAGCTCAAACTTAAAATTGTTTAGGTCTAGTATCTCAATGCCTGTAAATGTTACAGTGGCACTGTTGCTATACCAACCTATGGACAGCTCTTGTCAGTTGACCATGAACCTCCATAGGTCTTAGGGCCCCATATCAATACATCCACTGGGAACTTAGGTTTTTTTGCCTTTTAATAGCTGCGTCAGCTGACTAAAGATCGATAAGGGACTTTAATTAAAAAAAAAAAAAAAAAAAAGGTTTTAAATTTCATGTGCTAAAGTGAGTCCCTTATCGGATCTTTAGGGCTAATGCAGTCTATTAAATTGCAACTCGTGGCATTTTTTACATTTTTAATGGGCCAAAACTCATCTAAATTTAGAGGCCGGCAGGGGTTTGTTTTGCTGGCATTTTTTCATAGAACTGGTCATTAAATTACTTACAGTGCTTGAAAAAATGCCGTCACCTGTTTTTTTTGGTGTCTGCTGCCTTTAAACAGAGCCCTAAGAGTTCCCAGGTTTGGTTAAAGGGATAGTAATACTTAAAATGTAAAAAAAAATATGTTGTAGGGTTTATCCCCCCTGAGTAAAACAAGAGCACTCCCACTGCTGAAAGGTGTTTCATTCAAAAGTTATTAATTTTCAAAGTTTAATTTTTTAGGTGCAATATCACGGTGGCCTGAAATTGTACAGTGGTGCTGTTGCTACACCATCCTATGGAGATTTATGGTCAATTGACCGCCACTGTACAATTTCAGGCCACTGTGATATTGCACCTAAAAAATTCAACTTTGAAAATTAATAACTTTTGAATGAAACACCTTTCAGCAGTGGGAGTTCCCTTGTTTTACTCAGGGGAATAAACCCTACAACATATTTTTTTTTACATTTTAAGTATTACTATCCCTTTAAGGTTCTGCATGTCTTGAGAGACAACGCTTTTCATACAAATTCCTAAATGACCGAATCGATTCCATTAAACCTAGCTGTGTGATACAAAAGTTGTGTTCCAGTCCAATTCCAGCTCAGGGGATCAGCACAGAACCAGGTTTTTAAAGGGATAGTAATACTTAATATGTAAAACTATATATATTATAGAGTTTATCCCGCCCTGAGTAAAACAAGGGTACTCCCACTGCTGAAAGGTGTTTTATTCAAAAGTTATTACAGCTCAAAGTTGAAAGTTGTTACAGCTCAAAGTTTAATTTTTTAGGTGCAATATCACAGTGGCCTGAAACTGTACAGTGGCGCTGTTGCTATACCATCCTATGGACAGCTCTGATCCGCGGACCATAAATCTCCATAGGATGGTATAGCAACAGCGCCACTGTACAATTTCAGGCCACTGTGATATTGCACGTAAAAAATTAAACTTTTAGCTGTAATAACTTTTGAATAAAACAACTTTCAGCAGTGGGAGTGCTCTTGTTTTACTCAGAGGGATAAATTCTACAATATATATTTTTTTACATATTAAGTATTACTATCCCTTTAATAAGTCTTCTCCCATAGAAACATGAAACTGCTCTTTAAATGCACAGGTAACACAGGCCTTATTATTTTGAAATAAAAAATAAATCATTTTTTGGACCTACTGTTAATTTAGAATTCCTGTAGTAACATAGGGTGTTTGGGTTTTCTGAAACTTGGCATGAAAATGCTGCCCTTGTGTGAATGTAAATATGATGCACTTCACACAGTTGCTAATATTGTTTTACAAACATCAAGACTTTGGTCACGTTCTGGTTTTGCTTTCGCACAAAATGCAACATCAGCATTCACAAATATTGTTTTGTAGCTGAGTCTGACAATACTGGAAGATGAAAAATACATCATCCCTTTCATCCTTAAAACTTTGAGTGACAGAGCAATGGATTGTGAACCCCTCTGGCAATCAAAAGGGTTAAAGGGATAGTAATGTTTCATAATAAAAACAGCTCCAATTAATCATCATAGTATTTGGACTTTGGAGAGTGTTATTTCAATTCTGTCAGAGTTGTAGTTCAAGAGTAATTAAATGACAAATGATCCCCTCCCGCCCCTTTTACTGATGTAACACTGCTCAGCCAGAGCAGAAGGGAGGTGCCCAGGTAGACTGCAGAGAGGGACAATCTTCAATTAAGATAAGGAAAAAACCTGAACAGCTTGTCAAGGGGGGCAGGGCTTTCATTGTTCTCATAGGAAGAAGATTGTCCCCTTCTGTTATCTGTCTGGTCTATGGACTGGATTCCACATCTGAGAAGAGATGGCTTACACTAAGTAAAAGGGGTGGGAGGGGAAACTTTGCTTGTGAATATCTCTCAGACCATAAAGGTTTGAGAGATAAGACTTACATCGTTCTTTATGTTTTTTTTTAATGCCTCCAAAATAAAATAAAGATACAATGAAGTATTACTATTAAGGAATAGTGCAATCTCCTAATAATAAGCCTCAACTTACCTTACTATGGCCAACAATCCTAATGCCCACTATGAATTTTGCCCTTGGATGAAGTGATAATAGCTTCAGTCAGTCTTGGAAGTCAGGTCCCTGTAAGTAGACATGACTCTCGATGGGTGGACTCCTGGATCTTAGTACCTACCTACTGGGACATCTGTTTTTTTCCCAAATGGAAGCAAGCAAAGGGATCAATACACAGAAGAAGTCAATATTGCAGTTCACTTTCATGAGAGATACTCACAAAGAACAAACAATGCAAGGTTGTTCTATTGGGTAGTGCCCACTCAGGAGCAGTCAATCTCATTTTCTCACCAAAAGTGAACAACACTCAATAGCCCTTTTTATAGGATGTTACCTACTCAGAAGCAGTGAACTGTGTTCTACTGCCATTACTGGAACAGTCAATCTCATGAAAGAAGGAACAATGACCATTACACAGTTATATGGGATAGTATCCACTCAGGAACAGACCAGCTCAAGAGAAACACTCAGTGACAATGCCTATTACACAATTATATGGGATAGTATCCACTCAGGAACAGACCAGCTCATGAGAAACACGCAATGAGAACAGACACTTTTTATTAACCTGTTCTGAAGGTATCCAGTCAATATCATGAAACATGCTCCCCAAGAATGAAATACATTCATTATCCTGTGCTATGAGATAGTACCCACTCAGGGGCAATCTGTCTCATGACAAACACTCTCCAAGAATGAGCACGCTCATTTGCCTTTTCTAGGGTATGACAACCACTCAGGAGAAATCAATCACAATCACATGAGAGGCACTCACTGAGAATGAACCATGCTCATTTCCATTGTTTATGGGAATGAGCCCACCCAGGATTAGTCAATCTCATAAGAGACATTCACCGTGAATGATCATGATAATTTGCCTTTTTCTATGGGATGACACCCACTCAGAAGCAGCTGTTTTTATGAGTATATACTCTCCCATAGTGACTGGCTTTCTGTTATATATACTATTCCCAGTAGGGTACTTCACTTACATGGTGTGGCCGTAGATGCGTTGGGTTTTGTAGGTAAAGAGATACCATACAGTATCCTGATTATCATAAGGGAGGTACACTGGAGTGAAAAGACTTGAACACCAGACTGGCGTGAGAGCCAGCACAGGATATTGAACCCAGAGGAGGAATATTGCCTCTGAAGAATGTTAGCAGATTTTCAGCAACTGATGGTGCTACAACTCACGTTTTCCACTCCCATGTGCCGATGCAGTAGCACCATTGAGAGGCTACCATGCCTAGAACAAGACACTTTATCTTGTTTCTGCTTGATGGGTGCTTCTCACTATTCTTTGGCTCCCTAAGTGTAAGGGCATCCCAGGCATGGGCCCTTCCTTCCATGTGCCTAGAGGGATTCAGCTGCACCACACCGACGAGGCCCACGTAGGCTGAAATGTACGTTTGTGGTTATGCTGTTTCTCTCGTGCGGAGAGGATTTGCCTGACATTTCGGAGCTGGACTGTCTGTAGGTGGGACCAATCTGATATGGATATGGAGATTTCTTCTCTGCAATGGCACATGGGAGTGAAAAACGTGAGTTGTAGCACCACTGAGAGGCCACCATGCCTAGAACAAGACACTTTTTCTTGTTCGTGCTTGATGGGTGCTCCTCACAATTCTTTGTCTCCCTGGGGAGGAGAAGTGGGCAGGAAGTGGGAGGAAAAGGGTGGGGAGGAAAAGTGGGCGGGAAGTGGGAGGAACAGGATGGGAAGGAGGAAAAGTGGGCAGAACAGGGTGAGAAGGAGGAGAAGTGGCCGGGAAGTGGGAGGGACAGGGTGAGAAGGAAGAGAAGTGGGAAGACTCACAGAAAACTCATCACCGGAGATTCACCCTAATTCACTGTACAAACAGGAGGTTCCGGGCACTAAAGACTTTGTTTCATCTGTAAAATATAATCCTAACATTACTTTTTTATTGCATACTAGTAGAAGAGCCCGTGTACACAGGCCACAATGCCAGATTGTCTCGATACAGTCATGCCCTGTAGATACTGCCTCGTCACGGGCAGTCTCTACTGTGCATGACTGCAGCACGCGCAGCAGTCTCTACTGCACTTGACTGCGTTGTTACAAACTATTTAGCTAATTATTATATAGGATGTATATTGCCATGTTCAGACATCATTTGGTTAATTTTGTTTGTGTTGTTTATAATGTAAGAGAAGACCCGAGACAATGACTTGAGAATAAAATCCTTATATTCAAAAAGGCTGCTACCCTGCCTTGCGCCATTTACAAACAATGCAGCAATATAATTTCTCAGACACCTATCAAGATCACCTTGTTAATGAAAGTCAGGGAGCCAGGGAAAAGACAAAAATAGAAGCTCCCATGTAGCATATAACGATTAGATTTTAGGCCTCAGAAAACAAACAGAGATTTACAGAGGGTAGCATTAAACATAGGGTATTTAAAGGGATAGTAATGTTTCAAAATAAAAGCAGCTCCAATTAATCTTCATAGTATTTGGGCCATGGAGAGTGTTATTTCAATACTGTCAGAGTTGTAGTTCAAGAGTAATTGAATGATAAAGTATCCACCTCCCGCCCCTTTATTGATATAACACTGATCACCTCAGAACAGATGGCTTGAAGAGAGAGACAATCTTCAGTGAGCATAAGGGAAAAACCTGAAAAAACTGTCAAGGAAGGCAGGGTTTTCATTGTTCTCTCTGTAAAATTGTCCCTTGCTGCGACCTGTCCGGTCATGTAACCAGATTCCACATCCGAGGGGAGGTGGCTTACACTAGGTAAAAGGGGCGGGAGGGGAATACTTTATCATTCAATTACTCTTGAACTACAACTCTTACAGTATTGAAATAACACTCTCCAAGGCCCAAACACTATGAAGATTAATTGGAGCTGCTGCTATTTTGAAACATTACTATCTGACCCCAGATAATTTTAAGGTGTTGGTGTCGCTTTAAAAAATATTAACAGCACAAAACCGCATACTTAATGCTTCCTGAAATTTCCAGCCAACAATGACATTTTTTGCAAGACTGAATGCTTTTAATGATCAATATCGACTCTTTAATAATAGTAAAAGACGTTTACCCAACTCTCTCCCTCTAATTAGTTCACAAACCAATTATTAAGGGATAATTTCTGACTTTATGTTTATAACATCCTTTTGGATAGCAACATTAAATCAAAAGCTCCAAAATAAGGCAAACCTTCAATTAACAAGCCCCGTCCAATAAATCTGACAAAACAGGAACATTTATTTAACCAATAAGGTTGAAAAAGCGCTTACATGGGAAATCAGACATGATTTGTTACGGATAAAATGCCAGACAGGATTTCTGCTGAAAACAGTAATTATACTTTTCATAGAGCTACAATTCATAGGTTTCCATTAAGCCTTTGCGTGCCAGAGGTGTGTGCAACACATTGCTTCCCAATATATTGCTCAACCCTCTAACACTCAAAGGGTTAAGGGCTGAGCAAATGACATCTAATCCTTTAAATATGATGTTTAAGCCTCTAAGCTCTACATGCAAACAAACTATAATCTAAAGGCTGTGTTCAGGAAGCTGGGGAAGTACAATTAAATGGCAAATAAACTGCACCAGACGTTCAGATAAAGAATTCCCAATTTTAACCCTTTAATGCAAGTGGCGTCGGCACATATTGCTTTAAAATGAGTTAGAGCACTCATGAAACCAGGGCCAGATTTCCCAAACAGGCGAAGTAGACACAGTAGCTCCTCATTTTGAAGGGCAGTGCATCAGCGGTGCTGGACACGCGCACATTCTGAATTGTGGGTGTGGTCAAAGGAATCTCAGTGTCCCGGCACCTGTTTTATATCTCTTTAACCCCTTGGATGCTAGAGAAATCTCCTGTGCATTGAGAAGTGCATTGCTCCGCAAGGCTTTGGAGATCTCTCTAGCAACCAAGGGGTTAAGGCAAACAAAAGGAAAAGAGAAGGAAAGGAATAATTAAACTCACAGTGCTAGCATACTGGAAAGATAGATAGATAGATAGATAGATAGATAGATAGATAGATAGATAGATAGATAGATAGATATGAGATAGATAGATAGATAGATAGATAGATAGATAGATAGATAGACAGATATGAGCTAGACAGATAGATAGATAGATAGATAGATAGATAGATAGATATGAGCTAGACAGATAGATATAAAGATAGATAGATAGATAGATAGATAGATAGATAGATAGATAGATAGATACATATGAGGTAGATAGATATGAGATAGATATGAGGTAGATAGAAATGAGATAGATAGATATGAAATAGATATGAGATAGATAGATATGAGATATATAGATAGATATGAGATATATAGATAGATATGAGGTAGATAGAAATGAGATAGATAGATAGATAGATAGATAGATAGATAGATAGATATGAGATAGATAGATATGAGTTAGATATGAGATATATAGAAGATATGAGGTAGATAGAAATGAGATAGATAGATATGAAATAGATATGAGATAGATAGATATGAGAGATAGATAGATAGATAGATAGATAGATAGATAGATAGATAGATATGAGATAGATAGATAGATAATAGATAGATATGAGATAGATAGATATGAGTTAGATATGAGATATATAGAAGATATGAGGTAGATAGAAATGAGATAGATAGATATGAAATAGATATGAGATAGATAGATATGAGAGATATGAGATAGATAGATAGATAGATAGATAGATAGATAGATATGAGATAGATAGATAGATAGATATGAAATAGATATGAGATAAATAGATAAATAGATAGATAGATAGATAGATAGATAGATAGATAGATAGATAGATAGATAGATAGATACAGGGGAGGGCTGGCCTGGGTGGCAGAGGGGCAATTTCCCCCTGGGCTGGTCATGTATCTGGGCCAGTGGGCCACTGCCTCACTCAACCCTTGGATGCCGGCAGTTCCATCATAAAATCTATGGATACATGAGACCAGGGGCGCTCGCCATTGGGAACTGTTTGGAGTAGACCCACGGGAAGATGTCTCAGAGTCTTGGCATGGGCACAAGTGAAGCATGCCTCCACGAAGTCCAAGCAATCTACCCTAAGGCTGGGCCACCAAAAGAGCTGGGAGACCGATCAAATCAATTGATCGCGACAAAGCTGCCCAGCGGCCTTCGAGGAGTTGTAGGTCTCCAGCAATCTGGTACGAAGGGACTCGGGTACAAAACATTTGCTGCTAGGTTTGTCCACAGGAGCATTGGCTTGAGAGGACAGAATCTCATCGCATCGCATCGCATCGAGACGTGATACTGGTGCGTATAGTAGCCAGAATCCGATCTGCTGGAATGATAGGCACCGGTGTACTGTCTACCTCCCGATTGGTACAGAACTGTCTGGACAGAGCATCGGCTCTGACATTCTTGGAACCAGGAAGATACAAGACCACAAAATTTAATCTGGATAGGAACAATGCCCACCTAGCCTGTCAAGGCAACAGCCTCTTAGCCTTGGACAGATAAGTCAAATTCTAATGATCTGGCAAAATCAGGATTGGGGAGCTTGTCCCCTCAAGCAGGTGACACCACTCTTAGAGGGTAAGGATAATAGCCAAAAGATCATGATCACCAATATCATATAGACTTTGGACAATTTGTTAGAAAAGAATCCACAGGACAGAAGGGTTTTACCAGGCCCGGATCACTGGGACAGGAGAGCGCCTTCTCCTGATTCGAATGCATCCACCTCCAGAGTGAAGGGAAGGGTGGGATTGGGATGCGACAAGATAGGTACCCTGGCAAAGGCAGACTTCAAATCCTCAAAAGCCCTGATAGCATTAGGGGACCACTCAGACGGGTTATCCGCTTTATGTGTCAAGTAAGTTAGTGGCTTAACTACAGTAGAAAAGTTCCGTATAAATCTCCTATAGTAGTTAGCTAACCCCAAAAATCTTTGTATGGCTTTCAACCCCACCGGACTGGGCCATTGCAGAACAGCCAAGAGCTTTTGTGGGTCCATTGCTATACCATCCGCAGAGATTACATAGCCCAAGAATGTCACCTGTGACTTATGAAACTCACATTTTTCCAACTTGCAGAACAGTTAGTTCTCTCTCAAAAGCTGTAGCACAGTTGCAACATCCTTCCAATGTGCCGCTAAGCTAGGGGAGTGGATAAGAATATCGTCCAGGTAGACTACTACACAGGTTTGTAGCAAATCTCTCAGTACATCGTTAATAAATTCTTGGAATACTGCCGGATCATTACACAACCCAAAAGGCATGACCAAGTATTTTTAGTGACCATTACGAGTATTGAACGCAGACTTCCATTCGTCTCCTTCTTTGAGTCTTACCAGGTTGTAGGCTACCCGTAAGTCAAGCTTAGTGAATACCAAGGAACCTTTAATTTGGTCGAACTACTCGGTGATCAGAGGTATGGGGTACGCATTGTTGACCATACGTTTATTCAGTCCACGATAGTCAATGCACGGTCTTAACTCCCCATTCTATTTTTTAATTAAAAAAAAATCCTGCACCGGCGGGTGAGGAAGACTTTCGAATAATCCCTCTGGCTAGGGCATCGGCTACATACTCCTCTATAGCTTGATTCTCCTTCACAGATAGAGGATAGGTACGCTCCTTAGGAGGTGTAGCACCTGGTATGAGATTAAAAGTACAGTCGTATCCCCTATGCATATGTAAAGTTCTAGCCTCCACCTTATTGAATACTTCACCGAAAAACTGATACTCTGAGGGTAATGAGGAGGAGGTACAAATGATTTTAGTTGGCTGCTGGAGACAAGACATAGTACAGTAGGATGACCATGACACAATGTCACACGTCTCCCAATTTATTCTGGGGTTGTGTGTCTGAAACCAAGTGAACCCCAGAATGATAGCATGGTGTGGAGAACTTATGACATGAAATTGTAGGGTCTCCACATGGAAGGCCCCCACCCTTAGAGATAGCGGACAAGTCTCATGTGTCACGTGTGATGGTTGCAACGGTCGTCCATCAATGGCTTCAATAGCAAGAGGAGAAGCACAAGGTAACAATGGAATAGCATGTCGTTTGGTGAATTCCACATCCATGAAATATCCTGTGGCTCCGGAGTCAATCAAAGCCGGAGCCGTGACCGAAGATGAAGCCCATGATACAATCACTTCCAGAATCGGTTTTGTTTGCATCTGATCTGGGGACTGTGAAACGCCACCCAGGGTCTGTTCCCGACACAACCCTAGGTGCGGGCGTTTCCCAGCAGCATGGGACAAGACTGCAGTAGGTGACCAGCTTTACCACAGTAAAGGCATAGACCCTCTCTGTGAGGGAAGTCCCTCTCCTCCCCTGATAGGCACACAACCCCAAGCTACATAGGCTCGCCCCTGCCCATCTCAGCACTAGGAGGAATGGGAGGCGAGGGAATGGGTGGGAAAGCAAAACTAAGTGCCATTCGGGAGGAAGGCCTCCGCATCCGTTCCTTGAATGGGAATCTTTCTTTGATACTTGTATCTATTAAGATAGTAAAGGAGAAGAGTTCATCTAGGTCCTCCGGTAGCTCACGGGCTGTCATCTCACCTTTGATCATATCGTCTAGCCCTTGCGAGAATGCGGCTACTAGAGCATCATTGTTCCAGCCCACCTCTGCCGCCACAGTACGAAATTCAATTGCATACTCAGCTACTGTACGTGCGCCCTGGCAGATTGTCATGAGTTGTTTCGCGGCAGATATTGCCTGGGCCGGAACGTCAAAGACCCTACAGAAAGCAGACACGAATTCCGTGAAATTTAAGATTATAGTTTTCTCTGTCTCCCTCTACTAGACAAGATGGAAATCATGAAGCCCACCTTGCTTCGCTCCGCATCCGTCCCTTGAATGGGGATCTTTCTTTGATACTTGTATCTATTAAGATAGTAAAGGAGAAGAGTTCATCTAGGTCCTCCGGCAGCTCACGGGCTGTCGTCTCACCTTTGATCATATCGTCTAGCCCTTGTGAGAACGCGGCTACTAGAGCATCATTGTTCCAGCCCACCTCTGCCGCCACAGTACGAAATTCAATTGCATACTCAGCTACTGTACGTGCGCCCTGGCAGATTGTCATGAGTTGTTTCGCGGCAGATATTGCCCGGGCTGGAACGTCAAAGACCCTACAGAAGCAGACACAAATTCCGTGAAATTCAAGATTATGGTTTTCTCTGTCTCCCTCTACTAGACAAGAGGGAAATCATGAAGCCCACCTTGCTTCGCTCGCTCGTAAAAGCATTCAGTACCAGTTCCAGAAATGTGCCCAACTGGTTTATAAACCCATGACATAACGTAGGTTCCCCATCATATCGTTGAGGGAGTGGAGCAGATCCAGACAACCCTCGGAACATAGCGTTCTCAACATAAGCTGTTACTGCCAGTGCTGGGTCAGGAGAGGCCACCGGTTGTAGCGCAGATCTATCAAGGTGTGCTGTGCGATTAAGGAGCGTTTAGTCAGGAGAGCGTTTGCATCGCCAGAGAAAGCTGATCAATTTGTTGATCTTGGATGTCCATTCTGGTTAGAATGCTAGGTATCCGTGGGCTACCTGTACTTTCAGATGTCATGGCCCTTTCATACTGTCAGGGAGTGACTAGAAAAATAAAGATTCCGACAGGTACAGGCACAATCAATACATTTTATTAAGAACAAATGCAAACAAGATGGCAATAAGCACTTCCCCAACTTCCCCAGGTAAGGCGTGAGGACAGTGCACAGTCCACTACCAGGATTAGCACTGAACGTAGCCAGGCAATGCGTCCAGAGTATAGGAAGCGAACCAGGATGGACAGCTGAACCACAGGAATAACACTGAATGGAAAGTGTATGCACTGACATGGAGCAGAGACTGGAGGCCCTGAACCCTAGAATGCTAGGGCCCACAGACACAATGCCCGAGAACACTAGGAGACACAGGAACTGCCACACATCCTAGAACACTAGGACTACAAGTGACCAATAGGACCATGCACTGCTGGACTACAGAGTGAACTCACCCGGAAGCGACCAGGCCCCTGAGCCTGCGTGGAGCGAGCCAGGCCCCAGGAAGCACAGATAGGGACAGACTAAGCCAATGTCATATACTATTCGGGTAGTCAGACAAAGCCACAGTATAGCACGAAGCGGGTAGTCAGCCAGGCAAAAGGTCATACACGGATCAGGCAGTCAGACAGAGCCGGGAGTCAAGCAAGGAGAGGGTAGTCAGACGAGACCAGAGATACAAGCACTAATCGGGTAGTCAGATGGAGCCAAGGGTCATACACAACTCGGAATTGGCAGCCAAAAAACAAATCACACAGAAGATTAAAGAGTGCTCAGGTACACCAAGAAAGGGCACTGAGGCTATGACAGAATGCAGCATATAAGGCCTATCGGAGAGGCGGAGCCACGCTCGGCCAAATCAGTCTAGCCTACAAAAATAGTGAGAGCACCGAATGGAGCGCTTGGCAACCAGGAAGTCAGTGATTGGCAACGCTGCCGCCAGGCACACAAGGATGGACAGGTAGAGTCATAGGCCCGGATCATGGGCACCTTGATAGCCTCAAAGGACTCAGGGAGGAGAGACGGTTGGAACCCATAATTAATCAGGAAGGGAGAGTTCCGAGAGGATGAATTCACCGCACTATTTCTGGCAAGCTCTGCCCAATTGTCATGATGGTCGGAGATAAAACAATGGAGAAACTGTTTCAGTGCCTGATTAGAACTCTCTGCAGCACTGTTAGACTTTGGATGATAAGCCGAGGAGAACAAGAGCTATATTCCCATCTGACCGCAAAAGACTCTTCAAACACGCGACACAAAGTGGCTCCCACAAGCTGAGACCACCACTTTGGGTATACATGGAGACAAACCACCACCTTAGCAAAGAGTTCAGCCAACTCCTTTGAGGAGGGAAGTCCTTTCAGTGGCACAAAATGGTCCATCTTGGAAAATCTATCCACAATCATGAGGATGACCGTGCAACCCTCTGAGACAGGCAACTCTACCATAAAGTCAATAGATAAGTGAGACCATGGATGCTCCCCATTAGCAATGGGTTGCAGGAGACCAACCGGAAGATGTCTAGCAGTCTTGATCTGTGCACAAGTGGAATATGTGGCAAAAAATGCGAAACAATCCGCCCTCAGGCTGGGCCACCAAATGAGTCTGGACATAGACCATATCAGTTGGTCTCTACCAACGTGTCTGCAGACTTCGAGGAATGGTATGTCTCCAGCAGTCTGGTGCAGAGGGATTCAGGCACAAAACACTTCCCATTAGGCTCCTCCACCGGGGCGGAAGCTTGAGCAGCCAAAATCTCCTCACCCAACCGAGATGTAAAACTGGTACGTATCGTTGCCAAGATGCAATTAGGAGGAATAATAGGTACCGGAGGAGACTCCTCCTGGGACTCGGCTCCAAATTGTCAAGAAAGAGCATCTGCATTAATATTTTTTGTACCAGGGAGGTAGGAGACCACAAAATTAAACCTCAAGAGAAACAGAGCCCATCTGGCCTGATGAGGAGACAAGTATGTGAGGTTCTTGTGATCAATCAGTATCAGGATTGGAACAGTAGTCCCCTCCAACAGATATCACCATTCTTTCGAGGCAAGGATGATGGCAAGTAGTTCACGACTGCCCACATCATATAAACTCTAAGCCTTAGACATTTTCTTAGAAAAAAACCCTCACAAACGTAGCAGTTTCCCTTGGCCCATGTGCTGTGACAGCAAAGCACCTACTCCTGATTCTGAGGCATCCACCTTCAGAGTGCAGGTAGGGTGGGATTTGGGTGGGACAATATCGGGGCTTTCGAAAAAGCAGACTTCAAGTCTTCAAATGCCTGCAAGGCTTCTGGTGCCCAGTCTGAAGGGTTAGCCCCCTTCTGAGTCATGTCTGTAAGAGGTTTGATTACTGTGGAGAAGTTTTGTATTAACTTCCTGTAGTAATTAGTGAAGCCCAGGAACCTCTCTATGGATCTTAGCCCTATTGGAAGTGGCCACTGTAAGATGGCAGACAGTTTTTGCGGATCCATGGCTAGGCCAGAGGATGAAATCACGTACCCTAAGAAAGTCACCTGGGATTTCTGGAACTCACATTTTTCTAACTTGTTCTCCCTTAGCAGTTGTAGGACCCAGACTACATCTGCTCTATGTGCCTTAAAGGTAGAAGAATGGATGAGTATATCATCCAAATATACTACAACACAACTCTGTAGTAGGTCTCTCAAAACATCATTAATGAATTCCTGGAAGACAGCGGGAGTGTTGCACAATCTGAAAGGCATCACTAAATATTCATAGTGCCCGCTCCGGGTTTTAAATGCTGTCTCCCACTCATGGCCTTCTTTTATTCGTACCAAATTATACGCGGCCCTCAAGTCAAGTTTTGTGAAAACAGTAGAGCCTTTGATATGATCAAATAGCTCTGTGATCAATAGTATTGGATAAGCTTTTTTTACCATCAGTTTATTCAGACCCCTAAAATCAATGCATGGTCTGCGCTCCCCATCTTTTTTATTAACAAAAAAGAAACCTGCACCCGCAGGTGAGGAAGACTTCCGGATAATGCCCCTGGCTAGAGCGTCAGTCACAAAATCCTTCATGGCCTTGTTCTCCTCCACCGACAAGGGGTATACTCAGCCCCTAGGAGGTCTGGCCCCTGGTAACAGATCAACAGTACAATCGTAAGGCCTGTGTGGCGGCCTACACAGAGCGAGTAAGTCAGCCAGAGCCACAAGTCAGAACCGATTGGGGTAGTCAGATAATCTGGAGTCATACAAGGAGCAGATTCTCAGGAGAGCACAGTCCACAACGAAGCACAAGAGACAATATCGGAAACACCACATAAGGGCAGTGACTCCCAAGGAGGTTTATAAAGGAGAAGGAGAAGGCAGGACCCAATTAGGCTACACAGAATAGGTCCATAAACAGGAGTCCTAGCCAGTGCCTGTTTCATGATGTCAGCAATGCAGAACTGTCCTCAACTATGCCAGCCGATGCACCACAGAGAGAGGAAGCACAGAATAACTAAACCTCTAAGTTAGACTGTGATACAACTAAAATGATATATATATGTGTAGGTTCACTATGGGGTAAAGGGGCTATAAGGAGTAGTTATTTAGGGACACATGGGGAAACTCAGTGGCAATGTATGTGGGCTGCCAGGAGGCATAGGTTGCCCTTTGTGGGCATTGAGTAGTTATGAATGGGTGGGGGTGGGGAGGCAGTGCAGCTCCTGGGGTCTGGTGAAGTAGATATTGAAAACAAGGTCACTAGGAACCAGCACATGGTGCATAACGTATATAAGGGACACTAACACCTAACACAATCTGGGGTAATTCACATCTAAATATCATGCAGTCCATGTTAGCATCTGTAAAAAGTCTCTAAAATCTAGGGTTCGATTCAATTGTCCAAGTTAGGCCAATAATCCTCCAATGGTATTTTTCAAGCACCGTAAGCCATGCTATTCGCAGAGCTATGAAAAAATGCTAGCAAAAAAAACCCTTGCCAGGCGATAACGTTATAGGCGTTTTGGACCATTGACAAATGAAACAAACACCACAAGTTGCAATTCAATTGACTGCATTATCCCTAAAGATTTGATAGGGGACTCACTTTAGCGCAGGAAATTTAAGATCAAGATTTTTTCTGAGAAAAGTCCCTTATCGAATCTTTAGTTAGCCAAAGTAGCATTTGAAAGAAAAAAAAAGTCCCATATCAATACATCCAAATTACCTAAAAGTGTTCAGTGTTAGTAGAATTAACCCTATGAGTGCTAGCGATGTATAATTACTAGTGTTGAGCGAGCACCCCGATGCTCGGGTGCTCGGGTGCTCTGACCGAGCACCCCCTGAGGCTCGAGTGCTCGGCCGAGCACCCGAGCCCCATTGGAATGAATGGGGCGACACCAGGCACCCCCTGCTCTGATGAGGGGAGGGTGCCTGGTCAATGCCCCCTTCATCTCCGCTATGCCCCCTTCATCTCCGAATGCCCCCTTCAGCTCCGCAATGTCCCCCTTCAGCTCCGCTATGCCCGTCTTCCACAATGTGCCCCTTCATCTCCGCTATGCCCCTCTTCCACAATGTGCCCCTTCATCTCCGCTATGCCCCTCTTCCACAATGTCCCCCTTCATCTCCTCTATGCCATAGAGGAGATGAAGGGGGACATTGTGGAAGAGGGGCATAGCGGAGATGAAGGGGCACATTGTGGAAGAGGGGCATAGCGGAGATGAAGGGGCACATTGTGGAAGACGGGCATAGCGGAGATGAAGGGGGACATTGTGGAAGAGGGGCATAGAGTCTATGCCCCTCTTCCACAATGTCCCCCTTCATCTCCGCAATGCCCCCTTCATCTCCGCAATGCCCCCGTACCTCCAGTCCCTGGTGGTCCAGCGGAGCGTCTTGTGATCTGTGCCTCTTCCGGCACAGATCCCCGCCACCCGAACATGGCGGGAGAGCACATGGCGGTACTCGACGAGTACCGCCATGTGCCGAGCAGAGCGATGCTCGAGCCGATCCGAGCATCGGCCGAGCACGCTCGCTCATCACTAATAATTACCCTACCAGCACTCATAAAGTTAACCCGACTAATAACAAACCAACATCTCCTGCAAAGTTACACTTACCATTAATCCTGCTGTCTAGCGGCGTCCTCAGCAGTCCGGTCAGCTACTGTCCATCTTCTTTCTTTTCTTCTGTCTTCTCTTCTTTCTTGTCTTCTTTCTTCTGTCTTCTTGTCTTGTAGCTTAATTGGAAATGGATTCAATGTGTTTTTTTGCCTTCCTGTGGCTCAACAGGGGTGATATGGCATGGCTTGAACTTCATGGATGCATGTCTTTTTTCAGCATCATCAGCTACATTGATATGACACTATGAGTTCCAGGGGCTTGGTCCTTTCTTAGACCCTGTAAGCCAGACAAATTTTCAGCATTTTTGATATCCATATTTTTAGGGATGATTCCCGTAGGTACATTTCTAATTACTTATGGAAAACCCACATATATTTTTTCCAGAATGAATTGAGCTTTTGCATGTTGTCTCAAACGCATCGTGTGACAAGCTATGATATCATAATCACAAAAAAGTTTTAAAAAATTGCTTATTTTGCTGGACTCACATGATGTATATCAAAACAATTGATGTTGATCATGAAAGTTTCAGTTATTTGAAAAAGCCCTGAATTCCCAGTACAAAAATAACAAATATGTTACCTACATACATGTCCTCCACAGACCCCTAATTAACAGAACAATAGGGTGTTTTCAACTTTATGAACTAAAATACACATTCTAGTGGTTGTATGACAAAACTACCCTAAAACAACATAACTATATAAAACTATATATTTGCAGCCTTTTACCTCTAGCTTGGTGTGATAAAATATTTCTAGAAGGTGAAGCTAAAGGAAAAACAATGGCTTTTCACCCATTCAAATATATTGAAACCTTTGAAAAACACTGAATTTCCTACTGTATTCATTAGCTAGCTCTCTTAAGAGGCAAATGACACTCTACTGGTATGGGATGGTATACCAGTACTATTTTGGAAAAAAGATAACCCATCTCATTAAATGAGTGGACATTTGCATTTGTACCCCTAGCCTGGCATGCACACGTTTCCAAAAGGTGGGGCTATTTTAACATTTTCACTCCTTCAAATGTACTGAAATCTGTGAAAACTATTCAATTTCCTACTGTATTCATTAGCTACTGTTACACAAGCAGCTAGAGCACAGAAGAACAAATTAGAGTCTCAGTCACATTACTTGCTCCACCTGTGCTCATTCAGGGATATCTTGTAAATGTTCACTGTTGGTAGCCCTTGAGGACTAGGGTTGGCTACCCCTGCTTGTAGGATGTACGAGAAGCACAAAACTATACCTACTACAACCCCTAATTTTTCCTTTCAAACATATCTTGCCTATACTAAAACGGTTATAACAACTACATAAATGAAGAAAAGTAGACAAAGCATACCCTTCTGGAAAGAAAATAACCAACAAAATCTAATGATCTCAGGAGAAAAATTACACCCCAATGATATGAGATGACATACTGTAGGGGCTGCCAGAAGTACAAAACGACTCCTATAACATGATTTTTCTTACATTTTTTCAGACATGACGTGTATGTGTTTAAATGGCTATAACAGCTACATTAGTTAAGAAAAGGTAAACAAAGCATACCATTTTGGAAATAAGATATCCCATTCCCAACGCATCAAACGGGGAGTCACTTGCCTTTCTACCCCTAGCCTGATGTCCACAAATGTTTCAGAAGTTGGAGCAAATGTACTGAAATCTGTGAGAACTATTGAATTTCAAATTGTATTCATTAGAAGAAAAATGACACCTCATTGGTATGAGCTGACATACTGTTATGAGTGCAAGAAGCACAAAACCACACCTACCACAACCTTCCATTTTTCTTACAATTTTTCAAACATGACTTGCCCATATTAAAATGGTTGTAACAGCTACACAAATGAAGAAAAATGTACACAAAGTATACAATTTTGGAAAGAAGATAACCTATTGCATCAAATGAGGGGGTCATTTGCTTACTACTTTTAGCCTGATGTGCACAGATGTTTCCAGAAGGTGGTGCTAAAGGACAACCTACTGCAGATGTCTCTCAAACCGCTACAATTAACGCTTTTCACGTGCAAGCACGCTTACTCATGATCATCAAAGGGTAATAACATTGAATACCATATATTTAAAATGTTCACAACCAATCACGGTAGCAGAAAACAGCTATCAACAATATGGAAGCCTTGGAGTGTCAAAATAGACATACTGACATCATGCACACAAATGGATACGATTAACCCTATGAGCCTGATAGGGTTAATCATATCCATTTCTGTGCATGATGTCAGTATGATGTATTATCTATTTTGCCACTCCGAAGCTTCCATATTGTTGATAGCTGTTTTCTGCTGCCGTGATTGGTTGCGAACATTTTAAGTATATAGTATTCAATGTTATTACCCTTTGATGATCATGAGTAAGCATACTTGCATGCGAAATGCGTTGATTGTAGCGGTTTGAGAGACGTCTGCAGTAGGGTGCCCACTTTTGTCTTACACACGCTTGTCAAGAGATACAAGGTACTGTCTGTATGTTTTTGTAAGAGAAATAAAGGTCTGATGATTTTGTTATTCACCTAGTCGTATCCTCGATGTGTGACCTTGGTGCACCAAATTATTGTGTATGTTGGAAGGTGTCTGGAAGAACCTTATGGGAGCACAAGGAACGGTGGACGACAGGTGTAATTCTAATTAAGGGATTAAGGATATTCACTACATGGAGGAGAGAGGAGAACCTGTTTTAAGCCAAACATACGCTTTTTATCCCGGGTAGAGCGGCTTGTTTTCGTGTTCTGATGAGATTGTTAATATCTCTATAGGCCTAGTTCTACGTAGCTTAATTTTATGCTGGCCAACAAGCTTGTGAGTACCCATTTTCCTATTCTTTGCTGTGTGTGTGTGTGTGTGTGTGTGTGTGTGTGTGTGTGTATGTGTGTTGGGGGGTGGGTTTATTTATGTCTTGCCTCTTGGGAGAGCGAGGTTCAGATGAGAGGCCCGTTCTGACGGTGGACTACATCCTCTGATTATTGCTGGATATGGGGCGCCTGATCTCCCCAGAAGGAGTTTTAACTGTTTCCTACATAAGTGGGGTAACAGTCACTGATTTTGTAAGTATTAACTCACTGTGGTGCAAAGGTGGAATTACAAATATATTTGGGTTCAACACAAGGGGCACCCTCTGTTTCTTCCCTGTTTATTTCTTCCATCTCCTAATAATGACACCCTCACTTACCTTACAATGGCTAGACAATCCTAATAGCCCCTATGAATCTTGTCCATTTTCTTTTATTCAAGCAATAGCATGTTCAATCAGTTCTGAATTGCACTGCACACTATGTACTTAAACGGTTAAGTAGGCTCATGGTCTCTGCCTCATTCAGTTTGAAAAAGAGTACGTGAGAGGCTCTGCGGTTGAACAAAACAAATGTTGCTTGTTCTACGGCTAGTCATCTCTCAGGAGCATCACATCACATTTTAGCTCTCATGCCATTACAGAGGAGAAATTTCCACATATACATTAGACTAATCCCACCCAAGAGGCTAACCAGTTCTAATATTATGGGCAAGTCCCCTCTGCACATGAAATACCAAATATCCCCAGATGTACGCTTTGGCCTTGTTGGTCTTCATCAGCAAGGCTCAGCTGGCTCCTTAGGCTCTAAGAGAAATGGTCCACATATGGATTACCTTTTACTCTTAAGGAGACACCCTAAGAGTTTTTTAAAAAAACAACTCAAACTATGTGAGAGGACAAACAAAAAGCAATTCTGCATGTTGTGCTGCTGGTCACAAATCAAGAGCATCACATTGTAGCTCTTTATGTATGTTTCAGTCTTGTTTGGGCCTAACCCATAAGGTACATCTGGGGTTAGCTGGTATTTCCTGTGCAGACGGGACTTGCTTGTAATTTTGAAACTGGACCTCCTTTATGGGCTGGATTAGTCTAAGATGTCTTTGGAAATTTCTCCACGGTAATGGCACTAGGGAGCTAAAATGTGATGCTCTTGTGTGGTGACTAGCCGGAGAACAGGCAACTTTCCTTTTGTTCATCCTCAGATCCTCTCTCACACTTTGGCTTGTTTTTTTTTAAGCAGAACTATCACTGAAAATAAATTGCCTCCCAAATCATTATGCATTTAGCGATACTTATATCCATACTAGTATTAACCTGAATGAGTCTGGAACTCATTCCCAGATGCACAGGCAGGCATCTTGCTGTACCGGCATCTGTGTGCCTGTTCCGTCAGTCCCTTTCTGTACCGTGAGGAGACTGGGACGACCAGCGCAGGTGCACAGATGTCTGTTTGGAAAGATGTCTGCGCTGATGTCTGCCTGTCTGTCTGGGAACAAGTCTCCAGATAAGTTGGATTTATCAATACGCCGGACTTGTTTAGGGCAATACTAGTATGGATATGAGTATTGCTATATGCATACTGATTTGGGGGGCACTTTATTTTCAGATTCTGCTTTAAGAAATCTTAGGGTGTCTCCCTAAGAGTAAAGTAATCTGATGTGGACCCCTTGCTCTCATTACCTAGGGAAACCAGCTGCACCTCACTGATAAGGCCCAAACAAGGCTAAACTGTACATCTGGGTTAGCTGGTATTTTGCGTGTGTAGAGGATTACCCATAGGTTTGGGTGGGATTAGTCTAATATGTATGTGGAAATGAAACACAACAGGAAATATTGCCAAATAGCTGACAAGAGGCATTTTGGGGATGTATAGTACCCTCTCTCCTGCTCTCTCTGTCCTATTCTCTCCCTTTCCCCCTGTAGCTCTCCCCCACCTGCTCTCTCTCCTCTCTCCATCTGTACCTCTCCGCCACTCTCTCTCCTGCTCTCACCCTCTCTCCCACCTGCTCTCTCTCTTGCTCTCTACCTTCCCCCACTTGCTCTCTCTCCTGCTCTCCCTGTCTCCTATACTTCTCCCCAACCACTCTCTCTCCTGCTCTCACCCTCTCTCCCACCTGCTCTCTCTCCTCTCTCCCTCTCCATCTGTACCTCTCCGCCATTCTCTCTCCTGCTCTCACCCTCTCTCCCACCTGCTCTCTCTCTCCTCTCTCCCTCTGTACCTCTCCTCCACTCTCTCTCCTGCTCTCACCCTCTCTCCCACCTGCTCTCTCTCCTGCTCTCTACCTTCCCCCACTTGCTCTCTCTCCTGCTCTCCCTGTCTCCTATACTTCTCCCCAACCACTCTCTCTCCTGCTCTCACCCTCTCTCCCACCTGCTCTCTCTCCTCTCTCCTTCTCCATCTGTACCTCTCCGCCATTCTCTCTCCTGCTCTCACCCTCTCTCCCACCTGCTCTCTCTCTCCTCTCTCCCTCTGTACCTCTCCTCCACTCTCTCTCCAGCTCTCACCCTCTCTCCCACCTGCTCTCTCTCCTGCTCTCTACCTTCCCCCACTTGCTCTCTCTCCTGCTCTCCCTGTCTCCTATACTTCTCCCCAACCACTCTCTCTCCTGCTCTCTCCCTCTCCCCTGTGCCTCTCCTCCACATCCTCTCTCCTACTCTCTACCTCCCCCCCACCTGCTCGCTTATGCTCTCTTCTTCTCCCCTGTACATCTCCCCAACATGCTGTCTCTCCTGCTTTCTCCCTTTCCCACACCTGCGCTCTCTTCTGCGCTCTCCCTCCTCCTGTACTTCTCTCCCACCCACTCTCTCTCCTGCTCTCCCTCTCCCCCTGTACTTCTTCCACACCTGCTCTCTCTACTGCTTCATTCCTCTCCCCTGTACCTCTATCCAACCCACTCTCTCGCCTGCTCTCTACCTCTCCACCACCTGCTTTCTCTACTGTTCTCTTCCTCTCCCCATGTACCTCTCCCCCACCCGCTCTCTTTCCTGCTTTCTCCCTCTCCCCCTGTACCTCTCCCCCACCCGCTCTCTTTCCTGCTTTCCCCCTCTCCCCCTGTACCTCTCCCCCACCCGCTCTCTTTCCTGCTTTCCCCCTCTCCCCCTGTACATCTCCCCCACCTGCTCTCTCTCCTCTCTCCCACCTGCTCTCTCTCCTGCTTTCTCCCTCTCCCCCTGTACATCTCTCCCACCTGCTCTCTCTCTGTCTCCCCCTTTACCTCTCCATCACTCGCTCTCTCTCTCCTTCTCTCCCACCGCCACACTGTCTTCTGCCCCTTAGCCCTTTTCCTCACAGTCTCTCCTGTTCTCACCCTCACTCTCATTCTCCCCCCCATCTCCTTCTCCCCTTGCCTCCGTGAATTGAGTTGGATGAACCTGTAATTTTCTCAAGGTCGACTGAATCAACAAAACGAATTGTGGATGTCTGGCTGATCTCTACCCACGACCTAACTGAAAATCAGCCCTGTTTGTCCATACTCACATGACTTATATCTGCTCCTCTTGATGAAAGACAGCAGTCTTGAAGACCATTCCCCATACAGTCCCAAAGAGTCAAGGGGGCGTATGTCTAAAGAAAAAGTGGAAAAATTCTGAAGAAATCAAGTGAACTGTAGGATATAAAAAAAATCCCTTTGATTTATACATGGCTTTTAACCCATTGAATACTACAGACGTCTCCAACCCATTCTCTAGCAAAGTATTAAAACTCCATTTAAAGGGGATCTATCACCCCTATGCATATTTGTCTAAAACACTTGTACTCAGCAGAGCACTTGGTGGAGACAGACAAAAGAGTAGTCTGGAAAGGTCCGGTTCATACACAGCAGGGCACTTGGTGGAGACAGACAAAAGCGTGGTCTGGAACGGTCTGGTTTGTACACAGTAGGGCACTTGATTACAGGCAATGGTGTGAAAACTAGGTAGTGCTAATGACTCTATAACAATGCGTCTCATAACAATGCAATCCAGCCTTATAAAGGCCAGAACCGGAAGTGGGAGTCAAAGTGAGGCGTGGATGCCGGCAGAGACCATAGAGAAGAATGAGCTGGCCAGTAGGGCCGGGAGGAAGGTGCATAGGCCCAAGCAAAGGGAGACAGCAGAAACCGGAAGGAGAAAGCATCGGAAAACTCCACAAACAGGAGGGTGAGCAGCGGCGTGACACACTCTTCCTTTGCTCCCAGGGGCGGGCTGGCCCGGGGGGCAGGGGGGCAATTGCCCCCCGGGCTGCAGGGCCAGTGCATGTAGCGGGCCGCCGTGTAAAAAAAAAAAAAAATCTGTAGAAGTGTGAGTGACTGTCAGTGCCGCTGCGGGCCAGAGCGGAGCCCAAAGTCTTGTGCCGCTGCGCGCATCCCAGTAATGCGTGCGGCTGGCTCACTGGCCTGTAGTCTGGTCAGTAATTAAAATCAGGGCCGGCAGTCTGGTTATTCATGTTGTGCAGCGCGGGCCGCGCAACATGAAAAAATTAACCTCACCACACCTTCCGATTCCTACCCTGTTCCTTCCCTGCCCTCATCTCCATTCTGATCCAACAGACGCCGGCGCCACCTATAGGCAAGGTGGGCGCACATCGACTGGGGGCGGCGGGCTGCAGGCGCGCAGCACAGCCTCGTCCGCATTCACTTTGGCAGCTGCTGTGCTGAGGTGCAGCAGAGCAGAGCTGCTCCCGCACACACCTCCTCGGTGACTGCTGACTGCTGTACTGAGGTCTGAGGAGAGAGAGGCACTGTCACCCGTGTTTCGCCATTTGGAACAGACTGCGACAATCCAGTATGTAATATCAAGTAACTTCCCACTAGTCCCACTGAATTGGCGCGATGGTGTCCTGGGGGGGGGGTTAACCCTTTGAGTGCTACGTTGTTTAAAGTTCCCTTGGCTTGGGAAAAAGAATAAAGGGAATACTAGGCAAACTGTAGCTGGTTGAATAGATGGAGACAAATGCAAACAGGACATTGTGTGGAGTAGGGTACAGAAAAGAGGTTTAGATGGGAAGTGGAAATATGTTTAGGTTTATAGTGCGCAAACCCATTGTGTCCATGCTGTAGAAAGGATTCAGAGATGATATAAAGCATCATGCCTTTGTCTCTATACATATGACATTTGACAATATGCTGATTTGAATTGCTAAGTATCAATCAGATGATCCTGTGATCCATTGAACAGGGCCCGTTACAGCATTTCCCAGAATCCCTTGCACCAGCTATACTGAGGTTTCATTTTTTGCTCACCAGAACCGTATAGAAAGAAATAGAATTGCCTGATGCCTGTTGGACTGCTGACTACTTCACATAATGAGGCTGGTGTACTAGGAAGAATCAGAAACATTTTAGAACAAATCAACTGCACTCTATGGAACAAATAAACATTACCCATTGTGAAGCAATATGCTTGAGACCTTTCTGGCAGTCAATAGGTTAAAAACCCCATTTAGATCAATGGGATTGTTTGTTCCGTGTGGTGCAGCTGGTTTTCCCCAGAACTGCAGGTCCTCTTTTCTGCAAAAGGTCCAGTGTATGCTTTTATCATAGGATAGGTTTGATATTGTTTCCTATTTGGCAAATATGCAACTATCCTTAGAATATTTGCTAAATCTTGAATTAACACATCAATCAGTATTGGCATCAGAATGATAAACCTGCCATACAGAAGCTGTACATATGAATGTTAAAACTGCGCAAGTGGGCGGGGTATAAAGGGCCCGGACACAAGGGGGGTGTAAAAATGAGGTTTTGCCTAGGGTGGCAAAAATCCTTGCACCAGCACTGACTGGCGCTGCCTCCATCTCCAGGCAGTGTGTCTCAGTGTTCCTCCTTCCCCAATCCCCATTGGATGATGCCTAGCTCCTTCCCCAATCCCCATTGGATGATGCCTGGCTGTACAGTGTGTGGACATTGGGGTCATGGGCTGAGGGCTGTCTGGCTTCAATGACGTCATCATCTCGAGCACGCATGCATAGGCTACATACTGAGGCTAGGCTACACTGAGCAGAGCACAGTCTGTGTCATGAGCTGTTTGGGGGCTGGACTGACTGGTCTGGTGCTGAGACTGAGAGCGGCAAGCCAGCTGCGCAGCGCGCAAAATTTATCTGCAGTGCTTCTACTGACTGACTGCTGGTGGTAAGCAAATCAAAACTTTTCATGATGATGTCCACACAAGCCCCCATATAATATGGATTCAACAGAGCCCCCCTGGCTGCCCTGAACCTCAGAGCACGCAAATTTTTACATACATGATATATAATTAATTATATATAGAAAATATATTCTACATAAGAGAATACAGTTTGACCCATTATGCAATTCAGATTTAATTGACATTTTCATTTAAATCTAAATTGCATTAATGGGTCAAACTGTAATATCTTTAAAAGGTAGAGTAATCTCTTTTCTATATGTAATAATTATATGAATTGTATATGTATGTAAAAAAAATTGCATGCTCTGAGGTTCAGGGCCTCTGTTGAATGGTATGTGGTCCATTTGGAATGTTGGGAGGTGTGAAAAAGTAATGTGACAAAGGCCCAACACAATGCAACTCATTCCTCTGGGGACACTGACAGTCTGTGTTATTTATCCTTTTCTGTTAAAAGAATATTTCAGAGATATCAGTGTCAGGTAAATCTGAGGTTCAGGGCCTCTGTTGAATGTAGAGCTATTGCCCTGAAGCTGTTGTTGGACTACAATTTTTCTCACGCTCAGCCATCCAGCTGTACTTGAGGATGATGGAAGTTGTAGTTTAACATGAGCTGGAGTGTGACAACTTGCCCACCCCTGGTCTAGACATATGGCAAGAGTAGCAATAATGTGTCATTACTGAGGCCATACTGCTTTGTCTCTCTCCAGAGGACAAAAGTGTGCATGGATGGTGGGGATCCTCGGCTGTGCAACCCCTTTCTGTTTGTCTTTGCCATTTACCGCAACAAAACTGATGGGAAATATGTGGCCCTGCAGTAGCCTCTGTTGTACTACAATTCGCAAATCCTCAGTGGGGCAACATAGAGTTCATGATGAAGACAGCTGTAGTCCAACATTGCTGGAGTATCACAGATTGCCCACAACTGCTGTACACTGACTTGTCCCCCTACACAAGTGATAGGAAGCATGGAGCCCTCCAACAGTTTTGGACTACAATTCCCATCATCCTGAACTTGGCAACATTTGGATAAAGTTGATAGGAGTTGCAGTACAACACAGCTGGAGGGTTACAGGTTGTCCGCAGGTTTTGTATGCTGGTTTACTCTCTTGCAGAAATAATGTGAAATCTGTGGCCCTTCAACTGTTGTTGGACTACAGCTCCAATCATCTTCAGCTGATACTTGTGTTACTTCACAACATTAATGAAAGTTATGGACTCAACAGAAGGGGGTGGAGTGGGACGGAGGGCTGGAACGATAGTGTAACTGGGCCACTTGATTAAATTTGCCCCCCAGGCCAAATGTTGCCAGCCCTCCCCTGTTTGCTCCCCTCCCTCGATGGAGGCATTCTTGATGTAAGCTGGAGCGCTATCATTGGTCAGAGACCACTCTAGCTTAAAGGGATAGTAATACTTGAAAATAATTTTATTTGGTATTGTAGCCCTTAAAAAAACATTAAAAATGATATAGGTCTTATCTCCCAAACCTTTATGGTTTAGGAGATATTCACAAGTAAAATAAAGTTCCCTTTTCCTGTCTCTTTCAGCCAAGTCTGCCATCTAGTGGACAGATTTGGAATCCAGTCCACAGATCAACAGGTAGCTCTTTAGCAGTGCCGAGTTCACAATCTTTAAAAATAACTACTTAATTGGATCTGTGTACAAAGTGTGCCTGGCTTGCAAGCACACTTTGTAGACCATTCCAATGGAGAAATCCTTTTTAAAGATTGTGATCTCGGCACTTCTGGTGAGCCACAGCCGGTCCCGGGACTGGATTCCAAATCTGAGAGCTAGAACGGTGACCTCACTCAGGGGGAAAATTTGCTTGTGAATATCTCCCGAACCATAAAGGTTTGGGAGATAAGACATATCATTTTTCATGGTTTTTTAAGGGCTACAATATCAAATAAAATTATTTTCAAGTATTACTATCCCTTTAAATGAAGAAATCCTCCATCACCGGAGGAGGCTGGGTAGAAGGAGGGTAACAGAGGCAGAGTGACAGACTGCGGTATAGAGCTGATAACCGCAGTCTGTCCGGAAGTAGCTGCAGGGTAATCTTTACAAGTGTAATTTTGGCAAAATAACGATTAAAAAAAAAAAAAAAATGAAATCATTATTCCAGTAATCGCTATATAAACTAACGTTTTAGACAAACGTATAGTGTTGATAGATCCCCTTTAAATCAATAGGGAACGTTTATTTGTTCATTGTGGCACAGCTGGTGTGTCCCAGTATTGCTTTACTTTCTTTGGTTTAACCCTTTGAGTGCCAGAGGGGTAAGCAACGCATTGCTTTGCAATGCGTTGCATACCCCTATGGCACTCAATGGGTTAAAAACATATGTTCCAAGGAGTTTCAGTGACGAACACGCAGACATTCCGCTGATCACACCAATGTAGTAAGATAAAACCTTTAGAACTTTATGTACCAGAACAAGAGATAAGCACAGTGAATCCAGTACTATCACTCCTGTCACATACGTAGCAGTTTATAAACTGACACAGTGATGAAAGTGGCACTGCATAATTTAAGGCGCTGGGTTTAAAGGTAAATAGAATGACAAGAATGTAATAATAGTTTTCCCTGAAGGTGTGGCCTTTAATATAAGAACATCTTGTTTTAAGTGAAACGCTGTTTGTCCCGGACTCCTGGGTGTTACCTGTGTCCTTTTGGTGCTGGCTTTTACCTGCTGGTAATTGGACGTGACCCTTTACAATATTTGGACACTTGGGTTGGAGTTTGGCGGTGCCTCTACATCGACTAGGTTTCGGTACAGACTGTACATTACATTATTGCCTTGCAAGACATGAGGCTCATGAGGAAATAGGGGAACTCTGGGACAAACCAAGTGAATCATAGGGGAGAAATTAAAATAACCATTGATTTGACCCATTGAGCGCTGTAGAGATATTAAACACATTGCCTTGCAATGCGTTGGCTATCTCTCTGGCATTCAAAGGGTTAACATTCTGAGTGCCCAAGGGGTGTCCAATGCATTGCAATGCAATGTGTTTGGCACCCCTATGTCAGTCAAAGTGTTAAATGGGGATTTTAAACCAATGAATGCTTTAGAGTCCTCCAGAGCATTGCTTAGCAATGGAGACCTCTAGCATTCAGTCAGTTAAATAGCTGAACTCAATCAATGGGAATTTGGGGATATTGTTACGCATTCCTTGTGATGCAGTTGGTTTGCTCCGGAATTACTCTGGAAGGATGTACTAAGGAGAGGAGATAACATCTCCAGTGTGATAAACTCTCCAGTCCCTATGCTATTCTATGGGATAGTTTTAGTTATAGACTACAGGGGAGATGTACTAAGGAGAGGAGATAACATCTTCAGTGTGATAAACTCTCCAGTTCCTATGTTATCCTATGGGATAGATTTAGTTATAGACTACAGGGGAGATGTACTAAGGTGTGATAAAGAGGAGATTACTTCTCCAGTGAGATAAAGTCTCCAGTTCCTATGTTATTCTATGGGATAGTTTTAGTTATAGACTACAGGGGAGATGTACTAAGGTGTGATAAAGAGGAGATAACTTCTCCAGTGAGATAAACTCTCCAGTTCCTATGTTATCCTATGGGAGAGATTTAGTTATAGACTACAGCGGAGAGGTACTAAGGTGTGATAAAGAGGAGATAACTTCTCCAGTGAGATAAACTCTCCAGTTCCTATGTTATTCTATGGGGGAGATTTAGTTATATACTACAGGGGAGATGTACTAAGGTGTGATAAAGAGGAGATAACTTCTCCAGTGAGATAAACTCTCCAGTTCCTATGTTATTCTATGAGAGAACCTTAGATATAGACTACAGGGGGATATATACTAAGGTGTGATGAAGAGGAGATAACTTCTCCAGTGTGATTAACTCTCTAGTTTCTATGTTATTCTATGTTAGAGCCTTAGTTATATACTACAGGGGAGATGTACTAAGGTGTAATAAAGAGGAGATAACTTCTCCAGTGAGATAAACTCTCCAGTTCCTATGTTATTCAATAGGAGAGCTTTAGTTATAGACTACAAGGGAGATGTACTAAGGTGTGACAAAATAGGATAATTTCTCCAGTGAGATAAACTCTCCAGTTCCTATGTTATTGTACGGGAGAGCATTAGTTATAGACTACAGGGAGATGTACTAAGGTGTGATAAAGAGGAGATAACATTTCCACTGTGATAAACTCTCCATTTCCTCTGTTATTATATAGGAGAGCTTTAGTTATAGATTACAGGGAGAGATGTACTATGGTGTGATAAAGAAGACATAATTTCTCCAGTGAGATAAACCCACCACTTCCTATCTTATTTTATGGGAGAGATTTAGTTATAGACTACAGGGAGAGATGTACTAAGGTGTGATAAGGAAGAAATAACTCCCGCAGTGTGATACACTCACCACTTCATATGTTATTCTATAGGAGAGATTTAGCTATAGACTACAGGGAGAGATGTACTAAGGTGTGATAAAGAGGAGATAACTTCTCCAGTGAGATGAACTCTCTAGTTCCTATGTTATTCTATGGGAGAGCTTTAGTTATAGACTACAGGGAGAGATGTACTAAGGCGTGATAAAGGGGAGATAACTTCTCCAGTGAGATTAACTCTCTAGTTCCTATGTTATTCTATGGGAGAGCTTTAGTTATAGACTATAGGGAGAGATGTACTAAGGTGTGATAAAGAGGTGATAATTTCTCCAGTGATATAAACTCTCCAGTTCCTATGTTATTCTATGAGAGAGCTTTAGTTATAGACTACAGGGGAGATGTACTAAGGTGTGATAAAGAGGAGATAACTTCTCCAGTGAGATAAACTCTCCAGTTCCTATGTTATTCTATAGGAGATCTTTAGTTATAGACTACAGGGGGAGATGTACTAAGGTGTGATAAAGAGGAGATAACTTCTCCAGTGAGATGAACTCGCTAGTTCCTATGTTATTCTATGGAAGAGCTTTAGGTATAGACTACAGGGGAGATGTACTAAGGTGTGATAAAGAGGTGATAATTTCTCCAGTGAGATAAACTCTACAGTTACTGTGTTATTCTATGGGAGAGATTTAGATATAAACTACAGGGAGAGATGTACTAAGGTGTGATAAAGAGGAGATAACTTCTCCAGTGAGATAAACTCTCCAGTTCCTATGTTATTCTATGAGAGAGCTTTAGTTATAAACTACAGGGGGAGATGTACTAAGGTGTGATAAAGAGGAGATAACTTCTCCAGGGTGATAAACTCTCTTGTGCCTATGTTAATGAATGGAACCTTTGCAGTAACATATCATCATCTTGAGAGATCTTAGTGCATAGGCTCAATAAAATAACATAGGAAATGGATAGTTTAATCATGGTGAAGTCTTCTCCTCATTATCGCACCCTCTTCACACCTTAAATCTCCTCTCAGGGTCCAGTCAGCATCTTTCACATCTGTCTCCAATGACATGGCATCTAGGACTGACTGAAAATGTTATTTCTTGGGTGGAGGGATATTATTAAGATGTCATAGTCAGAAGCAATGAAGGAAAGTTGACACATCAGTAGGCAATGCCCTTCAAGCACAGCATTATTCCTCCCCAGGGGATTTACTAGGTGCCCAAAAGACACGGCGCTTGGGACAACCTAATGCATTATTAGTGCACTGTGCACTCCACTTGCACCATTAATTGTAGGGAGACTAGCACCATTACCTTCCTACCTGGGAAACTTCTTATCCCAAGTAAACAAAGAAACTCCTAGGGCTGCAAGTGTCCAAATGACGCTGATTCTTGCCATAATGTGGGTGGGGCTTAATCAGGGTGGGCAGGGCATTGATGTTGAAAGGCGGAGTTTGCTCTGAAATGGGCGGGGAATGGGTGGTAGTGGGAGGAACAGGTGGGAATATGGGCACGATTACCGCAGTACTCCCCAATCCAGAGAAGACCAGGTAATTCAGTCTGAAAGACGGGATCTACACTTCAGGGCATATCCAGAGAGTTCCCAGGAATGATTACACTCCTAAAGCTGGAAAAAAAACTCAGCCACCACCTAGTAACACCCCTGCTCCTCCACATCCCTTATAGGGCAAGATTTATTTTATTTCCCAATGTCAAAGTAGAACAGGCTAGTCAATTGTTGGATCTTCTGAAGTCGGGGGCTATAACTCCATCATCATACCTGATAACTTCTTGCCACGAGGGCTTATATACCGAGGGGATGTCAATTATACAATTTGCATCATAAAGGGGTGGGCTTAATCGGATGCCAATGTGTCTTAAAGTGGGAGGGAAGTGGGCAGAACAGGGTGGGAAGAAGGAGAAGTGGGCGGGAAGTGGGTGGAACAGCGTAAGAAGGAGAAGAAGTGGGAGGAACAGGGTGGGAAGGAGGAAAAGTGGGCAGGAAGTGGGGAAAAACAGGATGGGAAGTAGGAAAAGCGGACAGGAAGTGGGAAAAAACAGGGTGGGAAGTAGGAAAAGTGGGCAGGAAGTGGGAACAACAGGGTGGGAAGGAGGAGAAGTGAGAGGAACAGAGTAGGAAGGAGAAGAAACTCCTCACCATCGGAGAATCAGCCTCTGTTCCCGGAGACTTGGCAATTCTGAAAACCGGACTCTCTGGGGATTGTCCAGTTCCCAGATATGCCCATCATCCCCAACCAGCCAACAACTGAATGGGGATGATGAGCTTTGTAGTTCTTAAAGGGATAGTAATACTTCATTTTAACTTTATTTTATTTTGTAGGCATTAAAAAAACATGAAGAACGATATAAGTCTTATCTCTCAAACCTTTATGGTTTGAGAGATATTCACAAGCAAAGTTTCCCCTCCCGCCCCTTTTACCTAGTGTAAGCCATCTCTTCTCAGATGTGGAATCCAGTCCATAGATCAGACAGATAACAGCAGGGGACAATCTTCTTCCTATGAAAACAATGAAAGCCCTGGCTCCCTTGACAAGTTTTCCAGGTTTTTCCCTTATCTTAATTGAAGATTGTCCCTCTCTGCAGTCTACCTGGGCACCTCCCTTCTGATCTGGCTGAACAGGGGGGGGGGATATTTGCTTGTGAATATCTCTTAAACCATAAAGGTTTGAGAAATAAGACTTATATCGTTCTTCATTTTTTTTAATGCTGACAAAACAAAATAAAGATAAAATGAAGTATTACTATCCCTTTAAGGGCTCTTGCTCTAGATTGCATATGTTTTTGTGCTTTGTGAGCCAAAAGATTTAATTGGTTCCTTACTATTGAAATGCACTGGAGAACTCTCTAGCATGCAAGATGTTAATCTACTATTTTTAGCAACTGTTTATAATATTGAATCATAATATACGGCCCTTTGGAGTACTTGAGGGCCACATAAGTGGCTCTAGGGAGGGAGATGGGAATCTGGCTGCCTGTCAAAATTATATGTTATTTACCATATGTTGAATGAGTGGACATGAACGTCCGGATTATTACATCGTGTGAGAAGCTGATTTTGCGGAAAGAAACGCCAATCTCTTATCTAAAGGCAGCTGCGTTCTTAGTCATAATGTTAAATGTACAAATCAACATCTAATTATAATTCAACCCAACCACAAAACAAAGATAATGACCATTAACTTCACCTTTGGGAAATCAGACTTTTTACTACCATTTGCTGATTAAGCAACAATAAAAAATAATTCTCTGTTCACAAGGTCAGTCCGACTTCATTCCTGTATTTTTAACCCCTTTGGTGGTTTAGAGTGCTTTGGAGACCTCTGTAGCACCCACCTGGGGTTCAACAATGTAAGAACAAAATGGGTCTGTCATCCTGAAACATTCTTTTCCAGTGTGATAACTATGTAACATTATACCTGCAGCAGAGGAACTTACAGATTATTTAATGCTCCATCTGGATAGTATTACATTGTGTCACTGGCCCAGCAGTGCATTAGAGACCTCTCTAGTATTCAAGGGGTTAAAAGCCAATTTAATTTAAAAGGAATTTTTATATGTCCCCTATGGTGCAGTTGGTTTACTCCAGGATAACTGCAGTTTTTATAAACATGGGCCATTGTCCTTACTTTCACAGTGTGAAACACAAGAGCTCTCTTGGAACAGAAATTCAGTGATTTCACTGTCAGGAACATAAAAATGTAAAAAATAAGTGAATATATATATATATATATATATAAATATATATATATATATATATACCCACTACTGTTCAAAAGTTGACTTAGAAATGTCCTTGTCTCTGTTATGGGAGCAGCTTGACCATATGGTACGTAAGAAGTGCCCACCAAGCCAATCCAAATTGTGGGAGGTGCCTCAGGAAGCATGGGGTGAACTCTCTTCAACTCAACAAAATGACAACTCGAATGCCAAAGGTTTGCAAGGCTGTAATTGCTGCAAATGGAGGATTCTTCGACAAAAGCAAAGTTTGAGGACACAATTATTATTTAAAGTGATAGTAATGTCTAAAAAAAAAACTTTTTTGCATTTAGAAGAGCTCAAAAAGCTGATCTAAATGCAAAAAAACGTATCTCTCAAACCGCTATGGTTTAAGAGATACGGGCGTTTGAAGTTTGATTTCTCCTACTGACAGCTGTAAAGCTGTCAGCAGGAGATCCGTGTCGGTCGACACTGTGGTGCTTGAGCAGTGCCGGGATCTCGTTACTTACACAGAATCCCTTTATTGGAATGGTCTAAAATGTGTGCCTGAACACTAGGCACATGTTTTAGACCATTCCATTGAAGGGATTCCGTGTAAGTAACGAGATCTCGGCACTTCTCAAGCTCCACAGTGTCGACCGTCACGGATCTCCTGCTGACAGCTTTACAGCTGTCAGTAGGAGAAATCAAACTTCAAACGCCCGTATCTCTTAAACCATAGCGGTTTGAGAGATACGTTTTTTTTGCATTTAGTTCAGCTTTTTGAGCTCTTCTAAATGCAAAAAAGTTTTTTTAGACATTACTAACACTTTAAGTTAAAAATCATTATGTCTAACTTTGTCAATGTCTTGACTGTATTTCCAGTTCATATATATATATATATATATATATATATATATAGGCAATCTGACTTTTTTCACACTGAATGATAGGAGACAGACACGTGGGGCAGAGGAAGGAAACTAGGCATTGTACGACAGTATTGTTTCTGGACTGCTTAGAAACCACAGGTTGGCAGACCAAAATTACACCAAATGGTGCTGCTGAGAGCTGCATGAGTACGAGGCTGGGGTGCACAACTTGGAGGTGATCAGTGGCGTAACTAGAAGCCACCGGGCCCTGGTGCAGAAATTGCCGCCGGTCCCGGGCCCCCCCCATCTTCACGTTGCCCCATGCACATCTCCTACCTCCATCTCTCGCGCGGTTCTCAGTTATGCAGAGCGCTGGGAGATTATGTCATCTCCCAGCGCTCTGCATTACTAGAGCGCCGGGAGATCAGCTGAGCTGCTGCGGGCAGGGCTGTGGGCGAGTGGCGATGGGTTCGCAGGGGGTGGCCGGGCCCATTGGAGTGACGGGCCCGGTCGCAGGTGCGACCCCTGCAACCCCTATTGTTACGCCACTGGAAGTGATGTCAGATGCAAGTGTAACCTTGCTGGGGTAAAGTTGTTGACTGCAACAGCAAATGGCCAGAGCTGGTTGAGTTAGATTTGGATCAAGATGACCACACTTGCTCATCAGTGGAGGCTGCAGGGAACCAGAGATGCAAAGCAGCATACCTGGCAACTTTTGAAATGAGCTCACCCTGAGATTGTTGAAATATTAACTCTTAACACTCCCAAAAAAGTAGATTCTAGGTGAGTTGTCAATGTTCACTCTAACCTAGAGATGACAGCATACCTCCCAACATTTCAAATGGACAAAGAGAGACACCCTTTATTTTAGGGGGTGTTGCTGGGGTTAAGGCTGGTGGGCGAGGTAATACCGAGAATGTTTAGGTTATTTCGTGAACCTATTGGTACCTCTTCGTGTAAATGAATAAATGATTTAGAACAAGAAAAAACATTTTATTTACACACACTAATTTATAAACACGTATAGTGTAGTTTATACAAATATTAATGTGATTTTTATTGCTGGGGAGCAAAGTGATACACTTCTATACACACCACACAGTCTGATCTCCTAAACACAGGGACACCAGGGTGATACACTTCTATACACACCACACAGTCTGATCTCCTAAACACAGGGACACCAGGGTGATACACTTATATACACACCACACCGTCTGATCTCCTAAACACAGGGACACCAGGGTGATATACTTATATACACACCACACAGTCTAATCTCCTAAACACAGGGACACCAGGGTGATACACTTATATACACACCACACAGTCTGATCTCCTAAACACAGGGACACCAGGGTGATATACTTATATACACACCGCACAGTCTGATCTCCTAAACACAAGGACACCATGGTGATACACTTCTATACACACACCACACAGTCTGATGTCCTAAACACAGAGACACCAGGGTGATACACTTATATACACACCACACAGTCTGATCTCCTAAACACAGGGACACCAGGGTGATACACTTATATACACACCACACAGTCTGATCTCCTAAACACAGGGACACCAGGGTGATACACTTATATACACACCACACAGTCTGATCTCCTAAACACAGGGACACCAGGGTGATACACTTATATACACACCACACAGTCTGATCTTCTAAACACAGGGACACCAAGGTGATACACTTATATATACACCACACAGTCTGACCTCCTAAACACAGGGACACCAGGGTGATACACTTATACACACATCGCACAGTGTGATCTCCTAAACACAGGGACACCAGGGTGATACATTTATATACACATCACACAGTCTGATCTCCTAAACACAGGGACACCAGGGTGATACACTTATATACACATCACACAGTCTGATCTCCTAAACACAGGGACACCATGGTGATACACTTCTATACACACCACACAGTCTGATCTCCTAAACACAAGGACACCAGGGTGATCCACTTCTATACACACCGCACAGACTGATCTCCTAAATACAGGGACACCAGGGTGATCCACTTACATACACACCACACAGTCTGATCTCCTAAACACAGGGACACCAGGGTGATACACTTCTATACACACCACACAGTCTGATCTCCTAAACACAGGGACATCAGGGTGATACACTTCTATACACACCGCACAGTCTGAACTCCTAAACACAGGGACGCCAGGATGATACACTTCTATACACATCGCACAGACTGATCTCCTATACACAGGGACACCAGGGTGATACACTTATATACACACCACACAGTCTGATCTCCTAAACACAGGGACACCAGGGTGATACACTTCTATACACACACCAAACAGTCTGATCTTCTAAACACAGGGACACCAAGGTGATACACTTATATATACACCACACAGTCTGACCTCCTAAACACAGGGACACCAGGGTGATACACTTATACACACATCGCACAGTGTGATCTCCTAAACACAGGGACACCAGGGTGATACATTTATATACATATCACACAGTCTGATCTCCTAAACACAGGGACACCAGGGTGATACACTTATATACACATCACACAGTCTGATCTCCTAAACACAGGGACACCATGGTGATACACTTCTATACACACCACACAGTCTGATCTCCTAAACACAAGGACACCAGGGTGATCCACTTCTATACACACCGCACAGATTGATCTCCTAAATACAGGGACAACAGGGTGATCCACTTACATACACACCACACAGTCTGATCTCCTAAACACAGGGACACCAGGGTGATACACTTCTATACACACCACACAGTCTGATCTCCTAAACACAGGGACACCAGGGTGATACACTTCTATACACACCGCACAGTCTGAACTCCTAAACACAGGGACACCAGGATGATACACTTCTATACACATCGCACAGACTGATCTCCTATACACAGGGACACCAGGGTGATGCAGTTCTATACATACCACACAGTCTGATCTACTAAACACAGGGACACCAGGGTGATACACTTCTATACACACCACACAGTCTGGTCTCCTAAACACAGGGACACCAGGGTGATACACTTATATACACACCACACAGTCTGAGCTCCTAAACACAGGGACACCAGGGTGATACACTTCTATACACACCACTCTGATCTCCTAAACACAGGGACACCAGGGTGATACACTTCTATACACACCACACAGTCTGATCTCCTAAACACAGGGACACCAGGGTGATACACTTCTATACAGACCAGCCTGATCTCCTAAACACAGGGACACCAGGTTAGGAAAGAGGGTCAGAGGGATTTGGGTCTTAAAGAGGGACTGTCCTTCCTAAAGAGGGACACTTGGGAGATATGAACCCCTAAATCTGCTAAAGAGGGACACTTGGGGGTATGAACCCTTAAATCTCCTAAAGAGGTATACTTGGGGGTATGAAGCCCTAATATCTCCTAAAGAGGGACACTTGGGAGTTGTGGACACCTAATATCTCCTAAAGAGGGACAATTGGGAGGTATGGACACCTAATATCTCCTAAAGAGGGATACTTCGGAGGTATAAACTCCTAAATCTCCTAAAGAGGGACAATTGTTGGGTATGGAGCCCTAATATCTCTAAAGAGGGATACTTGGGAGGTATGGACCCCTAATATCTCCTAAAGAGGGACACTTGGGAGGTATGGACACCTTATAGCTCCTAAAGAGGGACAATTGGGAGGGATGGATCCCTAATATCTCCTAAAGGGAGATACTTGGGAGGTATAGATCCCTAATACCCCCTAAAGAGGGACACTTGGGAGGTATGGACCCCTAATATCTCCTAAAGGGGGATACTTGGGAGGTATAGATCCCTAATACCCCCTACAGAGGGACACTTGGGAGGTATAAATCAGTTCTTAACATGCTGCAGTTCTGACATATCACTTCTTATATATACTCACAAGACAAGAAGGACTTCTCCCTCTGCTTTTCTGGTACACGTGTGACTAATTAAATAAGTAGTAAATTAGTGTACATCATATAGTAGGAAACACTGGACTCTCTAACCTGAGAATTTGGCCCGTCACCCTGAAATCTGGTTAAAAATGAACGGGAACAAAAAGGGAGCACAATTATGGAAACAGGAGTAGGCAAAAGTGTGGGAAGGGTATTTAAAGTAGTGAGACATGTAGGGCTCTCCGAAACTCCCATATGGAACGCATCAGTGGGAAGTCACACAATCTTAACCCTTTGAGTAACAGATGAAGAAGAGTGGACAAATGTGGGGTAGGGCAGGTGAAGAGGAGTTTACAAATTGGAGGGGCCGGGAGAAGAGCATTTGGTAACTGGAAGGGGCATCAAAGAGGAGCTGAAGGGGAGGGAAGGCAAGGGAAGAGGAGTTAGGGAATTGGTGGTGCAGGGGAGGGGCCAACATGTCAACTGTTGGGCCATGAGTATAGAAATCAGAATAGTACATGGTGGCCCCTCCCCTTCACCATGGAAAACATGGTGTCCCTTCTCCTTCGACACAGCAGACAGAGTGGCCCTACCATGGTGAAGAGGATAACCCCTTCCATTTGATGTGGCGAAGGTGAAAGTTAAGGAGAAGGAGAAGAGTAGACAATGAGGTGAAGGGTTTGGCCTCCTCCTGAGCTAATCACCATGTACATTGTAGCTTTCTGCCACATCCCATTGGATGCACAAAGGAGAATTTTGCATAACTCTGCCTTTGTGACATTCCAAGGCATGACTGACAGTAAACCAGAAACACTTAGATCTTTATAGATATAGTGTTGCCCTCAGCCACATCCCATTGGACGCACAAAGGGGAGTTTTGCATAACTCTGCCTTTGTGATACTCCAGGGTGTGCCTGACAGCAAATCAGAAACACTTAGATTTATATATATATGTAAGGACTAGGTCATGTGACCAAAATTCTGCCTGCCTGGCACACAAACTCCAGGAGGAGTTATTAAAATCTCATCTATACTGGCGCTCCCATAGAGTGGCTGTAGGGGAGGTGAAGCCGTTGTGGGGGGCACTCCTGTGAAAATCTCTGCAAGAAATTGCAAGGCCTTCTATACACACACACATGCAATACACACAGAGTGCATTATACACAATACATACACAAACAATATATGCACACACATATTCAGTATGCACACCACTACGCTCACACACACACTCATACTTACGCACATTCACATTAATGACAATGATTATAATTTGAAATATACTGCAAGATGTAGTGCTTCATTAGTGGATTTACTTGATTTATCTAAAATATATATATAGAGGACAGATCCATTAATACAAAAACCTTCTTCAAACCTGTGGATTGTAATAGCTATATATCTCTTAATAGCTGTCACATCCCCCCATTGCTCAATAATATTCCTAAAGGGGAATTCCTAAAGGGACAATTCTACATCCCAACATCAAGTGCAAATCCTGAAAAATAGATTTATGGAGAAGAATTATTCTGAGGAGATTTTAGATAAAAGTATAGCAGAGATTGTAAATTTAGATAGGGGGTGGGTTATTGAGAAAGAAGATCCATCATAATGCAGACATTAATAACATATCATTAAATGTATGGTTACAGGCTATAGGGGTTTTAAAATGATTATTTATAAACAGTGGGACATACTAAAGGATGATAAAGGTGTTGTATAGGATCCTACCAGACAAACCAAACATCATTTTTACCAAGGCACCAAATTTAGGGCTGAAAATAGCACCTAGTGTCAGAAAGAAGGATATTAACCATACTAGTTGGTTAAATAGCCATAAAGGATTGGACTAGATGGACGCAAGTCTTTTTTCAACCTAAATTACTGTTACTATGATTCTTTAGTTGTGGAGAATGCGTAAGGTGGAGGTAGTGCTGTACAAATAGGAATATTGGTAAGTCTTAATCCAACGTAACAGGACACATATTTTAAAGAAGCAGTAAACTTTTTTTTATGAAAACACATATTTTACAGAGCATTTCTTGCTGAATAAAACAAGGTCACTCCCATCACTGTCAGATGTTTTATTAAAAAATTATAGCAGTTTAAATAATCAGGAAGTGAATTTACTGTGTTTACTTCCTGATAGCTCTAACTGACAGGAAGTTAATTTACTGTGTTTACTTCCTGGAAGTTCTGACAGGAAGTGACAGGCAGTTTCTAGCACATTCTATGGAGAACTGTATGTCTCTGACTTTTCTGACTTTCCTCTCCATTAGAATCTAACAGGAAATCTAATTAGAATTTGACCACTAGAGGGCACTGCTAATGTAAAAAACATGGGTTTAAACTGTAATAACTCTGGAAATATAAATCTCTCCGCAGTGGGAGTACCCTTATTTTACTCAATAGGAAAATGCCTACAATATATATTTTTTTTCATAAAAAAAAGTTTATTGCTCCTTTAAATAAAAACATCATAGCCTGTAATACCAAAGGGGTTATATATTTGGTACAATGCGGCTGTGGCAAACAATATACAGGTAGGTCCAAGAGACGTTTAAGAGAAAGAGTACAAGAGCATATATATAACATTAGAAATAAATGTATGTAGCATAATTTGTCAGCCCATTCAGTTGAATGTAATATATATGATCTCAAAAACTTGATGTTTTTGGGTATTGATGTAGTAGCCAAAAATTGAAGAGGAGGTAATTTTATCACTGCTAAATCTAAAAGGGAGACCGAATGGATATATAACATAATACACTGCAGCCAGAGGCGTAACTAGAAGCCTCCAGGCCCTGGTGCAAGAAGCGTCATGCCCCCCCCACATTGCCCCCCCCTCAACCACACTGACCCCCTCCACAATGCCCCTCAATCTCCACAATGTCCCCATCTCCTGCCTCCTACCTGGAGCTCTGGCGCGGTCCTCTAAGTAATGCAAAGCGCTGGGAGATGATGTCATCTCCCAGCGCTCTGCATTACTAGAGCACTGGCGGGAGATTGCGGGAGCCAGGAGGAGGGGTTGCAGGGGGAGGCCGGGCCCCTGGAGTGCACGGGCCCGGTCGCAAGTGCTACCCCTATAGTTACTCCACTGCCTGCAGTCATTTGGCCTTAATGCCCAGGTGGAAATCATTGGTTTCTTATAACTCTAGGGGGGGAGATTACTAAGCGGTGATAACGCAGAGATGACTTCTCTAGTTTATCACTTCTCCAGTTCCTATGTTATTCTATGGAACCTATTCACTAAGGTCCCCAAAGTTGAAGAAATCTTAGTGCATAGGGTCCATAGAATAACATAGGAATTGGAAAAGTTATATCACTGGAGAAGTCATCTCCACTTTATCACACCTTAGTGAATCCCCCCCAGGTCTCTTAGAACCTTTCAGGTTTTCCCATTTCCTATGTTCTCAAGGTAAGCACCCTATTTGGTTTCCTTGGATAGAGGGTTTACCTTGCTTGATTTGTTATTCTCATTTGATGTATTCAGGTTTTGGTGACATATACATGTATAAGATTTATTTGCTATGGTATTTTTTCATTACCTAGTACTTACTAAGCATTAGGATTATAGTGATTTGGATCATGCATGAAAGAGACCCGTATGTGGTTTGCTGGTATGCATTATCCATTTATTATATTTTTTTTAGATATTTTGTTTTTGATATTTGTATTGTTTTTTATGTGTATATCACTTTATTGGGGGGACAGTTTCTTAGCCTTTATAGGTAAAGGACAAGTGTACCCTCCTTTAGTATCTTTCCCTGATGAAGAAGTTGGTCTGACTATGAAACACGTTGGAACATTTTAATATATGGCTTGATCAAGTATGTATGCCATGATATGAAGTTTCATGTCTGAAAGTCATTATTGAGCCAAGGTAGAAGATGACTTTACAGATGAATGTCAATATTAGAGGGTCTCTGTTCAAACACTCATTGGTGGGAAGTTTGAACCTACATGCCAAAGAGTTTAGGCAGATCAAGATAAGATTGCACCAACTGGGAACCAAATATACAGATGGGAGCAAGAGATACATGGGCAATACAGACTATGAGTCTGGCTGTGGAAATCAGGATACAGCTATACCAGGGGTGGGGGGAAATGGTCATCTGAGGGTCCATTACTGGCTAGACAATTCTAATTTGTATTAAAGGGATAGTAATGCTTCTTTTTATCTTTATTTTATTTTGTAGGCATTAAAAAACCATGAAGAACGATATAAGTCTTATCTCTCAAACCTTTATGGTTTGAATGATACTCACAAGCAACGTTTCCCCCTCCCGCCCCTTTTACCTAGTGTAAGCCATCTCTTCTCAGATGTGGAATCCAGCACATAGACCAGACAGATAACAGAAGGGGACAATCTTATTCATATGAAAACAATGAAAGCCCTGCCCCCCTTGACAAGCTTTTCAGGTTTTTCCGTTATCTTAATTGAAGATTGTCCCTCTCTGCAGTCTACCTGGGCACCTCCCTTCTGATCTGGCTGAGCAGTGTTACATCAGTAAAAGGGGCAGAAGGGGGATACTTTGTCATTGAACTACTCTTGTACTACAACTCTGACAGAATTGAAATAACACTCTCCAAGGTCCAAATACTATGATGATTAATTAGAGCTGCTTTTAGTATGAAACATTACTATCCCTTTAAGCTTGTTTATATGCCAGTGAAGATCAATATATATGTAAAATAGAGCCTTCGGATCTGAATTATCTGTAGCCTTCTCTGCTCATCGGTATCTGAATAAACATATGACTTTGAGGTGGGATACATTCATACGGAAGTTATCTATTTTTCTAATGGACAGTCATATTGCTATTAAGTATAATCTCATGTATCTTTGAGAGGTGTGGAGATACTCTCGGATGTTATACATACTGGAATCTTGCCATCTTGTGTTGCTTTTTTTATACTTTCAGTGATTTAACGTGTCAGATAGACACAAACATATGGATGGAGGACACATTATTTTTGATATCTTTTACACTTTTTTTTTTATACCGGTATATAGGATTAGATACTAGATGAGTCTTATTTAGTTATTAGAGTAGGGACACTTTAATACGCATTTATTTCTATTCTGTGACTTGCTTTCATTCCTTGGATTCATATTACACATGTATGCATTACGTTTTTTGGTATATGTGTTGCTGTATTTCCTATCTTTTTGGAATGTATGTAGGTTCCCAATACAAAATGATATTCTTTTAGGTTGCATTATCATATGCACACGTTTTACCAACATAGTTTATCTCTATGTGTGGTTATATACATTAGAGCACAGTTTGGGATTACGTTTAACATCTTTTCCTTTTAGGTGGATTTGATGACACTTCATGGGCAGATTTTCATAAGAAACTCACCAACGGAGAATCAGAATGTAACTGAAGAACCTCCTATATAAACTGGCACAATTGTACAGTGACATGTTCCTGACAACATGAAAAAAGGAAAATCTAATTCCTAAAGAACCCTACTCCAAACACCTACAATAGCCAGTATACACAGCAGTTATGTACCAGAACCTCAGAACAGCTGTGTACTAATATTATTGGGATCTGTTATAACATCAAGACCAAAGTAAATGCAGAGATCTTGGGGGAGAGTTGATAAAGTGGTGATGACTTCTCCAGTGATATCACTTCTCCAATTCCTATGTTATTCTATGGAGCCAATGCACTAAGATTTCATCAACAGATCTTAGTGCATAGGCTCCATAGAATAAACTAGGAACTGGAGAAGTGATAAACTGGGGAAGTCATCACCACTTTATCACCTCTTTATCAACACTTAGTGAATCTCCCCCAACAACCCTAAGAGCAGATATACTACAAGAAACTACAAACAGTTCTTATAAAAAAATAAAAAAACTGGACAGACTAAGGCAAAAGGTAGGGAATTTAAATGAACCAACAACACACGCAGCACAAAAGATTTATGTTGTCCACCTGTCAGAAGACAAGCCAAGCAAAGAGGAGTTATCTGTACTTTCAAAAAGACTTTCCTTCTGTCCAACCAAACCTATGGATAAAATAGAACTCTGCAGTGATATTGAGGAGCTCTTCAGAAAACTTAGACTCAAACAATTCTTTGTTGACAAAGAAACCAAAGAATCATCCCAAACCACACAATTTAATCACCACTACAATTTACCTACAAAAAAAAATCCACATGGACCCCACCACCAGGAAGCAACCCCACGCTGGACAGATATATAGAGAGCTTCAGAAATAGTCACATCAACTATACTTGAGAAACAATACAAACTGTCACACAACATAACTACCAAGAAACAAAAAGCAATACAGTCACTAAAGGACAATAAAAACATGGTATGTAAACCATCCGCCAAAGGTGGTGAGGTAGTGATTATGAATACAACTGACTGTATAGAAGAAGCATTAAGTGATAGTTCAGTAGCTCTTACTTCTAGTGTTCCTCAACCTTTATATCAAAGTATGCTGTGCTACAAAAAATCCAACTGGATCAAAACACCATACAGTTTTGGATACAGCGACTATGAAGCTTCTCCATTAGCTCCTTAAATAAACACAGGAATAAGCACAATAATTTCACTGTAAATAAATGAACTGCAGGTATGAAATAAAAACAACTATTTTATTGTGACAAAGTATAAAAAGATAGATACCTTCTCAACTTCCAGAAGTTTTTGGATAAATGGAGGAGAGACTTCACGACAAACCCATATAAACCAGCAAGGTGTATTCAAAACAGCCTTTCACCAATCAACATGTCTCGCATTACCCATGCTTACTAATGATCTAAGTATATATAGAAGAGGCACACAGGCATCTTATGGATGAAAGATACTACAGCAAACTGCAAGGAGATCGCACATCTAACTAAACTAGAAAATCATGAAAGGACTCCATTCTAATACTACAGACAACCTGGAGTGATTTATTCTAGAAGAACCAAGGGCTGGGTGCTTCTATATGCTCTCTAAAATACACAAGGGGGGAGATTCACTAAGTGGTGATAAAGTGAATATGATTTCTCCAGTGTAACACTTCTCCAATTCCTGTGTTATTCTATGGAGCCAATGCACTAAGATTTCTTCAACATAGGCTCCATAGAATAACATAGGAACTGGAGAAGTGAAATCATATTCACTTTATCACCTCTTTATCTCCACTTAGTGACTCTCCCCCATGGAAGGGAATCCTGGAAGGCTGGTAATATCTGGAGCAGGCACACTCACAGAAAATACATCTGGCTGGGTGGAGAGGATATATAATGATCTCTGTTGAGGTCTGCCTCTTGGCTCATAAGGGTCAATTATCTTTATCGGATTGTAAACTGAAACAGCTATCAGTAGATTACAGCAAAGATCAAATGCAAAAAAGTATATAGATATACCTGACTTGCATTGTGAAGCAAACTGTTGTCCAAAAGATGGAGGTTTTTTTTTTTCTTTATAATGCGCTATGGGAGAACTTGAGTCACTGACTTCAGCTCTTCATTGTAAATGATAGAAACTACAGAAAATAGCGGGTTAATTAAAAAGAAGTTAACCTGCTATAAATTACCTGAGAGAAACCTCACATCGTTGGGCATATGAAAATTGCGATTCTTCATGAAAAAAGTTTGCTGCTCTGGTAAATGAATTAGCCTTTTAAGGAACAGAGAAGTATCCATAATCAAGCAATGCAATGCATATCCCTTTGGTCCATAAAGGGTTAACCTTATGAGTGGCAGAAAGCAATGAGTTCCGTACCCCTCTGGCACTCAAATGCTTAAGAGCCACTTATTCCTAGAACTAATTTCCCTTTTTAACCACGTGATTACTAGAAAGTCGCCAATGTGTTACGCGTCCTTTAACCCTTCTTTGTGCCAGAGTGGTAGGCAATGCATTCACAGCAGTATTTCCCATTAGGCAGAATAGGCAAGTGCAAAGGACTTCAAGTTTTGAGAAGAAGTCCCTCCATTGATCTGACCACTCCCACATCTTACGTTGTGGGTGTGTCCAGAGAAATCCCAATGACCCTACACCAGGCATATGCTCTTGATGTATGAAGGCCAGTTTATTTATTTTATCTTTTTAACCTCTTAACACACTGAGTGCCAGGGGGCTATGCAACGCATTGTGAAGTGTACCCCTCTGGCACTCAAAGGGTTAAGGGCCACGAGGTCCGGGGTGGGCAGCCCTAGAGGACCACGGCACTTTTTTGTCCAATGCATTTTGGGATGGCAGCGTGGCATGCAGCTGCGCTGCCATCACAGAATTCCGAGATGTGCCAGGACCATCACCAGTCCTTAACTCACATCCGCTGATGACAGTCCTGGCACGTCATCGTCGCTAAGGGGTTAAAGGCCATTATTACTCTCTGGGATGACTGCAAAATATGTGTTGGGGAGCTCTCTGGCAGCAAAGGGGTTAAAACATTTTGTGTACTTGTGTGTTATTGTATAAAGTTAATCTTTGTGCCAGAAGAAGTGGATGGAGCCGGAGATGGAGTCATGTGGAAAGTGGGGGTGTGGTTATGGGTGGGGCTAAGAGAGGCTTGTGCTCCTGAGATTTAAAGGGTTAGCAAAGCCCTCTTATACGTTTATGCTAGATTGTAGATTAAAAAAAAAAAAAATTATGTGGCGCAAGTCCCGTCTCTTAGCCCTTTGTGGTTTAAGAGATATTCGCAGCTAAAGTTCCCCCCTCCATCATGTCAGCGGTAAAGCAGACAGAAGGAGATTCATGTCCACCAACTCGAGGTGGCTCGTCTGCAGAGCTGAAATAGCAATATTTAAAAAGAACTACTTCATTGGAATGGACTACAGCGTGTGCTTGCAAATCAGGACTGTTCCAATGAAGTAATTCTTTTAAAATACCTCTATTTTGGCTCTGCTGAAGAGCCGCCGGCTGGTCCCAGGATCGGGATCTCCTGCTGTCAGTAGAGAGCTGACATCAGTGCAAGGAGGGGGGGAATTTAGCTTGAATATCTCTCAAAAAGGTTCGAGAGATGGGACTTGCTCCAGAACATTTATTTTTTTAAATCTACAACACAGCATAAACTTATAAGAGGGCATTACTATCCCTTTAAATCCATCCCGTACACATCGCCCACCACTCTGGCACTCAGTATGTCAATGATGTCATAATCCAAAGTTATTTGTTTTGTTCACTAATTCACTTTGTAGCATGTGATTGAGACATTTTTTCTCCCCATTCCTGTGTGAACCAGAACATTATTGGTACCTCTAAGGGGTCATGAAACAGAGCACCTGTATTCATAAGAACAAAGGCAGGGATTTTTTACAGTAAGGGCAGTAAAGCCATGGAATTCTTTGCCTCGGGATGCTGTGCTTGCAGATACTGTAACTGCTTTCAAAGTAATGAATGCCTGTCTAACACAGAAGAATATTGAGAATTATGACAGTTGGCATCAAAGCAGATAGGATATTGATCCAGGGTAATATCTGACTGCCATTTGGAGTCAGGAAGGAATTTTTTTTACTCACTTGGAGCTTAACCCCATAAGGACCAGATGATGTGCTATGACCATCACGGTCCTTAAATACTTAAGGACCGGTGATGGTCATAGCATGTCACGTACATTACTTACAGTGCTCCACCAGGAGCGCTTTAAGTAAAAAACAGGGCCTAAAATTGACCGCTCCAAGACTGGAGCTGTCTCTCTTAGGCCCCAAAGCCACTCGTTGATATGTGTAACAGGTCGCGTGTACCAGCGCATCAGCAAGGATCAAAGCGGTCCTTAAGGGAAGGTAGCTTCCCTGGACCACTGGTCCTTAAGGGGTTAACTGGAAATGGCTTCAATGGGTTTTAACCTTTCTTTGGATTAACAAGGGTGATATGCCATTGGCTGAACTTAATGAATGCATGTCATTTTTCAGCCTCGTCAACTATGTTACTATGTTAACCCCTTAACGAATGTCCTAGCGGCTGGCAATTAAGGACCGCAGCTGTGCGGGGAGCCCTGAATTCCATGACGTGCAAAGACCGGTCCTTAACGCAAGTTTACCCATGACACTCCTCCCACGTCATGGGTCCTTAAGGGGCTAAGAAAAGCAGTTTAACCCTTTGAATGCCAGAGGGGTGCATTTCGTACCCCTCTGACACTAAAAGGGTTAATAAAATAGTAGAAGTTTATTCAACTGACTCATTGCTGTTGCAGAATAAACAACAATTAATAAAATAATATCCATATCGAAACATTAGATATACTGAAAACACATGCGTGGGGAACCTTACACAAAAGCCTGTCCAAAATGAAATATACTGAGTACCGTAAAATCTCAGGTATAATACACACCTGTGTATAATACGCAGGTGCAAATTATAACCAAGATTTTTGGCAAAAAAGGTTATACCCTATGTATAATACGCACCCCCTACTTGGCTGCCCCTTTTTCCTCAATCAGACCCCTGAACTTCAGCACCCCCCATCCGAAGGCAGCGGGTGGCATTCCTGCTCTCACTGCCCACTTCCTCTGTGCTGCAATATTTCAAAAACTTTAAAGGAGCAGTAATATTTTTTTTTATGAAAACACATATTTTACAGAGCATTTGCTGCTGAATAAAACAAGGTCACTCCCATCGCTGTCAGATGTTTAATTCAAAATTTATAGCAGTTTAAATAATCAGGAAGTGAATTTACTGTGTTTACTTCCTGATAGTTCTAACTGACAGGAAGTGAATTTACTGTGTTTATTTCCTGATAGGTCTAACTGACAGGAAGTGAATTTACTGTGTTTACTTCCTGATAGGTCTAACTGACAGGAAGTGAACAGGATCCCCCCCTCTGGAGTCCAGGCAGCCGTGAGATAAGAGCAGCGGGCGGCATTCTTGCATTCGCCGCCCGCTTCTTCCTGTCCTGGAACTCCTCTGCCTATCTGGGTTGCCCTGTCAAGACCTACTATAGATTCATTGATAACTAGGATCCCCCCCACTGGAGTCCAGGCAGCTGTGAAATAGGGGCAGCGGGCTGCATTCTTGCATTCACCGCCCGCTTCTTCTGCTTCATTAAATCTATAGTAGGTCCAGATAGGGAGAGGCGTTCCGAGAGCGGAAGAAGCGGGCGGCAAATGCAAGAATGCCGTCCGCTGCTCCTATTTAATGGCTGCCTGGACTCCAGAGGGGGATCCTGGTTATCAAGGTGGGCTTTAAAGTTTTTGAAGTATTGCAACACAGAGGAAGTGGGCAGTGAGCACAGGAATGCCATCCGCTGCCTCCGGATGGGGGGGGGGGTGCTGAAGTTCATGGGGTCTGATTGTGGAAAGGGGGGCAGCCAAGTAGGGATATTGAGGTGTTTTTTTTTTTTTTAAGTCGTGTATAATACGCACCCCCCATTTTACATAAGGTGAAATGGGGTAAAAATGTGCGTATTATACCAGATATTTTAGGGGGTAGATCAAAAATGAATCACTGCTGAACGATACTCAATAGATTTCATTCTGAACAGACTTTGTGTTAGACTTTTATTATGTGATATTTTAGCAATGCTTTATATAATCACTTCTATTTTTTTATTTATGGGTATTATTTTATACATTGTAGTTTAATATGTGGCTGCACAATGCTCCCTGAGGAAGTACTGTGTACCAGCATGAAACACATAGGAGACTCTCTCCATCGGAGATACATTGTTGCAATACAGGGAAGACTGCGTGAAGAGGGAGGTCTGTCCGGAACAGGTGCTAACACCTCTACCCGCATAGAGAAATGGATACAACAGCGGACAAACAAGGACCCGAGGTAACATAGTAAAATATTTACCAATCAAGTCAATCAGTCGGGGATACAATAGTCTGGAGTCGGGAGAGTACAGTAAGTGAGATATATAATATCACTTACATATTACAACTGTATGGAAGCAAACAAAATTAAAGAAATACTGGAAAAAATATATGTGTGTGTACTGAAAGATTTATTTAGTTACACTATGCCAGATAAAAAGTTGGTCCGTCCGGCCATAGCGTCACACATCACTTATTCCCTCAGAGACCAGTTCGGTATTACTATGGGAGACTTATGTACACATAAAATTCTATTTTTATTAATTATAATTAAAATACACCACAAGACAAACACATTCAACTAAGGGATCACTTTTGAGTGTCGTGTTCCCTTTAAAAACACAACACGCCTTGAAAGTACGCACGGAGTTAATGTTGTTAAACGGGGTCAGTTGCCTCGCATCGGATGAATAACTAATGTCACTCTTTTTACTATTAGTTTATTCTGTTTAAATTGTAGCGATATGATTCACAGTATACCCTGTATCATACCTATTATCGAATTATATTCATTCAATCCTGTAAGCACTATTAGATTATATATCTAGTCCTATCATTTCATAAATGTAATGAGTGTCCCTAGGGTAATATTGGAATTTCCAGGCATATATGCCGTGCAATACAATTCTCCAATATTAGGATGCCTTTCTATTTCAATAATCTTATGCTGGTAACATGTCCAAATGACATACTAGCTTCCTCGTGGGTTAAGCCACATTCTTGTCTAACCGCTAGTTCCAATACCACATGATCACTCAATATCGCCACAAAGTAACTACCTGTTACTAATGTATCCGAATGACATACTGACTCCCTCGTAGAGTAAGCTGTACCAAGTCCCTCATTTTCACTCCTATGGTACCTAAATTTGCTACAATATTTCTTGCTTACGATACCATGTCAAAAGGACACGCTAGCTTCCTCGTGGAGTACGCCACATTGTAAGCCTACCGTCTAAGCTAGCTCTCTTAGTATAAATCAGTAAATGCCCATTCCCCGTTTGTTATACTCCGTGACTGAATCTCTTTTAGAATTAGTATGTCTAAGTATACATAGGCTGCGCTGCCCAACGCGTTTCGCCGCATCAGCGGTTTCGTCAGGGGCTTTATATGTGATGAGCGGTCCGCTCCCTATGATTTATATACCCTTTTGAATTTTGAAGATGGGTAGCTCATTGGTGCATGTTGCAACCAATCACTGTCCGGAAAACCTACAGATCCTCTGATGACGTATCAGTAGGTGGACTTTAGCTCCAAATTCCCTCATAATTAACCCCTACTTCGTTAAATGTCTCATATAGAGACCAGAGAGGAAAAAGGGGGATAGAAAATATATAGAGACTATGTATCCAAGCCCTATATAGGTTTATCTCCATATTATAAACGTGGAACAATTTCATTGGCAATAAACATTGACAGATACTTAAATAACCTGATCAAAACTACTTATGATAATAGAAATTGGATTAAGCTCATGATATATCCTAGATTATATCTTTTTAAAAAAATACTCTTACCAATTAAATGAGTAACCCATTAAGCTCCTAGGTATAGCAATATAAATATAGCAATATAAGGTGAACAAACCACTTTTACCATTATATACTTAAAGCAAACTCATGGTTTATATTTTTACCACCTTTTAATGAAAGGACTATAAGTAAATCCTTCATTTAACCCCTGTGGGTTTAAAGTACCCAATCTATAAATCCATTCTGCTTCCTTAGTAAGTAGCTTTTGATCAAGATCACCTTTTCTAGAGGTTAAATTAATTTTTTGTATTCCTTTAAATTTAAGCACATCTGGATTTCCTTCATGATACAGTACCACATGTCTAGCTATGGGTTTTTCTCTCTTATGCTTGATGTCCCCAAGATGCTCTAAGATCCTGGTTTTAAATTGTCTTTTAGTTTTGCCAACATATCTTTTGTTGCAAGAGCATTCAATCTGGTAAATTATCCCAGATGATTTACAGTTTATAAACTGACGTGTCTCAAAGACTTTTAAACCATTATAATTTTTGAAGGTTTTCTCTTTTGAAACATATCTACAGGCTGAACACTGTCCACATTGAAATGTACCCTTAATCTCAGACTGCAGCCAGGTTGTTTTCACCTCTTTTACAAAGTGGCTGTGTACTAGCATATCTTTAATATTTGTACTCCTTTTATATGTTACTCTTGGTGTTACATCTATGACCTCTGACAAGTCACTATCTTGTCTTAGCACTCTCCAGTGTTTGTCTAGTATATTATTAATCTCTTTTTGCTGAGAATCTCTCATGTGGTATTGGAACTAGCGGTTAGACAAGAATGTGGCTTAACCCACAAGGAAGCTAGTATGTCATTTGGACATGTTACCAGCATAAGATTATTGAAATAGAAAGGCATCCTAATATTGGAGAATTGTATTGCACGGCATATATGCCTGGAAATTCCAATATTACCCTAGGGACACTCATTACATTTATGAAATGATAGGACTAGATATATAATCTAATAGTGCTTACAGGATTGAATGAATATAATTCGATAATAGGTATGATACAGGGTATACTGTGAATCATATCGCTACAATTTAAACAGAATAAACTAATAGTAAAAAGAGTGACATTAGTTATTCATCCGATGCGAGGCAACTGACCCCGTTTAACAACATTAACTCCGTGCGTACTTTCAAGGCGTGCTGTGTTTTTAAAGGGAACACGACACTCAAAAGTGATCCCTTAGTTGAATGTGTTTGTCTTGTGGTGTATTTTAATTATAATTAATAAAAATAGAATTTTATGTGTACATAAGTCTCCCATAGTAATACCGAACTGGTCTCTGAGGGAATAAGTGATGTGTGACGCTACGGCCGGACGGACCAACTTTTTATCTGGCATAGTGTAACTAAATAAATCTTTCAGTACACACACATATATTTTTTCCAGTATTTCTTTAATTTTGTTTGTATATATGAAAGACTTGCGGTATATATAGAATTAGTGATCACTTCATAAATACCCCAAAATAAAATATTTAACTGTATGGAAGACCTGCCCGCTAAAGAATAATGGATTGACTCATCCATAGAGTTTAATTACTGATCATCATCAACAGTAATACCTACACTTCCAGCTAAATGGGACTGATATATATGTGCACATAATATACTAGGAACTCCGGAGTTACCACTTTAATAATATATAGCGCTATATGGACTTTTTAGCTATATTGAATAACTTTTAATGATTTTTATATATGTTATTGTGATGTAATACATAATATTGCTATACACAGTAAATTGTAGCTTTCACCACATTTTGTATTTTTTGGTATTCCTAAACTGTTCCACTAACGAGGATAGAAGCTAAACATATTACTGTTTAATAAGTCGTATTAGTGGATTTTGGGATTGGTTGGGCTCCGTGATCACATACTGGTTGGTAATATATATATATATATATATATATATATATATATATATATATATATATATATTATATATATATATATATATATATTGCACTGTTTACATTCATAAATATGTAAACTTAACCCCTAAAGGAATGGAGATGTACTAGGACCGTCACCAGTGTCCATGCCTTAAGGACCGGTGACAGTCCTGGCACATCATGGGTTTGTGATCACAGCTTTCCTGCGGGGGCGCTGTGATCACTACGGGGTCTGTAACTCACTGCTTCCAGACTGGAGAGGTCAATTTCATCCTCTCTATCAGTGAGCTGGTAAATTTGATTGCTCATGTGTGCCTGCTCTCTGAAATACGTCTATGCGGTCCTTAGGGGTAATTCTACTCCAGGACCACCTGACAGAGGCGTAACTAGAAGCCACCAGACCCTGGTGCAGAAATTGCCATGGCCCCCCCCGACCACATAGCCCCACCCCCATTGGACAACTTCACTGGTCATCTCCATATTGCCTCCCATTGGCCACCTCCACATTGGCCCCAATCTCCACATTGCCTCTACATTGGCCCCAATCTCCACATTGCCTCCACATTGGCCCCAATCTCCACATTGCCTCCACATTGCTTACCTCCAAACATTCCAAATGGCCAAAGAGGGACACTTGTGTTTTAGGGGGTGTTACTGGGGGTGGGGCATTACCGAGAATTTTTAGGTTATTTCGTGACCTATTGACACCTCTTTGTGTAACTGAATAAATGATTTAGAACATGACCAAATAATTTTATTTATATAGATTAATTTATAAACACATGCTGTATACTATAGTTTGACCCCTTAACGACCCTTGACGGTCATAGTATGTCATGGGTCGATCTGAGTTAACGACCCATGACATACTATGAACGTCATGGAATTCTGGGCTCCCCCCGCGGTTGCACGCATGCCTGCGCAGCCGCTCATTAAGGGGTTAAGCAAACATTAATGTTAGTTTTATTGCTGTGGAGCAATGTCATGCACTTACTTAAACGCCACACAGTCTAATCTCCTAAAAAGAGGGATACTAGGGTGAGAAATGGGGACAGAGGGATTTAGGTCTGAAAGAGGAACTATTCCACTTAAAGAGGTACACATCCCCAGTGTCCATCTCCTACCTCCCTGGTGGTCCAACGGCGTGGCAGGAGAGGTCTGCGCCTCCTTCTGTACAGACCTCAGAAGCTGGAGCTCCCGCACAGCCCTCAGCACTCTGTATTACTAGAGTGCTGATGAGGGAGATCAGCAGCTAGAGGTCTGTGCCGAAGAAGGCACAGACCTCAGTTTGCTTCTTGTGGCGCTGGGCCCCTGGAGTGACGGGCCCAGTCACAGGTGCGACCCCTATTGTTATGCCAGTGCCACCGGACATTTAGGGGTTAAAAAGTTGTATCTGATTAAATGGCAACATGAAAACCTGAATATATACTAGTCCTTTGAGTGACAGAGGGGTGTCCTGAGAATTGCTTTGCAATGCGTGGGACACCCCTCTGGCACTCAAAGGGCTGAAGCTCAGACGTTCAGAACTGGGGAGTTATGCACTAAGGTGTGATAAAGTGTGATCCACTTTATCACCACTTTTTCACACCTTAGTGCATCTCCCCCCCGGAGTAATTCTAGAGCAAACCTCTGGACTATGAGGACAAAGAAAAATCCCTATTGGTTTGAATGATGCTTTTAACTCATTGAATGCTAGAGATGTCTCACAATGCTTTGGAGAACTCTCAAGTGGCTTAAAAGAGGAATTTAAATGTACAATAATTTTCGTTGGTCCACTATGGTGTAAGATGGTTTGCCACAGAGTGAATCTGGGTGGAGATGCACTAAGGGGTGGTGCGTCTGGTGACATGTGGCGGTCACTTCACCATGGAAAATACGACACATTTAGCCATACGCATTAAGAATTATATATTCAAGGGGCAGGGAGTCTTTAAACATTAGTATATAGGGTTGGCACAATGCTGGCGATGTGTTAGAGAGGGCAAGTGGGGGAGGTGCACAGAAGATGCACCAAGAACAGCACCAATCCTCCCTTAACCCTCTGATTGCCATAGAGATGCGCAAGGCAATGACCTGCAATGCGTTGCATGCCCCTGAAGCACTCAGAGGATTCAAACAAGCAATCCCCTGCTTTCCTACACAACATAACAACTTCAACAGAATATTAATCAAGTTTACAACCTCCCGGTGCTCAAGCTTACTGTAGTAATCAGAGGTCATGAATCCAAACAAAGAAGAAGAAAGGCAACAAGCTGTCACTCACCGATAAAATCCGCTAGTTTATTCAGAGTGACTGCTGCACAGACATGATGTTCAGAGGGGCAGTTGGCATTCCCACAGTCAAATAAACACAGACAGCTGTTTCGTGCCTAGCGGCACTGTGTCACGCCCTAATGGATACCTTGAAAAAGTGCCAGGTAGGCACGACACAGCTGTTGGTAGATACCTTGACAAAGTAAAGACTAGGCATGAAACAGCTGTGGTGGATATCTTGACTAAGTGAAGACTAGCCACGAAACAGCTGTGGTGGGTATCTTGACTAAGTGAAGACTAGCCACGAAACAGCTGTGGTGGGTATCTTGACTAAGTGAAGACTAGCCACGAAACAGCTGTTGGTGTTTGTTTGATTTTAGGAATGCCAACTGCCCCACTGAGCACCATGTGTATCCAACATTCATGATGAATAAACTAGGAGATTTTATTGGTGAGTGTGGCTTTTTGTATTTCTTCTTCTTTGTTTGGATTTATTTAAACATAAACATGTAACAGCTGCTCTGTCGGTTCTGTGTTTACCAGAACTGGTTAATCAGCTGTTTCTAGTCTACAGAGGACTTTCCACCGATCAGCTGTTTCATGTAAACAGAAGACTCTGGTACACTCAGCAAGGCAAACAAAATTCCTTGCACATCCCTATGGTACTCGAAGGGTTAAGGGAGGCAGACACTGTCTCTGATCCCCAGTGAAGACAGCAAATTATCTTCTGTGGCTCCATAGAAAGGTATGATAAGATCTCAACTATGCCATCCCAGTTTGGTGAAGTTAAAGGGATAGTAATTAGTGATGATCGAGCACCCCGATGCTCGGGTGTTCGGGTGCTCTGACCGAGCGCCCCCGGAGGCTCGAGTGCTCGGCCGAGCACCCGAGCCCCATTGAAGTCAATGGGAGGACTCGAGCATTACACCAGGCACCCCCTGCTCTGATGAGGGGAGGGTGCCTGGTTCATAGGAAAAGGTCAGAAAATGATGGAAACACCACAGAAATGGTTCAGGGACAGCATAGGGAGGATGTCTGGATGCATCTTGGACTCCAACGTCGCTGCTGGGAACGATGTTTCGCCCGTAGTACGCCATTTTTACAGACTGACCGTAAAACACACAAAAAGGAAGATAAAAACGATTTTAGGCGAAAAATTGTTACCAAACAGTATTTGCTGTATATTTACTTGAACTATCAGGATCACGTCCACTTCCCCGTCCCTTTTTACCCGCCTTCTTCATATTAAACGGAATATATGCCGGTAATCTGCGGCTAGGCACACTAAACAGAATGTGACGCTAATCTGCGGCTAGGCACACTAAACAATATGTGACGCTAATCTGCGGCTAGGCACACTAAACAATATGTGATGTTAATCTGCGGCTAGGCACACGAAACAGAATGTGACGCTAATCTGCGGCTAGGCACACGAAACAGAATGTGACGCTAATCTGTGGCTAGGCACACGAAACAGAATGTGACGCTAATCTGCGGCTAGGCACAGTGAACGGAATATGTGACGTTAATTTGTGAATTTGCACACTAAACAATATGTGACGTTAATTTGTGAATTTGCACACTAAACAATATGTGACGTTAATTTGTGAATTTGCACACTAAACAATATGTGACGCTAATCTGCGGCTAGGCACACGAAACAGAATGTGACGCTAATCTGCGGCTAGGCACACGAAACAGAATGTGACGCTAATCTGCGGCTAGGCACAGTGAACGGAATATGTGACGTTAATTTGTGAATTTGCACACTAACAATATGTGACGTTAATTTGTGAATTTGCACACTAAACAATATGTGACGCTAATCTGCGGCTAGGCACACTAAACAGAATGTGACGCTAATCTGCGGCTAGGCACAGTGAACGGAATATGTGACGTTAATTTGTGAATTTGCACACTAAACAATATGTGACGTTAATTTGTGAATTTGCACACTAAACAGAATGTGACAATAATCTATGGCTAGGCACACGTTTAAAATGGCCCTTTTTGTCGCTGCGTTGTAAAATAATTGGCCCTGTGCACCTAACAGAATATGTCAGCTTGTCACTGCACTGTGAAATATTTGTCCCTGTGCACCTAGTACAATGTCACCTTAGAACATGTCCCCCCCCCACAAAAAAATGAAATTCTGCCACCCCCAAAAAAAATTAAATGCTGCCCCCACACACAACAGTCCTAAAAAGGACTTTTGGGTCTTGAAAGAGTTTCAACAATTTTATTCTCCCTACACTGACTTCCTGTGCATCTAGTATTATATGTCACCTTACTAATATCCCCCCCACAAAAAAAAGGAAATTGTGCCCCCCCAAACAAAATATAAATGCTGCCCCCACACACAACAGTCCTAAAAAGGACTTTTGGGTCTTGAAAGAGTTCCAACAATTTTATTCTCCCTACACTGACTTTCCCTGCCTGATCGCATCTCTCCCTGGCTAAGAATGAGCCGAACTCGCGCGTCGGGTGCTATACAGCACCCGATCACGGGTTCTGGCCAGCCAATCAGTGTAATTCCAGCAGCCAACATGGCTGCTGGCATTACACTGATGTCAGAACCTCCCCGCACGTTTATTGGCTGCGCAGCAGCCGCGAAACGTGCGGGGAGGAGACCCGAACATGGCGGGCGAGCACATGCGGTACTCGTACGAGTACCGCCATGTGCCGAGCAGAGCGATGCTCGAGCCGAACCGAGCTTCGGCCGAGCATGCTCGCTCATCACTAATAGTAATGATTCATAATAAAAGCAGCTCTAATTAATCATCATAGTATTTGGACTTCGGAGAGTGTTTTTCAATTCTGTCAGAGTTGTAGTTCAAGAGTAATTCAATGACAAAGTGTCCCCCTCCCTCCCCTTTTACTGATGTCACACTGTTCAGCCTGAGCAGAAGGGAGGTGCCCAGGTAGACTGCAGAGAGGGACAATCTTCAATTAAGATAAGGGAAAAACTTGAAAAGCTTGTCAAGGGGGGCAGGGATTTCATTGTTTTCATAGAAATAAGATTGTCCCCTTCTGTTATCTGTCTGGTCTATGGGCTGGATTCCACATCTGAGAAGAGATTGCTTACACTAGGTAAAAGGGGCGGGAGGGGAAACTTTGCTTGTGAATATCTCATAAACCATAAAGGTTTGAGAGATAAGACTTATATCATTCTTCAGGTTTTTTTAATGCCTACAAAATAAAATAAAGTCAAAACGAAGTATTACTATCCCTTTAAGACTTTTCACTCTGACAACATAGCCAGCTATCCGAGCTTAGTGCATATGGTGAATAGCCACTTTAAAGGGATAGTAATACTTAAACATTACTACTCCCCATATTGTAGCCATTTTAAAAAGAATTGAATTGTCCCCAGCGTCACCTCTCAAACATTTATGGTTTGAGAGATAGCCGTACGCAAAGTTCCCCCCTCCCTCCCCATTCCCTGAAGTCAGCGTTGTACTGACTGTAGGAATAGCTGGTATTATTTTCATCAGGCGGCTCTGCAGCAGAGCTGAGATCGCGTTAGTAAAAAAGAATTATTTCATTGAAATGGTCTTCTACGTGTGCTTGCATGCCAAGCACAAACCAAGCAAATGTAGAAGACTGTTTCAGTGAAATAATTATTTTTTACTAACGCGATCTCGGCTCTGATGCAGAACCGCAAGCCTGTCATATGACAGACATCCCCTGCAGTCAGGTAGAACGCTGACTTCAGGGAAGGGAGAGTGAGGGGGGAACTTTGCATTTGGTTATCTCTCAAACCATAAAGGTTTGAGAGATGACACTGGGGACAATTCAATTCTTTTTAAAATGGCTACAATATGGGGATTAGTAATATTTAAGTATTACTATCCCTTTAACATATTGTATAAACACCAACATGAATACAACAATGGCTCATTAAAGGTATAGTAATGTTTCAAAATAAAAGTAGCTCTAATTAATCTTCATAGTATTTTGGCCATGGATAGTGTTATTTCAATCCTGTCAGAGTTGTAGTTCAAGAGTAATTGAATGATAAAGTATCCCCCTCCCGCCTCTTTTACTGATGTAACACTGCTCACCTCAGAAAAGAAAGGTGGTGTCCAGATGGCTTGCTGAGAGGACAATCTTCAATTAGCATAAGGGAAAACCCTGAAAAACCTGTCAAGGGGTGCAGGGTTTTCATTGTCCCTTATTGTGAGCTGTCTGATCTTAAGACCAGATTCCACATCTGAGGGGAGGTGGCTTACACTAGGTAAAAGGGGAGGGAGGGGAATACTTTATCATTCAATTACTATTGAACTACAACTCTGACAGTACTGAAATAACACTCTCAATGGTTCAAATACTATGAAGATTAATTGGAGCTGCTTTTATTTTGAAACATTACTATCCCTTTAAGCTACATTTCAATATACAGATGAGACACTCTCAAAGTAGGCACTGCAATATTGTAAAGGGATGTGATGGTGAAGACATCTCAGTGCAGGGGTGGCCAAGTCTGGTCCTCTAAAGCTACCAACAGTGCATGTTTTCAGGATATCCCTGAATGAACACAGGTGGACCAATAAAAATGACTGAGCCACTAATCCAGTGTTTCTCAACGTTAGTCCTCGGGGCACACCAACAGTGCAGGTTTTCAGGTTGTTCCTGCTTAATCACAGGTGAGCAATTAGTGGCTCAGTCATTGTGATTGATTCACCTGTGATTAATTAGAGATACCTTGAAAACATGACCTGTTGGTGTGTCCCGAGGACTGGAGCTGAGAATCACTGCACTAATCAGTCTGTTCTCCAGCTGGGATATCCTAAAACATGACCTGTTGGTGTGCCCCCAGGACTGGAGCTGAGAATCACTGCACTAATCAGTCTGCCTGTTCTCCAGCTGGGATATCCTAAAACATGGACTGTTGGTAGCACTTGAGGACCAGTGCTGCTACCCCTGTGTTAGAGCATATGATGAGAAGGAATTGATGCAAATACTCCACAATATTGCCAAACTGAATTTAGTGCATCTCTTTTCAGTTCTTCTTAGCACATCAGTCTCTTGGTATGCTATGGATTGGACTGTACTGGTTTCAGCTGCCTACCTTGTTCCCAGAGGTGGAGAAAACACAGACAGACTAAACCAGTCGGGCCACCCACAGAGCAGGCAATGTTTTTAACCAGCATCAAATAACGTGCCTCTTATTACTATTTATCTGCCGGTTGTGGATGGGTCACAATACTCTCCCTGCAGTTCCTTACAAAGCACGAAGACTTCATCAGGTATGTACTACGGCTACCAGATTCTTGGAGTTCTCATTTATATTGTATGTTATATTATACATACAATCACAAACACTTTAATTAAAAAATTACTACTGGTCTATATACAGCCCTCTAGGAGAGGTCTGGACATCCCTGTCTTAGACCACACTTAGCTTATCACAATTAAAAACAACAGTACACCTTCTTTTGTTAATGAAAACCTATATGTTGTGGTCTTTTCCTGCTAAGTACAGTAAGGGTACTTCATTCCAGGCAGATGTTTTATTCAGTTCAAAGCGCTGTTCACATTCTATGGAGATCTGCAGTCAGTGACACCCCCCTCCCACTTAGAATGCAATAAAATAACTGTCTGAACATCAAGTGAACCGAAACAGATGGCGCTGTTAATGTAAAAACAATCAGTTTAAACTTTAATAACTTTGGAATTACACATTAGAATTCCCCACAAGCCCTAAGAAGGGGAATCATGTCAGGGCTGTGGGGGGGTCAAAGAAAGCTTGTAAGGGGTATCTGCCCCTTTAATGTTTAAGAAGGGGTGGGGCATGGGAACCAATATAAGGGGGACACTTGGAGCATCACTTCCTTTTCAGAAGTGAATACCAAAAGTATCGGATCGGCTTACTTGTGCTGTCTTCCATGGCGTCATCTGCTTTTCTGTTGGCTGCAGTCCGGTGGTGGTGATTGGCTGCGGTAGCAGCTTTCTTGGAGGATGGATTCTACTGGCGTGTCTTCGGCAGGGGTGGCCGCCTGGCTTACGGAGAGCTTCCAGACGCAGCCACCTGTTCGACTGAGCCTTGGGACGGACAGTGGAACATCCCTCAGCCTAGCCCAGCCGGCTTTTGGAAGCAGTGGGTCCCCTTTTCTGGCTCCAGTTTCCTGATGCAGGTGTCTGTTGCAGCTCTGCAGCCCTCCAGATGGACTGGGGTTCTGGGGTCCTTTCCTCCTTTCTGTCTCCCTGGGTCCTGTTGCCTCTTTACTGTTCTCCTATTTTGCCTGCCTCAGCTCCTGGTGGCTCTGTTGGGCTGCTTTTGTCTTCCTTGTTTGTTTGCTGGTTTCCCTGTTCTCTCTCTTGTTCTGCTGCCCCTCCCCCCTCACTTTCCTTTTGCCCCTGTTCCTGGCTGCTCTGTCTGCTTTTTCCTTCTTGGTAGGTCCTGTGGGCTTTCTTCTCTTACTGTTTGGGTCTGTTTGTCCTGCTGTGGGTGCTGGGTGTGCTGAGGGTGATACTCTGGGACCCTGTCCTGGTGATGTGTGGTTGCAGGGCTCTACCTGCTGTGTTGAGTATATATAAAAAAAAAAAAGGTCAAAACAAATGACTGACTAACTATGTATCTGTGTGTGTGTGTATATATCTGGAAACTATATATATATGTGTGTGTATATGTAGATGACAAAATGTATATTTGTGTGTGTTTATATTCTAGGTAAAAATATGTGTGTGTTGATATATGAGAACATGCATATGTGTGTGTGTATATATATGAGAACTTATATTTGTGTGTGTGTATATATATGAGAACATATGTGTGTGTGTATGTATATGAGAACATGTATGTATATGAGTATGTGTATATATCTGTGCACATATGTGTGTGTGTGTGTGTGTGTATGTATATGTGCACATATGTATCTGTGTGTGTGTATTTATATGTGTACATGTATATGTGTGTGTGTGTATTTATATGTGTACATGTGTGTGTGTGTGTATGTATATGTGCACATGTATATGTGTGTGTATGTATATGGGAACATGTATTTGTGTGTGTGTATGTCTATGTGAACGTATATATATTTGTGGGCATATATATGAGACAATATGTGGGTGTGCATATTTATATGACTAAATATGTATGTGTGTGTACATATGGTACGAAATATTTGGTGTGTGTATATATATATATGTATATGTGTGTATATATATGTATGTATGACCAATATGTGTATGTGTGTGTATATATATATATTTGGAACAATATATATGTGTTTGTGTATATCTCATGAAATTAGAAGGCATAATAACGGCAAACGGGCATTGATGGTGACGGTGGCCTGCACGGGCCTGGCTATAAAAAAAAAAAAAAAAAAAAAAAAAAAAAAAAATTCAATAAAGGCATAAATACTTATTTTAAAAATAAAATAATATTTAGACAGGGTGTGGGGGCCTTGGGTGCCCCTGGTGGGTTTTTTGTTTTTCTTTTTCCTTTGTCCTAGGTGCTGTTTCCTGTTCGGTGGACTGTACTGGCGAGTGGGGTTTTTTGGAGCCCCTGGTTTTGGTTCCCCTTTTTCTTTTCCAGGGTTTACCTGTGTGTCGGATTTCTTCTGCTGGAGCTGATTCTGGTGTGGCATGGATGGGTGCCTCTGCTGAGCTGGCTGCTACGCAGTCTGTACCTCCCATTGTGTGGTGGCAGGTATGGGATTGCCTGGGGCAGTGATTCTCTACCTGGGGTGCCGTGGCACCTTGTGTTGGTTTCCCTTTTCTTTTCAGGGTTCACCTGGGTAGCGGAGTGCTTCAGCTGGTGAGGAGCCTGGTGTGGCACTGATGGGTGCCTCTGCGGAGATGGAAGTTACGCAGTCCGTGCCTCCCGTTGCGATAACAGGTACGGGATTGCCTGGGGCCGTGATTCTAGGCCAGGGTGCATGGCACTGTGGAGTGCCGTGGGGATCAGCTTGGGGTGCCCCATGTTCTCTATGTCGATGTTGACACACTATGTGTATATTTACTTGTGTTTATGTTGTGCGCAACATGTTTAGTTTGTTTTTCTGGTTGTGCAATGTAAAAATACTGTATAATTATGTATTATTCCCTTCAGTATGCGTTTGTTATATTACATTAACAGTTTGGCTGCAGTCCCTGGTGTTGGGGGTCTGGGTTAGCCTAGGTTTGGCATGTTGGGAGCTCTCGGGGACCAGGGAGCGCAGGGGTGATCCCCCCCTCTTGCTCCTGGTGGTGGTGGTGGGTGTTTCTGGGGCTGGTCTTGTTTCTACTGGGGCGCCCTTTGCAGGGGCTGGTGTGGTTATTCCTTCGGCTGCTTCCCAGTTATTGGGGTTAGGGGCTGCGGCTGGGTGTTCACTCTTTTGGGGGGTTCCCATGGCGGCCGTTGGACTGCCTATTTTTGCTGGGCCAGTCCTTTGGGGCTACATTTGAGGGTTGAGGTTCGGGAGAAGTTTTGAAGGTTGTCATGGTTTGACTGATTTCGTCACACGCTATGCTGTTGATTACTGCTGCCTTTCCTTCCCTGGTGGGCTGAGTCGGCTGGAGTTGACCAGACTGCCTTGATCTCTCTGTTGACATGGTTGCGCACCTGCTTGTTTCTCAGCCAATCCCTTCCAGGCTGTTTCACGCAGCTGGCTCCCTTCCTCCTTGCCCTTATGTTTGCTTCGGTGCGAGGGCATTTTCCTGCGTCTGATTATCTGTGCATGACCTGCCTTCCTCTGACGTCCCTTCTGACTCCTGGCTTATTCTTGCTGTTGCTGATCTCTGTATTCCTGATCCTGGCTTGTCTGCGTACCTGCATAGGTTCCTGACCCCGGCTTGTCTTTTGGTCTATGCTCCTGGATTGCGGTTTTGCTTTGGTTGTTTCACTAAGGGGTTTTTTGCACTTTGCATTTGTCTGGTTCCTGGCCTTCCAGAGGAGCAAATTTGTGGATATTTATTCTTGGCTTTCCTTGGAAGAGGCTCCTCCGGACCGGGATATTCAGACTGCTGCTGGGACGAAGGCGGTGAAGTTGTGGTGGTATTGGAGGATACCCAAAGTTTTTTCAGGGATTGCTTTTGGGCGTTTTTTCAATTCTTGCTAGCGTGTTAGGTGGGCATTTTCTGCTGCGTGCTCCTCCTTGTTCTGTTACTAGGCCATGATTTGGCACGCCTGCTGGATTTCTGGGGCTCGAATAGGGTGTTGGATTTGTGTACAGTGGCGGCATGTTCTTTGCGGTTCGGGTCCTTGTTTGGGCTGGATTGGGTTGGCCTCTTTGGCCTGTGACTTGGGGTCTTCCGGTTTGATGAGGGACCTGGTTTTTCCTGGAGGTCTTTCCAATTGTCATCGCTTTTACTTTGTGGGTTGTCAGGATGCAGAATGTAAGGTTGTTTTTTGTACTCTGACGCTATGGGGGTGGGGCTGGCGGTTCATAACTTGTTTTCCTCTTCTGTCCCTGTTCTGTCTGCTTTGTTGTTCGGTGCCATCTGTCTGAGTCCTGATATATCTTTTTGGGAGCGGCGTGTGCCTGGGTTCTGTATGTGGCTGCTGATGCACTTTCTCGATTCCTGGTCGTGGAGTTTGGTAGGCATGTCTGGGGGCGACGGCTGTGGGGTACGCCTTGTCCTGACCACTGGTGGGATCTTGGTGGTCTACAGTTGTATCCGGGGGAGGTATTCATTGGCTCCAGCCTCTTTGGCAAGGTGTGCGGTTGCTTGGGATGAGTGGATCAGTTGGAGGCTGTGGTGGGGGATGCTGTGAGGATTGATGGGGTGTTGTGGTTGGTACTGGAATTGGTTTAGTCAGGGTGTATTCCCGGCGGCTATTGGGGGGCCGGGTGTCTGGGTTGGCTTTTGGGTTGTTGCGGGGGGACAGATTGTTCATAGGAATTTGGGGTGCGCAAGTCTTTGCGGTCTTGACTGGTGGTGGTGCAGTCTGATACTCGGTGCCTGGTTTAGTTCTCACTCTTGCAACAGTTGTCTTCCAGGTGTTTGCTCAGCTCATTATGGTCAGTGTTTGGGGTGGCTTTTTGTTTTGCTTTTTTGTGGCTCTGCGTCTGGGGGAGTTGTTTAGTTCTTTTCAATTCAGTCCCGGTGTGTGTTTTTGGATTTTGTGCGTTTGCTTCTGGTTCTCTCTCGTTTCGTATCCGCCGCTTCGAGAGGGATGTCTATGGTTCTGGGGTTTGGGTGACTGTTTTCGGTGGCGGGTTTGGATATCATTGGGGCTGCTATGAAGGCGGATATGACTGGTTTGGGTACTGAGTCTGTTTGCTGTATCGGTCGGTGGGAGTCCGCACGGCTTTCTCTTATGTTAGGCCGGACAGGATGGTTGGGTGTTGAGTTGTAGTTTCTGTTGCTATACTGTGTTTTTTGTTTTCTGTTCAGGTCACGGCCTTGTTGCTGCTGGATTGTTGGCCACTTTCGTTATTTGGGTGTGATGGAGAGCGGCGGATTGTGGTGGTGGGTGCTGCTGTCTTTCGACCCTTTGTTTTTTCGTTGGTGTCCTGGTTTGTCTATCTGGGTCCGCAGTGGTCTCGCTTTCTTCCTGAGGTTGGTTGGTACGTTTAGTGGTCCCCCTTGGGTTCTTGTGGTGCACTTGTGGGGGTAATGACCTTGGCTCTGGCCCAGCTTGGCTTTTGGTGCGGCCATTCATGGGAAATTTTTCTGTTCTCCTTTGCCATTTCCCTGGGCTGGTGTTCCGTGGCCAGTGATTATTCCACGCCAGCGCTGGGTTGGTGACAGGTATCGCAGGGCATTGGAAGTACGGGATTTGTCTGACTCAACGCGTGTTGAGTGTGTCATTCACAATTGGGGGTTGTCTGTGCAACATTCTGTTTTTGTGGATTCGTCTTTTCCTTGTTTAGGTCAGATGGGGTGGCTCACTGTGCGGTTGGGCTACATTTTCTTTTTTCTTTTCGTTTCACTTTGGACATTTTTTGGGGGGGTTTGGAGCAGGCCATAGCTTTCTATGGGGGGAAGGGCCTGGCTGCATAGGATGTACGCATCAGGCCCTGTGGCGCTTTTGGCCCTTGCCAATAGGAAAAATGGTACATCATGTTTGGAATGCATGGTTAACAGGTGGATGTCAGGCCAGCGGCCTTGGGCATTAAGCACCCGGACCACGGTCGCGGGTTGTGGTCACCGCCCCTCATTGAGCTGCACAGACCAGCTAATGGGGTGTGGTGGAATGGAGGAAAAGATGGGTTGAGCCTTTTGGGGCTCAGTAGGGTGGGCATAAGTTTATGCCTAGCATTTGGCAAGGGCTTAAAGTTGTGGTGGTTATTAAATTTTAAGTTAATAAAGCTGTGGCCTGGTTTTTACATCCAAACAAGTTGTGTGTGTCTTTATTTGATCTATACCACATGCCCTAGACAAGAATTCCCCACAAGCCCTAAGAAGGGGAATCATGTCAGGGCTGTGGGGGGGTCAAAGAAAGCTTGTAAGGGGTATCTGCCCCTTTAATGTTTAAGAAGGGGTGGGGCATGGGAACCAATATAAGGGGGACACTTGGAGCATCACTTCCTTTTCAGAAGTGAATACCAAAAGTATCGGCCCTCCCTCCCTCCCTGTATTTGGGTTTTATTGTTAGTTTGGGGTTTGTTTTCTGGTGGGTTTTGGGTCATGAAAGTACCTGGGTTTACTTTATTTGTCACAGCTTTTGGCGCTTTTGGCCCTTGCCAATAGGAAAAATGGTACATCATGTTTGGAATGCATGGTTAACAGGTGGATGTCAGGCCAGCGGCCTTGGGCATTAAGCACCCGGACCACGGTCGCGGGTTGTGGTCACCGCCCCTCATTGAGCTGCACAGACCAGCTAATGGGGTGTGGTGGAATGGAGGAAAAGATGGGTTGAGCCTTTTGGGGCTCAGTAGGGTGGGCATAAGTTTATGCCTAGCATTTGGCAAGGGCTTAAAGTTGTGGTGGTTATTAAATTTTAAGTTAATAAAGCTGTGGCCTGGTTTTTACATCCAAACAAGTTGTGTGTGTCTTTATTTGATCTATACCACATGCCCTAGACATGCCAGCAGTTGTAGTATCCTTGTTTTACTCAGTAGGAAAAGTGCTACAATATACAAACTTACTTATTCTTTAAGAGTCCTATATTCCAAAAAATGGCTATTTGGAAACTGACCAATGTCAATGTCCGCAACCATCTGTCTTTTTTTTTTTTTTTTTTTAAGGAATGTTTAAAAACAATGGAAAGAAATATCCTTTAACCCCTTAAGAACCTGCCACCCGTTTCAGGGCTCCCCGAAAGCCGTGCAGCCGCGCGGGGATCCCGGAATTCCATGACGTACATATACGTCCTAGGGACCTACAACCAGTGACGTACATGTACGTCATGGGTCATTAAGGGGTTAAAATAACATGGAAGCATGGACATGCAAATATGGTATTTAGACAAAGTTTAACATTAGATGTTCCACCTTGCCTGGTGACTTTCCAGTAGAACAATCACCAAATGCATCCTGAGACCCAACAACAGTTTACTTGCAAAAGAACGAGGGATAGGGGAGGACAACGCGGAAACGAACGCTCTAAGTCTAATATGTTAAATTGAACATTATTCCACAACAGATAAAAGCAATATTAAAGTTGCATCAGCACTGATGAAATATAATCAATGCATGGAAGTAAATAGACCAAATGTTTCAGTACTAAAAAATGTGGTTAAGGGAGGAATGGAACAACTACAAAAAAGAGCAACATAAGACCACCACATGGATGAAACAAAAGAATCAGACAAGAAAAAAAAAAGCATGGAGGAAGACTCAATGAAATAAAATATCAAAATAAATGAAGTCCTTACACTAGTCCTCTTCCACTTATCCGAGTATCCCCTACCTATTGAGCAAGGGATTTACATTTGCACCTGCAATACATTCTTAAGAAGACTCACCCTCAAAAAGGTACTATCAGAATAAGGAGGAAAAAGAAAATAGACAAATATCCAAGAATTACAACACAACCACAATGCAAAAGAGTGAGGGCTCTATGTGTAACAAGAATGATGATGCAATACTACCAATCTTAAGAGTGTTTACTTCACGAATCTGAACAGAAAACCCAATTGATGACAGAGTCCAGAGTGGAAGAGCCTGCTGTGGAACATAGTGGATTCGGAACCTCCATGCCACTTTTACCCTCAACAATCAAAATGTCTGTCCAATAAAGCATTTTCTGAATTAATACTGAAAGAACTCTATAAGATAATCAATAAACCTTGGAGATCAAAATCCCCTTTTTCATCACAGAATAAATGGAGCCTCAGTAGAATTATGGATAATCCGAAACTAGTGAGTAAAGAAGAGGCTAAAGGGGGAGGTATAGTCTTATAATCTCTATTAGAGTAAATGAAAGAGACCGATCGAATCCTCAGTGACACAGCACTGTATTGATGTCTTCTGAGTAATCCTCTGACCAGATTCCATCTGGAATATCATGTTGATTTGATGGGGCTTAGATGAAGGAATCCTTAATAAACAAAATAATAATTTTATGGATATTAAACATCTCAAGAGTCCTATCTATTACCAAGGACCTTAAAGGGATAGTAATACTTCGTTTTAACTTTATTTTATTTTGTAGGCATTACAAAAATATGAAAAATGATATAAGTCTTATCTCTTAAACCTTTATGGTTTAAGAGATATTCACAAGCAAAGTTCCCCTCCCGCCCCTTTTACCTAGTGTAAGCCATCTCTTCTCAGATAGGGAATCTGGTTGTAAGACCAGACGGATAACAGCAGGGGACAATCTTCTTACAATTAAAACAATGAAAGCCCTGCCCCCCTTGACAAGTTTTTCAGGTTTTTCCCTTATCTTAATTGAAGATTGTCCCTCACTGCAGTCTACCTGGGCTCCTCCCTTCTGCTCTGGCTGAAAAGTGTTACATCAGTAAAAGGGGCAGAAGAGGGACACTTTGTCATTGAATTCCTCTACAGCTCTGACAGAATTGAAATAACACTCTCCAAAGTCCAAATACTATGATGATTAATTAGAGCTGCTTTTATTATGAAAAATTACTATCCCTTTAAAATCCACCAGGCAGACCGATTATATCAAGTTTTGATTCATTGACTAGTAACCTCTCATAATTTTTGGACTATTTTTTCAACCATATGTTCAGGAACTCAAGTCTTACACTCAAGATACATCTCATGTTCTTGAAAAATTTTCGGTGACATGTGATGTAACATCTTTATCCATGGTCATCTCACTTGACAAAGGACAGAAACACGCTCATCTCTTCATGGGATTTTGGGAGAATCGCTTTGTCTATCTGCAACATGGGGGTGACCTCATTCTATACATTCATTTTACTGACCTCTTAATGATTTGGAAAGGGCAGGAGTCTTCTTTACTATCACTTGAGTAGGAGTTGAATAGCAATGGTTTGGATCTTAAATTTATGTATCAGAACCACAAGGACACTATCATAATCCTTGATATAGATTTGAGTATTAAAGAAAACTATGACCAAAACACACTACAAATCTGTGGATGCCAAAAGTTATATCAATGCTTCAAGTGCACATCACCCAAGTTGGTTAAATAAAATCTATTTTGACATTTTCAAAGATTAAAAGGAAACCACACAGAAGAAGCTACATTCGAAGAACAAGCTCTAACTCTAACCACCAAATTTTTGGAAAAAGTGTAACATAGATCTGTTTTAGATAGTGCTCTACAAACAGCTAGAGAGATCCCAAGATCAAATCTGCTAACATGTAAGGAATTTAAAGGGATAGTAATACTTCATTTTATCTTTATTTTATTTTGTAGGCATTAAAAAAACATGATATGTCTTATCTCTCAAACCTTTATGGTTTGAGAGATAATCACAAGCAAAGTTTCCCCTCACTGACCAAAATGTTCAAGTCTGCCATGTAGCTGTCAGATTTGGAATCCAGTCTGCAGTTCAACCGCTGGCTCTTCAGCAGAGCCGAGATCGCAAGATATAAAAATAACTATTTCATTGGAAGGGTCTAAATAGTGTGTTTGCACACCAGGCACACTTTGTAGACTATTCGAATGAAGTAGTTCTTCTTATATCTTGCGATCTCAGCTCTGCTGTAGAGCTACTGCTGGTCTGCGGACCGGATTCCAAATCTGACAGCTAGATGGCAGACTTGACCGTTTTGGTCAGTGAGGGGAAACTTTGCTTGTGAATATCTCTCAAACCATAAAGGTTTGAGAGATAAGATTCATATCATTCTTCGTGTGTTTTTAATGCCTACAAAATAAAATAAAGATAAAAAGAAGTATTACTATCCCTTTAAGACTCCCATAATCTCTTACATCACTAGATTTAATACAGTAGGATGGAAGATAAAAAGGATTTTACAAAAACACTGGCCTATTCTCATTAGTGACAAACATTTAAAAGGATAGTAACACTTCGTTTTATCTTTATTTTATTTTGTAGGCATTAAAAAACATGAAGAACAATATAAGTCTTATCTCTCAAACCTTTATGGTTTGAGAGATATTCACAAGCAAAGTTTCCCCTCCCACCCCTTTTACCTAGTGTAAGCCATCTCTTCTCAGATGTGGAATCCAGTCCATAGACCAGACAGATAACAGAAGGGGACAGTCTTCTTCCTATGAGAACAATGAAAGCCCTGCCCCCCTTGACAAGTTTTTCAGGTTTTTCCCTTATCTTAATTGAAGATTGTACCTCTCTGCAGTCTACCTGGGCACCTCCCTTCTGATCTGGCTGAGCAGTGTTACATCAGTAAAAGGGGAGGGAGGGGGATACTTTGTCATTGAATTACTCTCCAAAGTCCAAATACTATGATGATTAATTAGAGCTGCTTTTATTATGAAACATTACTATCCCTTTAATGATTATTTTACCTACGCAACCAGAAATAATCTTAAAAGAAAATGCATACGCTCAAAAATAAATTGGCCCCCAGTTTACTATGTGCACACCAATGTCGAAACAATATTGTAGGAGTAATATTTCAGGCAGACATACTTTTGGGAAATTATAATTGTGGCCGTAATAACTATCTCACTTGTGGTTTCTTTTAAAACCAGATAACATTCAATTCATTCACAACAGGAGAATATACCATCACAGGATGTTTCAGTTATACCACCTCTTGTGTTATCTACCTTCTCAAATGCCCATGTGGCAAAAAATATGTGAGGAGACTTATTCACCATGCTAAAGAACGTCTCGAGCATTGGAATAATATAATCAAGAGAAAAATGGATCATTTGGTTTCTATTTATTTTGAAAGGTTCCATAATAGTGATACAATTCTTCTTAAAGGGACAGTATTACGTCAAAATTACTATCCCTCATATTGTAGCCCTTAATAAACTGATTTAAATGACACCAGCGGCATCTCTCAAACCTTTATGGTTTAAGAGATAGCCGCTTTCAAAGTTTCCTCTCCCCTGCTGTTAGCGTTCTGTTGCCAGCAGGAGAATCCGGTCTCTGAATCAAGCGGAGGCACTTCAGCAGAGCCGATATCTCGTTATGGAAGGGAAAATGATTAATTGAAACAGTCTTCTACGTGTGCTTGGTAACCAAGCACACGTAGAAGACTGTTTCAATTAATCATTTTTCCTTCCATAACGAGATATCGGCTCTGTTTAAGAGCCTCCGCCTGTCCCGGGACCGGATTCCCCTGCTGGCAGCAGAACGCTGACAGCAGGTGAGAGGAAACTTTGAAAGCAGCTATCTCTTAAACCATAAAGGTCTGAGAGATGCCGCTTGTGTCATTTAACTCAGTTTATTAAGGGCTTCAATATGAGGGATAGCAATTTTGAAGTAATACTATCCCTTTAAAGGGTTAGTAATGTCCACTAACAATGTGCCCTAGTTTGAATCAGTAAAGTTTTTAAGTAGGTATGGGGCTGTTTGTAAAGCCTGTACCTTTACCGTTCATCCACAAATCTGTTCTGAAGTCTTCCCCTCCTGCCCCTTTCCATCAAAGTGCCTGTAAGTCTGTTGGAGCCGATTTCGTGTCGGACGACACTATGGCTCCTGTAGAGGCACAAACTTCAATGCATGATATATGAAAGCCTGCCCGCTCAGCAGTGACGTCACCAGTACGCAAGGAGCACTTCCTCCCCCCCGTCGGGTATTTCATGGGAGAGCGTGCCCAGGACAGCACTATAACGAGCACAGGCTTGAGCTTAAGATTTTTAAAGATGGCGCCCGGGCTTTGCTTGCCAGTAAACCTTAAGAGGTAATATCTTATGAATTAATTAACGCTGACCAAAACTATTAATAGCGATTGACTTTACTGAGCATTCACTATGCTATATAGAGTTTTCAAAGTAGGACATTGCTAACACTTTAAATTTACCATCATAGATCATATTTCTCCAAAAGTAAGAGGTGGTGATAGGTACAAAAATTGACCAGACAATAGATCGTCTGGATGATTAAGCTTCAAACATTAGCACCAGAAGAACTGAATGAGGACCTGGACACCTAATGCCTGTACATTTCCATATGGGTACAGGGTAGTACCACTTAATCGGCCTCCTGTAAATTTCCATATGGGTACAGGGTACCACTTTACTGGCCTCCTGTAAATTTCCATATGGGTACAGGGTAGTACCACTTAATCGGCCTCCTGTAAATTTCCATATGGGTACAGGGTACCACTTTACTGGCCTCCTGTAAATTTCCATATGGGAACCAGGTAGTACCACTTTACCGGCCTCCTGTAAATTTCCATATGGGTACAGGGTACCACTTTACCGGCCTCCTGTAAATTTCCATATGGGTACAGGGTAGTACCACTTTACCGGCCTCCTGTAAATTTCCATATGGGTACAGGGTAGTACCACTTTACCGGCCTCCTGTAAATTTCCATATGGGTACAGGGTAGTACCACTTTACCGGCCTCCTGTAAATTTCCATATAGGTACAGGGTACCACTTTATCAGCCTAATGTAAATTTCCATTTGGGTACAGGGTACCACTTTATCAGCCTAATGTAAATTTCCATTTGGGTACAGGGTACCACTTTATCAGCCTAATGTAAATTTCCATATAGGTACAGGGTACCACTTTATCAGCCTAATGTAAATTTCCACAAACATACTTTCTGTTTTGATTTTCCTCATAATTACAGCTCTCCTTTTATAATTGTGCACTCCTATATGTGGTTTAGTTCTAAATATATTTACATGCCTGGGTGGATTTATTGTATATCAGTATTAGTGCACCAACACCCACTGGATCTGTACGTCATTGTAATTTCCCTTTCTTTTTCAATAGGAGTTTCGAAGACTATATTTTTCACTACTAGTGAGGTCCATTCATTTATCAAACTATGCTGTATTGACAATTTAGAACTGGCATTTTATCTTATAGTGCTAGAAGTGCATCTGTTCCTATATACCTTGTGTCATCTCAGTGGATATAGTTGATTCCTTAGTGTTCTTTGGAGTGTCTTATCATATCCTTTCTAGTCAATGTTTTTTGGTGTATAAACAATGTGTGGTTTCTTCAAGTTTGTCTAATTTTTCCAATCTTTGTTCATATTGAAATATACGAATTCCAGCTAGGTACACTAAACATTGAGACTGAAATATGCCCCTTATTCACCCAGTTATTCAGTTTTATTTCACCATTTTCTGTTTTATTTTTAAAAATACGTTTCATTCATTTTGTTCAAATACACAATACTATGTATAGTTTTCCCATTATGTTCTCTTTGAATTGAGAGATTAAAGAGAATGTATCGAGAGTGATCATAGATCACTCCCACTAATTTGTGACTGGAGGTTCAGGCTAGAAATAGGATTGGCTTCTGGCCCAGCTCCCAATTTCTCCAGAAGAAGGCCTGTATTCACATTGGTGTCAGAATGTTTTGAGCCATTTCATTCATGAACTAACCATCTCAGACATCATAAGTGGAATCAAAGAGATGATTCTGCATCATCTGGAGTGAGACAGAAACCCAGTGCTGACAACACTGTTGATGATCCCCAAATGGACTGCAGGACTCCTCTCTATATTTCAAGGAACATTTTAAGAAAATTTCAAGTAAGGGGACATCCATCACTTAATGTTTAGATTCATTTTTTGTATTGAAATTGCATAAGCAATGTATCCATCTTTCTGATGTAAGGGGTTCATTACCTTAATTAGAACTGGGACCAGATAGTGCTATCACCTTTTATATTAGAACTATTTAAATGTTATAGTCAACTGCATGGTACCTATATTGTGACTTATAGCCTTAAAGGGATAGTAATGTTTTATAATAAAAACAGCTCTAATTAATCATCATAGTAGTTGGACTTTGGAGAGTGTTATTTCAGTTCTGTCAGAGTTGTAGTTCAAGAGTAATTCAGTGACAAAGTATCCCCCTCCCGCCCCTTTCACTGATGTAACACTGTTCAGCCAGATCAGAAGGGAGGTGCCCAGGTAGACTGCAGAGAGGGACAATCTTCAATTAAGATAAGGGAAAAACCTGAAAAACTTGTCAAGGGGGGCAGGGCTTTCATTGTTCTCATAGGAAGAAGATTGTCCCCTTCTGTTATCTGCCCAGTCTATGGACTGGATTCCACATCTGAGAAGAGATGGCTTACACTAGGTAAAAGGGGCGGGAGGGGAACTTTGCTTGTGAATATCTCATAAACCATAAAGGTTTGAGAGATAAGACATATCATTCTTCATGTTTTTTAATGCCTACAAAATAAAATAAAGTTAAAACGAAGTATTACGATCCCTTTAAGTATAGTTTAGACTAGCTGCTTTACTTACCTAATTACATCTGTTTTATTGTACACCATGTCTATTGCATTGTTTAATGATTTTTCATTTAGTCAATGTATTTTAATTATTTCCCTGTGACAATTATATTTCATCAGTCCTAATGCTACTTCGATATTGCTTTTATCCGTTGTGGAGTAAATGCGCAACTTAATATTCAACATTTAGAGAGTTCCACTCTGCATTTCTTCCAATATCTTTTGTTCTTTTAAAGTTAGAAATTGACCAAAAAATGTGTGAAACATTGCATTGCATTTAGCACAAAGCACTGTGTCTCGGTTCAGTTCTGGAAAGAGTCAAAGGTGGCAACCCTACTTCAGGAGTGACCAATGTATCTGAAAAGCTGATTCATGCTGCTTAGTGCATAGCTACCAGGTGTCCTTCTTTAGGAGATATTAAGGTTCCATACCTCCCAAGTGTCCCTGTTTAGGAGATATTAGGGATAGAAACCTCCCAATTGTCCCTCTTTAGAAGATATTAGGGCTCCAATGTCCATATCTCCCAAGTGTCCCTCATTAGAAGATATTAGGGGTCCACACCTCCCAATTGACCCGCTTTAGGAGATATTAGGGGTTCATACCTCCCAAGTGTCCCTCTTTAGGAGATATTAGGGGTCCGTACTTCCCAAGTGTTACTCTTTAGGACATATTAGGGATCCATACCTCCCATGTCCCTCTTTAGTTACTATGTTACTGTCATTAAGATATCCAGATTTGGAGAAACCTTAGTGCATAGGCTTTATAGTATAACATAGGAACTGGAGAAGTGATATCACTGGAGAAGTCATCTGCACTTTATCACCTCTTTATCATGTCTTACTGCATCTTCCAAATGCAGTTTTGCTGTTTATCTAATGCGCAGAGAGGTTTCCCCAAGCTCCTCTCCCCAAGTGATCAAAATAGAGACACATATACACACAAAAAGTATCACTGTTTAAACCCTTAAGGACCGGCCGCGCATGCACATGGCGGTCATTTAAGGACCATGGAGCATTTTTTTTTAATTGAATCCGATTCCGGACTCCCCGAACGGCATGCAGCCGCGTGGGGAGCTTGGAATTCCACAACGGTCCTGGTACGTCATTGGTCCTTAAAGCAAATCCAGCCATGACGTACCATGACCGTCAAGGGTCCTTAAGGGGTTAACCCTTTCATTGATGCAGTTTGCATCACATTTCTTCCCACTCAAAGGGTTAATCTGAAGATGATAAATGTTCTTTTGTGTAGTGGTGACTATCTCACTTGTATATTGCTGGACTAATTTCCTTCTACCAGGTAGAAACTGCAACACATTTCTAACAAAATCTTGTAACACTGTATTATATACAGGGAAACATGGTTATCTGCAGTGCCTTGTGAAGGTATAATATGTATGTATGTATATCTTTATTTATATGGTGCCATTCAGTGTACGCAGTGCCTTACAACAGATGAAAGTTACAATAAATAAGAGGGGATACAATAAGTGCCACATTCATAGAAACATTAGGAGAGAGAGGTCTCTGCCCCAAGGAGCTTACAGTCTAAATGGGTAATGGGAGACAGATAACAGGGTATGAGGTTATCAACTGCTGAGTTTGGCCAAAGGCAGTGCATGGTCCTAGTGCTCCAGAAGACTTAAAGGGTAGACTTAAAGACAGAGAGGGATTGTTCTAGACGTAGGGAGACGGGCATGGGGTTCCAGAGGTAGGGAGCAAAAACGAGACAGGAGAGGGCACTGGGTGTGCATGGTGTAACAAGAAGGGCGTTGTGTGCTGAGAGAAGAAGGTGGCCGGGAACATAAGAGGAGATAAGGGAAGAGATGTAAGAAGGGGTAGCAGTGTGGAGAGCATTAAAGGTGAGAAGAAGGACTTTGTAATTGATGCGTTGCTAAATAGGGAGCCATGACAGATGTCTAAGAATTATGTGAGCATGTTCAGTTTTTGGGGAGAGTGTGGTGATTTGTTCAGCCAAATTTAAAACAGATTGCAAAGGTGAAAGGTGAGTAGCAGGGAGGCCAGTTAGTAGGATATTGCAATAGTCTAAGCGGGACAGAATGAGGGCATGTACAAGAGTTTTAGTAGTTTGTTGTGAGAGGAACGGGAGGATTTTAGCAATGTTGCAGAGAAAGAACCGAGATGTTATAGAAACAGAGGGGAAAAGAAAAGAGAGGACTCAAATATGACCCCAAGGCAGCATGCTGAGCAGACCAGATCAATGTCAATTCCATCAACTGTAGTGGTAAAGCTAGGTGTTGGGCAAGGTTTTGGAGGGAAAATGAGCAGTTCAGTTTTGGACATGTTTATCTTCAGCTGACGTTGTGCCATCCAGGAGGATATGGCCAAGAGGCAGTCTGAAATTTGTAGCTGGATTTGAGGTGAAAGATCAGGAGTGGAAAAGTAAATTTGGGTATCATCAGCATATATACTGTATGGTACATGAAGCCAAAGGCATTCAGCAGAGCGAGTGCAAGAACATAGGAAGCGGGTGTGGGAGTTGAGCCAGGGTCATGGATTGACTTGACGACTCTGATGTATTTTTAGTGGGGCAAAGGAATCAATAGCAGAGGATAGGATTGTGTTGTAGGAGTTAACAAGAATGTCTGTGTCAGAGATGGCTAAGACAGAGGAAAGAGCTAGCAGTGTTGATAAATTAGATACACAAGATCTGTGCTCCAGATGCACCAGGCACACAAGGGTTAAAGCAAGGCTGATAGACTGTTCATTCCTGAGGATGAGAAGAGAGATGTGTCACCCAATATCTCAGTTGTTAAACTCTTGCAGGCACTTTAGAAGATAGCTGTTAGGAAGAGGGGCAGCAATGCTCTACCCCCAGCAAAATATAATAATCCTATATAATAATTAGCTAAATTGTTATCAGAAGCCGTCATGCGCAGTAGAGACGGCTGGGCGTGCTGCAGTCATGCACACTACAGACTGCCTGCTCCGTGGCTGATAACGGAGCAGGACTCCAAATTCAGACCATAGTCCTCGACTAGAGTCTGAATTCGGAGTGCCCCACTCCGTATCAGCAGTGGCGCGGGCAGTCTCTACTGTGCATGACTGCACTGCGGTCGTTGCTGGGTGGCACTGTGGCCCGTGTACATGGGCGCTTCAACTAGTATATATAATAATATATAAGAAGGACTAAAGTGAACTGCTTCTGACTCCCAGGAGAGAGAGCAATCAATGCAGTCACTGGTTTAACCCAGCAGCTGCCAAACAGGAGATGACAGCTATTTGCAGTAAAACTCTACAAAAACAGACCGCCAGTGGGCACTCACCACTAAACCTTAAAGGGATTGGTATGTTTCATAATAAAAGCAGCTCTAATTAATCATCATAGTGTTTGGACTTTGGAGAGTGTTATTTCATTTCTGTCAGAGTTGTAGTTCAAGAGTAATTCAATGACAAAGTATCCCCCTCCCGCCCCTTTTACTGATGTAACACTGCTCAGCCAGATCGGAAGGGAGGTGCCCAGGTAGACTGCAGAGAGGGACAATCTTCAATTAAGATAAGGGAAAAACCTGAAAAGGGGGGCAGGGTTTTTATTGTTCTCATAGGAAGAAGATTGTCCCCTTCTGTTATCTGTCTGGTGAGAGGGGAAACTTTGCTTGTGAGTATCTCTCAAACCTTAAAGGTTTGAGAGATAAGACTTATATCGTTCTTCATGTTTTTTTTATGCCTAAAAAGTAAAATAAAGATAAAATGAAGTATTACTATCCCTTTAAGTTTTTATTCACCCCTGTCATCTTGTTATTGCTGATGTATATGGTGGGACCACGAGGGCTACAGACTTGTCAAAATTTGACAGCTTTTTTGCAGCACACAGCTGTTTTGTCAAGGCACAATAGTGTCAAACAGATGTCACTTTTCCAGCACACCTTTCATTCTTCACTGCTACCCAGAATACTTAGTATGTTTAAAGTTATAGCAGCCTTCCATCAAATGCACTCGGTGCAACGAGCTTACATATCCTCATCCTATATAATAATTCGCTAATCGCAGCCATGCGCAGTAGAGACTGCTGTGATTGTTGCAGTCATGCTCAGTAGAGACTGCCCACGCCCCAGCTGATACAGAGCTGGACGCTCCAAAGGAGCATCCAGCTCTGTATCAGCCGCGGTGCGGGCAGTCTCTGCTGCGCATGACTGCCCCTTGACCAGAGGGCAGTGGCACTATGGCCCGTGCATCTGGCTCTTCAACTAGTTCTATAATGATACAACAAAATCAATTAAATTAAAATAAAAAAGACCACTATTAAAAAAGACAAATCATAATTACAGAGTGACCAGACCTCACCTTTAACCGGGGACACATATGAAAGATACATACTGCAGGGCTTCTTTGATTTCAGTGCAGTCCAGAAATATGCCTATTTTCGATGTTTCCCCAGTTAAAGGTGAGGTCTGGTCAGTCTACATTTTTATCAATTATCCCTAGAAGTCCTTCAGCATTAAATCTGATTATCCATGTGGATTCACATTGTAGGAATAGGTTACCCTTATTGCCACTTCGCTTGCAAGGGTTAATGCTGTCAATCACCATCAATTTTAATGTAAAGCTATCCATATCGTGTTTCCCTATGACTAATCTAGTAGTACTTATGCCGTTAGTTATAATACGTTTGTACTCCAATATCCTCTCTTTCAAACGAGAAAGAGTTTTCTCTGTATAAAATCTACCACAAGAACATAAATTACATAGTTAGAGACGCATGTTATCAAAGTGGAACTCTTCACTTAATTAAAGTTGCATATTTGAAAACTGCATTAAAACTGTCTACATGTCATGTTAACCAAAAGTCCAGCAGATGTCTAGTTTAGGAGATATTGACACATTAATTTCTGGGCAAAGTGAAAGTAACAGTGTCTTGGTAATGCACAGAGCCTCATTAGCATAGGAAGCATCATTGAAACCTTCAATAGCTTATGACAATTCACTGAAAAGGCTTAATTAGCATATGAAATGTCATTGGTACCACATGAGTCCCACAATTAGCATACATTGGCATATGATAACAAGTATGAATATCTCCTTAACTGTACATTTGCTGGTGACTTGGCTAACATGACACAGGCAGTTTTTAATGTCGTTTTCAAACATGCAAACTTGTATCAAGATGAAAGGGTCCGCTTTAAATCTCTCAACTTTAGTTTGTATCCACTTAGGGGCAAAAAGTCTTGTCTAGACAAGTTCTCACAAGCCTGGCAATTGCTACACTGGATATTGCCCTTTGGTCTCCCAGATTACAACCAATTTATAGATCACGTCTCCAGATATTCACTCTTAATTAACTGATCTCTTAAACTGTTACTTCTTCTAAATGCTACACTGGACCTTTCTCCACAGTAGGACTGTACTATCAGATCTCATTAGAGTCGTCCAAATGACCCAGATCATTTTCCTAATTATAGCTGCCTGTCAGCTATTCATAAAGTGTGGATTTATTTGTTTATTGACCAAGTTAGTGACAATACTGATATTTATTCTTGAACTGCAAGGTACTGGCAGGCAGGGATAAGGTCTTACTGGCCTACTAGTTCATAATTGCTAGTTAATTACATATTTAAAAACATTTATTAAAATCCCAGGTGGGCTGCACCCTGGGGTTAGGAGGGCTGTATCTGACCCACAGACCGCACGTTAGACTCCCATGGACTAACATGAACTGCTACAGAATCCCTAGGAAAGAACAGTCAGTACAAGCGCTGGTTTAACCCACAAGCTGCCAAACAGACTACAGTAGCCATATGCAGAAAAAAAATAATTATCTTTCAACATGGGAGTAAATAAAGGGTTAATAAATGAAAGGGTGTGGAAAGCCATAAAAGAATATTATACATAGGATCTTTATGATACTATAATATTTATGTTTTATAATTACAAGTCAGATAGATCATGGGTTAATCCCTTTCAGTGATTGGTGTGTCCATACCCCTCTGGTACTCAAAGCATTTGCATCAAATGGTTAAATGCATGTTTAACCCTTTGTCAGATAACTGTGCAAAGAAAGTTGTACACACCTTTGGCTAGGCTGACCAGACCTCACCTTTAACTGGGGACGCATAGTAAAAATGCATACTGCAGGACTGCATTGATTTCAGTGAAGCACTTGAAAATGGCTATTTCCTATGCGTCCCCGGTTAAAGGTGAGATCTGGTCAGCCTACCTATGGCAGTCAAGATGTTAAACACTCTGGGGTTGTTTGCAGAGGCAATTTCATACCTCCCAACATTTCAAATGGCCAAAGAAGGACAATTTTCTTTTAGGTAGTGTTGCTGGTGATGTGGCTGGTGAGTGGGGTATTATGAGAATTTTTAGTCAATTCATGAGATTTTGGCACATCTGTATATCTGAACACTTGATTTATAACAAAACCAAAGTACTTTATTTGCACAGACTTGTTTATAAACACGTATACTGAAGTTTGTACAAACAATTAATAAAGATTTATTGTCGTGGAGCAATGTGATACACTTATACACACACCACACAGTCTGATCTCCTAAACACAGGGACACCACAGTGATACACTTCTATACACACCGCACAGTCTGATCTCCTAAACACAGGGACACCAGGGTGATACACTTCTATACACACCACACAGTCTGATCTCCTAAACACAGGGACACCAGGGTGATACACTTCTATACACACCGCACAGTCTGATCTCCTAAACATAGGGACACCAGGGTGATACACTTCTATACACACCACACAGTCTGATCTCCTAAACACAGGGACACCAGGGTGATACACCTCTATACACACCACACAGTCTGATCTCCTAAACACAGGGACACCAGGGTGATACACTTATATACACACCGCACAGTCTGATCTCCTAAACACAGGGACACCACGGTGATACACTTCTATACACACCACACAGTGTGATCTCCTAAACACAGGGACATCAGGGTGATACACTTATATACACACCACACAGTCTGATCTCCTAAACACAGGGACACCAGGGTGATACACTTATATACAAACCACACAGTCTGATCTCCTAAACACAGGGACACCAGGGTGATACACTTATATACACACCACACAGTCTGATCTCCTAAACACAGGGATACCAGGGTGATACACTTATATACACACCACCCAGTCTGATCTCCTAAACACAGGACACCAGGGTGATGCACTTCTATACACACCACACAGTCTGATCTCCTAAACACAGGGACACCAGGGTGATACACTTATACACACACCACACAATCTGATCTCCTAAACACAGGGACACCAGGGTGATACACTTCTATACACACCACACAGTCTGATGTCCTAAACACAGGGACACCAGGGTGATACACTTCTATACACACCGCACAGTCTGATCTCCTAAACACAGGGACACCAGGGTGATACACTTATATACACACCACACAGTCTGATCTCCTAAACACAGGGACACCGGGGTGATACACTTCTATACATACCACACAGTCTGATCTCCTAAACACAGGGATACCAGGGTGATACACATATACACACCACACAGTCTGATCTCCGTAAAAGAGGGACAACAGAGTGGAAAAGAGGGACAGAGTAGAGTGACCAGACCTCACCTTTAACCGGGGACACATAGTAAATAGGCATATTTCAGGAGTGCCCTGCAGTGAGTATTATCCATATGTGTCTCCAGTTAAAGGTGAGGTCTGGTCACCCTAGGACAGAAAGATTTGGGACACATGAGAGATATGTAATTTGATAACGAATAGGAGGGAGACATAATGCTTCTCTAACAATAAGATCAAACATTTGCTATGCTAAACAGAAACATGGCAGCATCCTTGTTCACATATAAACAGGTATTTTGTTTTTTTACTTTGTATAAAGTTTTAATTATGTATAGGTATGAAGGAGAACTTTTTCAAAATGTTTTAAATTGCCTATATTGGTTTAACCCTTTGAGTGCCAGAGGGGTACGCAACGCATTGCAAAGCAATGCGTTGCATACCCTCTGGCACCCAAAGGGTTAAGATAACCGTTTCAGTTTAAGCCTTTGAGTGCTAGAGGCACTGCATTGTGAAGTGTTACATTCCCCTATGGCATTCGAAGGGTTAAAGGGATAGTAATACTTCGTTTTATCTTTATTTTATTTTGTAGGCATTAAAAAAACATGAAGAACGATATAAGTCTTATCTCTCAAACCTTTATGGTTTAAGAAATATTCACAAGCCCCTTTTACCTAGTGTAAGCCATCTCTTCTCAGATGTGAATCTGGTTGTAAGACCAGACAGATAACAGCAGGGGACAATCTTCTTCCTATGAAAACAGTGAAAGCCCTGCCCCCCTTGACAAGTTTTTCAGCTTTTTCCCTTATCTTAATTGAAGATTGTCCCTCTCTGCAGTCTACCTGGGCACCTCCCTTCTGATCTGGCTGAATGGGGGGGATACTTTGCTTGTGAATATCTCTTAAACCATAAAGGTTTGAGAGATAAGACTTATATTGTTCTTCATGTTTTTTTAATGCCTACAAAATAAAATAAAGATAAAACGAAGTATTACTATCCCTTTAAGTTTGTGATCTGGTGCATCCTACTATAGTCAGAAAGCCTCTCCTAGTATTGCATACCGCATGACTCTCTGGAACAGGTTTTCCCGTAAGAGGTTGTGTTATCCAGAGAATGACTGTCAAACCCAGGTTAAACTTAGCTTTGCTCCTTTAGGGTGAGACACACCTATCAGATTATTAAGCTAATTGTGGTTCCTTGTCTTTAAAAATAACTGAACACCCAGCCCACAAGAGAGAAGGAGTGAAGAATTGCCTTGAACCTGTGCACATCCAGGACATTCCATGACATAATCCAAAAATAAACCCCAAAACAGCCTTATATTGTCTTTCATTTTCCATTTCATTGGAGAAACTGCTGCCACTTGCCACCTTTCGGATCAGTTGGTTGTTCAACACATTGCTTCCCAACAGTCGCCAACAGCAAGGTGAGCAGACCTCACCTTCAACTGGGGATACAGAGGAAATATGCAAGTTTCAGGGATGCACTGAACTCAAAGCAGCCCTGCAGAACACATTTTTTTCATATGTCTCCACTATTTAAGGTAAGGTCTGGTCTGCCTGGTTCACTTTTAAAAGGTTGCATGCAAAAGAGCATGCGATCCCTTCACTCACTCTGTCGCCTGGTTAAAAATGGCGACATGAGAATCTCACACTGCATGACAGAGCGAGATTGTCATGTCGCATAGGATAATTGTAGGTATCCCTATATCTGCTGAGTAATAACTCAATGCTGGAGTTAAGACGTGGGAACAGTTCACTTACTAGTAAGCCGTTGCGGCCTCTTACTCCCCTTCTCTGGGTTCAGAATCACAGGGAGGAGTGGAGCACCCACAGAAGGGGAGTGAGAGGCCGCAGCGGCTTACTAGTAAGTGAAATTTTTCCACTTCTTAACTCCAGCACTTAGTTATTACTCAGCAGACATAGGGAGACCCAGTGACCGGCTCTACAATTATTCTATGCGACGTTCCGTAGGCGACATGACAATCTCGCGCTGTTGTGCAGTGCGAGATTCTCATGTCGCCGTTTTTAACCAGGCGACCTAGTGAGTGAAGTGGTCGCACGCTTGTGTGACCTTTTAAAAGGATACCGGTCTGCCTACCCAATTGGGAAAGCTTGTGAAGTCCCTTCTAGTAAACTACAGTGTTATGTTTGCAGCGTGCCCCTGTTTGATTTTGAAGTGCCTTTTTGTATTTTGTTGTCTTATTGTTTCTTTCAATTTTGTTTACCGTAAGTTACCTGTGCCCATTCTCTTTAAGCCTTTGAGTGTCAGAGGGGTGTGCAATGCAGTTAAAGTGATTGTATCACCTAAAAACAACTCTGTGGATTTTAACATCGCCTGTATGTTGTTTTAGTCATTTTTCTAACCCGTTGAGTGCCAGAGAGGTATCCAACTCACTGCAATGCATCGGATACCTCTGTCAGTCAAAGGGTTAACCCTTTGAGTGTCAGAGGGGTACGCAACGCATTGAAAAGCAATGCGTTGTGTATCCCTCTGACAATCAAAGGGTTAACCCTTTTATTGCCAGAGGGGTACTCAGCGCATTGCTTTGCAATGCGTTGTGTACCCCTCTGGCAATCAAGGGGTTAAAGGGATAGTAATACTTAAAATGTTAAAAAAAATATGTTGTAGGGGTTTATCCCCCTGAGTAAAACAAGGGTACTCCCACTGCTGAAAGGTGTTTCATTCAAAATGTATTCATTTTCAAAGTTGAATTTTTTAGGTGCAATATCACAGTGGCCTGAAATTGTACAGTGGCGCTGTTGCTACATGATCCTATGGACAGCTCTGGTCCCAGGACCATAAATCTCCATAGGATGGTGTAGCAACAGCGCCACTGTACAATTTCAGGCCACTGTGATATCGCACCTAAAAAAATTAAACTTTGAAAATTAATAGCTTTTGAATGAAACACCTTTAAGCAGTGGGAGTACTCTTGTTTTACTCAGGTGGGTAAACCCTACAACATATTTAAAGGGATAGTAATACTTAAAATGAAAAAAAAAAAAATAACAGTTTGGAGTTATTTAGATTTATTACAGATTATGCTAATTAAAGCATGTCATGCAGACACTTCTTGTCTTAGCCGTATATTACCACCACTGACCTATAGGTGATTTTGAACGCTCTTTCAAAATCACAAACATTTTTAGGGGATAAGGTTCCTTTAAGAAGGGAAAAGGTAGGCATCTTAATTTATTTTTTTTTTTTCCTGTGCAGATGCCAAACTACACCTTAAAGGAACACTAACAGTAAAACAAATTATTTGATACAACTTTAAATAACATGTACTTACAACTAGCATATGTAAATCTTAATTACTCATATGTTAGATCCATAAAATATATTGCTTTTTATGCACATGTAAACTGTCCTATTCAGAAAGCATTTATTTTGTTTGTGATGAGTCAGTTGATGTAGGTTTCCTCCACACGGGTGACACCAAGGCAGTGGTTGGGTTGTTATATCACTTGTGGTGTAAGGTAACCTGCTGGACTATGAAACCTTTCAAATGGGCAACTATCACCTCGCCTGATCACACCAAAGTCCAGCGTGTTGCAACTTTACTGTGTTCCTTCAGGAACGCTGTAAAGTTGCAGTAAGGAAGGTCTGCGTGGCAGCCTATGGTGCCACCCACAGATGTTATCTTAAATATACACACTACTAATATGTCTAGCTCTGATCAGCCCAGGTTGGCTAGGGAGTGGAAGTCCCAGCTGGGTTTGGCTCTGGAGACCCTTACTCGGCATGGGATCTACCAGGCTAATTTCAAATAAGCCAAAGATATTAGACTTGTGCAAATTGGTTCAGCGACATTTGGAATTCGTCGAATTTGGGGTCATTCGGCGACTTTCGGGCCATCTGAAATGCATGAGTCGTTCATCATAAAAGATCGGAATCCGAGCAGCTCTGGTCCGAAAGTTATCAAAAATTTAGTAAAGTAGGCGTCTACTACCCGCGCATGTGATTACTATCCCTCCATGTCTCTAGTCCAATTACCTTCTCCGTTTCATGCGCTACTTTCCCACTTTCTCTGTATTCCAGTTGGCTTCTTTGTTTCATGATGGGGGTTGGACTAATGACAGTCACCCAGGCGGACAGCCTGCATTTCCTCATTGTGTGGTTGGAGCTCAGAGAGAGAAGGAGATAGAGTGTCCAGTTGCTGTGTAGGCAGGCAGTTAGCATTAGGCATAGGCAGGCAGCCAGCATTAGTGCCTTATTGCCACTGCAAGGGAGAGTCATCTGTGTTCCTTGTCAAAAAAATATTAAAAATATAAGAAATGTGTTGAAATAATTTTCAGAGTGACAGACTGTGTCAAAGTTGTATATGAGGGCAGGGTGTCTTTTTGTCACTGCAAGGGAGAGTCACCTGTGTTCCTTAAAAAAAAAAAAAATATATATATATATATATATATATATATATAATGTAAAAATTGTCATTTGTTTTAATAATTTTCAGAGTGACACAGACCGTGTCACAGTTGTGTAGGCAGGCCTAGTACCTCATTGTCACCGCAAGGGAGAGTCACCTTTGTCCCTGTGTAAGATATTACAAAATAGGTAATTTGTTTGAATAATTTTCAGAGTGACACATCAGCCAGTCAGACAGTTGTATAGGCAGGCAGGGTGCCTTTTTGTCACCACAAGGGAGAGTCACCTGTGTTCCTTTAAGAAAAAAAAAAAAAAAAAAAAAAAAAAAAAAAAATATATATATATATATATATATATATATATATATATATATATTAGGGATTTGTTTGAGTAATTTTCAGAGTGACACAGACAGCATCACAGTTGTCGTGTGGGCAGGTTTTTAAATTGTAAAACTATAATAATTCACTATCTACCTATCTGTAATAGATTTGAATCCTAGTGAACAACCTGATGTTCCTCGTCCTCGTACCAGCTGCAGTGACCCAGCAACAACCAACACCACCACAGTGCAGTTGCTTTCAAGCAGAGCTAGCAGCAGCAGGAGGGGAAAGAAAAGCACTTTGAGTAGTACTAGTCAGACTCAGCAGCAGCACTCCAAACCAAAAACTAGAAAGAAGAAGGGAACTTCAGGTCGTCCTACCTCTAGTAGCAACCACTTGCACAATGACTAGTGCCACTGCCAGTTCTGTCACCACCTCCGCTACAGCCAGTTCTATAAACCTGGGGACACCTAGCGTGTTGAACATCAACACTACTGGTTGGAAACTGCGGGCAGTATCGACATGGGATTTTTATAGCGAACGTCCGTGTAAGCAGTCCAAATGGGAATTATTGTAGTATTTGGAGAAAATTATTTATTATTAAAGGGATAGTAATGGTTAATTTTAAGTTGATTTAATATTGTAGACATTATAAAAAAGGTTAACATCAATGTAAGTCTTATCTCTCAAACCTTTATGGTTTCAGAGATATAAGTTGCTAAAGTTACCTTTTCCTGGCTGTTTTACTGAAGACTGCCATCTAGCTGACAACTGCAGATTCCGGTCATTTCACCAGACAGAGGCTCTTCAGCAGAGCTGAAATCAGGCTATTTAGAAATAAATACTTCATTGGAATGGTCTACAAAGTGTGCTTGCAAGCCAGGCACACTTTGTAGACCATTCCAAATTAAGTATTTATCTTTAGATATCGTTATATCGGTGCTGCTGAAGAGCCACATCTGGTCAAGAGACCAGAATCTGCTTTACAGCTTGTCAAGCAGAAAGGGGAGGGACCAAAGAACTTTATTTTCCTATATCTCTCAAACCAAGTGGCTCCAAAATGGACTGACAGAGCAGGCGCACGGACATCACCATGACGAGATGTCCGTGCTTCCTGCTCCTGTGACCGTCGGAAAAACGCAAAAATCTTTGGAACCGGGTAATATTGCTGGCGACTTCCGCTACTAAGCAGCTAGTCGCCAGATGAAGACTCATTTCAGGTTAAGTTATTGCGGGGTGGTAGTTCCCCTTTAACACATAATCTATAACATTCGGGGCACCCCAACATATTTAATGTACTTTATCAAGGGCATCATGAAGGGTACAATACATAAATATACAGTTATTGTAGGTCTTCTAATCATAACAAAACTAAAGATATTGTGCATAACAATTTCTATAAATCTTTATTTAAAAGTCAATTGTATGCAATTACTACCCATAAACTTCTGTTATATCATCAAAACCGTTTCTTTGACATATTAATAATCACTTACATGCTGCCCCTTTGTACCGAACTATGCTCCCTAAATGTTTTGTGTACGACATTGAGAGGTTCTATCACTTACAGATCTCTATCGGCCCGGAGGAGGCTGGATGGTGGTGGGGGGGCAATTGCCCATTTGGCCAGTTATATGCTTGGGCTGGTGGACCACTCCCTCATGTAGCAGTGACTACATTGGTTAATACATACGCTGGTGGAGAGACTTTGATAGTGGGTGTAAGCAGTTAGATGTTCTAAATGACAGCTCCACTAGATCCACGCGTTTCGCATGCTTAATCATGATCATTGATGGTTACTCATGGTTACACCTTTGTTACTCTCTTTGATTATATCTCTAGTTATCTGATCTGTTTACTAAGGTGTCATGCTTCCTCTTTCAGTTTAATAAACGCTTAAAAAAAAAAAAAAAAAAAAACTTTTACTTCACTGAGAGCATGGTAGAAAAGTGGAACAGTCTACCAGCAGAAGAGGTAGAGGTTAATACAGTGAGGGGATGTAAGCATGCATGGGATAGGCACAAGTCTGTCCCGAACAAAAGACAAGACCAAGACTAAATAGGGTTTGAGGATTTTGCAGTAGGAAAAATGGTCAAACTAGATGGGCTGCATGGTCCTTATCTGCCATCAAATTCTGTGTTTCTAGATGCTAGTATTTAAAGGGATAGTAATACTTCGTTTTAACTTTATTTTATTTTGTAGGCATTAAAAAAACATGAAGAATGATATAAGTCTTATCTCTCAAACATTTATGGTTTATGAGATATTCACAAGCAAAGTTCCCCTCCCCGCCCCTTTTACCTAGTGTAAGCCATCTCTTCTCAGATGTGAGTCTGGTTGTATGACAGTACAGATAACAGAAGGGGACAATTTTCTTTGTATGAAAACAATGAAAGCCCTTCCCCCCTTGACAAGTTTTTCAGCTTTTTCCGTTATCTTAATTGAAGATTGTCCCTCTCTGCAGTCTACCTGGACATCTCCCTTCTGATCTGGTTGAACGGGGGGGGGGATACTTTGTTTGTGAATATCTCTTAAACCATAAAGGTTTCAGAGATAAGCCTTATATCATTCTTCATGTTTTTTTAATGCCTACAAAATAAAATAAAGTTAAAATGAAGTATTACTATCCCTTTAAGTACAGAGGATTTAAGCATCTATAACCCCATTACTTCACAATGCATTGGATACCCCTTTTGGCACTCAATGGAGTAAATAAAATAATCTGCATTTACCCTACATTTCTGAATAGCCTCATGTGCTCTAAAGCTTGCTTACTTACCTATCATGCCACAGCAGCACAACAAAGCTATCCCCATATAATCTTGATGGGAGACTAGTGGGAAACTAAAAGGTTCAAATAAGGTCCTTTCATTGAACAAAGAAAGCTAAAAATGTGAAGGGTTAGTAATGCCCAAAATAAAGTTGATTCTATATGTTAGATTTTACAAAAATAAAGTTTTGGAAAAAGTCCTATATCTCAAACCTTTATGATTTGAGAGATATCCTCTGTTAAAGTTTCTCTCTTCCTCCCCCTTCTCCTGATGTCAGATGTAAAGCTGACAGAAGGAGATCTGTGTTGGCCGAAACCGCGTCGGCACACTTTTTACACCGTTTCAAAGAAGAATTTCTTTATAAATTGCGCTATTGCGGCTCTGCTGGAGAGCCACCTGTCAGTCTCAGGACCAGTATCTCTTGCTGTCAGCTTACAGCTAATATCAGGAGAAGAGAGGAACCTTAACCCCTTAGTGACCGGCCACGCGCACGCAGCCAGCACTTATCGCCCGCCAAACTTTTTTTCTTCATTTTATCAAATGACTTCCGGGACAGACATGTACGTCTTCTGTCCATCTGGGACATCCGCTCGAGACGTACATGTACGTCCTCGGGCGGTAAGGGGTTAAAGGAGGATATCTCTCAAACCATAAAGGTTTGAGAGAGAGGACTTTTTCCAAATACTTTTTTTTTTTTTTTTTTAAATCTAACATATAGAATCAACTTTATTTTGGGCATTACTAACCCTTTAACTTAGACTGATAATCATAACAAACAAAAACTAAAACCCAGCTTAAAAACCACTGGCTGGGTGTGTGCAATTGTGGACTCTTAATTTCAAGTATTCCAACAATTTGTGTTTAACCCTTTGAGTGCCAGAGGGGTAAGCAACGCATTGCATAGCAATACGTTGCATACCCCTGTGGCACTCAAAGGGTTAATGTAATGCGGTGGTGGGGGATAGGGTTGTGAATGTTGCACATCCCTCTGGCACACAAAGGGTTAAAAGTGTACAAGGTAATTTAAATTAGTGTGGCTGTATCTTTGCATCTGCATATGCTTCAGTTATTCTTAGTAAATCAGCATCAGCTTTATGGTCAAATATCCCCCGGAAGACTACGTGTGTACAACATGCTATTATGTAGCCTGAGTTTAACCTTCTGAATGCTGGAAGGTTTGGATACCTCTCTGGCACTCAGAGGGTTAAAGTAAATCTTTGGAAACATGCATTACCAAATGCTGAAAGAGCTGACGTTGCCAAGAAGTTGAAAACTTGATTAACCCCTTACTGGCCAGGACTATTTGGCATCTTAACCCTTTGAGTACCGGTGTCAGGGGAATAGTGAACAAGTTGCTTAAATGTCCATGATCTCTAGTTCTGAAAACACACTGAGGCCGATGTACTATGCACAACTGGGACATTTCTGGGGTAAACCAACTGTCCAATAGGAGACAAAGATTGCTAGAGAGGTCTCCAACACATTGCTTAGGAATGCATACTTCCCAACATTTCAAATAGCCAAAGAGGGACACTTTTCTTTTAGGTAGCGCTGCTGGTAGCAACCTGAGAATCTTGCACTGCATGAAAGCACGAGATTCTCAGGTCTCTCTATGAAACGTCACAGGTCTGCTCCTAAGTACAACAGTAAGGCAAAATAAGTGACAGAATGACGTCCAGCGATGCTCCAGGCTGTCTATCACAGGAATGTGAAATCGGCACAGACGTTAAGAACTGCTCCGGATCAGATCAGGGCATCAGCCCCATCCTATATAATAATTCGCTACTGCGCCGCAGTCATGCGCAGTAGAGACTGCTGCGTGTGCTGTAGTCATGCACAGTAGAGACTGCCAGTGACGAGGCTGATACAGAGCGGGGTGCTCTGAAGGAGCGTCCTGCTCTGTATCAGCCGCGGCGCGGGCAGTCTCTACTGAGCATGACTGCACCACGACTGGCTGGCAGTGGCACTGTGGCCCGTGTAACGGGCTCTTCAACTAGTATGTTGATAAACGATTTTCTGGGTCTCTCTGCGTGCAGACTGACAAAGCAGAGCTCGCAGAGAGAGTGAGGGAGTGAGAGAGAGAGAGAGCGATCTGGTCCGAAGCAGTTCTTGATTCACATCAGGAACAGTTCTTGATGTTTGTGCCTGTTTCACACTGATCTCCTGTGACAGAGAGCATCTCTGGATGTCATGCTGTCACTTATTTTGCCTTTCCCTTGTACTTAGGAGCAGACCTGCGACGTTTCATAGAGCGACCTGAGAATCTCGTGCTTCCATGCAGAGCGAGATTCTCAGGTCGCCATTTATATCTTAGCGACATGGTGAATACGAGATGTGGTCACACGCTCTTTTGTGTGAAACCTTTTAAAAGGGTACCGCTGGTGAGTGGGGCATTACCTAGAATCTCTAGTCAATTCATGACATATTGACATCTCATTGTGTATCTGAATACTTGATTTGTAGCAAGACCAAAAGTATTTTATTTGCACAGACTCGCTTATGAACACATATACTGAAGTTTACACAAACAATTAATTAAGTTTTATTGCTGTGGAGCAATGTGATACACTTATATACACACCACACAGTCTGATCTCCTAAACACAGGGACACCAGGGTGATACACTTATATACACACCGCACAGTCTGATCTCCTAAACACAGGGACACCAGGGTGATACACTTCTATACACACCACACAGTCTGATCTCCTAAACACAGGGACACCAGGGTGATACACTTCTATACACACCACACAGTCTGATCTCCTAAACACAGGGACACCAGGGTGATACACTTCTATACACACCACACAGTCTGATCTCCTAAACACAGGGACACCAGGGTGATACACTTCTATACACACCGCACAGTCTGATCTCCTAAACACAGGGACACCAGGGTGATGCACTTCTATACACACCGCACAGTCTGATCTCCTAAACACAGGGACACCAGGGTGATGCACTTCTATACACACCACACAGTCTGATCTCCTAAACACAGGGACACCAGGGTGATACGCTTCTATACACACCACACAGTCTGATCTCCTAAACACAGGGACACCAGGGTGATACACTTCTATACACACCACACAGTCTGTTCTCCTAAACACAGGGACACCAGGGTGATACTAGGGTTGCCACCTTTTCTTCAAAAAAATACCGGCCAAGGCATTCTCTACATAGACTTAACATTGGAAAGAAGCCAATTTTTTACCGGCCTGCCGGTAAAATACCGGCTGGGTGGCAACCCTAGGTGATACGCTTCTATACACACCACACAGTCTGATCTCCTAAACACAGGGACACCAGGGTGATACGCTTCTATACACACCACACAGTCTGATCTCCTAAACACAGAGACACCAGTGTGATACACTTCTATACACACCACACAGTCTGATCTCCTACACACAGGGACATCAGGGTGATACACTTCTATACACACCACACAGTCTGATCTCCTAAACACAGGGACACCAGGGTGATACACTTCTATACACACCACACAGTCTGATCTCCTAAACACAGGGACATCAGGGTGATATACCTCTATACACACCACACAGTCTTATGTCCCTATGTTTAGGAGACCAGGGTGGGAAAGAGGGACAGAAGGATTTGTGTCTCAAAGAGGGACACATGGGAGGTATGTACCCCTAAATCTCCTAACAGGGACACTTGGGAGATATGGCACTCAAATGATTAAAATGATTTCAAACAAATGATTTTTATGTCTAAGCTACCACAGTTGCTCCTATTCTATTTAGTACAAAAGTCTCACTTTGTCCAATGTACAGCACACAAATCCCCGCTCTAGACCAGCCCTTACCCATTTATACCCCCCAACCCCTCTTCTCTACCCCCTCCCTGCACCTGGCACTCAGCATTTCCCCCGTCCATTCACCGTTTGTTCTCCCTGTCCCCCACCCTCGCCTCACCCTCTGTCTCTCCCGCCCACAGTGTCCCGCCCCCTGGGCCAGTGAGTTATGAGCTGCCCGGTGCTGCCCCCGGTGTGTATCCCTGTGTATCCTGTGCGCTCCTGTCCTCCGCTCTGCTGCACCAGGATGGATCTAACAGCGAAGTCTCACCGGATCCCTCTGAGCGACGGCCACAGCATCCCTGTACTAGGGCTGGGCACCTACTCCTGTCCCCGGACGGTAAGTGCACCTGAGGGAGTGGACTAGCTCCTGCCTCACCTCTCCCATCATGTATAAGTCTCCTACCCCTCTATATACCGCTTCCATCTCCTACCATTACTTTATACCGCTCTGCTAACCCCTCCTGGAGTCCGGTACCTGTTCTCTCTGCTACTTTCCGTTATTTAACCTCTTGCTGACTCGGCTCACCTTATTGACTCAGGTCATTTGTACAGGGTCTTAAGTGGAGCAATTCTGGTGCGTTACAACTGCACCATAAGGAGCAACCAACCCACTATCGATTTAACCCTTTGAGTGTCAGAGGGGTATCCAGGCATCGCATTACCACACTGGCACTCAAAGGGTTAATTGTTGCTTTTAACACTTTACGTGTGTGTCTGTGAGCTACCTTTCTAGTAGCATATGGGATTAACCCTTTGAGTTCCAAGGAGGTATTTAGTACATCCTTCTCACTTGGACCATGTGTACGGAGCGGAGTAATTCTGGGGAAATCCATCTTCACCATGGGGGGGGGATGAGAAATAACGATTCACATTGGTTTAAATGAAGCTTTTAACCCCTTGAATGAGAGGGAGGTCTGTACTGCATTACCTCATAATGTGTTGGAGGCTTCTTGCACTGAAAGGATTAAAAAGCCCTATTTAAATCAAGTGCAGTGTGGGGAATGTCTGTATCTCCCCCATGGTGCAGTTGGTTTACCCCAGAATTACACTGTTCCGCTTATATGCATAAGGGAACAATTGTAACCCCTACTGATTCAGATGGGGCTTTTAACCCTTTGAATGCTGGTGGTGGGGGTTGTCTCCGATACGTTGCAAAGCAATGCAGTGGAGATACCTCTTGCATTCAAGGCGTTAACCCTTTGAGTGCCAGAGGGGTACGCAACACATTGTAAAGCGTATCCCTCTGGCACTCAAAGGGTTAAAAGCTCCATTTAAATTAATGCAAATTTGTAGATTTTTTTTTTTTTTGTATTTGTCCACTATTGTACAGTTGGTTTTCTCCACATTACTGCTTTAACCTCTCCAATGCCAAATGGGTACTCAACGCATTATGTAACAAAATCAAACAAACCAACAAAGACCAAATTACAAAAAAAAAATTGAGCAATTCTGGTACGTACCAACTGCACCAAAATAAGCAAACAACCCCCACTGCGTGATGGGTTGGAAACCTCGAGCATTCAACGGATTAATTGAAAAGCCCATTTAAATAAACAGCAGTTTTAGGATTTTTATTTTTAAAGGGATAGTAATACTTAATTATTACTAATCCCTATATTAAAGTCATATTAAAAATAAATGTATTGCCCCCAGTGTCATTTCTTAAACCTTTATGGCTTGAGAGATAATCACTCCTAAAGTTGCCCTCGCCCTCCCCCTTCCCCGTAGTCAGCGTTCTAGCTGACTGAAGGGAAATCCGGTCATTAAAAAAAAATCTTTCACTAAAACGGTCTTCTATTTGTGCTTGCAAACCAAGCATATGTAGAAGACCATTTCAGTGAAAGATTTCATTTTTATTAACGCGATCGCAGCTGTGCTGGAGAGCCGCCTGAAAGTCGTACGACAGGCTTCCCTGCAGTCAGCTAGAACGCTGACTACGGGGAAGGGGGAAGGAGAGGGCAACTTTAGGAGCGATTATCTCTCAAACCATAAAGGTTTGAGAGATGACACTGGGGGCAATGCATTTATTTTTAATAGGACTTTAATATAGGGATTAGTAATACTTAAGTATTACTATCCCTTTAATTGTTCCATATAGTGCAGTTGATTTCCCCCAGAATTGCTCCATTTTGATTTGTGCATATTTCATTTTATTCCCTTCATGCCATTTCAGCTGACTTTATGTGCTTCTTCATCTGACACCCTTACTTACTGTAAATTCCTTTATTGACTCCCTACGAACTGTACATTTCTTTATTGACTCCCAAACTGACTGTATTTATTTTCTCCCTCTCCTGAATCATCTGACTTTTTACTCAATTTGTTTTTGACCTTATCTGACTCTATTTCTTTACTCCTTGTCAGACCTGATATGCCCTCAAGAAACACTAAATCCCATGTCTACTCTTCAAATGACTCTTTATTCATTCAAATTAAAGGGATAGTAATACTTCGTTTTATCTTTATTTTATTTTGTAGGCATTAAAAAAACATGAAGAACGATATAAGTCTTATCTCTCAAACCTTTATGGTTTTGACAGATATTCACAAGCAAAGTTTCCCCTCCCGCCACTTTTACCTAGTGTAAGCCATCTCTTCTCAGATGTGAGTCTGGTTGTATGACAGTACAGATAACAGAAGGGGACAATCTTCTTCCTATGAGAACAATTAAAGCCCTGCCCCCCTTGACAAGCTTTTCAGGTTTTTCCCTTATCTTAATTGAAGATTGTCCCTCTCTGCAGTCTACCTGGGCACCTCCCTTCTGATCTGGCTGAGCAGTGTTACATCAGTAAAAGGGGTGGGAGGGGGATGTCATTGAATTACTCTTGTACTACAACTCTGACAGAATTGAAATAACACTCTCCAAAGTCCAAATACTATGATGATAATTAGAGCTGCTTTTATTATGAAACATTACTATCCCTTTATCCCAACAGATTCGACTAACTCATTGTTGTTTCTGAATCCCGTTTACTCTTCAGCTGATTATTCATTCTCATTCTCCCAACAAATTCACCTAACTTACTATTGTCTCTAATGGCGCGATGCAGGAAACATGCGCAATCGCTATTTCCCGTGTGAAAACCACTAGGGAATAGGTTTGCGCATGATTTTGTTGAATTGCGCATGAAAATTCAAGATTAGCGAACAGCTGCGTATATTTATTTATTTTTGTGGGCGTGGCTGAGATGACTGAATCTGTGTGAGTGGAATAGCGAATGCGCCTAATGCAAGAACTGCTATTGCGAATGAATTTTTATGTCTGTGTACTGTTGTCGTAAAATGGAATTTTTCATGCGCAATTCAAGAAGCGTTCGGTATTTAGCATCCTGGGTTAGAACATGCGCAAAATCTATCTTCGCACAAAAATGCCTTTATCTGATGCGAACGTTTCTTGCATCTCGCCAATAAACTCTTTTCTAGCCTCAAACTGACTCTTTATTTATTCATTCATATTCTCCAACAGATCTCCCCAGCTCCCTGCTGACTCTAAATACCTTTTCTACCCTTCAACTGTCTGTATTCACTTCTTATTCTCCAACGGATCTCACCTGACTCCCTACTGACTCTAAATCCATTTTTCTACCCTTCTACTGTCTCTATTCATTTCTCATTCTCCAACAGATACCATCAGATTCCCTACTGACCGTAAATCCCTTTTTCTAGCCTTCAACTGACTCTATTCATTTCTCATTCTCCAACAGATACCATTAGATTCCCTATTGACTGTAAATACCTTTTTCTAGCCTTCAACTGACTCTATTCATTTCTCATTCTCCGATCTCACCTGACTCCTTACTGACTGTAAATACCTTTTACTACCCTTCAACTGACTCTTTTATTAATTCTCCAGCAGATTTCACCTGACTCTAAATTCTTTTTTCTACTCTTCAAGTGACCAGGGGCGGACTGACAGGACCCAGGGCCCCTGGTCCAAAAAGAGGTCTGGGCCCCCTGCAGAAATCTCCACATTGCCCCTTCATCTCCACAATGCCTCCTTCATCTCCACAATGCCCCCGTCCACAATGCCCCCATCTCCACATCGCCCCTTCCACCACCATGCCCCCTCATCTCCACACTGCCACTACCTCCAGTCTCTGGTGGTCTAGCGGCTTGGCGAAGTCCCGCGCGCCTCTAATAATGCAGAGGGTGGGAGATGATGTCATCTCCCAGCGCTCTGTATTAGTAGAACAGCGCACCGGCGGCTGTGGTTTGAGAGCAGCGCTGGAAGCGGTGGCGGGCCCCCTTCGGTCACGGGCCCTCGGTCCATGACCGAATGCCCGTATGGTCAGTCCGCCCCTGCAAGTGACTTTTTTAAATTCTCATTCAAGTGACTCTATTCATTTCTCATTCCTCCAACAGATCTCACCAGACTCCCTACTGACTCTAAATCCCTTTTATACCATTCAAGTGACTCTATTCATTTCTCATTCTCCAACCGATACCATCAGATTCCCTACTGACTCTAAATCCCTTTTTCTAGCCTTCAAATGACTCTATTCATTTCTCATTCTCCAACCAATACCTTCAGATTCCCTACAGACTGTAAATTCCTTTTTCTAGCCTTCAACTGACTCTATTCATTTCTCATTCTCCAACAGATCTCACTTGACTCCCTACTTACTCTAAATAACTTTTTCTACCCTTCAACTGACTCTTTATTAATTCTCCAGCAGATTTCCCCTGACTCCCTCCTGACTCTAAATTATTTTTTCTACTCTTCAAGTGACTTTTTTTAAATTCTCTTTCTCCCAGACGATCTCACCTGACTCTCCACTGTCTCTAAATACCTTTTCTACCCCTCAACTGTCTCTATTCATTTCTCATTCTCCAACAGATCCAACCGGACTCCCTACTGGCTCTAAATCCCTTTTACAAACCTTCAACTGACTCTTTATTTATTCTCATCAGATCTCACCAGATTCCCTACTGACTCTAAATCCCTTTTCTAGCCTTCAACTGACTCTATTCATTTCTCATTCTCCAACAGATCTCACCTGACTCTATTCTGACTCAAAATAACTTTTTTTTATCCTTAAACTGACTATGTATTCTCCAGCAGATTTCACATGATTCCCTTCTGACTCTAAATTCTTTTTCTACTATTCAAGTGACTCTTTTTTAAATTCTCATTCTCCCAGCTGATCGCGTCTGACTCTCTACTGTCTCTGAATACCTTTTCTACCCTTCCAGTGTCTCTATTCATTTCTCATTCCTCCATCAGATCTCACCAGACTCCCTTCTGACTCTTAACACCTTTTCTGCCCCAACTAACTTTCTTCATCTCATGCCTCACTGTCCCTAAATCACTTTTGTGCCCCTTCAACTGACCCTTTAGTCCTTTTCTTGTTCTCCAGCATACCTTTTCTAACTTCTTACCTACTCTTAAAGGGATAGTGATACTTTATTATTACTATCCCCCATATTGTAGATATTTGTAAAATAATTTAATAGCCCCCAGATTCATCCTCGAACCTTTGTGGTTTGAGAGATAATCGAAGGCAAAGTTCCCCCCTCCCTCTCCCTTCCCTGAAGTCAGCGTTGTACTGACTGCAGGGATATCCGGTCTGACTTTCATCAGGGGGCTCTGCAGCAGACAGCGATCGCGTTAGTGAAAAAGAATTATTTCACTGAAACGGTCTTCTACACGTGCTTGCAAACCAAGCACAAACCAAGCACATGTAGAAGACCGTTTCAGTGAAATAATTCTGGTTCCTACATCAGACGGCGGCTCTTCAGCAGCACCGACATAGCGGTACCTAAAAATAAATACTTAATTGGAAAGGTCTACAAGGTGTGCCTGGTTTGCAAGCACGTGTTGTAGACCATTCCGGTGAAGTATTTATCTTTAGATATCATTATATCGGCGCTGATGAAGAGCCGCATCTGGTCAAGCAACCAGAATCTGCTTCTGACAGCTTTACAGCTCGTCAAGCAGAAAGGGGAGGGACCAGAGAACTTTATTTTCCTATATCTCTCAAACCATAAGAGTTTGAGAGAGATGAACAAGTGCAAGTACTCTCTTTTAATTGTCTGTACCATATAGTTAATACTTTTTTTTCTGAGATTACTATCCCTTTAAGATTACATTTTCACTTTAAGAATAGCCTTAAAGGGATAGTAACACCTGGATTTAAGAAAGTTTAATATTGTTCAAATGAAAAAAATAAATGAAATGAAGTAAATACCATTGCTTAAAGATGTATATTTTAAGATTTATAAGCCCGCCCCTTTTACAGACGTCAGCGCTCTAGCTGACAGATTGTGGTTCTGGTCATTTGACCGGACGGCTCTTTGGGACAGTGCTATTTCGGCTCTGCTGAAGAGCCGACCAGTCGCATGACCAGAATCTCGATCTGTCAGCTAGAGCTCTGATGTCTGTAAAAGGGGTGGGGGGGACTTTAAAAGCTTATAAATCTTAAAATATACATCTTTATGCTGAGAGATTTACTTCATTTTATTTATTTTTTTCATATGAATAATATTAAACCTTAAATCCAGGTATGACTTTAACAAATGTATAGTGCATTTAGTAGTATTGTTATTTATTATTTCCATCATTATAAAATTATAACAGTATTAAGCCTGTAATATAATGGTGTAAAAATGCAAACGTCACTATTTAACCCTTTGAGTTCATTACAAATACGCAATGCGTTCCAGAGCAATGTGTTGCATATCCCTCTGGCACTCAAAGGGTTTATATATATATATTTTTATTTATTTATTTATTTATTTATTATATAATATAATGTATTATATTATAATACAATAGTTTTAACCCTTTTTGTGCCAGAGAGGTATCCAGTTCATTGTGTTGTATATAGAGATGCACCGATACCGATTTTTTAAGACCGAGTACGAGTACCGATACTTTTTTCAAGTGCTCACCGATACCAATTACCGATACTTTTTTTTTGCTGTCATTTGCTAGTTTTCTAAGTACCTACATGTTTTAGGTACTTGGAAAACTGGCAAATGACTGCAAAAAAAAAGTATTTGGTAATTTGTATTGGTGAGTACTTGAAAAATATTATATATATATACATACATACACACACACACCACCTCTTGACTCTTGATTCTCCCCTTTTGATTCTTTCTCCCCCTCTTGATTCCCACCTTTTGCTTCATTCTACCCCTCTTGAGCCCCCTTCTTTTGTCTTGGCTTTTGATCCCCCTTTCTCCCACTCCTCCTTGACTCACCCTTTTGCCTCTCTCTCTCCCTCCTGATCACCCCTCTTTTTGCCTCTTCTTGGCCCCCCTTCTTTGGTCTCCTGATCCTTCCTCCTTTTGACTTTTTCTCCCTCTTGACCCCACTGTCTGCCTCTCTCACCACCCCCTGCCCCATCTTGCCTCCTTTACTCTCCTCTGCCGGGTGCTCGCTGTTCTCTCGCGAGCCCCGGCAGAGGTCAGTGTCGGAGCGTTGCCATGGTAACCAGCGGCAATGCTCGACGCTGCAGGAGTGAGAGAGGTGACCGGGGAGCATTGTGAGCAGCTCCCTGGGCTCCCTCTCTGCAGCACCGACCCTGACACAGGGTATCGGTGCTGGCATCGGCCGCATTTGCGCGAGTACAAGTACTCGCGCAAATGCTGGTATCGGCACCGATACCAGTATCGGTATCGGTGCAACCCTAGTTGTATATCTCTGTGGCACTCAAAGGGTTAAGCCTGTAATACAGTAGAGTAAAATATGCACGTGTACTAGGGCAACTGAAAGCACATAAGCAGGAATATTTGCGCCAGGTGTTCGACCATTTTTAACCCTTTGAATGCCAGAGGGTTATTGAAAGCATTGCAAAGCGTTGGATGCCTCTCTGGCACTCAGACGGTTAAACAGGTTTAATAACCATTTGCACGCAAAGGGTTAAATGTTTGAGTTTTATACACCTTGTATGGTGTAATGTTCTGTAGCAACCCCTTGGATTCTAGAGGGGTCTACAATGTATTGTTTTCAAATTGGATACCTCTGTAGCATTTAAAGTGTTAAAGTCTCTCTCTTTGAGATTGTATGTTATAGGTTAGTGGATTTTATTGGGGTAGGGCGGGGGGCGGGACCATGTGAGGAGTGGGCGGGTCTGTCCATGGTCAGGGGTGTTGGTACCTAGAGTGCTTTGTTTCACAATCATGAATAAGCACATTATACACAAGTGTTCGTATTTGTGTTTTATACACACATCGTGAGAATTAACCCCCTGGAGGCTAGAGAGTTCTCTGGTACGTTACTTTTGCATTGCAGGGAAGCCCTTTCTAGTGTATAACAAGTTAATATTCTATTTCAGTTTGTTCTTTTAATGTGGGAATGGCAGAGGAGGGAACTGCTGAAGTGGGTGGAAGTGCTGGGTGCTTAGGAGAGAGAATGAATGCTGAGTGGGTGTGAGTGCTGGATGGTTAGGGTTATGTGATAGGAATGAATGCTGGGTGGGTGTGAGTGCTGGGTGGTTAGGGATATGTGATAGGAATGAATGCTGGGTGGGTGTGAGTGCTGGGTGGTTAGGGATATGTGGTACGTATGAATGCTGAGTGGGTATGCGTGCTTGGTGGTTAGGGGTATGTAATAGGAATCAATGCTGGGTGGGTGTCAGTGCTGGATGGTTAGGGGTATGGGATAGGTGTGAATGCTGGGTGGGTATGAATGCTTGGTGGTTAGGGGTATGTAGTAGGTATGAATGCTGGGTGGGTATGAATGCTTGGTGGTTAGGGGTATGTGGTAGGTATGAATGCTGGGTGGTTAGGGGTATGTGATAGGAATGAATGCTGAGTGGGTATGAGTGCTTTGTGGTTAGGGGTATGGTATGAATGAATGCTGGGTGGGTATGAGTGCTTGGTGGTTAGGGGTATATAATAGGAATAAATGCTGGGTGGGTGTGAGTGCTTGGTGGTTAGGGGTATGTGATAGGAATGAATGCTGAGTGGGTATGAGTGCTTGGTGGTTAGGGGTATGGTATGAATGAATGCTGGGTGGGTATGAGTGCTTGGTGGTTAGGGGTATATAATAGGAATAAATGCTGGGTGGGTGTGAGTGCTTGGTGGTTAGGGGTATGGTATGAATGAATGCTGGGTGGGTATGAGTGCTTGGTCGTTAGGAGTATGAAGGAATGAATGCTGGGTGGACATAAGTGCTTGGTGGATAGAGGTATATCATAGGAATTAATGAATGCTTGTGGTTAGTGGTATGAAGGAATGAATGCTGGGTGGGTATGAGTACTTGGTGGTTAGGGGTATGTAATAGGAATGAATGCTGGGTGGGTGTGAGTGCTGGATGGTTAGGGGTATGGGATAGGTATGAAAGCTGGATGGGTATGAATGCTTGGTGGTTAGGGGTATGTGGTAGGTATGAATGCTGTGTGGTTAGGGATATGTGGTAGGAATGAATGCTGGGTGGGTATGAGTGCTTGGTGGATAGAGGTATATCATAGGAATGAATGAATGCTGGGTGGGTATGAGTGCTTGGTGGATAGAGGTATATAATATGAATGAATGCTGGGTGGGTATGAGTACTTGGTGGATAGAGGTATATAATATGAATGAATGCTGGGTGGGTATGAGTACTTGGTGGTTAAGGGGTATGTAATAGGAATGAATGCTGTGTGAGTGCTGGATGTTTAGGGGTATGTGGTAGGTATGAGTGCTTGGTGGTTAGGGGTATGTGATAGGAATGAATGCTGGATGGGTATGAGTGCTTGGTGGTTAGGGGTATGTAATAGGAATGAATACTGAGTGGGTATGAGTGCTTGGTGGTTAAGGGGTATGTAATGGGAATGATTGCTGCGTGAGCGCTGGATGGTTAGGGGTATGTGGTAGTTATGAGTGCTTGGTGTCTAAGGGTATGTAATAGGAATGAATGCTGGTTGGGTATGAGTGCTTGGTGGTTAGGGGTATGTGATAGGAATGAATGCTATGTGGGTGTGAGTGCTGGATGGTTAGGGGTATGTGGTTGGTATGAATGCTTGGTGGTTAGGGGTATGTGGTAGGAATGAATGCTGGGTGGGTATGAGTGCTTGATGGCTAGGGGTATATGGTGGGTATGACTGGTGGTTAGGGGTATGTGTTAGGAATGAATGCTGGGTGGGTATGAGTGCTTGGTGGTTAGGGGTACGTGGTAGGAATGAATGCTGGGTGGTGTGAGTACTTGGTGGTTAGGGGTATGTAATAGGAATGGATGCTGGGTGGGTGTGAGTGCTGGATGGTTAGGGGTGTGTAATAGGAATGAATGCTGGGTGGGTATGAGTGCTTGGTGGCTAGGGGTATGTGGTAGGTATGAGTGCTTGGTGGTTAGGGGTATGTGGTAGGTATGAAAGCTGGGTGGTTAGGGGTATGTGATAGGAATGAATGCTGAGTGGGTATGAGTGCTTGGTGGTTAGGGGTATGTGGTAGGTATGAAAGCTGGGTGGTTAGGGGTATGTGATAGGAATGAATGCTGGGTGGGTATGAGTGCTTGGTGGTTAGGGGTATGTGGTAGGTATGAATGCTGGATGGTTAGGGGTATGTGATAGGAATGAATGCTGGGTGGGTATGAGTGCTTGGTGGTTAGGGGTATATAATAGGAATAAATGCTGGGTGGGTATGAGTGCTTGGTGGTTAGGGGTATGTGATAGGAATGAATGCTGGGTGGGTATGAGTGCTTGGTGGTTAGGGGTATATAATAGGAATAAATGCTGGGTGGGTGTGAGTGCTTGGTGGTTAGGGGTATGAAGGAATGAATGCTGGGTGGACATAAGTACTTGGTGGATAGAGGTATATCATAGGAATTAATGAATTCTTGTGGTTCGTGGTATGAAGGAATGAATGCTGGGTGGGTATGAGTACTTGGTGGTTAGGGGTATGTAATAGGAATGAATGCTGGGTGGGTGTGAGTGCTGGATGGTTAGGGGTATGGGATAGGTATGAAAGCTGGATGGGTATGAATGCTTGGTGGTTAGGGGTATGTGGTAGGTATGAATGCTGTGTAGTTAGGTGTATGTGGTAGGAATGAATGCTGGGTGGGTATGAGTGCTTGGTGGATAGAGGTATATCATAGGAATGAATGAATGCTGGGTGGGTATGAGTGCTTGGTGGATAGAGGTATATAATATGAATGAATGCTGGGTGGGTATGAGTACTTGGTGGTTAGGGGTATGTAATAGGAATGAATGCTGGGTGGGTACGAGTGCTTGGTGGATAGAGGTATATAATATGAATGAATGCTGGGTGGGTATGAGTACTTGGTGGATAGAGGTATATAATATGAATGAATGCTGGGTGGGTAAGAGTGCTTGGTGGATAGAGGTATATAATATGAATGAATGCTGGGTGGGTATGAGTACTTGGTGGTTAAGGGGTATGTAATAGGAATGAATGCTGTGTGAGTGCTGGATGTTTAGGGGTATGTGGTAGGTATGAGTGCTTGGTGGTTAGGGGTATGTGATAGGAATGAATGCTGGATGGGTATGAGTGCTTGGTGGTTAGGGGTATGTAATAGGAATGAATACTGAGTGGGTATGAGTGCTTGGTGGTTAAGGGGTATGTAATGGGAATGATTGCTGCGTGAGCGCTGGATGGTTAGGGGTATGTGGTAGTTATGAGTGCTTGGTGGCTAAGGGTATGTAATAGGAATGAATGCTGGTTGGGTATGAGTGCTTGGTGGTTAGGGGTATGTGATAGGAATGAATGCTGTGTGGGTGTGAGTGCTGGATGGTTAGGGGTATGTGGTTGGTATGAATGCTTAGTGGTTAGGGCTATGTGGTAGAAATGAATGCTGGGTGGGTATGAGTACTTGATGACTAGGGGTATATGGTGGGTATGACTGCTTGGTGGTTAGGGGTATGTAGTAGGAATGAATGGTGGGTGGGTATGAGTGCTTGGTGGTTAGGGGTATGTGATAGGAATGAATGCTATGTGGGTGTGAGTGCTGGATGGTTAGGGGTATGTAGTTGGTATGAATGCTTGGTGGTTAGGGGTATGTGGTAGGAATGAATGCTGGGTGGGTATGAGTGCTTAGTGGTTAGGGCTATGTGTTAGGAATGAATGCTGGGTGGGTATGAGTGCTTGATGGCTAGGGGTATATGGTGGGTATGACTGGTGGTTAGGGGTATGTGTTAGGAATGAATGCTGGGTGGGTATGAGTGCTTGGTGGTTAGGGGTACGTGGTAGGAATGAATGCTGGGTGGTGTGAGTACTTGGTGGTTAGGGGTATGTAATAGGAATGGATGCTGGGTGGGTGTGAGTGCTGGGTGGTTAGGAGAGAGAATGAATGCTGAGTGGGTGTGAGTGCTGGATGGTTAGGGTTATGTGATAGGAATGAATGCTGGGTGGGTGTGAGTGCTGGATGGTTAGGGATATGTGGTACGTATGAATGCTGAGTGGGTATGCGTGCTTGGTGGTTAGGGGTATGTAATAGGAATAAATGCTGGGTGGGTGTCAGTCCTGGATGGTTAGGGGTATGGCATAGGTATGAATGCTGGGTGGGTATGAATGCTTGGTGGTTAGGGGTATGTAGTAGGTATGAATGCTGGGTGGGTATGAATGCTTGGTGGTTAGGGGTATGTAGTAGGTATGAATGCTGGGTGGGTATGAATGCTTGGTGGTTAGGGGTATGTGGTGGGTATGAGTGCTTGGTGGTTAGGGGTATGTGATAGGAATGAATGCTGAGTGGGTATGAGTGCTTGGTGGTTAGGGGTATGGTATGAATGAATGCTGGGTGGGTATGAGTGCTTGGTGGTTAGGGGTATATAATAGGAATATATGCTGGGTGGGTGTGAGTGCTTGGTGGTTAGGGGTATAGTATGAATGAATGCTGGGTGGGTATGAGTGCTTGGTTGTTAGGAGTATGAAGGAATGAATGCTGGGTGGGTATGAGTGCTTGGTCGTTAGGAGTATGAAGGAATGAATGCTGGGTGGACATAAGTGCTTGGTGGATAGAGGTATATCATAGGAATGAATGAATGCTTGTGGTTAGTGGTATGAAGGAATGAATGCTGGGTGGGTATGAGTACTTGGTGGTTAGGGGTATGTAATAGGAATGAATGCTGGGTGGGTGTGAGTGCTGGATGGTTAGGGGTATGGGATAGGTCTGAAAGCTGGATGGGTTTGAATGCTTGGTGGTTAGGGGTATGTGGTAGGAATGAATGCTGGGTGGGTATGAGTGCTTGGTGGATAGAGGTATATAATATGAATGAATGCTGGGTGGGTATGAGTACTTGGTGGTTAGGGGTATGTAATAGGAATGAATGCTGGGTGGGTACGAGTGCTTGGTGGATAGAGGTATATAATAGGAATGAATGCTGCGTGGGTATGAGTGCTTGGTGGTTAAGGGGTATGTAATAGGAATGAATGCTGTGTGAGTGCTGGATGTTTAGGGGTATGTGGTAGGTATGAGTGCTTGGTGGTTAGGGGTATGTGATAGGAATGAATGCTGGATGGGTATGAGTGCTTGGTGGTTAGGGGTATGTAATAGGAATGAATACTGAGTGGGTATGAGTGCTTGGTGGTTAAGGGGTATGTAATGGGAATGATTGCTGCGTGAGCTCTGGATGGTTAGGGGTATGTGGTAGTTATGAGTGCTTGGTGGCTAAGGGTATGTAATAGGAATGAATGCTGGATGGGTATGAGTGCTTGGTGGTTAGGGGTATGTGATAGGAATGAATGCTGTGTGGGTGTGAGTGCTGGATGGTTAGGGGTATGTGGTTGGTATGAATGCTTAGTGGTTAGGGGTATGTGGTAGGAATGAATGCTGGGTGGGTATGAGTACTTGATGACTAGGGGTATATGGTGGGTATGACTGCTTGGTGGTTAGTGGTATGTAGTAGGAATGAATGCTGGGTGGGTATGAGTGCTTGGTGGTTAGGGGTATGTGATAGGAATGAATGCTGTGTGGGTGTGAGTGCTGAATGGTTAGGGGTATGTGGTTGGTATGAATGCTTAGTGGTTAGGGGTATGTGGTAGGAATGAATGCTGAGTGGGTATGAGTACTTGATGACTAGGGGTATATGGTGGGTATGACTGCTTGGTGGTTAGGGGTATGTAGTAGGAATGAATGGTGGGTGGGTATGAGTGCTTGGTGGTTAGGGGTATGTGATAGGAATGAATGCTATGTGGGTGTGAGTGCTGGATGGTTAGGGGTATGTGGTTGGTATGAATGCTTGGTGGTTAGGGGTATGTGGTAGGAATGAATGCTGGGTGGGTATGAGTGCTTATTAGTTAGGGCTATGTGGTAGGAATGAATGCTGGGTGGGTATGAGTGCTTGATGGCTAGGGGTATATGGTGGGTATGACTGGTGGTTAGGGGTATGTGTTAGGAATGAATGCTGGGTGGGTATGAGTGCTTGGTGGTTAGGGGTACGTGGTAGGAATGAATGCTGGGTGGTGTGAGTACTTGGTGGTTAGGGGTATGTAATAGGAATGGATGCTGGGTGGGTGTGAGTGCTGGATGGTTAGGGGTGTGTAATAGGAATGAATGTTGGGTGGGTATGAGTGCTTGGTGGCTAGGGGTATGTGGTAGGTATGAGTGCTTGGTGGTTAGGAGTATGTGGTAGGTATGAATGCTGGGTGGATATGTGTGGTGGGTATGCATGCTGGGTGATTATGGGTGTATGGTAGGTATGAATGCTGGGTGGGTTTGCATGCTGGGTGATTATGCACGTGTGGCAGGTATGAATGCTGGGTGGGTATGTATGCTGGGTGATTATGGGTGTGTGGTAGGTATGAATTCTGGGTGGGTATGCATGCTGGGTGATTATGGGTGTGTGGTAGGTGTGAATGCTTGGTGGGTATGCATGCTGGGTGATTGGGTGTGTGGTGGGTATGCATGCTGGGTGAGTATGCATGCTGGGTGATTATGGGTGTGTTTGGGTGGGTATGCATGCTGGATGATTATGGGTGTGTGGTAGGTATGCATGCTGGGTGATTATGGGTGTGTGGCAGGTAGGAATGCTGGGTGGGTATGTATGCTGGGTGATTATGGGTGTGTGGTAGGTATGAATTCTGGGTGGGTATGCATGCTGGGTGATTATGGGTGTGTGGTAGGTGTGAATGCTTGGTGGGTATGCATGCTGGGTGATTGGGTGTGTGGTGGGTATGCATGCTGGGTGAGTATGCATGCTGGGTGATTATGGGTGTGTTTGGGTGGGTATGCATGCTGGATGATTATGGGTGTGTGGTAGGTATGCATGCTGGGTGATTATGGGTGTGTGGCAGGTAGGAATGCTGGGTGGGTATGTATGCTGGGTGATTATGGGTGTGTGGTAGGTATGAATGCTGGGTGGGTATGCATGCTGGATTATTATGGGTGTGTGGTAGGTATGAATGCTTGCTTCTTAGGGATATGTAGATGGTAGGAATAAATGTTTGATGGGTATGAGTGGTTGGTGCTTAGGCATACGTCTCAACATTTCAAATGGCCAAAGAGGGACACTTTTGTTTTAGGGGTGTTACTGGGTGTGTGGCTGGTGGGCGGGGGTATGTGGTAGGTATGAATGCTGGGTGGTTAGGGGTATGTGATAGGAATGAATGCTGAGTGGGTATGAGTGCTTGGTGGTTAGGGGTATGGTATGAATGAATGCTGGGTGGGTATGAGTGCTTGGTGGTTAGGGGTATATAATAGGAATAAATGCTGGGTGGGTGTGAGTGCTTGGTGGTTAGGGGTATGGTATGAATGAATGCTGGGTGGGTATGAGTGCTTGGTCGTTAGGAGTATGAAGGAATGAATGCTGGGTGGACATAAGTGCTTGGTGGATAGAGGTATATCATAGGAATTAATGAATTCTTGTGGTTAGTGGTATGAAGGAATGAATGCTGGGTGGGTATGAGTACTTGGTGGTTAGGGGTATGTAATAGGAATGAATGCTGGGTGGGTGTGAGTGCTGGATGGTTAGGGGTATGGGATAGGTATGAAAGCTGGATGGGTTTGAATGCTTGGTGGTTAGGGGTATGTGATAGGAATGAATGCTATGTGGGTGTGAGTGCTGGATGGTTAGGGGTATGTGGTTGGTATGAATGCTTGGTGGTTAGGGGTATGTGGTAGGAATGAATGTTGGGTGGGTATGAGTGCTTGATGGCTAGGGGTATATGGTGGGTATGACTGGTGGTTAGGGGTATGTGTTAGGAATGAATGCTGGGTGGGTATGAGTGCTTGGTGGTTAGGGGTACATGGGTATGTATGCTGGGTGATTATGGGTGTGTGGTAGGTATGAATGCTGGCTGGGTATGCATGCTGGATTATTATGGGTGTGTGGTAGGTATGAATGCTTGCTTCTTAGGGATATGTAGATGGTAGGAATAAATGTTTGATGGGTATGAGTGGTTGGTGCTTAGGCATACCTCTCAACATTTCAAATGGCCAAAGAGGGACACTTTTGTTTTAGGGGTGTTACTGGGGGTGTGGCTGGTGGGCGGGGGTATTACCAATAATTTATAGGTGACTTCATGACCTACTGACAACTCTTTGTGTAATTTAACCCCTTAACGACTGGCTGTGCAGGCATGCGGCGGTCACTAAAGGACCACGGAGCATTTTTTTTGATGATCTGAATTAGGGCTCCCCGAACAGCGTGCTGCCGCGCGGGGAGCCCTGAAGTCCATGACGGCCATAGTACGTCATGGGTCATTCAGGCACTTTTTACCCATGACGTACCATGACAGTCAAGGGTCGTTAAGGGGTTAATAAATGATGTAGCGCAACAACAAAGTATTTTATTTACATAGACTAATTTATAAACACAAATACTGACGTTTAGACAATCATTAATGTGAGTTGTATTGCAGTGGAGCAATGTGATATACTTATATACACACCACAGTCTGATCTCCTAAAAAGAGGGACACTACTGCGGGAAAGAGGGACAGAGGGATTTGGGTCTCAAAGAGGGTCTGTCCCTCCTAAAGAGGGAAACTTGGTAGGTATGTGCTTAGAGATGTGTGATAAGAATAAATGCTGGGAAGCATATGATCATACCTGGGAACTTTTTCTTGTGGCCTCCCTGGAGGGGGAGGCCTGTGTTGCCATTGAGGGAGACAAATGATGCGATTTGTGTCAAAAGGGGGTGGGGCTTCAGAAAGTTTAAAAATATAGGCAAGTGTGCTGGGGAAGGAGGAGGAGACGTAGGCGGGGAGTGGGTGGAACAGATAGGGAAGGAGCACAAATGGGCAGAGTTTCATAAAGGGATAGTAATACTTCCTTTTAACTTTATTTTATTTTGTAGGCATTAAAAAACATGAAGAACGATATAGGTCTTATCTCTCAAACCTTTATGGTTTAAGAGATATTCACAAGCAAAGTTTCCCCTCCCGCCCCTTTTACCTAGTGTAAGCCATCTCTTCTCAGATGTGGAATCCAGTCCATAGACCAGACAGATAACAGAAGGGGACAATCTTCTTCCTATGAGAACAATGAAAGCCCTGCCCCTCTTGACAAGCTTTTCAGGTTTTATCTTAAATGAAGATTGTCCCTCTCTGCAATCTACCTGGGCACCTCCCTTCTGATCTGGCTGAGCAGTGTCACATCAGTAAAAGGGACGGGAGGGGGATACTTTGTCATTGAATTACTCTTGAACTATAACTCTGACAGTATTGAAATAACACTCTCCAAAGTCCAAATACTATGATGATTAATTAGAGCTGCTTTTATTATGAAACATTACTATCCCTTTAACCCTACAAGTGCCAAAGAAGAATCTGGCACTTGAAGGGTCAGCAAACTTTACAGCTCTCATCTCACTTATCTGATTCTTATCACATTCCCACTGACTGTGGATTTGCCTTCTGACTCCCCATGTTAATTCTAGAGATCATGGGGAGAGATGCACTAAGGAGTGCTAAAGAGGTGATAGTTGATAAAACGGAGATAACGTCTCCAGTGATATCACTTTTCCTCCTCCTATGTTATTATATGGAGCCTGTACGCTAAAATGTATCCAGCTTTGGCGATTATTAGTCATGTAAAAAGAAAGTAACCTTGCATATTGAGCACTCGTATAATTCACAATTTCACCTACCCTTATTAGATCACAAACAGATGAGGAAAGGATTTAAATAAAATCTAATTTTTATTAAAGTATTAAAAAGGCGAATTGGGAATAAGGATGAAAAATATTTAATGAAAAAAGAAAATAACTCATAATTGAATATACACTGTTAGACAATGCAAACAAATCGGTAAATATTCAGGTCCTAATCTAGGAAAAGAGCAACCGCCGTGTATAAATCTAATCTGAATGATAGACTAATCGTCTAGTATCTGCCAAACAGGCTGAGATGTGTGTCAATATAAAGGCGAGAAGTCTATACGTTCACTATCTGTGCTATTAGGTCAAAATATAAACACAGATATAAAACAACCTTTACATCAACTATATACGTGTATATAAAAAGCGAAAAAAAAAAAGAGGATCTAACTGATCTTGATAACGTGGATAGTTTGTAATCTATTAGTTATAATAGAACAAACCAGCCATCAATCTGATCCGATTTCACACTCTAAATCAGCTACGTGTCTCCACAAGATGATAGCGATAAAGTCGCCCTAAATAAAGTCTCTAATACAGGGACGTGCACAGATATTTTGGGGGGCAGGGGCTCAAATGAAAAAAATGGCACGTCTCATAATTATTTATTCAAAATATATATTTAAAAAAAAAGAAAATAATTTACATCTCAGGAGCCTGTAGGCACAGAAATCTGAAGCACCCCCCCATTGGCCATCTCCACTGGACACCTCCACAATGCTCCTAATCTCCACATTGCCCCCCATCATCTCCATATTGCCCTTACATTGTCCCCTGTCAGCTCCATATTGCCCCCATCATCTCAATATTGCCCTTACATTGTCCCCTGTCAGCTCCATATTACCCCCATCAGCTCCATATTGCCCCCATCAGCTCCAACTTACCCTCACATTGCCCCCTTCATCTCCATATTGCCCCCCATCAGCTCCATATTGCCATCAGCTCCAACTTACCCTCATGTACATTGCCCCATGATCTCTACATTGCCATCATCTCCATCTTGCCCCCCATCAGATCCATATTGCCCTATCATTTCCACATTGCCCCCCAGTGTCCGTTTCCTACCTCTTCCCTGGTGGTCCAGCGGCAGGAGAGGTCTGTATGTGCCTCCTTTGGCACAGACCTGTAGAGTGGGATCAAGAGTCAAGGAGGGGGACAAGGGGGATCAAAAGGGAGAGAAAAAGCCAAGGCAAAAGGAGGGAGCTGAAGAGGGGGAGAATGAAGTAAAAGCTGGGAATCAAGAGGGGAAGAAAGAGGCAAAAATTCTGACGCGCGTTTCACCTAGCGGCTTGTTCACAGTCGCAAGTCTGGCGATATTAGTGCAGAAGAATACAACAAGCAAACAAATAAATAAATGTGTAGGCAATTTGACTTTATGTATTTTGCCCTTGCAGAATATATAGTGTTAAAAGATCAGGTTTTACTCTTACTTTAAGCCTGGAGGAGACCAATAACATAATTATTTAATCTAAAACATTTGTATCTGTCTAAGGATTTCCCCAGCTATGCTTTTTTTGGAATCGGTTTTACAACCCAAACTTTCACGCATGATAGATTTTCATTCTGTGCCACAATACGATGTATCAATAAATCACGTTTTTACTGTCCTCCTGGGGATTTGCTGTGCGCTTTGGAGAACCTAGTTCTAAGTGTGACTGATACAGTGCAGTTTCCAAGAACACTCCGTAACATAAACCACATGCAGTGTTACTGTGCAGTACAGGTTTTATTGTGTATTGTTCTGTGACTGTGGACATACATTTTTTTTATATGTATCTTAAAATGCTAGTATATAATATAGTAATATGACATGGAAAAAAGCTCAATGTATATACATCTTTAAGCAGCTGCAACTTATTTTGAATGAGCAGTTTTCTAGCCAAAAAGTTGCGCGCGCAATCTCTCTCTCTCAAACACACATATACACAGTCTCACACACACAAACACAGCCAATGTATTACACACACACACCAGAGTCTCATACATATACATACAGTCTTTGTGTTGAGTGCATGCACACAGTCTCCCTCTTTCTCTCTGCCACAGTCTTTTTGTCACATACAGTCTCTTACACGCACACGTCTCACACACACACATACACAGTCTTTGTCACATACACAGTCTTACACGCACATGTCACACACACAGTCGTTTTGTCACATACACAGTCTTACACACACACACACACACACACACACACACACAGTCTTTTTGTCACATACACAGTCTTACACACACATGTCACACACACACACACACACACACACAGTCTTTTTGTCACATACACAGTCTCTTACACGCACACGTCTCACACACACACATACACAGTCTTTGTCACATACACAGTCTTACACGCACATGTCACACACACACACACACACACACACACACACACACAGTCTTTTTGTCATATACACAGTCTCTTACACGCACACGTCTCACACACACACACATACACAGTCTTTGTCACATACACAGTCTTACACGCACATGTCACACACACAGTCGTTTTCTCACATACACAGTCTTACACACACATGTCACACACACACACACAGTCTTTTTGTCACATACACAGTCTCTTACACGCACACGTCACACACACACAGTCTCTCTCTCATACACACACGCAGTCTTTTTGTCACATACACAGTCTGTCTCTCACACACACACACACACACACACACACAGTCTCTCTCTCTCTCATATACACACACACAGTCTTTGTTTTGTGCGCACTCTCTCTCTCACATACCGTATCTCTCTCTCTCACACAAACACAGTCTTTTTGTCACATACACAGTCTGTCTTACACGCACACGTCACACATGCGCACACACACACACACAGTCTTTGTCTTGTGTTCACATTCTCTCTCTCTCTCTCTCACACACACACACACACACCATATCTCTCTCTCTTTCTCATACACACAGACACACACACACAAACACACACACACACACACACACACACACACACACACACACACACACACACACACACACACACACACAGTCTCTCTCTCTCTCTCCCTCTCATATACACACACACAGTCTTTGTCTTGTGAGCACGCTCTCTCTCTCACACACACACCGTATCTCTCTCCCTCTCATATACACACACAGTCTTTGTCTTGTGAGCACGCTCTCTCGCTCTCTCTCTCACACACACACCGTATCTCTCTCTTTCTCACATGCACATAGTCTCTCACTCACTCTTTGGCACACAGTGCTTCTCTCACACATACACAGACACATTTCCCTGGCAATCAAATGATAATGAAGTAACCATTCAGGTATTCATATAGTTAAGGATGAGAGTCCCTAATAAATGGAAGTCCAACAGCTGACCATACTGCTGAGTAAAACAAGGGTGCTTCCATATGGACGTTTAATTCAAAAGGTATTGAAGCTCAAACTTGCATTTTTGGCGTATAATAACTACATGGCCTGACATTTTACAGTGGCGGCACTGAAAATCTCTTTCAACAGTGTTTATTATTAACCAAGACAACTGTAGCACCCCAAGGGTAAATAGGTAATAGGGGAATCGGGAATAGGGGAATCCAGCAGTGGACCCCTTGCTCCTGGTGCCTACTCCTCACTGACTAGGCCCAACAATGCTGAAACGTATATTTGGGGTTTGCTGCTTCTCTTATTTAGAGATTAATTTCCTGACACTTCATGGCTGGACTGCTGAGTGGACATGAGCAGAATGATGTCCTTTAGGATATTTCTTCAGTGAAAGGCACTAGGGGGCTAAAGGCGACTGCACCCTGGGTATTACACCACTCCTAGAGAGCATGCAATTACTAGCTCGTTTCTAGTCAAGCGTCCCTGACTCCCACTTTACTGTAGCAATCTCGCTGCTCTAAGATGTCAGGGCATGGAAGTACTGTATTAAGAGAAAAGGCAATTTTAAGCTGAAATAACTTTTGAATGAACCATCTCATAGCAATTTTACTGAAAAGGAAAAGGCCTAAAAGATAAATATTTCAAAACTGTTACTCTAAGGGCAGTATGTTCAAAAGAAAAGTGGAAGAATTCAGGGGCAAACCATTTGCACTGTAGGGGAGAACTAAAAAATTCCCAGTTTTTCAATGGGGAGTTTAACCCCTTGAATGCAAGAATGGCCTCCAACGCATTGCATGGAGTTATATAAAATGCCTGCAAAATGTAGGTGCCAAAAGCAGTGGCATAACAATAGGGGTAGCAACTGCGACCAGGCCCGTCACTCCAGGGGGCCAGCCTCCCTCTGCCCGATGCCTGCAAGCTGAGGTCTGTGCTGCCTTTGGCACAGACCTCCATTACCAGCTGAGCTCCCTCTCTGTCCCGAAGGCGGCACACCAGGGAGGTAGGAGATGGACACTGGGGGTAATTGTGTTGGCAGTGTGGAGGCAGACAATGGGGGCAATGTGGAGATGGACATTACGGGCAATGTGGAGATGGACATTACGGGCAATGTGGAGATGGACATTACGGGCAATGTGGAGATGGACATTACGGGCAATGTGGAGATGGACATTACGGGCAATGTGGAGATGGACGTTGGGCTGGAAGTGTGGTTGGGGGGGGCATGGCAATTTTTGCACCAGGGCCCAGTGGCTTCTAGTTACGCCTCTGGCCAAAAGACAAATTTTGGGAGCTCCCAGGCACCTTTTGGATTTTTCCATCCCTGCCACCGGGAACAAATAAATATTTCTAGTGATGTAACCCTTTGAGTGCCAGTGGGGTATGCACTGGGTTACGGGTTAAATGTGGCTTCACAATTGCATCCTCAGGGTTCGCCGTGCGTCGTACAGCTGCGCTGCATCCCCGGAACTCTGTGACGTGCCAGGACCGTCACCAGTCAACTGCAACACATTGCTTCTCGACATACTGACCCGTAGTGTGTATTTCTAGCTAACTATCAACTTTGAGTTATAAAAGGGTGTGCAATGCACAACCGTCTTGCACTCAAATGGTTAACTACAGCAAAATAACGCTGTATGATAGGGGTATCATTGGACTTCCAGGTGTTGGGGACTACAGCTTACATCATCCCAGCCAAAAACAATATGATGTACTTGGCTTGCTGAATGCTGTAAAGTGGAGCATATGCCTCTGGCCACACGTGCTGTAAAAATAAGACCTCTTTGGCACTCAAAATTAAAATGGCACCTCGTTAGCGCCTGGGTGTTACATTAACATTCACAGGGCTCATATTAACTTTTACATCATTTCAGGACAGAGCAAGGAGGCTGTTTGATGGTCAGAGACAGATTTTTGAACTAACTGAATAGAAATGGGAGAGAGAGAGAAAAGACAGACACCTCTCTCTTCCTCTCTGCAACAAGTAAAAGCTCAAGACAAAACAAAAAACAAGAGAGAAATAAAACCCAATCTAAGCGTAGTAATCCTATATAATAATTCGCTAGGATGTTTGTCAGAAGCAGTCATGCGCAGTAGACTGCCTGAATGCACAGAATGCTGGGAGTTCTGTGCTGGGAGCATTCTGTGCGGAATGCTGGGAGTTCTGTGCTGGGAGCATTCTGTGTGGAATGCTGGGAGTTCTGTGCTGGGAGCATTCTGTGCGGAATTCTGGGAGTTCTGTGCTGGGAGCATTCTGTGCGGAATGCTGGGAGTTCTGTGCTGGGAGCATTCTGTGCGGAATGCTAGGAGTTCTGTGCTGGGAGCATTCTGTGCGGAATGCTGGGAGTTCTGTGCTGGGAGCATTCTGTGCAGAATGCTGGGAGTTCTGTGCTGGGAGCATTCTGTGCGGAATGCTAGGAGCATTCTGAGAGCATTCTGTGCTATTGGGCAGTCTTTACAGTGCATGACTGCGTCGGTGTCAGGACACAGAGCAGTACTTAACATCACCTGGACCTTGGCCCGTGTACACGGGCTTTTACACTACTTTAATGATAAAAGAATAAAAACAAAAATCAGTTGTTGCGCTCACATTTTGCCTATCTCGGGCTTTATACACATAAGAGGTCCTATCCTCTTAACAGCCTTCGAACTGCGTCCCTTGTACCTTCCTTCTGCGACTTCCTTGTTGTAGTAGCAGTAATAAGCTGGAAACCATCCACTCAATTGGTCCTGATGTGATGGAATGTACACAATCCGGGCTAGAGTTCAAAAACAGTCCCAAAAGAATAATCCAAATAATGGTAGAACCCTAGGATGTATATCGGGACTGTGGTTAATGTAACCGGTAATATTGTGTGCTAACAGCACTGATCAGGACTCAAAACCTCGTGGCCTTAGGCCAATGCTGTACCGGATAGTTTGTGAAATCAGCTATTGGGAAGGGGAGGGAACCTCTCAGGGGGCATAGGAGGGAACAATCAAGTGAGTGCCGTAACCGGGATAACCCAACACGTGTTGTGGAGTTAGTGCACCAGGTCCACAGGGGTATAGAATTTTATATCTCTTTCTAAGCTCACTGTTTAAATTGGCAATGAGTTGATACCCCCTCTGGTATTCAAAGGTTTAGTGCCATGTATGAAACAAGATGCAGAAGCATACCTTTCTTGTCCCAATGTTCCGGAGGTGCATTAAGGTCTGGGGCGGGCGTGTCTAAACGATGCATTTTGTGTCATAAGATAGGCAGGGCTTGACTTGAATGTAGAGGGAGCATCCCTGGGAAATCTCTTCTGTGGAGTCCCAAGAGAGGGCTAATGGGATGTTACTGGGCATGTGTAAATTATGAGAATTGCATCATAAAAACTGGGTGGGGCTTAATTGGGTGGGTGGGATTTAATCACGGTTTGGCAGGGAAGTGGGACAAACAGGGTGGGAAGAAGGACCAATGCATAAGAAGTGGGCAGAGTTACCCAGGAAAGTCAAGACAGCCAGAGAATCGGCCTCTGTCCCCAGAGACCCCATAATTAACTAAAAAAACAAAAAAACTGAGTCTTCAGGACAGATATGGAGAGTTCCTAGGTAGGGGAGGAAGGAGGTGGAGTTTGCCCTTTAAAATGAATGGCAGTGATGTGGGCGGAGTTGCAAGGGAACTGTGTCCTATATAAAAAAAACTCTGTATCAGAGCCAGACAATTCCCACACAGTAATTATATATCTACCTGATTGCTATATAATGGACTCCTACCTAGATAACTCCTTCTGTTACACACAGATATATCTGACTGCTATATTATGGACTCCTACCTAAGTAAGTCCTGTTACACACAGTGATTGTATCCATACACCTGACTGCTGTATGCTGGACTGCTACCTATATATGTCCTTGTGTTGCATACAGTATTATGTAGATACACCTGACTGCTGTGTGATGGACTCCTACCTACGTAAGTGCTTCTGTTACACACAGTAATTATATACATACACCTGACTGCTGTGTGATGGACTCCTACCTAGGTAAGTGCTTCTGTTACACACAGTAATTATATAGATACTCCTGACTGCTGTATGATGGACTCCTACCTAGGTAAGTGCTTCTGTTACACACAGTAATTATATAGATACACCTGACTTGTGTATGATGGACTCCTATCTAGGTAAGTGTTTCTGTTACACACAGTAATTATATAGATACACCTGACTGCTGTGTGATGGACTCCTAGCTAGGTAAGTGTTTCTGTTACACACAGTAATTATATAGATACACCTGACTGCTGTGTGATGGACTCCTACCTAAGTAAGTCCTGTTACACACAGTGATTGTATACATATACCTGACTGCTGTATGCTGGACTGCTACCTATATATGTCCTTGTGTTGCATACAGTATTATATAGATATACTGGACTTCTGTATTATTAACATCAACATGTTACAATGTTTATTATCAACCTAGGTGACTCCATATGTTAAACTTAATCAAGATATAGCGAAAACTGACTGCTGTATGATAGACTCCTGTCTAGGTAAGACATTTGCTCAAAAAAGCAAATTGATGTGTTGTTGACACAGCATTCCAGGTATTATCTATGGGAGTTATTTATTAGTTTGTGTCGGCGCCTTTCACGTAGGACAGATACTCTAATTGATTTGAAATGGAAATTTCCGTGCAGTTTTTGGCCCTGCCGTAGGTTTAGTTAATATGTACCAACATTTTTCAGGCTCCGATCTCCCATACCCTTCCAAATCTTACTTTGGACCTTCATAATGATTGAGATAATGATGCGATTTACCCATTCAGATTATTTTCTGCTCTTCCAAACATTTGTGTTCAGTATTTATTTTGTGTTACGTTGGAACACACTTTTAAGACTTTGTATGAACAGTTGTTTGTGTAGTTATGCAATCTTTCTGAGGTCACATTAGGACGTGCTCATGGAAGAATGCTCTTGTCTGTATGGAAGCCTTGTGTTGGTGACACTGTCCCTTGTAGAAGACTCATTAAAGGGATAGTAATACTTCGTTTTAACTTTATTTTATTTTGTAGGCATTAAAAAAACATGAAGAACGATATAAGTCTTATCTCTCAAACCTTTATGGTTTAAGAGATATTCACAAGCAAAGTATCCCCCCCCGTTCAGCCAGATCAGAAGGGAGGTGCCCAGGTAGACTGCAGAGAGGGACAATCTTCAATTAAGATAAGGGAAAAAGCTGAAAAACTTGTCAAGGGGGGCAGGGCTTTCATTGTGCTCATAGGAAGAAGATTGTCCCCTGCTGTTATCTGTCTGGTCTATGGACTGGATTCCACATCTGAGAAGAGATGGCTTACACTAGGTAAAAGGGGCGGGAGGGGAAACTTTACTTGTGAATATCTCTCAAATCATAAAGGTTTTAGAGATAAGACTTATATCGTTCTTCATGTTTTTTTAATGCCTACAAAATAAAATAAAGTTAAAACGAAGTATTACTATCCCTTTAAATCTGAACTTTCATGCATATTAATGTGCCCCACAGATCATTTTTAACATAGTGTTAAGCATATCCATACTTTTATTATCCTTTAGTAAGTCCGGCATCTTGAGGTAGAGGAATCTATGTGTGCCAGCGCTGTCTGTCCCTTTCTGTACCTTAAGGTACAATGCAACTCCCCCTTGCCAATCATAGAGGAGACAGGGAAGGACAGCGCAGGTGCACAGATGCCTCTTCACCAAGATGTCTGCACTGTAGTCTGCCGGTGAGTCTCCGAAGAAGTTACATTATTAAATAATGCCGGACTTACTAAGGATATTTAAAAGTATGGATATGCTTAATGCTATGTTAAAAATTATTTGGGGGGCACATTAATATGTATGAAAGTTACGCTTTAAAGCGGAACTAACACCCCTACAAGATGTAGCCTCAATTAGAGGGCTACAATCCGTGATAACTCGCTGTGTAATTATTTTTTTTAAACGTGTTATTAAAGAGTAATCCGTTATTTCCAAAAAGTACCTGGTGACGTCTTCCCCCCAGAAAAGCGCATTGCGCTGGTTGCAGGCACACTTTGTAGACCATTCTGATGAAGTATTTCTTTTTACATTGCACTATTTTGGCTCTGCTGAAGAGACGCTTGTCCTGGGACCAGGATATCCTGCCGACAGCCTACAGCTGACGTCAGGGAAAGCGGAGGGAGGAACTTTAGTCTTCTATATCTCTCAAACCATAAAGGTGTGAGAGATGGGACTGGGATTGTTTAGTTTAATTTTTTAATAGCTGCAATATGACCTTGTTTTTAATCTATAGACATTACTAAACGTTTAAGGTCTGTGTAATCCCTGACGCAGAATTGTGGAAATATCACTATAGTCCAGAAATTACAGATATAATGCACCAAATAAATATAATGAATGCTGTATGAAGAGCTCATACCTATTTACATTACTGTGTTCAATTAAGAGACGCTTATTTCCAAGTTAAATTTCCTGTTTTAATAGGCAAAAGATTTTTCAAGTGACGTGTGCACTTTAAAAAGAAGTTGCTGTCATCTACAAAGCTATGCGTTAGAGATGCATTGTGCACCTCTCTGGCAAACCTACTATATAAGTAAAAAATTCCTGTTAGTTAAAACAATAGTACTCTTACCACTGCAAGACTCTTAATTCAAAAGGTTAAATATTTGTTGATTCACACGTGATATGCAGACTTGCAATACTTCTATCTGATGTGGTTCTGCTTTGATGAGCAACTATATTGTTTATGATGGATCTAGGCCATGGAATTTGCAGGAATAGTTAACAAAGATGTGAACTGTAGGGATCATGGGATCAATTGTTTGGCCTGTTTACCTGATTCTAGTTGATGAATAATGAAATTCAATTGACCTTTTCAATACTATAGGACTATCTCCACTGCATACCTCATTGTAATATTTTAAAGGGTTAGTAATGCTCATATTTAAGTTTATTCAGAATTGTAGATGTTAAAGCGGAACTACAACCCATCTTAAACTTTGAGGAAAATAATTACCCATCTGGCGACTAGCTGCTCAGTAGTGCTAGTCGCCCGAATAATTACCTGGTTAATGAAAATGACGCCCTGCTCCAGGGCTGACGGGCAGTAAAAAGCACAGGCATCTTCCATAGTGACATCTGCGCGCCTGCGCTGTCAGTCCCAGTCCGCTCTAGGAGGCGTTGCAAGGAGCCGTTCGGCTCCAAAAGGGACTGACGGCGCAGACGTCACTGTGGAAAGATGTCTGCGCTCTTTACTGCCTGTCAGCCCCGGAGCAGGGTATAATTCTCATTAACCAGGTAATTATTCTGGCAACTAGCGCAACTGATCAGCTAGTCGCCAGATGCTTAATTATTTGCTACAAAGTTTAAGATGGATGGTAGTTCCGCTTTAAAAAAAAATAAAGTATATGGAGAAAGTAACACCTCTCAAATCTTTATGGTTTGAGAGATATTCGCCACTAAAGTTCCCCCCTCTCTCATGCCAGCTGTGCAACTCGAGGCGGCTCTTCAGCAGAGCCCAAATAGCTATCTTTAAAAATAACTACTTCATCGGAATGGTCTACAAAGTGTGTTTGCAAACCAGGCACACTTTGTAGACCATTCCAATTAAGTAATTATTTTTAAAGATAGCTATTTCGGCTCTGCTGAAGAGCCGCCGGCTCGTCCCAGGACCGGGATCTCCTGCTGTCAGTAGAGCGCTGACGTCAGGAGAAGGGGAGGGAGGGGGCAACTTTAGCGGCGAATATCTCTCAAACCATAAAGGTTTGAGAGATGGGGCTTTCTCCAGATACTTTATTTTTTTAACATCTATAATACTGAATAAACTTAAATATGGGCATTACTAACCCTTTAAGGGTTAAACGAAATGTAAAAACAAGCTTATGTTAAAACATTTAATAAAAAATAAAGGGCAATTTTCATGTTTTTACTAAGTCTTCCCCTATTGGAGCAAAAGCTCAGGATTTAATTGAGCAGCCTCCTATCAGCCATATGAGACGGTCAGAAAACTGACACCCCCTCCCCCCATCCTGCAGGTATCAGGCTGGAATGCAACTCGTAAGGATATTGCTTATAGGCGTTAACATTGCGGGTTGTTCATGCAGACTCTGTAGCTCTCAAATGTCAGGCTTGGAAGCCCTTCACTAGAGCCAATGGGGAGCTGCATGGCAGCCCAGCAAGATTAAGTCTTCTCTCGCTGGACCAATGAGGGAGCTCAGGAAGGCTCCTGTTGTCACTTTTCTCGACTTCTCTAACAGGCATGCTCCCAGGGGAAAAGGTCTGCCAACAGGGCACTATCCATGTGATGGTTGCCTTTAATCCTTTTAATGCCAAAAGGGTGCAAGACTGTTGGATCCCGGATTTTCATTGCATGTGGTGCCACATTTGTGCAGACTATCTCGTGTACACCGAATGGAATTGGTGAGATAACTCCACAAACGCATTTGTCCGCTTTGGTTATCCGCTCAGGTGACCATCTGAATATGCGAGTACCATCTATTTCATTTATAATCTGTTTATACATACTTTATTACTAGTGATGAGCGAGCACCCCAATGCTCGGGTGTTCGGGTGCTCTGACCGAGCGCCCCCGGAGGCTCGAGTGCTCGGCCGAGCACCCGAGCCCCATTGAAGTCAATGGGAGGACTCGAGCATTACACCAGGCACCCCCTGCTCTGATGAGGGGAGGGTGCCTGGTCCATAGGAAAAGGGCAGAAAATGATGGAAACACCACAGAAATGGTTCAGGGACAGCATAGGGAGGATGTCTGGATGCATCTTGGACTCCAACATCGCTGCTGGGAACGATCTTTCGCCCGTAGTACGCAATTTTTACAGACTGACCGTAAAACACACAAAAAGGAAGATAAAAACGACTTTAGGCGAAAAATTGTTACCAAACAGTATTTGCTGTATATTTACTTGTATATCATCTGCAAATTCTGCAAAAAATTTCATCGATTTTTCGGAACTGGGGCCATGATTAAGAGGGAAACGTGCGCAGAGGCAAATTCTCCCAAAAATTTCCTTGATTTTTCTGAACTGAGGCCATGATTAAGAGGGAAACGTGCGCAGAGGCAAATTCTCCCAAAAATTTCCTTGATTTTTCTGAACTGAGGCCATGATTAAGAGGGAAACGTGCGCAGAGGCAAATTCTCCCAAAAATTTCCTTGATTTTTCTGAACTGAGGCCATGATTAAGAGGGAAACGTGCGCAGAGGCAAATTCTCCCAAAAATTTCCTTGATTTTTCTGAACTGAGGCCATGATTAAGAGGGAAACGTGCGCAGAGCCAAATTCTCCCAAAAATTTCCTCGATTTTTCTGAACTGGGGCCATGATTAAGAGGGAAACGTGCGCTGAGCCGACCATCTAAAACATTATGGGTGATGGTCTGCTGCGGAGCTGACCATCCTAAACATTATATGCGAAGGCCCGCTAGTGAGCTGACGCTATAAAACTGTCACGGTTTATTATGACTCTCAGACACAAGTTTAGGTAAAAAAAATCAATTTTATTGAAATAATAAATGATAACTTAGGATGGCAATAACATACATATATATATATATATATACAGAATATAGCACAGACAGAAGGCAGACTCTACCGGTCCTGTCAATATACCGGACAGGACAGTCTTTAGGCTCTACCGGCCTTGCCAATACCGGGTAAGGCAACCTGCAGATGGAATAGCATAACGGTTTTACCGGCCTTACCAAATTACCGGGCAAGGCAGCCTCAATAGATACACAATGTAGGCTCTACCGGCCCTGCCAATACCGGGTAAGGCAACCTCAGATGGAATGTGGCAAAAGGTTCTACCGGCCTTACCAATACCGGGCAGGGCAGCCCAGAGATAATAGCAGCAGTCAGATGGAACTGGCAAATTAGCAGAATCGTTAAGCAGCAAGGCTTTGGAGCAAACCAGCGTCCGCACGCTGGAAACAACACTGAATAGTATAGCCGTTAGGCTTAGCGAGCAAACCAGTGACCGCACACTGGAGTAACAAGCGAGTAGTATAGCCGCAAGGCTTAGGAGCAAACCAGCGTCCGCACGCTGGGACCAACACAGATTTGTATAGCTGATAGGCTTTGGAGCAAACCAGTGACCGCACACTGGTGTAACAAGCGAGTTTGTATAGCCGCAAGGCTTAGGAGCAAACCAGCGTCCGCACGCTGGAACCAACACAGATTTGTATAGCTGAAAGGCTTTGGAGCAAACCAGTGACCGCACACTGGTGTAACAAGCGAGTTTGTATAGCCGCAAGGCTTAGGAGCAAACCAGCGTCCGCACGCTGGGACCAACACAGATTTGTATAGCTGAAAGGCTTTGGAGCAAACCAGTGACCGCACACTGGTGTAACAAGTGAGTTTGTATAGCCGCAAGGCTTAGGAGCAAACCAGCGTCCGCACGCTGGGACCAACACAGAATTGTATAGCTGATAGGCTTTGGAGCAAACCAGTGACCGCACACTGGTGTAACAAGCGAGTTTGTATAGCCGCAAGGCTTAGGAGCAAACCAGCGTCCGCACGCTGGGACCAACACAGATTTGTATAGCTGATAGGCTTTGGAGCAAACCAGTGACCGCACACTGGTGTAACAAGCTAGTTTGTATGGCCGCAAGGCTTGGGAGCAAACCAGCGTCCGCACGCTGGGACCAACACGGAATTGTAGCAATGTCACCAACGCGACCAGGCAGAAGGTCGCCAGGATACTGAAGACAGGTGATGAGATGACAGGAACCAGCAACGATCAGTCAGGTCAGAAAACAGCAGAGAAGTTCAGCAGGAACTGCAACACCAGAGACTAGGCCGGAACCAGGACTGGAAGTACTTCAGCAGGCAGGAAACACTGGAACAGTAGAGATCAGGAACTCAGGAACACATGAGATCAGGAACTCAGGAACACTGGAACAGAGGCCCAGCTATCACTAGCATAGTGATAGCAAGAAGGTCAGAAACAACACGAAAGGGCACTCAAAGGGTGCCCAATCCAGGTTTAAATAGTCAATAAGAGGCGGGCTATCTGCAGACAGCCAATAGAAGCCCCCTACTGGTGACAGACAAGTAACTGCAGCAAATCACGGGCACCGTGATAGTACCCCCCCTTTCAAAGACCCCCTCTCCTAGAATAGGGTTTAGGTTTCTGCGGGTAATTGGCATGAAAGGCCCTAGTTAACCTAGGTGCATGAAGGTCCGTACTATCCACCCATGATCGATCCTCAGGACCATACCCTTTCCAATGTACCAGGTACTGTACCCTTCCTCTAAGCCTACGGGAATCAATAATGCTCTGAACCTCGTACTCCTCCTGGCCCTCGACCTCAACAGGTCCTGGCACCACAGGTGTGGTAGTATAGCGATTGCAAACCAGAGGCTTAAGAAGGGACACATGGAACACATTATGGATACGCATGGATGCAGGTAGGTCTAGTGCATAGGAGACAGGGTTAATTTTGCGAATAACTCTGTATGGACCAATAAACCGAGGAGCCAACTTATTAGACGGAACCTGCAGCTTGAGATTTCTGGAGGAAAGCCATACTCTATCCCCAACCTGAAAGGAAACCGCTGGAAGCCTTCTGCGATTAGCATGGCGCTGATGACGCTGAAATGACTGACCAAGTGCCCTCTGAACTTGTGCCCATGTGGAACGGAGTTGCTCGATATGCTCATCCAGAGCTGGAATCTGTTGCGTCTGAAATGAGTCTGGAAGCAAACAGGGCTGGAACCCATAATTAATCAGAAACGGAGAGCTCCCAGATGAAGAATTGACCGCACAGTTCCTGGCGAACTCTGCCCAAGGCAACAAGTCGGACCAGTTATCATGATGGTCAGTAACGAAACAACGGAGAAATTGTTCCAAGCCCTGATTAGCTCGTTCAGCGGCTCCATTGGTCTGGGGATGGTAGGCAGAGGAGAAGGACAGCTGTATGCCCATCTGTTGGCAAAATGCCCTCCAAAATCTAGACACAAACTGGCTCCCCCTGTCAGACACCAGTACCCTAGGCACTCCATGCAACCGGAATACTTCTCTGGCGAACACCATTGCCAATTCCTTCGCTGAAGGAAGACCACGGAGGGGCACGAAATGAGCCATTTTAGAAAACCTGTCCACCACCATGAATATAAAGGAGTACCCCTTCGACATAGGCAACTCTCCCATAAAATCAATGGAAACATGAGACCAGGGGCGTTCGCCATTAGGCACCGGTTGAAGCAAGCCCACAGGGAGATGTCTCGGGGTCTTAGCGCGGGCGCAGGTGGCACAGGCATTCGTAAATTCGGCACAATCGTTTCTCATGGAAGGCCACCAAAATAACTGAGAAAGGGACCATAACAATTGGTCTCTACCAATATGTCCCGCAGCCTTAGAGGAATGGTAGGTTTCGAGCAGCCTAGTACGAAATGATTCAGCGACAAAACATTTGCCCACTGGGGTTTCATGGGGAGCGGACCCCTGAGAGGCCAGGATCTCCTCCCCTAGAGGAGAAGTGATACTCGTGCGTATAGTAGCCAGTATTCTATCAGGTTGGATGATAGGAGCTGGTGCTTCCACTCTGTCACTGTCGGCCTCAAATTGTCTTGACAGTGCATCAGCCCTGATATTTTTTGACCCTGGTAAATATGATACAATGAAATTAAATCGAGACAGGAACAGTGCCCACCTGGCCTGACGAGAGGACAATCTCTTGGCCTCCGAGAGATAGGTCAGATTCTTATGATCTGTTAGGATTAAGACAGGATTCTTAGTACCTTCAAGCAAATGACGCCATTCCTTAAGAGCAAGGATAATGGCCAATAATTCTCTGTCACCTATCTCATAGTGGCTTTGAGTGACAGTCAACTTTTTAGAGAAAAACCCACAAGGTCTGAGAGTTCCACCTTTCTCGTGTCGCTGCGAAAGTACTGCCCCGACCCCAATATCTGAGGCATCAACCTCTAACGTAAATGGAAGTAAAGGATTGGGGTGGGATAACACAGGAGCCGCAGCAAATGCCAGCTTCAAATTCTCAAAGGCTTTCTCAGCAGATACCGGCCAACAAGAAGGATTAGCACCCTTGTGCGTAAGATCGGACAGAGGTTTGACAATGGAAGAAAAGTTCTTAATAAACCTCCTATAATAATTAGCGAAACCCAGGAAACGCTGTATGGCTTTAAGACCCTTGGGTTTTGGCCATTGTAGGACAGCTGACAACTTTTCTTTGTCCATGGCAATGCCATCATTGCCAATTATGAACCCCAAGAATGGCACACTGGTTCTATGAAACTCACATTTTTCCATTTTACAAAATAATTTGTTCTCACGGAGTCGTAGCAATACTGCGGATACATCTTTGATGTGCTGTGCCATGTTTTGGGAGTAAATCAGTATATCGTCGAGGTACACCACAACACATGTCTGTAACATATCTCTCAGAACATCATTTATCAGTTCCTGGAAAACTGCGGGTGCATTACACAGCCCAAAAGGCATTACTAGATACTCGTAGTGCCCAGCTCGAGTATTAAAGGCAGTTTTCCACTCATCACCTGCTCGAATGCGAACCAGATTGTAAGCGGCCCGTAGGTCCAACTTGGTAAATATCGAAGCGCCCTTAAGCCTGTCAAAAAGCTCGGTGATGAGTGGTATTGGGTATGCGTTTTTTGCCATTAGTTTATTCAAGCCCCGGTAGTCAATGCATGGTCGTAATTCGCCATTTTTCTTTTTTACAAAAAAGAACCCAGCCCCAGCTGGAGAGGTAGATTTACGTATGATCCCTCTAGCAAGGGCATCAGAAATGTAATCCTCCATAGCCTTATTTTCATCACAAGATAATGGATAAGTGCGTCCTTTCGGAGGTACTGCACCAGGCTGCAATTCAATGCAACAATCATAAGGTCTATGCTGGGGTAGCATACTAGCCTCTCCTTTGCTAAAAACATCGCCAAACTGTTGGTACACATCCGGCATAGCAGAGGAGGTGCACATGACCTTAATAGGCTGGATGACGCACTTGTCCATACAAAACTGGGACCAAGCAGCAATTTCACACTTTTTCCAATCGAATTGTGGGTTATGTAACTGTAACCACGGAAATCCCAATATCACCGCATGGTGCGGGGAATTAATCAGTTGAAACTGCTGCTCTTCTCTGTGAAGTGCCCCAATAGTCATAGACATTGGCATAGTTTCAAATATAACCTGAGGCGGTTCTAAGGGTCTACCATCAATCGCTTCAATAGTCAAGGGGTTTTCTCTTTCAATGCGTGGAACTCCGTGCAATTCAGCAAAGGTATTATCCATAAAATACCCTGCTGCACCGGAGTCAACCAAGGCCAAAACCTCCACAGAGCGTTGTGCCCAAGACAATACCACCTGTATGGTGGGTTTCATTATGCCCGACACTGGGGACGATTGTACACCACCTAGGGCCTGTCCCCCAAGATACCCTAGGTGTGTGCGTTTCCCGGACGTACCGGACAGGAATTTAGCAAGTGCCCTTTTTTACCGCAGTATAAACATAACCCTTGTTTTTTGCGATATAGTCTCTCTGCCTTGGATAGTCTAGTGAAGCCTATTTCCATAGGTTCACTTGTTTCCCGTACTGGTTCACTAGACTTCAATGCCAAGGGAGGGATGGGTGGGCAAAACATGCTACTAGGCTCATTATTTTTTGACCGTAACTTACGATCTCTGGCAATTGATCTCTCACGTATTCTGGAGTCAATTATCATAACATACTCAATGTAATCATCTAGATCAATAGGTAGATCTTTAGCAGCGATTTCGTCTTTAATGTGGTCATTCAGGCCTTGAGAGAAGGCTGCCAATAATGCCTCGTTATTCCAACCTACCTCTGCTGCCAATGTGCGGAATTCGATGGCATAGTCGCCCACTGTACGCCTGCCCTGTTGTATCTCCATAAGGCGTTTGGCAGCAGAGGTGGTTCTACCAGGAGGCTCAAACACTCTTCGAAAGGAACGCACAAATTCACTAAAGTTCTTAGTACAAGGTTTAGCATTCTCCCACAAGGGGTTAGCCCAAGCCAATGCTCTGCCAGTGAGCAGTGATATTGTGAACCCCACTTTACTACGATCATTGGGAAATGCGTGTGCCGTCAATTCCATAAAGATTTCGAGTTGATTGATGAACCCTCTGCAGAGACTAGGGTCACCATCATATCTTAGCGGCAAGGGTGCAGAAGCCGTTAACCCTTTAACAGTACCCCCTAGGGGTCTGGTATCACTTTCCGGTGTCTGACTTGGCGAGACCACCGGGCTAGAGCTAGATTGGTCAGCAGGTACCGTGCGTTCAAGGATCGTTTGAATTGCAACTGCCAACTGATCCAAACGTTGCTCGAGCACATCCATCCTCCAATGGATATTCTGTGCGTTACCTTCACCCTTGCTGTCTGAGGTCATGGCCCTTTCGTACTGTCACGGTTTATTATGACTCTCAGACACAAGTTTAGGTAAAAAAAATCAATTTTATTGAAATAATAAATGATAACTTAGGATGGCAATAACATACATATATATATATATATACAGAATATAGCACAGACAGAAGGCAGACTCTACCGGTCCTGTCAATATACCGGACAGGACAGTCTTTAGGCTCTACCGGCCTTGCCAATACCGGGTAAGGCAACCTGCAGATGGAATAGCATAACGGTTTTACCGGCCTTACCAAATTACCGGGCAAGGCAGCCTCAATAGATACACAATGTAGGCTCTACCGGCCCTGCCAATACCGGGTAAGGCAACCTCAGATGGAATGTGGCAAAAGGTTCTACCGGCCTTACCAATACCGGGCAGGGCAGCCCAGAGATAATAGCAGCAGTCAGATGGAACTGGCAAATTAGCAGAATCGTTAAGCAGCAAGGCTTTGGAGCAAACCAGCGTCCGCACGCTGGAAACAACACTGAATAGTATAGCCGTTAGGCTTAGCGAGCAAACCAGTGACCGCACACTGGAGTAACAAGCGAGTAGTATAGCCGCAAGGCTTAGGAGCAAACCAGCGTCCACACGCTGGGACCAACACAGATTTGTATAGCTGATAGGCTTTGGAGCAAACCAGTGACCGCACACTGGTGTAACAAGCGAGTTTGTATAGCCGCAAGGCTTAGGAGCAAACCAGCGTCCGCACGCTGGAACCAACACAGATTTGTATAGCTGAAAGGCTTTGGAGCAAACCAGTGACCGCACACTGGTGTAACAAGCGAGTTTGTATAGCCGCAAGGCTTAGGAGCAAACCAGCGTCCGCACGCTGGGACCAACACAGATTTGTATAGCTGAAAGGCTTTGGAGCAAACCAGTGACCGCACACTGGTGTAACAAGTGAGTTTGTATAGCCGCAAGGCTTAGGAGCAAACCAGCGTCCGCACGCTGGGACCAACACAGAATTGTATAGCTGATAGGCTTTGGAGCAAACCAGTGACCGCACACTGGTGTAACAAGCGAGTTTGTATAGCCGCAAGGCTTAGGAGCAAACCAGCGTCCGCACGCTGGGACCAACACAGATTTGTATAGCTGATAGGCTTTGGAGCAAACCAGTGACCGCACACTGGTGTAACAAGCTAGTTTGTATAGCCGCAAGGCTTGGGAGCAAACCAGCGTCCGCACGCTGGGACCAACACGGAATTGTAGCAATGTCACCAACGCGACCAGGCAGAAGGTCGCCAGGATACTGAAGACAGGTGATGAGATGACAGGAACCAGCAACGATCAGTCAGGTCAGAAAACAGCAGAGAAGTTCAGCAGGAACTGCAACACCAGAGACTAGGCCGGAACCAGGACTGGAAGTACTTCAGCAGGCAGGAAACACTGGAACAGTAGAGATCAGGAACTCAGGAACACATGAGATCAGGAACTCAGGAACACTGGAACAGAGGCCCAGCTATCACTAGCATAGTGATAGCAAGAAGGTCAGAAACAACACGAAAGGGCACTCAAAGGGTGCCCAATCCAGGTTTAAATAGTCAATAAGAGGCGGGCTATCTGCAGACAGCCAATAGAAGCCCCCTACTGGTGACAGACAAGTAACTGCAGCAAATCACGGGCACCGTGATAGTACCCCCCTTTCAAAGACCCCCTCTCCTAGAATAGGGTTTAGGTTTCTGCGGGTAATTGGCATGAAAGGCCCTAGTTAACCTAGGTGCATGAAGGTCCGTACTATCCACCCATGATCGATCCTCAGGACCATACCCTTTCCAATGTACCAGGTACTGTACCCTTCCTCTAAGCCTACGGGAATCAATAATGCTCTGAACCTCGTACTCCTCCTGGCCCTCAACCTCAACAGGTCCTGGCACCACAGGTGTGGTAGTATAGCGATTGCAAACCAGAGGCTTAAGAAGGGACACATGGAACACATTATGGATACGCATGGATGCAGGTAGGTCTAGTGCATAGGAGACAGGGTTAATTTTGCGAATAACTCTGTATGGACCAATAAACCGAGGAGCCAACTTATTAGACGGAACCTGCAGCTTGAGATTTCTGGAGGAAAGCCATACTCTATCCCCAACCTGAAAGGAAACCGCTGGAAGCCTTCTGCGATTAGCATGGCGCTGATGACGCTGAAATGACTGACCAAGTGCCCTCTGAACTTGTGCCCATGTGGAACGGAGTTGCTCGATATGCTCATCCAGAGCTGGAATCTGTTGCGTCTGAAATGAGTCTGGAAGCAAACAGGGCTGGAACCCATAATTAATCAGAAACGGAGAGCTCCCAGATGAAGAATTGACCGCACAGTTCCTGGCGAACTCTGCCCAAGGCAACAAGTCGGACCAGTTATCATGATGGTCAGTAACGAAACAACGGAGAAATTGTTCCAAGCCCTGATTAGCTCGTTCAGCGGCTCCATTGGTCTGGGGATGGTAGGCAGAGGAGAAGGACAGCTGTATGCCCATCTGTTGGCAAAATGCCCTCCAAAATCTAGACACAAACTGGCTCCCCCTGTCAGACACCAGTACCCTAGGCACTCCATGCAACCGGAATACTTCTCTGGCGAACACCATTGCCAATTCCTTCGCTGAAGGAAGACCACGGAGGGGCACGAAATGAGCCATTTTAGAAAACCTGTCCACCACCATGAATATAAAGGAGTACCCCTTCGACATAGGCAACTCTCCCATAAAATCAATGGAAACATGAGACCAGGGGCGTTCGCCATTAGGCACCGGTTGAAGCAAGCCCACAGGGAGATGTCTCGGGGTCTTAGCGCGGGCGCAGGTGGCACAGGCATTCGTAAATTCGGCACAATCGTTTCTCATGGAAGGCCACCAAAATAACTGAGAAAGGGACCATAACAATTGGTCTCTACCAATATGTCCCGCAGCCTTAGAGGAATGGTAGGTTTCGAGCAGCCTAGTACGAAATGATTCAGCGACAAAACATTTGCCCACTGGGGTTTCATGGGGAGCGGACCCCTGAGAGGCCAGGATCTCCTCCCCTAGAGGAGAAGTGATACTCGTGCGTATAGTAGCCAGTATTCTATCAGGTTGGATGATAGGAGCTGGTGCTTCCACTCTGTCACTGTCGGCCTCAAATTGTCTTGACAGTGCATCAGCCCTGATATTTTTTGACCCTGGTAAATATGATACAATGAAATTAAATCGAGACAGGAACAGTGCCCACCTGGCCTGACGAGAGGACAATCTCTTGGCCTCCGAGAGATAGGTCAGATTCTTATGATCTGTTAGGATTAAGACAGGATTCTTAGTACCTTCAAGCAAATGACGCCATTCCTTAAGAGCAAGGATAATGGCCAATAATTCTCTGTCACCTATCTCATAGTGGCTTTGAGTGACAGTCAACTTTTTAGAGAAAAACCCACAAGGTCTGAGAGTTCCACCTTTCTCGTGTCGCTGCGAAAGTACTGCCCCGACCCCAATATCTGAGGCATCAACCTCTAACGTAAATGGAAGTAAAGGATTGGGGTGGGATAACACAGGAGCCGCAGCAAATGCCAGCTTCAAATTCTCAAAGGCTTTCTCAGCAGATACCGGCCAACAAGAAGGATTAGCACCCTTGTGCGTAAGATCGGACAGAGGTTTGACAATGGAAGAAAAGTTCTTAATAAACCTCCTATAATAATTAGCGAAACCCAGGAAACGCTGTATGGCTTTAAGACCCTTGGGTTTTGGCCATTGTAGGACAGCTGACAACTTTTCTTTGTCCATGGCAATGCCATCATTGCCAATTATGAACCCCAAGAATGGCACACTGGTTCTATGAAACTCACATTTTTCCATTTTACAAAATAATTTGTTCTCACGGAGTCGTAGCAATACTGCGGATACATCTTTGATGTGCTGTGCCATGTTTTGGGAGTAAATCAGTATATCGTCGAGGTACACCACAACACATGTCTGTAACATATCTCTCAGAACATCATTTATCAGTTCCTGGAAAACTGCGGGTGCATTACACAGCCCAAAAGGCATTACTAGATACTCGTAGTGCCCAGCTCGAGTATTAAAGGCAGTTTTCCACTCATCACCTGCTCGAATGCGAACCAGATTGTAAGCGGCCCGTAGGTCCAACTTGGTAAATATCGAAGCGCCCTTAAGCCTGTCAAAAAGCTCGGTGATGAGTGGTATTGGGTATGCGTTTTTTGCCATTAGTTTATTCAAGCCCCGGTAGTCAATGCATGGTCGTAATTCGCCATTTTTCTTTTTTACAAAAAAGAACCCAGCCCCAGCTGGAGAGGTAGATTTACGTATGATCCCTCTAGCAAGGGCATCAGAAATGTAATCCTCCATAGCCTTATTTTCATCACAAGATAATGGATAAGTGCGTCCTTTCGGAGGTACTGCACCAGGCTGCAATTCAATGCAACAATCATAAGGTCTATGCTGGGGTAGCATACTAGCCTCTCCTTTGCTAAAAACATCGCCAAACTGTTGGTACACATCCGGCATAGCAGAGGAGGTGCACATGACCTTAATAGGCTGGATGACGCACTTGTCCATACAAAACTGGGACCAAGCAGCAATTTCACACTTTTTCCAATCGAATTGTGGGTTATGTAACTGTAACCACGGAAATCCCAATATCACCGCATGGTGCGGGGAATTAATCAGTTGAAACTGCTGCTCTTCTCTGTGAAGTGCCCCAATAGTCATAGACATTGGCATAGTTTCAAATATAACCTGAGGCGGTTCTAAGGGTCTACCATCAATCGCTTCAATAGTCAAGGGGTTTTCTCTTTCAATGCGTGGAACTCCGTGCAATTCAGCAAAGGTATTATCCATAAAATACCCTGCTGCACCGGAGTCAACCAAGGCCAAAACCTCCACAGAGCGTTGTGCCCAAGACAATACCACCTGTATGGTGGGTTTCATTATGCCCGACACTGGGGACGATTGTACACCACCTAGGGCCTGTCCCCCAAGATACCCTAGGTGTGTGCGTTTCCCGGACGTACCGGACAGGAATTTAGCAAGTGCCCTTTTTTACCGCAGTATAAACATAACCCTTGTTTTTTGCGATATAGTCTCTCTGCCTTGGATAGTCTAGTGAAGCCTATTTCCATAGGTTCACTTGTTTCCCGTACTGGTTCACTAGACTTCAATGCCAAGGGAGGGATGGGTGGGCAAAACATGCTACTAGGCTCATTATTTTTTGACCGTAACTTACGATCTCTGGCAATTGATCTCTCACGTATTCTGGAGTCAATTATCATAACATACTCAATGTAATCATCTAGATCAATAGGTAGATCTTTAGCAGCGATTTCGTCTTTAATGTGGTCATTCAGGCCTTGAGAGAAGGCTGCCAATAATGCCTCGTTATTCCAACCTACCTCTGCTGCCAATGTGCGGAATTCGATGGCATAGTCGCCCACTGTACGCCTGCCCTGTTGTATCTCCATAAGGCGTTTGGCAGCAGAGGTGGTTCTACCAGGAGGCTCAAACACTCTTCGAAAGGAACGCACAAATTCACTAAAGTTCTTAGTACAAGGTTTAGCATTCTCCCACAAGGGGTTAGCCCAAGCCAATGCTCTGCCAGTGAGCAGTGATATTGTGAACCCCACTTTACTACGATCATTGGGAAATGCGTGTGCCGTCAATTCCATAAAGATTTCGAGTTGATTGATGAACCCTCTGCAGAGACTAGGGTCACCATCATATCTTAGCGGCAAGGGTGCAGAAGCCGTTAACCCTTTAACAGTACCCCCTAGGGGTCTGGTATCACTTTCCGGTGTCTGACTTGGCGAGACCACCGGGCTAGAGCTAGATTGGTCAGCAGGTACCGTGCGTTCAAGGATCGTTTGAATTGCAACTGCCAACTGATCCAAACGTTGCTCGAGCACATCCATCCTCCAATGGATATTCTGTGCGTTACCTTCACCCTTGCTGTCTGAGGTCATGGCCCTTTCGTACTGTCACGGTTTATTATGACTCTCAGACACAAGTTTAGGTAAAAAAAATCAATTTTATTGAAATAATAAATGATAACTTAGGATGGCAATAACATACATATATATATATATATACAGAATATAGCACAGACAGAAGGCAGACTCTACCGGTCCTGTCAATATACCGGACAGGACAGTCTTTAGGCTCTACCGGCCTTGCCAATACCGGGTAAGGCAACCTGCAGATGGAATAGCATAACGGTTTTACCGGCCTTACCAAATTACCGGGCAAGGCAGCCTCAATAGATACACAATGTAGGCTCTACCGGCCCTGCCAATACCGGGTAAGGCAACCTCAGATGGAATGTGGCAAAAGGTTCTACCGGCCTTACCAATACCGGGCAGGGCAGCCCAGAGATAATAGCAGCAGTCAGATGGAACTGGCAAATTAGCAGAATCGTTAAGCAGCAAGGCTTTGGAGCAAACCAGCGTCCGCACGCTGGAAACAACACTGAATAGTATAGCCGTTAGGCTTAGCGAGCAAACCAGTGACCGCACACTGGAGTAACAAGCGAGTAGTATAGCCGCAAGGCTTAGGAGCAAACCAGCGTCCGCACGCTGGGACCAACACAGATTTGTATAGCTGATAGGCTTTGGAGCAAACCAGTGACCGCACACTGGTGTAACAAGCGAGTTTGTATAGCCGCAAGGCTTAGGAGCAAACCAGCGTCCGCACGCTGGAACCAACACAGATTTGTATAGCTGAAAGGCTTTGGAGCAAACCAGTGACCGCACACTGGTGTAACAAGCGAGTTTGTATAGCCGCAAGGCTTAGGAGCAAACCAGCGTCCGCACGCTGGGACCAACACAGATTTGTATAGCTGAAAGGCTTTGGAGCAAACCAGTGACCGCACACTGGTGTAACAAGTGAGTTTGTATAGCCGCAAGGCTTAGGAGCAAACCAGCGTCCGCACGCTGGGACCAACACAGAATTGTATAGCTGATAGGCTTTGGAGCAAACCAGTGACCGCACACTGGTGTAACAAGCGAGTTTGTATAGCCGCAAGGCTTAGGAGCAAACCAGCGTCCGCACGCTGGGACCAACACAGATTTGTATAGCTGATAGGCTTTGGAGCAAACCAGTGACCGCACACTGGTGTAACAAGCTAGTTTGTATAGCCGCAAGGCTTGGGAGCAAACCAGCGTCCGCACGCTGGGACCAACACGGAATTGTAGCAATGTCACCAACGCGACCAGGCAGAAGGTCGCCAGGATACTGAAGACAGGTGATGAGATGACAGGAACCAGCAACGATCAGTCAGGTCAGAAAACAGCAGAGAAGTTCAGCAGGAACTGCAACACCAGAGACTAGGCCGGAACCAGGACTGGAAGTACTTCAGCAGGCAGGAAACACTGGAACAGTAGAGATCAGGAACTCAGGAACACATGAGATCAGGAACTCAGGAACACTGGAACAGAGGCCCAGCTATCACTAGCATAGTGATAGCAAGAAGGTCAGAAACAACACGAAAGGGCACTCAAAGGGTGCCCAATCCAGGTTTAAATAGTCAATAAGAGGCGGGCTATCTGCAGACAGCCAATAGAAGCCCCCTACTGGTGACAGACAAGTAACTGCAGCAAATCACGGGCACCGTGATAAAAACATTATATGAGAGGGCCCGCTAGAGAGCTGACCCAATAAAACATTATATGAGAAGGCCCGCTGGTGAGCTGACCTATACAAAAATTGTCAAACAGGGCCCGCTGGTGAGCTGGCCCTATATAAAAATTATATCACAGGGTATATGGAAGAGAGTCAACCATATACCCGTTTTTTGGGTGGAAGGGGTGAATGGGAATACAGAGTATTCCCATCATTGTAAATAACATATCTAAAGTGACTTTATGTTCCTCCGGGGCTTTCCTCCAGTGGAGTGGAGAAGTCAGGGGAAATCCAGGCCTTGTTCATTTTTATAAGTGTCAACCTATCAGCATTTTCGGTGGAAAGGCGGATACGCTTATCTGTTATGATGCCACCAGCAGCACTAAATACCCGCTCAGACAGAACGCTGGCGGCAGGGCAGGCCAGCACCTCCAAGGCATAGAGTGCCAGTTCATACCACGTGTCCAGCTTGGACACCCAGTAGTTGTAAGGCACAGAGGGATCATTGAGGATGCTGACACGGTCTGCTACGTACTCCTTCACCATCTTCCAAAACTTTTCCCTCCTTGTGACACTAGGCTGCGCATCAGGGTGAGGGTGCTGGCGGGGTGTCATGAAGGTGTCCCACGCCTTGGAGAGTGTTGCCCTGCCTTTGTCGGAACTGCTGTGTGCTCCCCTTTTCTCCCCTTCTCGGTTGGCCAAGGTAGCACGAACTCTGCCGCCAGCGTTGTCAGATGGAAAATTTTGGAGCAATTTTTCAACAAGAACCTTCTGGTATTGCACCATTTTGCTTGTCCTCTCCACCGGAGGAATGAGAGATGAGAAATTCTCTTTGTAGCGGGGGTCCAGAAGGGTGAACACCCAGTAATCCGTGTTGTCTAAAATGCGTATAACGCGTGGGTCACGGGAAAGGCAGCCTAACATAAAGTCAGCCATGTGTGCCAGAGTACCAACAGGCAAGATTTCGCTGTCCTCACCAGGAGGATGACTCTCAATCTCCTCATCCTCTTCCTCCTCTTCTGCCCACCCACGCTGAAGAGATGGAACTAAAGTTCCATGGCTACCCTCTGTAGCGGAGGCAACCGTGTCTTCCTCCTCCTCCTCCTCCGCCTCCTCCAATTGTCGCTGAGAAGACGAAGTGAGGGTGCTCTGGCTATCACCTTGTGTAAGCTCTTCCTCCCGCATTTCCACCTCTTCCACATGCAAAGCGTCAGTTTTAATTGTGAGCAGCGAGCGTTTCAGTAGACACAGAAGTGGGATGGTTACACTGATAATAGCGTTATCGCCGCTCACCATCTGTGTCGATTCCTCAAAATTGCGTAAAACCTCACAGAGGTCTGACATCCATTCCCACTCCTCACTTCTGATTACAGGAAGTTGAACGGAGAGGCGACGACCGTGTAACAGCTGGTACTCCACTACTGCCCTCTGCTGCTCACAAAGCCGGGCCAACATGTGGAAGGTGGAGTTCCAGCGCGTGCTCACGTCACACAGCAGCCGGTGAGCTGGCAATTGTAAGCGCTGCTGCAGCTTCAACAGGCCGGCTGAAGCTGTAGATGACTTACGGAAATGTGCACACACGCGGCGCACCTTGGTCAAGAGATCATGCAAATTGGGGTAGGTTTTTAGAAATCGCTGCACCACTAAATTAAATACATGCGCTAGGCATGGTACGTGTGTGAGCTTGCCGAGCTCCAAAGCCGCCACCAAGTTACGCCCATTATCACACACAACCATGCCTGGTTGCAGGTTGAGTGGCGAGAGCCATTGCTCGGTCTGGTGACTAATCCCCTGCAACAGCTCTGAGGCCGTGTGCTGTTTGTCCCCAAGGCAGATCAGCTTCAGCACGGCCTGTTGATGCTTCCCCACTGCAGTGCTACACTGCTTCCAGCTACCGGCTGATGGGTGAGTGGCGCTGCGCGCAGAGAATTCGGAGGTGGAAACGGAGGAGGAGGAGCCAATAACGTAGGTGCTGGCGGAAACCCTGATGGAGGTAGGGCCCGCAATCCTCGGCGTGGGTAGCACCTGTGCCATCCCAGGGTCCGAGTCGCTCCCAGCCTCCACGACATTCACCCAGTGTGCCATCAGGGAAATGTAGCATCCACAAGCACTTGTCCATGTGTCAGTCGTTAAGTGGACCTTCCCAGTAACTGCGTTGGTCAGGGCACGGGTGATGTTACGGGACACATGGTGGTGTAAGGCGGGGACGGCACACCGGGAAAAGTAGTGGCGGCTGGGGACTGCGTACCGAGGGACAGCTGCTGCCATCAGGCTGCGGAAGGACTCAGTCTCCACAAGCCTAAATGGCAGCATTTCGATGGCCAGTAATTTGGAAAGGTGTGAGGTTAGTGCTATGGCCTGTGTGTGGGTGGCTGGGTATTTTCGCTTGCGCTCAAATGTCTGGGGTAACGACATTTGGACGCTGCGCTGGGACAGGGAAGTGGATGTGGTCGCTGATGGTGCTTCAGATGGTACAGGTGCAGGGCGGGAGGTATGCGGGCCTGCGCCTTCGACAGGCGATTGGCCGGCACCGAAAACAGGGGAAGAGGAGGCAGTGGTGTGGCCTGCAGACACAGATTGGCGATCCGGGCGTTCCTCCCACTTATTACGGTGCTTGGATGCCATGTGTCGGATCATGCTGGTGGTGGTGAGGTTTCTAGTGTTCATGCCTCGGCTCATTCTGGTGTTGCACAGGTTGCAAACTACAATTCTTTTGTCGTCCGCACTTTCCTTAAAAAAACGCCATACCGCGGAACACCTACCCCTTTTACGCAAGGGGGTGCTCCGTGGAACATTTGCGGGCCGGTTTGGTGTGGTCCGCCTTCTTTCTGTAGCCACACCACTGCCTCTTCCAGCCTGTTGCTGTGCTGCAGATGGCTCACCCTCAGGACTGCTGTCATCGCTCGGCTCTACACCTTCCCAGGTGGGGTCAGTCACCTCATCGTCCACCAAGTCCTCCTCCACTTCCTCACTCTGATCATCCTCCTCATGTCTTGATCCCACCACATACTCAGTCATTGACAACTGTATATCATCCTCCTCATCAAGGTCTTGAGACAGTAATAGTGGTTGATTTAATGGCAACTGTGTCTCATCATCATCATCATCCACTTCCTTTGACCTTAAATGCCGTTCACCTCTGTCATCTTCTTGTGATTGGGTACCCTCTAGAGGTTGTGAATCAGGGCACAAGATGTCATGTTCCTCTGCAAGCGTGCTTGGAGAGAGGTTCAAATTAAGGATTGGTGATGAGACGAGCTCCTCACTATATCCCAGTGTGGGATCACTTCTTTGACCAGATCCTCTATGGTGGGAGGAAGGATGATCAGGGTGAGGATTATGTTGACCAGACTCTTGGCTACTGAGAGTGGACTTGGTGGAAGACAGGGTGGTGCTTAACCGACTGGAAGCAGTATCAGCTGACATCCAACCGACCACCTGTTCGCAGTGGTCGGACCTCGAGAGTGATGTCCTGCGACGCCCTGTAAACTGAGACATGAAGCTAGGTATGGTGGATGTCTTTTTGTCTTGTGCTCTGGCACCAGGCACAGTTTCTACGCGTCCTGACCCGCGCCCTGAACTATCAGGATCACGTCCACTTCCCCGTCCCTTTTTACCCGCCTTCTTCATATTACACGGAATATGTGCTGCAAATCTGCAACTTTGCACAGTAAACAGAATGTGCTTCTTAACTGCGGCTACGCACAGTGAATGGAATATGTGACTTTGATATTTTACAGTTTGAACACTTAACAGAATGTTCTCCTAATCTGAAACTTTGCGCAGTAAACAGAATGTGCTTCTTAACTGCGGCTACGCACAGTGAATGGAATATGTGACTTTGATATTTTACAGTTTGAACACTTAACAGAATGTTCTCCTAATCTGAAACTTTGCGCAGTAAACAGAATGTGCTTCTTAACTGCGGCTACGCACAGTGAATGGAATATGTGACTTTGATATTTTACAGATTGAACACTTAACAGAATGTTCTCCTAATCTGCAACTTTGCACAGTAAACAGAATGTGCTTCTTAACTGCGGCTACGCACAGTGAATGGAATATGTGACTTTGATATTTTACAGTTTGAACACTTAACAGAATGTTCTCCTAATCTGAAACTTTGCACAGTAAACAGAATGTGCTTCTTAACTGCGGCTACGCACAGTGAATGGAATATGTGACTTTGATATTTTACAGTTTGAACACTTAACAGAATGTTCTCCTAATCTGAAACTTTGCACAGTAAACAGAATGTGCTTCTTAACTGCGGCTACGCACAGTGAATGGAATATGTGACTTTGATATTTTACAGTTTGAACACTTAACAGAATGTTCTCCTAATCTGAAACTTTGCACAGTAAACAGAATGTGCTTCTTAACTGCGGCTACGCACAGTGAATGGAATATGTGACTTTGATATTTTACAGTTTGAACACTTAACAGAATGTTCTCCTAATCTGAAACTTTGCACAGTAAACAGAATGTGCTTCTTAACTGCGGCTACGCACAGTCAATGGAATATGTGACTTTGATATTTTACAGTTTGAACACTTAACAGAATGTTCTCCTAATCTGCAACTTTGCACAGTAAACAGAATGTGCTTCTTAACTGCGGCTACGCACAGTGAATGGAATATGTGACTTTGATATTTTACAGTTTGAACACTTAACAGAATGTTCTCCTAATCTGCAACTTTGCACAGTAAACAGAATGTGCTTCTTAACTGCGGCTACGCACAGTGAATGGAATATGTGACTTTGATATTTTACAGTTTGAACACTTAACAGAATGTTCTCCTAATCTGAAACTTTGCACAGTAAACAGAATGTGCTTCTTAACTGCGGCTACGCACAGTGAATGGAATATGTGACTTTGATATTTTACAGTTTGAACACTTAACAGAATGTTCTCCTAATCTGAAACTTTGCACACTAAAAAGAATGTGCTGCTAATCTGCAACTTTGCACACTGAACAGAATGTGCTCTAATCTGCAACTTTGCACACTAAAAAGAATGTGCTGCTAATCTGAAACTTTGCACAGTAAACAGAATGTGCTGCTAATCTGCAACTTTGCACACTAAACAGAATGTGCTCTAATCTGCGGCTAGGCACAGTGAACAGAATATATGAAGATTTTTTTTTTTATATCTCTGCCCCCCCACACAAAATAAACTGCTGCCCCCACACACAGTAGTCCTAAAAAGGACTTTTGGGTCTTTTTTTTTTTTTTAAATAGCTTTTCTTCTCCCTACACTGACTTTCCCTTCCTATCCTCATCTCTCCCTGGCTAAGACTGAGCTGAACTCGCTGGTCAGGTGCTATACAGCATTACACTGATGTCAGAGCCTCCCTGCACGTTTATTGGCTGCGCAGCAGCCGCGAAACGTGCGGGGAGGAGACCCGAACATGGCGGGCGAGCACATGCGGTACTCGTACGAGTACCGCCATGTGCCGAGCAGAGCGATGCTCGAGCCGAACCGAGCTTCGGCCGAGCATGCTCGCTCAACACTATTTATTACATGATTGGGTGTCCTCTCTGTTGTTTTTGGTGTTCCATGTTTATTTACCGGGATATGAAAATACAGAAGAGTGTTCTCCAGTATTAAAGAAATGTGACTATTCAAGGCCACTTTAAAGGGATAGTAGTACCTGTTTTAACTTTATTTTATTTTGTAGGCATTAAAAAAACATGAAGAACGATATAAGTCTTATCTCTCAAACCTTTATGGGATTGTGCAAATCATTTACATTTCTGAATGATAAATCCAAGCGTATTTCCCTATTTATATGCCATTCAAACTTCATCAGAAATGTCTTTTTACAGCAAGATAGGTGAGCAATTTATTGCAGCTAAAGGGTTAACTGAAGTCTCAAGCTGGTGTATATATCTGTATATTCTTGGGAGAACTCCAAATTTCCATGAATCCTTCCATAAACCTGCTGTAAAACATATAATTATTTTTAGGTTTTCTGGCTGACAAAGGCGCGTTCTGTTTGCATTTTTGTGTCCTTATTCTATATGAAGATAAAAACACATCTGGATGTTTTCATCTGCCAACTGTCAATTAACAGTAATTGCAGTTAACATGCTAAAAATGCCAGATCTGCTTTTCTCTATATATAGGATCAGTGCTTGAATGGAAGTGCATAGAAATCAGAGCTCAGTCTCGTCTGCTTTTCCCCGTCCATATTACTCCTAACGCTGATTTGTTCCAAGGGCTTGTGCAGCATTAAAGGAGAAATACAGTTTTATAACAGTTTGGGAACCCAGGGGTGAGTCCCTCTGCAGAGATTTTCACAGGAGTGGGCAGGGGTGTCGAAGCCTGCTGCTGATCTCCACCCCCTGCCACTCCGGGGGTGGGGTGAACAGCGAATCAGGGACCCTTAGACTTGTATAATATGTTGTTTTTTTTTTTTTTTTCTTGCCATTTATAACAAATGTGCTTAAATGTCTAGGAGATTCTTAATTCAAAAGTTATTACATCTCAAAATTATTATTTTTTTTAATTAACCACTATGCTGCTACAATCTAGATGGGCCATGTTTTGGAACTTTGTCTTCTTGTGTCCCCAGAGAGGGCTCATGTAGTGCCACTGGGAGATATAAATTATGCAATTTGTGCCACAAAGTGGTGGGGCTTAATCACTGGTGTAGGCGTGCTCAACTGCCTGTGTCATAAAGAGGGTGGGAAGGAGGAGAAGTGGGTGGGAAGTGGGCAGAACAGGGTGGAAGGAGGAGAAGTGGGTGGAAAGTGGGAAGAACAGGGTGGGAAGGAGGAGAAGTGGGAGGAACAGGATGGGAAGAAGGAGAAGTGGGCGGGAAGTGGGAGGAACAAGGTGGGAAGGAGGAGAAGTGGGTGGGAAGTGGGCAGAACAGGGTGGGAAGGAGAAGAAGTGGGAGGAACAGGGTGACAAGGAGAAGTGGGCAGAGTTTCATAAGAAAATCGCCACCACTGGAGAATCAGCCTCTGTCCCCAAAGACGTGGTAGTTAACTGCAAAAACCGGAGTCTCCTGGGCACATCTGGAGAGTTCCCTGGTATGATGGGATTACAATTGTACATTCGCCACGCACCAATTTTACTGACACTCTCATTTTAGCATCCTCTAATAACCCTACAACATCTTCTCAGAACTTGCACTCTACTGACATCCTGAAGACCCTTCTAGTCTCTCCAACTGCCAAACACCCCAGATTTTCAGGGATAGTCCCTGGATTTGGCTCAATAGCCTTATTTTTTCCCCTTATATTAGCACTGAATTTCAAGTCCGTATTCTGTACTTTTCATTCAAAGGTTAACCGGTTATGAGCTTCACCACATATTAATATTGGTTATTTATGTGATTTCATGTAGTATTTAGGTGTGGGTGATATATGTTCTGCTATAGAAGTGACATTTTTAAGTGGACTTGTCACTTTAACATAGGGTTAATTTGTTTTATAGAGAAATACAATCTGCCTGTATATCTTCTACTCGCTATTTTTCTGCTAAATGTATATTTTTATGAGAAATTAACATTTTTGTATTCGTGTGGCACTTTATGGTAAATATCTGCACAGTATGCAAATGAGTTTTGTTCAAGGTCAAAATAATCACTCGTTGTGCAGTTAGAGATGCTGCTAGTGTTTGGGTTCTGCCTCGATTCATTCATAGCACAGTGTGTGATAATAATAGTGGCCACTAATCCAGATAGTATCATGACCAAAGGTGAGGACAGGAAGGAAGTGGAGTACCTGGGAGCAGGAAACGGACACTCCTCCAACAAGAGGCCGCTGACCAAGATGCTAGGTGGGCGACGCTAGGGAACGGAGCTAGGGAGCGTAGGTTGCCTAGGCCAGGGTTGTGCTGCGGCTGAGCTGCCTATAGGTGCTGGCCGCAAAGCCAGATGTTGTGGCCCTCAGCAGAGATGCCGCTGGGTAACCCCGGATAACCCTAACCTAGACAAACTATACTCACAGGTCCCCAGGGAGGAATAAAATCTCCAAAAGAAAAAGGTACTCACTCAGGTCTCCTAGGAAGAGGGTCAGACTGAGGCTTGGTCAAGGCAGGTCCAGGTCATACACAGAGGCACAGCAGGATCAGGCAGAGGCTTGGTCAAGACAGGTCCAGGTCTTACACAGAGGCACAGCAGGATCAGGCAGAGGCTTGGTCAAGACAGGTCCAGGTCATACACAGTGGCACAGCAGGATCAGGCAGAGGCTTGGTCCGGGCAGGTCCAGGTCATACACAGAAGTAAGAACCCAAGTACTGGAAGCTCTGATAGATGCTATACAAACGCGTCTAAACAGAGCTGGAGGCAGAAGATAAGGATCCCCAACCGGAAGGAGCCTGGAGAGGGTGGCTAGAATGTCGGCGGACCTTCTACCAAATCCTATCTATGGTCCGCCGACATGCGCATGAGCGCCGCCTCTGGAAGTGGCACAGATCAAAGGAAGCAGAGCGGGGACCGGGAAGGCAACCCGGAGCAGCAAAAACGCCCAGGGTAAGACACTGGGCGAGCGGGACATCACAGATAAAAGTTAAATTCTCAAAGACAATATAACAAATATATGGCTAGCACAACATAATAGGTAATTTATAATTCTCTTTTACCCTTTAAGTGCCATAGGGGTATCATGCATTGGATAACCCTCTGGCACTCAAAGGGTTAGAAATATATTTTTAAGTGATTGATCCATTTGAGTACCAGAGAGGTACGCAACTCATGGCAGATCCCTCAAAGGATTAAGTCTGAGGCCTTCCGCTGGTGTTGCGTTACACAGTACTATGGACATGGCTGGGAACTCTCCAGATACACCCCGGAGACTCCAGTTTTTGCTGTTGATTACTGGGTCTCCAGGGCAGAGGCTGTTTCTCTTGATGTGGGGAGTTTTTAATAAAACTCTGCTCACTTCTACTCCTTCCCTGTCTGTTCCTCCCACTCCCCACCCACTTCTCCTCCTTCCCCAGCATATTCCCAGCACTTTTTTCACATCTATGAAGCCCTGCCCTCACTCAAGATTAAGCCCCTCCCATTTTTGTGCCACCAGTGGCCTCATTCATCTCACCCAGCGACACCACAGGACCTCCCCTCGCTGGGGAGTCCAGAAGTCAAAGTTCCTAGGTATGACTATGGACCAATAGTGAAGGTCTGTAATGTGACTGACCAGGGGAAAGTGTCCCTGGATTTTTTTTTAAATGAAGGCAAGTATAGAAAACGTTTCTGTTCAGTTCTGCTTTATTTCTAGTAAATGTCATTAGTCTTTGGCCGCCGGTCCATAATCAAGAATCCAAGAACTCCTTTCCAGAAGTGCTTCTCAGCTGGTACAGTTAAGCTGATCAGAGATAAGTTCAAACTATGTAACCAAGTCATGGAGCCATGAAAGTTATACATCAACTCTTCCTGGCTTGTTGGGTTTTACTGGTGAGGTTTATTTGAGATTTCAAAGTCTGGACACACACATGTTTCAGCTCTTTCTAAGAATTTTCAAGCTGAATGGTTTTGGAAGCTTAGAAAAAGAAAATATGCAACAAGGTTAGAAACGATCAGCTACCTTGTAATTAGTAAACCACAAAATAAGGGCTTGGAGCTAAATGTTCTACATTAATCTGAGTCATACAAATGAAGGGATCAGCGGGGAGTTGAAGGCAGTGCCTTACCAACTGAATACTCTATACCCATTGATATAAATGAGGTCATGTAGACTATGAATAGATTATTATAATAAAATATGCTAGTGGTATCAACCTTTTTACAGTGATGAAACCAATTTGTTTCAAACAAAATCTCTATGGAACCATAATGACCAAACCAATTAAAGGGATAGTAATACTTCGTTTTAACTTTATTTTATTTTGTAGGCATTAAAAAAACATGAAGAACATGAAGAATGATATAAGTCTTATCTCTCAAACCTTTATGGTTTATGAGATATTCACAAGCAAAGTTTCCCCTCCCGCCCCTTTTACCTAGTGTAAGCCATCTCTTCTCAGATGTGGAATCCAGTCCATAGACCAGACAGATAACAGCAGGGGACAATCTTCTTCCTATGAAAACAATGAAAGCCCTGCCCCCCTTGACAAGCTTTTCAGGTTTTTCCCTTATCTTAATTGAAGATTGTCCCTCTCTGCAGTCTACCTGGGCACCTCCCTTCTGATCTAGCTGAAAAGTGTGACATCAGTAAAAGGGGCGGGAGGGGGATACTTTGTCATTGAATTACTCTGGAACTACAACTCTAACAGAACTGAAATAACACTCTCCAAAGTCCAAATACTATGATGATTAATTAGAGCTGCTTTTATTATGAAACATTACTATCCCTTTAACATCTTCGATGCTAGAAAACATGGCTTATGTATTTATACAAAATGTATTAGAGTGCTAAGTGGTACCAGTAACAGACTCAACGCGTACGTATTTGGCTCAAATATATTGGGTATCAGAGAACATTTAATTGAATCTGATCATATCCATTACCTAGAAAGGGCTAAGTTATCGTATGTACAATAGTAATGTAAAAGAAAAGAAAATGTAGATGCTTCAATCTTTCACACACCCACTGGCGGTCACAGAATTACACATACACTTAATTTTCTTTCAGACTTGTTTCCTTGTCCACCATTACTGAAATCTGTTCTGTGGAACCCTTTGTACTAAATCATGGAAACAGAGGGTTCCAGTAAAAGGGCTGAGAACCAATAAAGTATATATTTCAAATAATTAAATGATAATGAGTAAAATATATACACTATGCCTACAGCTGCAAAGCAATGGAACTCTACCTTGTCATTTACAACTTATACTTGGTTCATTCTGAACCAGCTAAAGACACCAACTGTAATTTTCATGACCGTACCAAGGTTTACCAGACCATTTCAGGGTCATCAGTTCCTGATCCGTTGCTGCTACTGTCCCTCTTCGACAAGAGTTTTTTACACTTGAGGACAAGAACAATTTTGACCATTTTAGTATGCTCAACCATATATTTTCCCTCTAACTCATTTAGAACACCCATAGAAATTATACTGTATTTTAAGGAGAAGTAGGGCTTTCTTTTGATTCCATGTGTATGAGTATAACCCATCGTTCATTTGATCATCATAGAAAAAAGTGGAAAAAATTTAAAAAAAAAGATTAGTTTTTTATCTAACAAGGTGATCGATTTGTGTGGACATAGTCTTTAAATTTTAATAAATTACAGCATATATCCTGGACCAGTTTTTTAGTTATTTTATCCGGTTGATGTGGGTTTTGGAAGATTGGATTCTAACTACCTGCTGAGATCTCCATCCATATCCTAAGCAGAGGCGGGTTAATGACCTCTGTCTGTGCGTTTGACAGGTTTACTTTTGCCTGATCATCTTGTATGTGAGTACATTGGGTACTAAATTTATTCAATATATACTGGCGATATTACACTATTGGGCACCCTAGTTCTTTGTTACATAGAAACATAGAAACATAGAATTTGACGGCAGATAAGAACCATTCGGCCCATCTAGTTCTTTCTATAACATTTTTATAGGTTTTCCTGTGATGATTTCCAATCACTTACCTTGTTCAGTGTGAAGCACAGGTACCATGGGATAACGTTCCCCTAATCCTGGAGGGCAGGGCCTTTGTGGCAGAGACTTCCCTCCAGCTTTACCCCTGTGTACTTAGTTTCAAGTGACCTGCCTCAAGAAAGGACAGTTGGACACTGTTCTCTTAGCTAGGCTTCTTTTCTTAGTGATATGGGGCTGTATAATCTTCCATTAGGTGGACTTCCATTCACTGACTTCCTTGGTCATGGATTGTCCAGTTCACAGGTATATTTTAGGAACTTTGCCTGCAGAGTTTGACTTTTTGCATAAGTCTGTCCCTCACTGTTGAGCTTCCCTGATGCACTGCATTTTATTCAATGGGAGTCTGAAGACTGAAGCTCAGTCATTTAACCCTTTGTGTGCTCAGGTCCTATTTTTATGTCCCTGCTACTCTGGCGCCCAATATTATGTGGTGTGTTCTGCCTGTATTGCACTCTATTGTATTTCTATATGATTATTTTCTGTATTAACAGGAACAGGTCCGTGAATGCCTCTTTCCTACCATGGTGTCCCTCTTTTTATGCAATCAGAAAATGTAGTCTGTATATAAGTGGCTGTATCACATTGCTCCCCAGCAATAATCGTTTGTTTAAACTTCGATATATTTCTTTATAAATTAGACTGTAGAAATAAAATAATTTGATCTTGTTTAAAATCATTTATTCAGTTACACAAAGAGACGCCAGCAGGTCATAAAATAACCTACATTTGTTTTTACTGCTCTACCCACCAGTGGTGCAAACCAGCTGTGCCATAGGGGGAAAATAAACTTTCCCATTGATTTAAATGGGGCTTTCAAGGTGAATGAACACCCCCCAATAATAACTCCCACACTTACTTTCTTATGGCCAGAAAATCCATTTTTCTCTTGTTCCTTTGTTCAAGAGAGAAAATCTTCAGTCAGTCCCAGATCTCGTGTCCATGGAGGTGGACATGACAGTTGCTGTTAGTTTTCTCAAACTGAAGCAAGTAGATTGTAATTAATTAACCCTTTGAAGAACAGAGAGGTGAGCAGTGGTTCTCCAAGGGATAGGATTACCATGTGCAGTGGGCAGTGATTGTGTCCTGAGATTTTGCAAGGAACTGTCATGTCCGCCTAAATAGAAATGACCTCCAGGACTCGGTAAACATATCTTTTGACCAAAAGTACAAGGGCAAAGTTAAAGGGGATGTATCACCTCTATATACCTTAGCCTAAATAGTAGGGATATATACCAAATATGACTAAAAGTGTCTTAATTTATTTATTTAATTTTAAAGTGATAGTAACGTTTCACAAAACAGCAGCTCCAATGAATCTTCATAGTATTTGAACCATAGAGAGTGTTATGTCAGTACTGTCAGAGTTGTAGTTCAAGAGCAATTGAATGATAAACTTTCCCCTTCTGCCCCTTTTACCTAGTGAAAGCCCCCACTGCTCAGATGTGGAATCCAGTCAATAGACCAGACAGCTCACATAAAGGGTCAACATTCTTACTGTGAGAACAATGAAAACCCTGCCCCCCTTTACAGGTTTTTTCAGCTTTTTCCCTTATCTTAATTGAAGATTGTCCCTCTCTGCAATCTACCTGGACACTCCCTGCTGCTCTAAGCTGAGCATTGTGACATCAGTAGAAGGGACGGGAGGAGGATACTTTATCTTTCAATTACTCTTGAACTACAACTCTGACAGTATTGAAATAACACTCTCCATTGCCCAAATACTATGAAGATTAATTAGAGCTGCTTTTATTGTGAAACATTACTATCCCTTTAAGCTTTATTTGGTCTTAATTGAAGTTATAAAGTCTGCCCTGCAGCTACTTCCTCATAGACTGAGGTTACCCGCACTGTAACCGCAAGCCGTCACTCTGCCTCTGCTCTCCTCCCTCTATCCAGCCTCCTCCAATGACAGACGATTTCTGCATGTAAGATGGAGCGGTCTCTGGCCAATGAGATCACTCCAGCTTACAGACAGAAGCCTCTGTCAATAACTTCTATTTAGACCAAATAAAACTTAAAAAAAAAATTAAGATGCTTGTAGTCATATTTGCTATATAACTTAACTATTCAGGCCAAGTTATATAGAGGAAATACATCCCCTTTAAACTAAAATATCTCCATTTTTCATAAAACACTTTAAACCTTTGCTTTGCAATGAGTTGCGTATCCCTATGGCAGTCAAAGGGTTAAGGTTGTTTTTAACCACTAGTGTGCTAGAGATGTCTCCAATACATTGCTGTGTAAAACTTTGGAGATGTCACTCTGCAACCCTTATTAAATCTTACCCTTCAGATTTTCCCTCAAAACTCACCTCTTCAGGGAAGCCTATCGACTAACCCAAGAACCACTATGAGCAAGGACAGATCAATAGCCTGTACAACCTCTGCTCACACACATTCCCTTCTACAGTCACTCTCCCACCAACATCCCCATCACAACGTCACGGTTCACAGTTTTTTCCTTCCAAACAGAGATGCTACGTGACTGGACCACTACACTGAAAAATACTTCTTTCTCCCACCCACTGACTGGCAGTTCACGTGGCAGGAGGCACTTATACCCCATAGCTCTTAATCTTGGGGGTTTATGCAATAAGGCGAGATAAAGAGGAGATAAAGTGGAGATGACTTCTCAAGTGATATCACTTCTCCAGTTCCTATGTTCCTATGCATTAACATCTCCAAAGTTAAGGCTGCACAGGATTGCTAATATTGCAATTAATTTTTGTAAGTGCGCTTACCCTTTAGCCGACCACCATCTCCGTAGGCGGCCGGCTTCTGTTTCCTCACGGCGACACTGGGTGCTCTGGCATCCTTCCAGGCACTCGGTCCTCTGCTGCTCCCTCTGGCGGCTCCGGCCTCATCTGCATTCGGGTGCACGTCACAGGCATTCCCTGATGACGTCGCTACCCGATTCTTAAAGGCATAGTGCAGGTTCTGCTCCACCTCTAGGGGTGGAGCAAATTGTTTGTCAACTGCCTGGACACCACCTCAGTTGCCCGTTCGTGGTGTTCCAGTGCAGTTGTGCTTCTGTTGCTCTGTGTTTGATCCGGTTTGTGTGACTACCCACTCCGTGTATGACCCTTGGCCTGTCTGACATCCAGTGTGGTGCAAACCTGTGGCTCTGGCTGACTAACCATTCTGTGTATGACCTTTGGCTTGTCTTACTATCCGTTCTGGTGTTGACCTGTGGCTCTGTCTGACTACCCGCTCCGTGTATGACCCTTGGCCTGTCTGACATCCAATCTGGTGCAAACCTGCAGCTCTGGCTGACTAAGCATTACATATTATCTCCAGCTTATCTGACCATCACCTTGGCGTGGCCCGGGATTGTTCACTGCACACCCAGCATACCAACGCTCCAGTGGATAACCTAGGGGTTGCCCTTGGTGGCTTGGCGGACTTCCTTTCATCTCGGTACCTCTGCGGCTTCCAGGTGCGGACCTGTGGTACAGTAGGTCTCTTTGGTACGTTGTCTGTACAGGTGCGGACCTGTAGTGTCCTCAGGTGCGGACCTGAGTCGATTTCCTCTGTTTGCTCGCTGGAACCTGTCTGTACCTTTACGACAGCTGATCCTTCCTGAAGTCCTCTCCTTGCCTGTATTGTGCTGTTTACATTGTCCTGTCTTTACTCCTTAATAAAGATTGTGTTACCTTTTAAGTACTGGTCCAGTTCTCATTCTTGATTCCGTGACAATTTTCCTTTAAAGGGATTGTATTACACAGGATTACTAAGATTGCAATTCATTTTCCTTTAAACGGATTGTATTGTTTAATATGAAACTTGCATTTTAGGTTGTAGTACTTAGGAAAAGCAAAATTAAATACACATTTAGCACTCCCAAACTGTTACTTAAAAATTATCAATGGTCAAAAACCTTTGTTCAGAGAGTAACTCAGGAGAGAGATATAAAGTCCAATAGGTAAACAGTCTTTAGGTTGCAGCTATCGTGCGTGGTATTCTTCGTAGCACCTTTCGCTGGATGCAAATTACTGAGAAAACAAGCGCAAACCATCTGAGAACGGTATGTATGGAATAAGTGCTACACAATATTTAATGAATCTGCTTACAAGATAGATTCTTGTAAGTGAAGCACTTCAGAAATCTCCACAGAAGTTGCTGGATATTGAGATTGGATGGAAGTAGTCAGCAGTGGAAACGCCTGCGTTTTCTAGCACCGTATTCAGATACTTTAAGTCCAGGACAGTACTATTGAGAATCCTTGTGAAAATGCATAGATGAAAAACTTCTAAGAGTATATCTGCATCCTTATGCGTTCACAAAGAAACTGCCCCCTCCTTGAACAGACTCCCCAGATATCGGCTTGAGTCATTCACGTGTCTGAAGCCCGGCCCGACTTAGAGTATAGTAATCAGCCAAGACAAAGTATTTTTAAAAAAATAAATACTTTATTGTATATTTTCCCAACGCGTTTCGTAAGTGTAAAACCTCATCGTTTTGGCTGATTACTATACTCTAAGCCGGGCCAGGCTTCAGACACGTGAATAACTCAAGCTGATATCTGATGAGTCTGTTCAAGGAGAGGGCAGTTTCTTTGTGAACGCATAAGGATGCAGATATACTCTTAGAAGTTTTTCATCTATGCGTTTTCCATGGCCGGACATTTTATGATGGCGCAGCTCCTATGGCAGTCTATGGACAGCTATGGTCAATGACAACAATCGTCCATAATCTGATGCAGAACCAGTGCTACTGTAAATACTGTTCCCAAGAAATGAAATTGAGCTGAAATAACCTTTGAATTTACATCGGTGGGAGTACCCTCATTGAACTCAGCACGATGAATCCAATTTATGCCTTTATCTCCTATTGTATGATAAAGGGAAATATCTTTGTTTTGCTTTTGAATTTGTTTCTTGTGTTCCAAAATAAAAATGTGATTATTTGCGTCTTCCGACGTATTTGTTTGAAGTTAGCGGACCTTGGGAAAAGCAAAGCATTTTGTATTTCCCAAGACTCGAGCAAGTTATTAACCCTTTCAGCTCCAGATGGGTACGCAAAGCATTGCTCTGCAATGTGTTGCGTACCCCTCTGGCGCTGAAAGTGTTAATGTTGTTTATATAATTAAACAATCGCCACATTAACATTTTGGTCCCAGTGCCAGAGCTGGAACTCTCCAGACGGTAAATGAAGCAAAATACACAAAACAGGATTTTCGGCACCAAAAAGGACAAAGAAAACCAGAAACAAAAAAAAAATCAAATTTAAATCAATGAGGCAGATTTACAAGGAAAAGTGGTGCAACTCCATGTGAAATTAAATGCATGATAGGAAACAAACAAATATTTCCGAGCTTTAACCTTTTAAGTGCGAGAGACGTACCCAACACATTGCCTTGCAATGCGTTGGATACCTCTCTGGAACTCAAACGTTAAATGAGGGTTTTTAACCCAGAGGTCTCCCGCATTGGAAACTATCTAGCATTGAAGGGGTTAAAATATTAATTTAAAATAGTGGGCATTTGGTGGATTTGTATTTGCGTCCTACGGTGCAGCTGGTTTTTCTGTACATTTGCACCACTTTTTCCTAATACATCAGTTCCGATGATTATTGGAGAAAAAAAAAATAAGGGATGGGAAACATGAAGCCCTCCAGATGTTATTGAACTGCAACTACCAGCATGCTTAGTTGGTGGAGCATGATGGGAGTTGTAGTCCAAAAACATCACTTTGCCCACCCTTCTGTAATGGAACATACAAATAGAATTCAGGACTACAATAAAAAACTGATTTAGCTCATTGCGTGTGCCTAATGTACAAAGTTTTTTAGACACCATATGACCATATAGTGGTGGTCAGTGTCAGAGTTTATGGTCACTACAAAAATGCAGTTCCTCTACATCCTTAAAAATAGCTAGTTCAGATTAGAGGAAAGAAAGTTTCAACTTCAGCAGAGGAAGGGGTTGTTTACAGTGAGGTCTGTTAAAGTGTGGAATTCTTTGCCCAAGGATGTGGTAATGGCAGATACAATGGATACATTTAAAGGGATAGTAATACTTCATTTTAACTTTATTTTATTTTGTAGGCATTAAAAAAAACATGAAGAATGATATAAGTCTTATCTCTCAAACCTTTATGGTTTGAGAGATATTCACAAGCAAAGTGTCCCCTCCCGCCCCTTTTACCTAGTGTAAGCCATCTCTTCTCAGATGTGGAATCCAGTCCATAGACCAGACAGATAACAGAAGGGGACAATCTTCTTCCTATGAGAACAATGAAAGCCCTGCCCCCCTTGACAAGTTTTTCAGGGTTTTCCCTTATCTTAATTGAAGATTGTCCCTCTCTGCAATCTACCTGGGCACCTCCCTTCTGATTTGGCTGAGCAGTGTCACATCAGTAAAAGAGGCGGGAGGGGGATACTTTGTCATTGAATTACTCTTGAACTACAACTCTGACAGAATTGAAATAACACTCTCCAAAGTCCAAATACTATGATGATTAATTAGAGCTGCTTTTATTATGAAAAATTACTATCCCTTTAAATTGGAACTATCATGTAGCTATAAGTGCGCCCCAATTAATTTTTAGCATAGTGGTAATTATTAAAATCTTGTTATAATGTTTATTAAGCGCAGGCATTATTTGGAATCATAAGTTTGTATGAGACTCACCTCAAGATAACAGCGCAGACATCTTGGCGAAGACGAATCTGTGCACCTGTACTGTCGTGTCTGTCCGTACCATGTGGTACAGTGCAACTCCCCCTTTGGCAAATAACCTATCAGTGAGGAGACAGTGCAGCCACACAGATCCCTCTTTTCCCAGATGTCTGTGCTGTCGTCTTGAGGTGAGTCTCATACAAACATATAGTTCCAAATAATTCCGGCACTTATAAACATTACATCACTATTTCAGTGAACACTGCTATAATAATTCATTTGGGGGCACTTATATCTATGTGATAGCTCCTCTTTAAAGGGATAGTAATGTTTCATAATAAAAACAGCTCTAATTAATCATCATAGTATTTGAACTTTGGAGAGTGTTATTTCAGTTCTGTCAGAGTGTCCCCCTCCCGCCTCTTTTATTGATGTAACACTGTTCAGCCAGAGCAGAAGGGAGGTGCCCAGGTAGATTGCAGAGAGGGACAATCTTCAATTAAGATAAGGGAAAAACCTGAAAAGCTTGTCAAGGGGGGCAGGGCTTTCATTGTTCTCATAGGAAGAAGATTGTCCCCTGCTGTTATCTGTCTGGTCTCTGGACTGCATTCCACATCTGAGAAGAGATGGCTTACACTAGGTAAAAGGGGCGGGAGGGGAAACTTTGCTTGTGAATATCTCTTAAACCATAAAGGTTTGAGAGATAAGACATATCGTTCTTCATGTTTTTTTAATGCCTACAAAATAAAATAAAGATAAAACGAAGTATTACTATCCTTTTAAGTGAAGATTAGATGTGTTTCCTTCTAAAAGAAACATACAGGATTATGCTGTGTATTAGTAGGTAAAAAGGAAAGTCTGGTAAATAGGTGAACGCTCATTTTGCTAGCAGGAAGGCTTATATAATTCTAATTTTTCTAACTTATAAGGAAAAGGTTGAACTTGATGAACTTGTTTCTTTTTTCAAACTAACTTACCATGTTACTATGTAAAAGCGATGTACAAGGGTGAGTCATAAAGTATCTGCAATTAATTTTTTTATATAATACAGTTACAATGATTATGAACAATAGCATAATTGTTCTGTATTGTCCCCTCCCTTTTCAACACATTTAGTCCATCAGACTATAAGCATCTGTGTGCCCTCAAAAATTAGTTTTTGTCTGAGTGACAAGCCTCACATTTGCTGCTTCCTTCACTGACTGATGCCTAGATAATGCGTAATGTCATTAATAATAACTCTTCTATTACCCGGAATCATAGTACTGACTCGTTCAGTGTTTTCCTCTGTTGTGGATGTGGACAGTGGATGTTACACTTCATTGTTCTTGACAGTGAACTCCCTCAATTTCTGTGTCCTGAGAGTTTTCTGTCAGAGGCTGGGCAAACAGGAATACAATATCCCTTCAGCAGAAAGCCTGCATCCAGTGTATTATATACGCAATACAGATCATTCAGTGCTGCAGGGATAGTGTCTTTGTTTTCACAATACCTGACAGAAAGCTCTTTGGAAAGAAAAATTCAGTGAGCTCCCTATCAGCAACGTAAAGTGAAGATGAAAAAACAAAAATAAGTATAGTAAAGTCAGAAAAGGAGTTTTAAGGGCAATATACACAAAGTGGATGAATTTTCGGGCAAATCAGTTGCAACATAAGGGAGAAATACAATTTCCCAACCCCCCCATTGATTTAAATGGTGTTTTAATGGAGGTCTCCTAGGTATTGGTTAGGTAACATCTCTGGCATTAAGAGTTAAAAAAAAAAAACCCTCAAAATTGCTCCACTTTTTCTTTGAACATAAGGCCCAAAGTCTGTAATAGAATATAGACAGATTAACGCTTTCTTTTCCTTCCAGCAAATCGTGTCTCTCTAACAGATTGTACTTTTGGTGAAACTGTTAAATGTACCTGGAGGTAAGAGCTGCCTTTGTATTCTTACAGACTCCGAAAGGAACTTGCCTTCAGTCAGTGAAAGCAGCTATAGACATTGGATACCGCCACATTGATGGCGCCTACGTGTACTACAATGAACATGAGGTTGGACAGGCCATCCGAGAGAAGATATCCGAAGGGAAGGTGAAAAGAGAAGACATCTTCTATTGTGGTAAAGTAAGTGAGATACTGAGAAAAATAAGGGGACTTCCACTGATGAGAGGTGTTTTATTCAAAACTTACTGCAGCTCAAACTTTATTTTTTTTTGTGCACAGTATCTTAGTGGCCTGAGATTTTACAGTGGTGCTGTTGCTACACCATCCTATGGAGGTTTATGGTCAACTGATCAGAGCTGTCCATTGGATGGTGTAGCAACAGCGCCACTGTCCAATTTCAGTCCATTGAGATACTGCACCTAAAAAAATTCACGTTTGAGCTGCAATAACTTGTGAATAAAACACCTTTCAGCAGTGAGAGTACCCTTATTTTACTTATCAGGGTAATCCCTACTATATATATATTATAATATAAACCTGCGCTCCTCCAGCTAAAATAATAAAATATTATAGTGTGCCCTGGAATGGGCATATATGATAAATTTGAGGCTCTAGTTGCCCACATTTTTGGCCAAAATTTACATTTAAACTAACATTAACTTAATTTACATTATCATATATGCCCATTCCAGGGCACACTATAATAATTTATCATTTTAGCTGGAGGAGCTCAGGTTTATAGTTGTTTTTGTGTTTGCTTTCTGTTGGGGGACTGGAGAACCCTCTTATTCCTTGCTGCATACTTCAGTTACATTCAATTCTTATATGATCACTTCACATATAAAAAAAAAATTTAAATTAAATAAAAATTATAATCACATATGTATTATTTAATACGCACACTTAAATTCTAAAACATTAAAGGGATAGTAATACTTTGTTTTATCTTTATTTTATTTTGTAGGCATTAAAAAAACATGAAGAATGATATAAGTCTTATCTCTGAAACCTTTATGGTTTAAGAGATATTCACAAACAAAGTATCCCTTCCCTGTTCAACCAGATCAGAAGGGAGATGCCCAGGTAGACTGCAGAGAGGGACAATCTTCAATTAAGATAAGGGAAAAAAGCTGAAAAACTTGTCAAGGGGGGAAGGGCTTTCATTGTTTTCATACAAAGAAGATTGTCCCCTTCTGTTATCTGTCTGGTCTTACAACCAGATTCACATCTGAGAAGAGATGGCTTACACTAGGTAAAAGGGGCAGGGAGGGGAACTTTGCTTGTGAATATCTCATAATTTGCAGGATCACTTCAGACTCTGCTCACTACACACCCCTCTTGTCCTGAAGGGGTTAACCCTTTCAGGGCCAGAGGGGTATGCAACGCATTGCAAAGCAATGCATTGCATTTCCCTCTGGCACTTAAAAGGTTAAGTAGGTGCATACATTCTGCTGCTTCAGTTTGTCATTGATATGACATCCAGGACTGATTCAACATGTTATCTTTCAAACAGGCTGCAATGGCAGAGTTCATAGGGGCTATTAGTATTTTTGGCCATAGTAAGGTAAGGGCAGTATTATTAGGACATGTTAGTTTCCCTTAATGGACATCAGTAATTTGAAAAAAGTGTGTGTGGGGGGAAACCCTTTACCTACAAAACAAAGTAAATGTTACATTCTGGTCTATTCTTTTATTTTTGAGATTCATCATTTTCTTTAATTTTAAAAATTGAACTTCGTCGTGACCTCTCTTGTCTGTACACATCTGACACACCTGGGGGGATATGCATTACACTACAATAAGGGTCCTGCTTGGAGATATTTTGGCAAATTGGACATGAATCCCTGAACTATGTACTAAACCGTCTTCACCATCTTTGGGGGTTTATACACTAAGCAGTGATAAAGAGGTGATAAAGTGGAGATGACTTCTCCAGTGATATCACTTCTCCAGTTCCTATGTTATTCTATAGAGACAATGCACTAAGATTTATCCGACTCTGGAGATCATAGTTCATTGTCTCCATAGAATAACATAGGAACTGGAGAAGTGATATCACTAGAGAAGTTATCAACTCTTTACCACACTTTAGTGCATAACCCCCCTTTATCCCTTTGTTTACTCCTCAATTACACTGGCATAGCCATGTCTTCTCCATGCCTTTGCCTCATTTACATTATTTCAGTGTCTACTTCGCATATGGAAATCTGACTTAAAGAGACAGTTTCATATTCCTGTTGGTGTGTTTATATGTCAATTTGGCTATTCACCACACTCTCTAAGATATGATATTTTTTTCTCTGCAATGCATTAGATACCTCTGGTACTCAAAGGGTTAGATAGATACTGTCCAAGATCACAGAAACAATTTCCCTTCCCTCATGCTGGCGGATTGTGGATCTTGCCATAGCTTTCCATGAAGCCTCAGATTACACATATGGCATTCTGTTCACCATATTATCACAGTTCTCCATAATACACAGTTGTCTCCAGGTGGTTTACATGGATCCCCTTGTCTGTGTCTGAGATTCAGACATGCTCTGTGTGAAAACACTGACATGGAGCATGTTGGAATCTCTCTTGCTGACAACAGTCTTTGTGTAAACCCCTGACAGTTGCACTGTATTCATCCTCACATAATTCAGCACCAAGAACAGCAGCAGACCTACCTTACAGAACAGCTACTGCTGTCCTTGGTGTTGAATACTTTGTGTTTTCAGTGGATGAATTCATCACCTCCGCCATGGGTGAAACTACTGCCATTACTCCCATACATTTGATTGACTAAACGTCCCTCAGTGATTTAGGAGGCCCATTGTTACTGCACATGCCGGCATACTGAATCCAGCTGAACTTATAATACTCTCTCACTTAGATATGTTATTAGTCTGAGTGAGGAATCTGTGGGAGAAAACAGAAGGTTGGCACACAGCAAAACTGAGACAGTCCGTTCCGGAGTGACAGGTTACACGTTGGGGAAGGGAATGGGATGGAGTACAGCACTTCCAGGGCCGGATTTCCCAATAGGTAGACTAGGCACCTGCCTAGAGCTCCAAATTTTGAGGGGCGCCTCAGCTGTGCTGGTCACACCCACATTCAGAATTGTGGGTGGGGCCCTAACAATCTCTGTATCCATACAGTAGCTTATACACCCCTTTACAGGCTATTATTTAACCCATGGATGCTAGTGAGATCTAGTTAACCAAGGGGTTAAAACTTTTATGTCCTTGCTCCAGGCCAAAGGTACATTTTGGGCCAGGAAACAGTGTGGATGAGACTGGTGGCATGGTCATGTGAGGAGTGGGGTGTGGCCATGGGCAGAGCTAAGGATGCCCAGAGTGCCTTGCCTAGGGGAGCCTGGAATGTAAATCCAGTCCTGAGCACTTCCTATGGGTAGGGCCATCAAGGGGGTGGTGGGCTGTTGTCCTGGTGAAAAAGGGGAGCTGATCAGATGTTTAGGCAAGAGTATGTGCAGTAGCGGTGCACTAGGGGAAACGCATGTAACTTGGGTCTCTATACACACTCAGCTTAACCCTTTAAATGACAGAAGGATATACAACACATTGCTTTCCAATGAATTGCACACCCTTCTAGCACTTAAAGCGGAAACTACCACCAGACACAATCTTTACCTTCACTAAGTCCCCATCTGGCGACTAGCTAATTAGTAGCGCTAGTCGCCAGAATAATTACCTTATTTAGTAGATTTCTGCTCTCTTCCATGGGTGACAGGCAGGACAGAGCTCAGACATCCTGCCATTGTGATGTCCTCACGCCTGCGCTGTCAGTCCCAGTTGGAGCCAAATGGCTCCTAGCAACTCCTCCTAGACCCAGCTGGGACTGACAGCGCAGGCACGTGGACATCACAATGGCAGGATGTCCGCACTCCGTCCTGCCTGTCACCCGTGGAAGAGAGGAGAAATCTATTAAATCAGGTAATTATTCTGGCGACTAGCGCTACTAAGCAGCTAGTCACCAGATGAGGACTTTAGTGAAGGTAAAGATTGTGTGGGGTGGTAGTTCCCTTTTAAAAGGTGAAAGAAGAAAGTAACCGATAGCCAGCAATATCTTCAGCGCACTGCATATTAGCATTGTCACATCCCTGTTCTTACATGTATCTTGCCACATTAACTTGCTTGGTGAGTGGACTTTAATTACAACCATTAGAGAGGGCAGAGTTGTGGCTCCAGGTAACTTACCACGTGACGAGCAGGGAGATAACGGCACTTGGGTAAATATAAGCAGGCAGGGGAAGAAAGTGGATGATGCCATGTAGAATGGGGGGACAGAAGTGTATAAAGATATGTAGTGCCTTTCAAAAATATTCAGAACCCTGACCAATTCTTTCATTTTACTAAATTACAAATAGTGGCCCAGTCAGGGCCGGATTTCCCAACAGGGAGAGTAGGCAACTGCCTAGGGCTCAAATTTGCAGGGGAGGAGGCCACACCCACATTCTGAATAGTAGGTGTGGTCAGAAAAATCTCAATTTCCTGCACCAGTATTATACCCCTCTTCAGGCTATAGTATAACCCCTTGGATGCTAACGAGATATTCAATGCATTTCGGAGCAATGCTTTGAAGATCTCTCTAGCAACCAAGGGGTTAAAGATTCCTTTTATTCTTGTATTTTTTGTGCCAGGAAACAGTGGATGGGACTAGGGGTGGGTCATATGATGAGTGGGGGGTGTGGCCGTGGGTGGAGCTAAGGGCACCTAGACTTCCTTTCCCAGGGTCGTCTGAGCTGTAAATATGGCCCTTGGCCCAGTCAAAGTTCTGTCCTCAGTCCCAGTGAGAATCTGTGGCACGGTTTAAACATTGTGGTCCACAGGTGACATCCAATCAACTTAAAAATCGTGGAGCAAATCTGCTAAGAATGGGCCAAAATCACTCTGCTACCTATCCCACAATGCCAGAGAGGTACCCAGAGCATTGCAATGCATTAGATACCGCTCTGGCACTCAAAGAGGTAAAGCTGTTATTGCAGCGAAAGTTGCTTCTACCACATATTAATGGGGGGTGGGGCGGTTTGAATATTTATGCAAAAAATATATTTAAATTCTCAATTTTTCTTAAATATTTCCCAACATAGAAAATGCCACCTTATGATAAGTGATTTTGATTTTCAAAAGTCTATATGAGAGGATCGGTCAGGGGTCTGAATACTGTTGCACGGCACTGTGTAAACTTCTTAGGAGGGAATTTAATGCCTTTTAACCCTTTAAGGCAGAGCTTTCCAAACTTTTCATTCTGGTGACACACTTTTTAGACATGCATCATTTTGTGACACAGTAATTCAGTTTTTCTAGCGAACCGGAGGATAAACTAATAATCCCTTATAAGAGATAAGGACACATACATAAATTGTAATAACGAGATGTATAGGGACACAACATATCTCACGACTTCCTTTCATTCATACTGCGGAAGGCATTAAGCATGTTGTGTGGTTTTTAAAATGGCGAAATGAGAATGTTGCGCTACATATAAGCGCAAGATTCTCATGTCGCATTAGTAAATAGATAGCGCAAAACTGATTTTAGAAGTATTGTCCGTCTTTCCGGTCTCATCGGCACCACAAAGCAGCAGCCATGTGACAGGCAGCCACGGCACACAGGGGTACTCCAGCCTGGCAGCACAAACAGAGGGCAGAGATATAGAGGAGGTGGCATCTCAAAAGATTTTAACAGCTGAAGCGCCAAAAGATTTGGAACAGCTGGAGTGCCTTCGTGTGCTGCATACATATTATGTACACGGAGGTACTCCAGCTGTTACAGATCTTTTGTGGTGCTCCAGCTGTATGCAGCACACGGAGGTAATCTCGCACTGTGTAAATGCATCCGTTAAGTAACAGTGTTTTATCTCAGCTCCCAGTGTAGCTGGTGCTTGGGTTGAATGACAATCTCTCGCTGTGTAAACACCACCTTTGCCTGTGATACACCTACACACTGCAGCTGACACACTGTGTCGCAACACAGTTTGGAAAGCACTGCTTTAAGGGGTGTGTGCTGAAATGCATTGCACACACACCTGGTCCTTAATGGGATAGTAATTCTTAAAATTAAAAAAAAAAAATTGTAGGGTTTATCCCCCTGAGTAAAACAAGGGAACTCCCACTGCTGAAAGGTGTTTTATTCAAAAGTTATTACAGCTTAGAGTTGAATTTTTTTAGGTGCAATATCACAGGGGTCAGAAGTGGCGCTGTTCTACACCATCCTATGGAGATTTATGATCTACGGATCAAAGCTGCCCATAGGATGGTGTAACAGCGCCACTGTACGAATTCAGGCCACTGTTATGTTGCACCTAAAAAAAAAAAATCAACTTTGAGCTGTAATAACTTTTGAATAAAACACCTTTCAGCAGTGGGAGCACCCTTGTTTTACTCAGGGGATAAACACTACAATATATATATTTTTTTTACATATTAAGTATTACTATCCTTTTAAATGTTAATACAGCTAAGCACAAAGTTTATTAACCCTTTAAGGACTAAAAGCTCATCTGGACACACAGCTTCTCCCAGAGTGTCAACCCTGACATCCTGCAAATTTAGGAAACAACCCCCCTTCACTCCTTTTTGGAAGGACTTCTGTTCCTCTGAGCCCAAAGCTGGTTGTCATGTTCCAGGAATTGTGTCCGTAGTACGAGGCCCTTTAGACTAATCCTGGCTCAGCCTCGTGGCTTCCATCCATGGACACAAATAGCTGAGAGGCTCACTACTCTGAGGTGGATCTAATAAAAAATTAATGGAGTAACTCTGGAGCAAACCAACTTCACCATAGGGGACAAATGCATATTCACATTACCTTAAAAGTGGATATGAACTGTAAATTCTCACCAGCAGGGGGCCCTCTGATCCTTCTGTTCTCCACATCTGATTGTACTATTTAATACCTCTGTATGTCTATTCCCTATTGTACAGCGCTGCGGAATTAGTTGGCGCTATATAAATAAAGAAGAAGAATATGAACCCATTGAGTGTTATCGAGATCTACAACACATTCAAGGGGTTAAAAGCACAATTTAACCCTTTGAGTGCCAGGGAGGAATTCAATGCATTGCGTTCCAACGTTTTGGATACCTCTCTGCCACTAAAAGAGTTGAAACAATCTGAATTTTAATTTCTCTTGTGCTGCAGCTGGTTTTCTGCAGAATTCCTCCGGTTCTACCTAGTTTACCTGCCTCTCCGTCACACCAAACCAGATTTTGTTCCCTTGTCACTGATAAAATATAAATTAAAGAGATAGTAAGTTTGAACATAAATTCAGGTTTGATTATTGCTCATAGTTTTTGTACCACGTAGAGTGTTATTACAATTGTGTAAATTCCTCTCCCGTCCCGTTTACATATTGTAACCCACCTCCCCTCAGATCTGGAATCCGGTCATCGGACTAGACAGCTCGCAGTGAGGGACAATCTTCTGGCTGTCCGTATAAGGAAACGCCTGCCCCCCTTCCTCATACTCACAGAAGATTGTGCCTCGTTGAGATTCATTGGAACCGACTTGCTGCTCTGAGAAGAGCAGTGTTACTTATGTAAAAGGGGCTGGACGGGGATATTTTATAGCTTAAAGGAGCAGTAAACTTTTATTTATGAAAACACATATTTTATAGAGCATTTCATGCTGAATAAAACAAGGTCACTCCCATCGCTGTCAGATGTTTTATTCAAAAGTTATACTAGTTTAAATAATCAGGAAGTGAATTTACTGTGTTTACTTCCTGATAGTTCTAACTGACAGGAAGTGAATTTACTGTGTTTACTTCCTGATAGTTCTAACTGACAGGAAGTGACAGGCAGTTTCTATCACATTCTATGGAGAACTGTATGTCTCTGACTTTCCTCTCCAATAGAATCTAACAGGAAATCTAATTAGAATTTGACCACTAGAGGGCACTGCTGATGTAAAAAAACATGGGTTTAACTGTAATACTCTGGAAATATAAATCTCTCGGCAGTGGGAGTACACTTATCTTACTCAATATATATTTTTTCATAAAAAAAGTTTCACTGCTCCTTTAATTACTCATCAAATACACATTGTGCACAATTTTAATAATGCTCTACATGGTACAAAAACTATGAGGAATAATGAAAGCTGAATTTATGTTCAAACATTTCTATTTCTATTAACGTGCAGTTCCGAGTCTTCTTTATATTTTTTTTTTAACATGTAGAGCTATATTTGAATACTTAGTGTTGTTGTTCAAATGCTATTCAAGCCGAAAGGATCCCCCTTCTGGCCACCTCCCTTTAGATCTGGGATCCGGTCGTGGGACCGGACAGATGCAGTGAGGGACAGTCTTCATTAAGTATGAGGAAAACCCTGTGCCCCTTGATGAAGGTGGTCAGGATTTTCCTTTGCATACTGAAAATTGTCCTTCGCTGTTCTCCATCTGGACCAGACTGAGAGGATCAGTGACACGGGGGGAAGGGGATCCTTTTGGCTTGAAGAGCACTTGAACTACAACGCTATAAGTAATTAAGTATAGAGCTACATGTTAAAAAAAAAAAAATAATAATAATATATATATCCTATATAATAATTCACTAAAACGTGTGTAACACCGCGTCATGCGCAGTAGAGACTGCTGTGCGTGCTGATACAGCCACGGCGCGGGCAGTCTCTACTGCGCATGACTTCCCCGCGACCGGCTGGCAGTGGCACTGTGGCCCGTGTAACGGGCTCTTCAACTAGTATATATATAAAAAAGACTTGGAGCTGCACTTTATTAGAAGTATTACTATTCCTTTAAAGGAGCAGTATACTTTTATATACTCTGCTGGGTAATACAGGGATACTACCACCATATTTTTCATTGAAAACTTATTACATATCAAATTATTATTTATTTTTTTAAAGGGATAGTAATACTTCAAAATTACTGTCCCTTATATTGAAGCCCTTAAAAAACTGAATTAAATGCCACCAGCGGCATCTCTCAAACCTTTATGATTTGCGAGATAGCCGCTTTTAAACTTCGTTCTCCCCTGCCGGCAGCGTTCTTGCTGCAGCAGGTGAATCCGTTCATTGAATCAAGCGGAGGCTCTTCAGCAGAGCCAGATCTCTTTATAGAAGAAATGATCCTTCACTAAATAGGTCTTCTACGTGTGCTTGGTAACCAAGCACATGTAGAAGACCGTTTTAGTGAAGGATCTTGTCTTCCATAACAAGATCTCGGCTCTGCTGAAGAGCCTCCGCCAGTCCCGGGACCAGATTTCCCTGCTGCAGCAAGAATGATGACGGCAGGGGAGAGCGAAGTTTAAAAGAGGCTATCTCGTAAATCATAAAGGGTTGAGAGATGAAGCTGGTGACATTTAATTCAGATTTTAAAGGGCTTCAATATAAGGGATAGTAATTTTTAAGTATTACTATCCCTTAAAGGAACAGCACCAACTAGTGTTTGAAAGGCTGTTTTTTTTTTATAATATTCTCTGTGGGATAGCTTGTGTCACTGACTCCCCACAAAGAATGAGAGGAATACCGCCACCTGGTATCCACCTCAGTAAACTTGACACTCTATATAATTCATTATGCCGCTTTATCCTCCAATGTGACTACACTACCCACCATTGTGACATGCTTAAAGAACTAAATTGGCTAACACTCAAATCTAGACGTGACCTTCATCTTTCTTGCTTAGTACACAACCACTTCTCTGGAAAACTACCACAATACCTGAGCAGTATGCTCACTCCAGCTCTCCATACTAACTATAACCTCCGCTCCACTACTAACAACTCACTGCGTATACCACAATACAAGAAAGAAGCAGGAAGATCTGCCTTCTCCTTCAGAGCGCCAAAAATCTGGAACAATCTGCCGGAAATAATCACATCTGCACTCAGTCTAAAATCCTTAAAAGCAAATGTTTCTTTATATCTAAAAACAGTGTGTAACTGTAAATAATCCCATTATTTAATAAGTATGTATATTTCTGTATGTTTGTATATAATGTCTCACAATTAGTGTAAATATGTAACCTTTTACTGAAAACTATCCAGGACATACTTGAAAACGAGAGGAATCTCAATGTTTTCTTCCTGGTAAAACATTTTATAAATAAATAAATAAAATAAATAAATGGTGACAACAATACAAAATTGTAACTTTATTTAAATATATATTTTTAGCTATAGTAACTTTTGAAATAAAAATCTTCCCGCAGTGCGAGTACTCTTGTACAAGAAAAAGCCCCATAACATATGTATTTCATAAATAAATATGGTTTTTTGCAATGTTAAAAAAAGCGATTCCTTCAGGACTAAAGCTCTAAGGTTATAATAATCCGCTTCTCGTCTTGGCCAACATCTGTAATTTGTTAGCTAATACTAATAGTTCATATTTTATTCACTTCAATTTTGTTTAATATGTTGCATCTGGACAATTTTTGTGGTGTGATGTCAGTGATTGCTTCCAAACCACTAAAGTAGTTTTTATATTTCTTTTTTAAATATTTATTTAAAGATTTTTTTCCAGACCGTTGAGAAAATAAACCTGAAACAGCAAAATTGCATCTCACGTTGGTGTAGTTATTGGAAGGCTCCAGGTGCAAACATTATTTTGGGCCTTCACACAAAACTATTCTCCCACTGGAGTAAGTAAAATGTATAGAGCGTAACAGGGAACTTTTTCTTCTAGAGTTCGTGGAGAGCTCAGGTGGTGATATAAAGGACACGATTGTGAGGGGCAGGGCTTAACAAAATGTATGTAAAAGTGGGCGGAAAATGGGCAGAATAGGTTGGGAAAGTGGGTGGGAAATGGGAGGAACAGGCTGGGAAGGAGCAGAAGTAGGTGGAGCTTCATAAGAAACTCACCACCACCAGAGGGACCTAGTAACTCACTACAAAACCCCAGGGGAGTACCTAGAGCATTAGGCATCTGGGAGGATCCTATATTTGCCCCCCCAAGATTAAAATATAAAAAAACACCTGCACCTGCTGCTGACACAGTGCTGAGGGCTGGCTGCCTGGAGGTGTCTGGTGGAGTGGTGAGGTATTTAGGCCTCCTGCTCCAGTTTGCAAGCTGTACTGGCTGTGTCAGGTCCAGGCATCTTTTCCAGACCATGTGCAACAGTGCTGTGCTGCCGCACACCATGCGCAACCAATGAGAAAGGAGTGTCCTGTCAAAGCACTCCTCTCTCATTGGCTGCAGTGTGACTCTGACATCATGCCTAGGAAAGGAAGCAGGTACTGCACAGTGGGGCACATCTAATGCTGTCAGTACCTGCAAGTTAAAGGGCTGTGGCAATTGGACAGTGGGCTCAGTCTGAGTGGCAGTGTGGCATCCCCTAATGAGTGGTACCCAGGGCGGATTCCCCTCCCCTTCCCATTAGTACGCACTGCAGTCTCCAGGGCAGATCTGGAAAATTCCCAGCTATGCTACGGAGCCCTGGGGGGGATGGGCCCATAGAATTTCAGGCCCTGGCACAACTGAATATTCTGCACTCCTGTAGTTATGGTCCATTTCCCCTGATTTCTGCTTGGAGGTGATTGGACTGCTGAGGACCAGTGATGCAGGAAAGAATAACCAGGCTGATGGGTTTAGAACTGGAGCAATTTGGGGCAAACCAACAGCACCATAGGGGACAAATGAAAATTCCCCAAATTCTTCTTGAGTTAAAAGTACATTTTAATCCCTTGAACGCTGGAAATGTCCCAACACATTTCGAAGCAATGCGTTGGGGACCCCTCCACCATTCAAGGGGTTAAAACTGTAATTTGTCCCCTACCATGCAGTTTCTGTGTTCCAGAACTACTCCAGTTTTAAAAATTCCCCAAATTGCCATTGATGTAAATGGATTTAACTCCTAGCATTCAAGGGATTAAAAGCTCAATTTCGTTCAATTGGGATTTTTACTTTTCCCTTCTTGGAGCAAATGGTCTGCTCCACAATTGCCCCCTTCTTAGTACATCGACCTTGCTGTGTTTAACCCCAGAGCAATGCACTGAAAACATCTCTGGAATCTAAGGGGTTAATGGCTTCTGGATATGGAGTCAGCATTAACCTTTTGAATGCCAGGGAGGTATCCAGTACATTGCGTTGCAATGCTTTGGATACCTCTCTGGCACTCAAAGGGTTATGCTGTTGGAGATGAGACTCAGACTGACCCATTTTCTCCAGTGAAATGATTCCTTTATCGTATTTGGTCTGAATTAGATTGTAAGCTCTTTGGGGCAGGGTTTCTTTCCCAGTGTATGACTTAGTTCCACTTGTCACCTGCTAATAATGCAATATATGCACTGTAGTCTGATGTTCTTATTCCTGTCTTGTAGTTTTATACCAGTGATTCACAACCAGGGTGCTCTGGCAGATATCTGCTTAGGGTGCCCTTTATTTTCTACAACAACTATTACACAAATGTAAATATTCATTTTCATATTTATGGAAATTTGTCATGCACAATATGTTTTTTTATTATTATGATTGTAAAACCTAAGAAAACAACGTATTTATGTATCATACCTTTTATTATGCCCTTGATAATTGACATAAATTATGATAAGGGCGCCCTGAAAAATCCAGATTGCATGTTAGGAATGTGTTGTGCAAAAAAAGAGTGAGAACATGTGTGCTATCACTTCTGTTTTGTAAATCACTGCATACAACTGTGTTTTATATACAGAGGCCTAACTAGAAGCCACAAGGCCCTGTTGCAGAAATTGCCTTGGGCCCCCACCCCGACCACATTCCCCTCCACATTGCCCCCAATCTCCGCCTCCACATTGCCCATATTGACCCCTCCAGTGTCCATCTCCTACTTCCCTGGTGGTCCAGTGGAGTGGCAGGAGAAGTCTGTGCCTCCTCTGCACAGACCTCTATACAGCTGGAGCTTCCGAGCGGTCCTTTTTCAGTAATGTAGAGCACTGGGAGATGATGTGATCTCCCAGCGCTCTACATTACTAGAGTGCCGAAAAGGAAGCTCAGCTGCTAGAGATCTGTGCCGAAGAAGGCACAGACCTCAGGTTGTTACTTGTTGTGGGTGCCGGGCGGGGGGTTCGCAGGGGTGGCTGGGCCCCTGGAGTGTTGTGCCCAGTCGCAGTTGCGACCCCTATAGTTACGCCACTGTCTATATAAATATATTTCATAAACTTTCACCAGCAGGGGGCCTTCTGATCCTTTAATTTTTCATGTTCCATTTGTGCTATTTGATATCGCTGTAGGTCTGTTCACTGTTGTACAGCGCTGTGCAATAAGTTGGAGCTATATAGAGATTAGTAATTAATAATACATATGTGCATCCTGTGCATGTCTTTAGTACAGCAACGTAAGCACTGCTAAGCTTCGTACTTGAGAATTTTAGTATCCTTAAATGTCATTTGGTACTTTTTCAGCTTTGGAACACTTGTCATCCACCTGAACTTGTCCGTCCGACTTTAGAGAAGACTTTGAAAACGCTTCAGCTGGATTATGTTGATCTGTATATTGTTGAACTACCCATGGCCTTCAAGGTAACGTAAAAAATGCATCGTCTGTAAAACCCTTTGCATGGCTGAAAGGTATCCATGCATTTCAATGGAATCCATTGGATACCTCTATGGTACTCAAAGGGTTGAATTGTTGCTTCAATTCGATCTCCAGTGCATTGCTACTGTAGACTTTTCTTGCATCCAAGGGGTTAACAGCTTTTCTTATTCTTGTATCCTAATGGATAATGGTATTTTGTGTCAGGCAATGTGGCTGTTGTTGGGGGTGTAGCCATAAAAGGAATGGTTCTGACCAGTGAGTGGGGCACCTGAGAGATAAATCCAGGCCTGACCTTATCTATTACCATAGGGTTAAAGCAACTTAATTTCAATTTCTCTCTCTTCCAGCCTGGGGAGGAAATTTACCCAAGGGATGAAAATGGAAAGTACATTTACCATAAGACGGACTTGCGTGCTACGTGGGAGGCAAGTGATAAAAATAAGTGTTGTAACCATTGTTACGCTGTCAGTGTTATACAGTATCATCGTTAGAAGTTATGCTCCCTTTCTGTTGATCCAAAGTAGTGATTCTCAGCCAGTGTTCTGAGGCACTTTGCTGTGCCACTGACATCAGCTTAGAGTGCCCCATGTTTTCTATGAAGATTTTGACAAAAATGTGAAAATTGATTTTAAATATAGATTTATGAAAATTGTTATTCAGAATATGTTAATTTTTGCTATTCTGATTGTGAGACCTAATAATAACTGTATATTTACAGTAAAATCTTGGGTATAGTACGCACGATTTATCCCCTCTTCACCTTATGTGACGTGGGGGGGGGTGTATTATAACCGAACGTTTTTGGACAAAAAAATGTAGTGCTGGCAGATACCTTCCCTCCCCTCAGGGCAATCCACTCTCAAAATAAGCTTTATTTCCTCCCACTGAAGTCCCCATCTTCCCTCCCGCTCCCCGGTGCAATCCGATCTCCAAATATGCCTTACTTCTTTCCACAGAAGTCCCCATCTTCCCTGCGGGTGGCACGTTTGCATTTGCTGCCCACTTCCTTCAATGCACTGTCAGGACCTTCTGCCTCCAGCCAATGGTAATGCCCTGTGAGGATCTCAAGGTCCTCACAAGGAAATACTATAGGCAGAAGGTCCTGACAGCGGATTGAAGGAAGTGGACGGCAAATGCAAGCGTGCCGCCCGCAGGGAAGATGGGGACTTCTGTGGAAAGAAGTAAGGCTTATTTGGAGAGCAGATTGCTCTGGGAGGAGTGAGGGAAGGTATCTGTCAGCACTAATTTTTTTTTCTTTTTTTTTTTTTTTTTTTTATTAAGGGGGAAAACAAGGGGGCGTATTATACACAGACACTCTTGTTTTCCCCTAAAATATTGGTTACAGTATACACCTGTGTATTATACACAGGTGCGTATTATACATAGGCACTCTTGTTTTCCCCTAAAATATTGGTTATAATATACACCTGTGTATTATACACAGGTGCGTATTATACCTGAGACTTTATGGTATAAATAAATTACATTGAATATGTCAGGGGTGGCCCAGAAATTCTAGATTGAGTGTTATGGGTGCCTTGAAAAAAGATTGAAAACCACTGATCCAAAGGAAGACCAGCATTACCATTGAAGACATTTCTGATATTGGCTCAGAAGGGAAAACTATCTTACCTGATTCCAGAGCGATAGTTGGATTTTTTCCATGCACCAACATTCCGCTTGTACCTTAACCTTTTGAGTGCCAGAGGCATATGCAAAGCAATGCTTTGAGTACCCCACTGGCACTCAAATGGTAGATCGTAATTTGCTTAAAATGACAGATAAACCCCCCCCCAATCAACCCCATCAATACCTCTTTAGATCGTAAATTCCAGCAAGAAATGCATTAAAGTGAATCTGCCACTACACAACTTGTCATTTTAGCATATCCCCAGTACGTTTCCCCCAAAAATTTGCTATTTTCCACCTAGTTAATTAGTGTATTCAGTATTATGGCTACCAGGTCAGTGGGACAAGGCTGGGTAGTCCGTATGTGTGGTCCTACACCTCTATTGGACAAGGCTTAGATGATGGATAATGAGAGACTCTCCAGCTGTTTCCAGACTGCAACTTCCATCATTACTAACGCTACACACTAGTAGCCAGTGTCAAAACCAGCCTTCTTTCTGTAGTGTCCTCTTGTACAGTACAGCATGGGGTAGACCTTTTGGCTTCAAAGTCAGTATCTTGCAATAAAGAATAAAGCACCCAGCAGCTGGGAAAGCATCACTACACCTCAGTATGAGCATGTGTCTCTTGTTACTGTGTATATAGCAGTGTGTGTGTGTATATATGTGTGTATGTACAGTCGGCTCACATAGGAAGCATTACTTAACCTGACTGTCTGACCTGTCACTTCTCATTCACAAGGTTTTTTGTTTGTTTGTTTTGCACTCCTTTCTCCACACCCAGACAACAAAGATAGTGGCTACAGGGTTGGATTTCCCAATAGGCAGAGTATTCAGCTGCCTAGAGCTCCAAATTATGAGGGGTGCTTCAGCTGTGCTTGCCACACCCACATTCTGAATTGTGGGTGTGGACAGAGAAATCTCAATGTCCCTTCACCAGTTTTATACCCTTTAACAGGCTATTATTTAATTCCATGGATGCTAGCGTGCGCTCCAACTCATTGCAAAGCATTGCTTGAAGATCTCTCTAGCAACCAAAGGGTGAAGGCTATTTTTTGTCCTTGCTTGTTATAGGCCAAGGGTATTTTTTGTGCTCTGAAACAGTGGATGGGACAGGAGGCGGGGTCGTGTGAGGAATGGGGTTGTGGACGTGGGTGGAGTTAAAGGCAGCTAGACTGCCTTGCCTAAGGTTGCCTGGGATGTAAATCCAGCTCTGAGTGGCTACAACCAATACTTCTACCAATGTAACGGTTTTTATGTATACTCGGAGATGTAAAGTTTGGTAAAAACACAGTTTTATTTAAACCACACAGAATTAGAATAACTCTTGCGGGTCCAGCATATAAGTACAATTATAATACTGACACAGGACAGGTTACAGTGAAATCAATCACCCACACTGGCCAGTATATATGTATAGCAAAATATAATACTGACACAGGTCAGTTTACAGTTAGTGTGAATCAGCGAGACAATGGAAAAATGGTGCTCTTAGGCCAATGGTAGCTGATAGGCCCTAATAGCGGAAGGCCCACAGGACATTCACTACGCAGAGAGTGACACAATAGCGACTGCAGCCACAAAGGAGTAAGCGAGGCCCTGGATACGTGACTGACTACCGGAACAATAGAGGATGACTGCAACCGGAGGTGCAGTGTAACGCCAAACCGAGACTGCAATAGACCGTGACCCAAGTGCAATGGCACCAACCCGCAAGGGGTTAACGAACGCTCAGACCTGAGGATGACTGCCAGATAGTAGAGACAGATTGAGGCGCCCAGGAGTAAACCAACCTCAGCTTGAAAGCAGTAAAACAGGCCAAGCCTACCGTGGTGCAACCAGTAATATCTCCAACACTGGTGTATGTGAATACAAGGCACAATAGGTCACAGTAACTGAACTGCCAGAGCAGTAACCGAGGCAACCAGAGGGTCTGTCCGGGACAGAGAGAGAGCGCACCGGAATACAACCCCAAACCGGATAACCGGATGGAGTGGTGAACCGGGCCTGAGTGATATTCTATTCTAGTCTCTATTTATTTATATAGCGCACACAGATTACGCAGAACTTTACACTCATATTGGTCATGTTGGTCCCTGTCCCCATTGGGGGCTCACAATCTAAATTCACCTATCAGTATGTTTTTTGGAGTGTGGGAGGAAACTGGAGTACCCGGAGGAAACCCACGCAAACACGGTGAGAACATACAAACTCATTGCAGTTGTTGTCCTTGGTGGGATTTGAACCCAGGACCCCAGCGCTGCAAGGCAACAGTGCTAGCCACTGAGCCACCGTGCTGCCGATACACAGGGCAGGAGTGTCAGCCAGTCCTGGTCAGTACACAGGGCAGGAGTGTCAGCCAGTCCTGGTCTGTACACAGAGTAGGAACGTCAGCCAGGCCGGATCGGTACACAGAGCAGGAACGTCAGCCAAACCAGGTCGGTACACAGAGCAGGAACGTCAGCCAATACAAGTCTGGACACAGAGCAGGAACGTCAGCCAGGCCGGGTCGATACACAGAGTGGGAACGTCAGCCAATCCAGGTCGGTACACAGAGCAGGAACGTAAACAGGCAGAGTAGTCAGGCAGTCCAGGTCATAGACAGGATTCACACGAATAATGGAACAAGCTCTTAGCAACGGGAACACCACGAAACAGCACTGCAGAAGTGACAGGGCTCAGTATTTAAGGGCTATCACTGGGTGGAGCAACACCACGTTAGCCAATAAAAAGGTATCAGGAAGTAGCACTGTCAAAATATCGGCAGCAATAGCACGGGCACCGTGATAACCACCCAGCTCAAAATCCTTCTCTGCCTGTCTGTTTACACTAACTAGCACAAAAACATTCAGCTGCTCTCTCTCTATCTCTCTGTCTCTTTTTCCCTCTCTCTCTCTCTCTCTCGCTCATATTCATTCATGGAACATATTTGTCTGATTCCACATAAGGCACACTTTACATGGAAGATTAAAGGAAAATGAATATCTACTAATCATTATCCCCACTTTCCTTACAATGACCAGAAAATCCAAATGGCCCCTATGAATTTAGCCATTGTACTTTTGTTCAAGAGATAACATCTTCAATCAGTCCTGAATGTTATGTCCATGCAGGCGGACATGACAGTTGCTAGCACCATCACAAGATGCTCTGCTCACTGCACATGGTAATCTTAACCCTTTAAGGGCCAGAGGAGTGTGCAGTGCATTTCTTTGTTTAAGTAGGCTCATGAGTTCCACCTACGCAGTTAAAAACACGCAGGACCGAATTGTAGACGATATCTAATAAAGCAGTACATTAACCCCTTAGTGACCTGCCGCGCACAAGCGGCTGGCACATAACGCCCGCTGAACATGTTTTTTCCATTGTTTTAAATTACTTCCGGGACGTAAATGTAAGTCCTCTGTCCACCTGGGACATCTGCTTGGGACGTACATGTACGTCCTCGGGCGGTAAAGGGTTAATACCATTATGGTTTTCTAACAGTAGTACGTTAAGTTGGGGCCAGATTTAAAGGTTTGTGTAAAAATAGCCGGTAGGGCCAAAGTGAATACAAGCCGACATAACAAGATGTCTAACCCGGTATTTAAAGGCCCTACCAGATAAAAGCACAACAGAAATGGTCTTGTGGCTAAACTTCGTTTTGTACTAAATAGCTATGATATTGGGAACTTCACAGTAAAAAAGTTAACTATCAGTGCCTGACATACTGCCAAGCACCTATCATTATCTTATATGTGTGTTACTTACCTGTCATCCACTCTTTCTCCTTCAGTCCTCGTTCTTTCTTCTCTTCTTTCTTGTATCTTCTGTCTTCTCTTCTATCTGTAAATAAAAAAAAATAATGGTATAAGTACAGTGCTAAAATATCTTGCACACTAATACATAGTTTAACCCCTCGAGTGCCAGAGGGGTACGCAAAGTATTGCTTTGCTTTGCTGTGGGGCTCAAAAGGGTTAAAGCATGTATTACTTCTGTCCGGTTCTATAAATATGCTGCCAGTTATTAATATACAATGTCCAAGTTGTTCCAAATCACTTCTCCATAAATGCCATGATAAAATAATGCTTAAGTTCAACAAAATACTTAGCTTAGTTGTTGCGGTCTCTGCCACTGTGTGTGGCCATGGAGGCAGCGGAGAAAGTATTATGTTGCACATCCCCCCCCCCCCTCCATCCTCTTCCTCACGGGCCAATGCCCCTTACACACTGAGGGAATAAGAACTGAGACTGCCTTTATATATGAGCAGTCTCAGCTCCAATTCCCTCACCGCCATTGGCTTACGCACATCCCAGCCAATCAGTTTAAATCACAGCCTCTCAAAGCTGATTGGCTGGGATGTTCATAAGCACATCTCAGCCAATGGCTGTGAGGGAATTGGATCTGAGACTGCCCATATATAACAGGCCTTGGCCTGTGAGGAAGAGGATGGGGGGCTGTGTAGCATAGTACTGTCGCCGCCGCCTCCTGGCTAAACACAGCGGCAGAGACCGCAACAACTAAGCTAACAATTTTTTTTGAATTAAAGCATTATTTTATCATGGCATTTATGGAGAAATTCTTTGGAACAACTTGGACATCGTATATTAATAATTGGCAGCATATGTATGGAAACGGGCAGTAGTAATAATACTTTAACCCTTTTGAACCCCGTTGCTTTGCTATGCGTTGTGTACCCCTCTGGCACTCAAGGGGTTAAACTATGTATTAGTGTGCAGGATATTTCAGCATTGTACTTATACCATTCTTTTCTTATTTTTTTGCCTTTTAACCCCTTAAGAACCAGCGGTCCCGGGATGTGTGGTCCTTTAAGGACCAGATAGGGAATTTTGGTGTGCCGCCCCACGTGACTGATCACGTGTGCCGGCACGACGAACGAGGCACTGAAAGCGATTGCTCCGGTCTTGGATCGATCAACTTCAGTCCCCAGTATTACTCACCGCGCTCCTGCAGGACGTGTGTGACGTACCCGGACCGTCACTGGTCCTTAAGTGCCGGACCAGTGTGGCGGTCCGGGTACGTCACCGGACGCGAAGGGGTTAAAAGCTGCATCGGCTGACAACTAAAAAATCCGATAAGGGACTTTAGTAAAAAAAAAAACAAAACCCCCAAAAAACTGGGTCTTAAATTTTATGCGATAAAGTGAGTCCCTTATCGGATCTTAACAGCTAACGCAGTCTTTTAAATGGCAACTTGTAGCGTTTTTTATTTTCAACTAGTTGAAAAGCCCATTACACGGGTCACAGCGCCACTGGTAGCCGGTCGCAGGGCAGACATGCGCAGTAGAGATACAGCTGATACAGAACTGGATGCTCCGCTCTGTATCAGCTGCGTCGCGGCAGTCTCTACTGTGCATGACTGCGTCGTTACACACGTTTTAGTGAATTATTATATAGGATGGGCCAAAACATGTTAATTTAGCTGCCAATGTTTTGTGTTTTTTTTCTGCCAGCATTTTTTCATAGCACTGATCTTTAAATAGCTTACAGTGCTTGAAAAAATGCAAACACCTGTTTTTTTGGCTATCGGCTGCCTTTAAATCTGTCCCTTGGTGTTTTAAGTAGGTGTCTCTTCTCTTTTATATGTTTATTTTATATCTCCATTTCCAACAAACCTTGTTCAGCGAAATGTCTTTTTGTTTGTGTTGCAGGCTTTGGAGGAGTGTAAAGACGCAGGACTGGTGAAATCTTTAGGAGTCTCCAACTTTAACCGCAGGCAGCTGGAGCTGATCCTCAACAAACCAGGACTGAAGCACAAACCCACCACCAACCAGGTGAGAATTCGGACGACTTAACCCTTTGAGTGCGTTGCATTAAAAACATCTCATCTGTTATAATGAGCCAAGTGCTCAAGGATGTAGACACAGATGTGTTTAATCTGAGATCACCTCTCTCCTCTCTCTATTTTCTCTCCTCTCTCTCTCTTTTCTCTCCTCTCTCTTTCTCTGTCTGTCTCTCTCCTCTCTTTTTTCTCTCTCCCGCTTACTCTCTCCTCTCTTTCTCACTGTGTCTGCTCTCTCTGTCTCTTTTCTGTACTCTCTCTTCTCTGTCTCTCCTTTCTCTTTTCTCTCTCCTCTCTCTCACTTTCTCCCATGTCTCTCTCTCCTTGCTCTCACTCTTTCTTCCACCCCCTCTCACTGTCACTCTCTCTCTCTCTCTCTCTCTCTCTCTCTCACTCTGTCCTCTCTCTGTCTTTTTTCTCTACTTTCTCTTTTCTCTCTCTCTCTCTCTCTCTCTCTCTCCTTGCTCTTTTTTCTCTATCTCTCTCTCTTTCTCCCTCTCCTCTCTTGCTGTCACTCTCTCTCCTATCACTCTTTCTCCCACCCCTCTCTCGGTCACTATCTCTCTTTCTCCCCCCTCTCTCTCTTTTCTCTACTCTTTTCTCTCTCCTCTCTCTCACTTTCTCCCACGCCTCTCTTGCTGTCACTCTCTCTCCCCTCTCTCACTCTCCCTCTCTGTCCTTCTTTCTCTTACCCCCCTTTCTCTCCCCCTCTCTCTCTTACCCCCCTTTCTCTCCCCCTCTCTCTCTTGCTCCCCTTTCTCTCCCTCTCTCTCTCACCCCCCTTTCTCTCTCTTACCCCCCTTTCTCTCCCTCTCTCTCTCATAACCCGCTTTCTCTCCCTCTCTCTCTTATACCCCCCTTTCTCTCCCTCTGTCTCTCATACCCCCCTTTCTCTCCCTCTCTCTTGCCCCCCTTTCTCTCCCTCTCTCTCTTATACCCCCCTTTCTCTCCCTCTGTCTCTCATACCCCCCTTTCTCTCCCTCTCCCTCTCTCTTATCCCCCTTTCTCTCCCTCTCTCTCTCTTTCCCCCATTTCTCTCCCTCTCTCTCTCTCTTACCCTGCTTTCTCTCCCTCTCTCTCTCTCTTACCCCACTTTCTCTCTCTCTCTCTCTCTCACCCCGCTCTCTCTCTCTCTTTCTCTCCAGGTTGAGTGTCACCCTTACTTCACTCAGCCCAAGTTGCTGGAGTTCTGCAGACAGCACAACATAGTGATTGTAGGCTACAGTCCCATCGGGACATGTCGAGATGAATCCTGGTAAGTAACTACTTTCCACATAACCTCGTACAAAATGGATACTAATACAATAATACAAAACATTAATGGCAAAATCTGAAAAGGCTAAACCAGAGCCCAAGAAAATGTACCATTAAATGAATATTTCCCTGATTGAATTTGATATACTCTCGTCAGTTGTAAATGCAGAACATCTTAATACTAAATCATTGTTTAGGAAGAGGTCCATTAATAGTTGATGTCTGAGCTTGTCTCTCTGCTGGTTGTTTCTGCTATGAATTTAGTGGATGGACAGTATCAGCACCATGTGCAGACAATAGGACAGCAGCATCATTACACCAGGCCCTCTCTGAACACAGCCCAGACCACTTCATATCCATTCCATGCTAGATATTCCACCATAGATAACGCCTTGATACATATGGGGGGGATGTTTGCCACATAATTGCTCCATATTTGGTGCAGTGTTTTTGTTATGTTATAATTTTTCAGCAGCTTTGCACCCAGATAAATTTAATACATTTACCCTTTGAGTGCCAGAGGGGTACGCAAAGCATTGCAGTGCAATGCGTTGTGTACCTCTCTTGCACTCAGAGGGTTAACCAACACAAATGCATACAGTCATTATCTTCTAACTATAACTCCCAGCTCACCTCTTTCCATGCAAGATCATAGCTACCCAGGGTTCCACAGCACCTTTTGTCTTTTGCTGTTTGGGGTGGATGTTTTAACCCATTGAGTGCCAGTGGAATGCACAACACATTTCCATGTGCAGTAGGTGGAGTTTGTGTCATGTAGCAACTGTCATGTCTGCCTCTTTATGGCTACACTACAGTAAATTTGGGGTTATTGCTGTATTTTCTCGAATATAAGACAAACCCACAATTTTTTCTTAGGTCCTGTAAAAAAGAAAAATTCTGAATATAAGGCAATCCTGTATGTGTCACTCCCTCAACTCCCTTCATCTCCCTCTATCTGACTTAATATCATCTTCCTAGAGTCCCTCCATTCATTCATCTCCCTCCCTCCCTTCATCTCATCTATCTCCCTCCCTTCATCTCATCTATCTCCCTCCCTTCATCTCATCCATCTCCCTCCCTACCTTCATTCATCTATCTCCCTCCCTCCCTTCATTCATATATCTCCCTCCCTCCCTTCATTCATCTCATCCATCTCCCTCCCTCCCTACCTTCATTCATCTATCTCCCTCCCTCCCTTCATTCATCTATCTCCCTCCCTCCCTTCATTCATCTCATTATCTACCTCCCTCCCTACCTTCATTCATCTATCTCCCTCCCTCCCTACCTTCATTCATCTTGTGTATCTCCCTCCCTTCATTCATCTCATTATCTCCCTCCCTCCCTTCATTCATCTATCTCCCTCCCTCCATTCATTCATCTCATTTATCTCCCTCCCTCCCTCCCTTCATTCATCTCGTGTATCTCCCTCCCTCCCTACCTTCATTCATTTCATCTATCTCCCTCCCTCCCTTCATTCATCTCCTCTGTCTCCCTCCCTACCATCATTCATCTCCTCTGTCTCCCTCCCTACCGTCATTCATCTCATTTATCCCCCTCCCTCCCTTCCTTCATCTCATTTAATTTCCCTTCATCTTATTTCATATTCATTCATGTCATCTCATGTCCCTCCCTCCATTCATTCATTTAATTTAATATCCTCATTTAAGTAATGTTATGCCATCCCCCACCCTCCCTCCGTCCATTTCATTTCCCTATACATAATGTCATGCCATCTCCCACCTTTCCTCCCTCCTTCCATCTTATTTAATTTTTCCTTCGAGTCATCATTCCATATCCTCCCTCCCTCCCTCCCTCCATCTCCGCAAATTCTTTTCATGTCATCTGTCTCACTTCTTCTCTGTACTTCATCGTATATGGTCCCAGTCATCAGGCGTATAGAAATGAATTTTAGCAGATAACACATTTAAGTGTTCTGCCTGCTTTCTTATTGATATCCCAAATCATTTTCAGGGCCTTCTATGAATGAGAAGACTCTATCCGGAAGTCACATCATGTTTGGTTTGAGTCTGTTCACTGACAGCTCTGATTGATCCTCCTATAAAGAGGATCATTTAACGCTTTATTTTAATGTGCTCCGTGTTGTAGTTCAATAGAAATTCCCTGGTAAGAGATTCCCCCTACCTCCCATTTTACCGACGTCACACTCCCTTTTTCACCCGCCGGATGGAGCGCAGCGAGGGACAATCTTCAGTGAGCATAAGGAAAATCCGGCCCTCCTTTGTCAAGTGGGGCAGGGTTTCCCTTATACTCAGTGGATGAAGATTGTCCCTCGCTGCACTCGCTGTCTGGTCCCTCGCTGTCCGGTCCCACAACAGGATTCCAGATCTAAGGGAAGGCAGGTTGCAGGCTGTAAAAGGGGCTGGATGGGGATCCTTTACCAGTGAATTTCAGATCTCTTTAGCATCCAAGGGTTTAAATAATATTCTGTAAAGGAGTACATAAACTGGTACAGACAGGGAGATTGCTTTGGCCACACCCACAATTCAGAATGTGGGTGTGGTCAGTACAGCCAAGGCACCGCCCCTCAAAATATGGAGCTCTAAGCAGTTGTCTACTCTGCCTATTGGAAAATCCGTCCTTGTTGCTTCTCAATGGGTTGCGTACTCCTCTGGTATTCAAATGGTAAAAAATTAGAGCTTTCTCGCTTTTTTGCCGACATGCTGCTAGAAAATAGGTAAGGTCCACTAATTATTCAGTATTTAATTTACTTAGGGTCAATGTGTCTTCTCCTCCTTTGTTGGCTGACCCCATTTTGAATGCAATCGGGAAGAAGTATGACAAGACGGCAGCGCAAGTGGCCCTGCGTTTTAACATACAGAGAGGCGTCGTGGTTATTCCTAAGAGCTTCAACCCAGAGAGAATCAAAGAAAACTTCCAGGTGAGAAAATGCATCTAACAATCAGTGGATGCAGTGATGAAGTTAATTGAACACCTCTTAAAGAGATAGTAATGTCAGAAAAAAGTATTAACTATATGGTAGATACAATTAAGAGAGAGTACTTGCACTTATTCGTATCTCTCAAACTGTTATGGCTTGAGCGATATAGGAAAATAAAGTTCTCCGCTCCCTCCCCTTTCTGCTTGATGAGCTCTATAATCCATTCTGACTTAATACTACAATAGGCAGCAAGTGTATGAAACAGGCTGAACACAAATCCTACCCCATCACTTAAAGGGATAGTAAACCCCAAAAAAACCTGTTCGCGAATTGATAGGAATAATAAAAAGCCATGTAATGCTCTTATTTCCATCTCTCAGACCGTTATGGTTTGAGAGATATAATAAAATAAAGTTCTCCGTTCCCTCCCCTTTCTGCCTGACGAGCTGTAAAGCTGTCAGAAGCAGATTATGGTCGACCGACTGTAGGCGGCTCTTCAGGAGTGCTGACATCGGGATATCTAAATATAATAACTTCATCGGTATGGTCTACGTGTGCCTGGTTTGCAAGCACACGCTGCAGACCATTCTGATGAAGTAATTATACTTAGATACAGCGCTCCTGAAGAGCCGCCATCTGGTCCCGGAAGCAGGATCTCATGACGTCTGCTATACATTGGACGCATGAGAAGGGGGTGGGAGCGGAGGTCTTTATTTTCTTACATCTCTCAAACCATAATGGTTTGAGAGATTGAAATAAGGGCATTACATGTTTTTTTATTATTCCTATCAATTCACTAATAGTTTTTTGGGGGGTTTACTATCCCTTTAAAGTCCCATAGCTTCCCAGAAGAAGAAAATAGATGTATCGAATTAAAGCGGAACTTTCAGTTCATACTAAGTCGCCATGCATTCATTAAGCGCATGGCGACTACATTGGAAATCAAAGTCTTACCTTTAAAAAATAGCACATTGTAAAGAAATCCTTGCTGTATGGAGACTGACTAGCAGGTTAGTGCGGTCTGCGCCATCAGTCCATTCTGGTTACCATGTGGTCACTGCAGTGCTATTCAAAGGAGACCAGGACTGACAGTGCAGGCGCTCAGACAAGTTATGTGCGCTGTAGCCTGGGTAACGGTCTCCAAATGGGAAGGATTTCTTCAGAAAGTGCTATTTTTTAAAGGTAAGACATTGATTTCCAAGCTAGTTGCCATGCGCTTAATGAATGCATGCCAACTTAGTAATATCTGAAAGCTCCACTTTAAAAGTCACTGAAATTCTGCTATATACTTTTTCATACATATCGTTTATCCACAGGTCTTTCATAGATTTGAGTGACATTTTCACCGTTTGAGTGCCAGAGGGGTATGCAGCGCATTGCAGAGCAATGCGCTGCGTACCCCTCCTGCACTCAAAGGATTAATATAGTTGAGTAATTTGGGTTCTTCTTTTGATCTGAGTCTCTAACTTGGGTGTGCTGGAATCAATCATTTTATCATACACCTAAAAATACTCCCGTGTATTGAGATTTAATTAATTTAATTCTCTATAATCCACATATCAATGAGATGCACTATTTTATAGACTTTTGTTTTAGATTACCCATTAACCTTTAGAGTGCCAGAGAGATACCCAACACAATGCGGTCTCTTCGGCATTCAAAGACTTAAAAATTTCAATTTTATTTTAGCCATATTTGAATATTGAATATTTGTGTGTTTTTTTTCTGGTTATAGATAAGTATGTAATTGTCTGTAGTCTATACTGTATTTGAACCTACTTTTATTTATTTTTTTTAAATTGTATTTTTTTTCTTTATACAGATTTTTGATTTCACCTTGACGGACAAAGAAATGAAAGATGTTGAGTCTCTCAACAAAAACATACGTTACGTGGAGTTGCTAATGTGAGTGTGTACAAGAAAACTACACATACACATATGGTGTTTTATGTTTGTTGTTCAGGGCCAGATTTACATCTAAGGCTCCAAAGGCAAGGCATCATAGGCTTTCTCTAGCTCCACCCATGACCACACCTCCTCTTGTCACATGATTCAGCCCAAACTCCATGCTCTCTTGCTTGCCATGGAAAATACCTGTAGACTTATAAATATAAACTGTATAAATCAATTAGAAAAATAAAATAGTGAGTCTGATGTACTAAGGGAACTGACATAATTCTGTGGAATTACCTCTTTAGTATTTAATGAGGTAAAGTCCGTTTAAACCAATAGGAATGCTTATTTGCCAATTGAGGTGCAGTTTTTGTGCTCCAGAGTTCCTGCAGGAGGGAGATACAGTAACCAAGTCGTGATAAACTGGAGATTACTTCTCCAGTGATATAACTTCTCCAGTTTCTGTGGCGTCAATGCACTAAGGGCCATATGTTCAAAGAAGTAGCAAAATAATAGCTTTTGTCGTTTGTAACGACTTCTCAAAGTTCAGTGTCGTTGGGCTCATGAATATTTTCAGAGAGTGTCTATTGTGATTGGAAATATGTCATTTGTACTGACTTGAAATTGTCATATGTAAAGACAAAAATGTATGTAACAACAAAAATGTCTTAAAGGGATAGTAATGTTTCATAATAAAAGCAGCTCTAATTAATCATCATAGTATTTGGACTTTGGCAAGTGTTATTTCAATTCTGTCAGAGTTGTAGTTCAAGAGTAATTCAATGACAAAGTATCCCCCTCCCTCCCTTTTACTGATGTAACACTGCTCAGCCAGATCAGATGGGAGGTGCCCAGGTAGACTGCAGAGAGGGACAATCTTCAATTAAGATAAGGGAAAAACCTGAAAAACTTGTCAAGGGGGCAGGGCTTTCATTGTTCTCATAGGAAGAAGATTGTCCCCTTCTGTTATCTGTCTGATCTATGGACTGCATTCCACATCTGAGAAGAGGTGGCTTACACTAGGTAAAAGGGGCGTGAGGGGAAACTTTGCTTTATGGTTTGAGAGATAAGACTTATATCGTTCTTCATGTTTTTTTAATGCCTACAAAATAAAATTAAGTTAAAACGAAGTATTACTATCCCTTTAACTAAAGACAAAAATTCTCACATTCAGAACTTCACATTCCCTCCACTTTGTTCTTAACATACACATTTTGTCTTTTGCAAGACATTTTTTTTTTGTTACTTACGACAAATTTTCTTTTCCTCTATACAACAATGGAGAATAGTTTAGCCACGCCCTTTCCCCGCCCCTTTGACCGGCAGTTCTGGGGTTGTGTTGTACACAACGGACATTACTAGTTTTTTGTCACTCTATAGAAAATGTTATTTATGCATACAGTTACTTATTTTTGTCGTTCGTACAACATTTTTTTGTCGTTATTCCTTTGAACATATGGTACTAAGATTCCTCAGCTCTGGAGATCTTAGTTCATAGTCTCCATAGAATAACATAGGTACTTGAGAACTGATCTCACTGGAGAAATCATCTTCTCTTTTTGCCACCTTAGCGCATAAACCCTAGTTCGTCTTACACATTAGCATCAATATATAAATTGGACATTACAGGAATAAATCTGGTAAATATAGCATGGACCAGGAGAATGTGTATTGTGCACTCTGGTTAGGATTGTGCCAGCCTCATCCACAACTCATCTAAGGCTCCTTTCAGATTTATGTACCCTAGACAGATGCCTACTTTGCCTACTGGGGAAACCAGCAATGTTGGTGTGTGACATAAATAAAACCTCCATTTAGCCGTTGAAAAAATAAGTTAAAGGGATAGTAATACTTGAAAATAAGTTTATTTTATATTGTAGCCCTTAAAAAACATGAAAAATGATATAAGTCTTATCTCCCAAACCTTTATGTTTTGGGAGATATTCAGAAGTAAAGTTTCCCCTGGAGTGACGTCATTGCTCTACCCTTCAGATTTGGAATCCGGTCCCGGGACCGGTTGTGCCTCTCCAGAAGTGCTGAGATCACCATCTTTAAAAGAATTTCTTAATTGGAATGGTCTACAAAGTGTGCTTTCAAGCCAGGCACACTTTGTACACAGTTCCAATTAAATAGTTCTTTTCAAAGATCGTGATCTCAGCACTGCTAAAGAGCTGCCGGTTGCTCTGTCGACCGAATTCCAAATCTGTCCACTAGATGGCAGACTTGGCTGAAACAGCCAGGAAAAGAGAACTTTACTATATTTTACATGTGAATATCTCCAAACCATAAAGGTTTGGGAGATGAGACTTATATCATGTTTCATGTTTTTTTAAGGGCTACAATATAAAATAAAATTATTTTCAAGTATTACTATCCCTTTAAGAAAGAAAACCTATACATCTAATATATATTTTTAGTTATATATTTATGTGAAATGTAAGTAGTAATGATCATTTCTATTCATATTTGTTTGGAAAGGAAGAGTAAAAAAGAGTTATGCTTATTCCTGCTGAGTAAAACAAGCCTCTCACACTGCAGAGATGCTTTATTTAGAAGTTATCACAAAACCTTCAGATAACAGCTGAACAGGGCATTTAGCAATAGTTCAAAAACAGAAAAATATTTATTGCAGCATAATAAAAAATATCGAACCTTTCAGATGCTTAGTGTAATCTTCATCATGGATTTTATCTCTGATGAGAGTCCTGAAAGTAGTTGAAATGGTGGATATTATTATTATCATGATGCAATAAAATATATTCTATTTTTTTAAGGTGGAAATGTGACTTTGTAACAAATAAGTTATAAAAAAAAAAGCTTTTGTATTTTTATCTAAAGCAATAGTTTCTGATATATTTAGCTTTATTTATTTGTTAGTCAATACCAATGTGGCAGGCATGCCAGTCGTTTACTAACATTCTACACTTCTCTCCATCCTAACTGTCACTTCCTGCCAAACATTATTCACTTATTTGCATAAACTGACCAATAAATTAAGATAAATAAGTCACAAAAGGTTGTTTGAAATAAAAAAAAATATATATGTGATTATGAAAGCTCTTTCGAAATCATCATAAAAGTACAAAAGTATCAGTTCCACTATTAGCGAATGCCCTGTTCAGCCTTATGCATCTATCGAACGTTTTGATGATCCTGTGTATGCGCACTAGAGAGAACACTGTCCACAGGTACTGGTTATATTAATTGTTATGTATCTCTTTAGTATTGCTATTTGTTGTGCCATATTTCAGTTAGCAGAGCTCAAACATATTTTTTATATCAAACATTTAACAACAACACCAACTAGTGTCCAAAGGCATTTTTTTAAATGATATTGTGTTCTATGTGAGACTAGACTATAGCCATCTATAGTAAGTGATTGGGCCAACACCACCCAGTAACTACAACAGAAATTTGCAGTTTAATATAAAGAAAAAAAGTTAAACTGTATTAACTTTTAAATGCAACATCTCCGCAACAGTGGAAATGCACTTGTTTTACTCAATGGAAAAGACTGTATATCCAAAAATGTTTACTTCTCCTTTAAGAGAAAATGCTTGCCATACATAACATTAATTTCAATTACACATTCTTAAGATTGTCTTGTTGTTGCAGGTGGAGCGATCATCCGGAGTACCCGTTCCTGGACGAGTACTGAGAACCAGGTTTCGGCCATCTACGCCTCGCAAAGTGAATTACCCCAAAATATCTCAAGGGCTATGGAAAAGATATTTGGGGTTCTTCTCCCAGCTACACAGGTGGAAATGAAAACAACCATACTGACGTTTTCTACATTAAACAACATTAATGGATATACTGCAACATACATTGCCTTCTGATGCTCAGAATGTCCCTGCTTTACCATGGGGAGCGTATACACAGCAAATGGACATTACCAGCAGATGAGACCCACTTGGCATAACTGGACTGACCATTGACTTGGCTTCAAGACATACAGGGCCTGATTTACATTTCAGGGGTTCAGTTACAACAGTCACAAACACAGAGAACATAAAGCACCGTATTAGATTGTAAATTACCTGGTTGAAAAGCAAGGTATCGAGGGTTAAAAGTTTGACACTAATCTGTTTACTGTCCTTTTTAATATAAAGAAATTTGATGTAACCCTTTGCCTTGCTTTGGATAACCCTCCGGCACTCAAAGTGTTAAGCATTTCGGATCCTTTTCGATTAATGAAAAATCTAATGATACTGTGTATTTTAATACCAGTGTATCAGTTCCAGTTGATATCCAAGAATGGGGAGGCAGGACATACTGTACATTCACTTGATTGCTGCAGTCTTTTCTAAAACGTTTGCTTTTTAATGCATTGAAGACCTCTCTAGCGCTGAAAAGGTTAAAGGAACATTTTTAAACTCCTATTAATAAATCACCACTTACCTTAAAGCGGAACATCATCAGACTTATATTGAGCCCCAAGTCCTAATTACAATAGCGATTACTTGTATTTTGCAGAATAATTGAGGTATTTTGCAGAATAATTGGAGCATTAGTGAAAAATAGAACTTTCTAGGCAGACAGGCAGCGGCAGGGATCTTGCCGTAGGCGCTCTCTATGCCTGCGCGTCAGTCCCTTCCAGTGCCTTAAGGTAACCAGGCATTCAACTCACGAGTCGTGGAGGTGAAGCGAACGGACAGCGCAGACTCAGAGATGCCTTATCTGCAAGATGTCTGCCCTGTTGCCCCCTGCTGCCTGCCAAACGAGTTCTAATTTTCACTAATGTCGCAATTACTCTGCAAAATACAAGTACGTGTATGCATATCGCTATTGTGATTAGGATTTGGGGCTCAATATAAGTTGGATGATCGTTCCGCTTTAACGGAACACTAATAAAAAAAACAAACAAAAAGAAAAGTTTAACCCTTTGAGTGCCCGAGGGATTTGCAATGCATTTCTCTGCAATGTGTGGCTAAACCCTCTGGCACTCAAAGGGTTAAATATCACATGCTTACAGCTAGCATATGTAAAAATCAATTAGTCACACATTAAATCCCTAAAACATGCTTTTTTTTAACTTGTGCAGATTGTCCTGTTCAGAGCATTTATTTAAAGGGGATGTATCACCTCTATATAACTTAGGCTAAATAGTTAGATTATATAGCGAATCTGACTAAAAGTGTGTTAATTTTTTTTTTTTTTTTAAGCTTCATTTTGTCTCAATTGAAGTTATAAACTCTGCCCTGCAGTTACTTCCGGGCAGACTCTGGTTACCTGCTCTGTACCGCATTCCGTCACTCTGCCTCTGAGCCCCTCCCTCTATCCAGCCTCCTCCAATGACAGAGGCTTCTGTCTGTAAGCTGGAGCGCTCATTGGCAGAGATCGATATATTTAAAGGGTTAGTAATGTTTCATGAACATTGCAGCTAGGATTCCTCCTTGTAATGTGTACTATCTCTGCGTTAGCCCCTTTATAGTGAAGGAAGCCACCTCCCCTCACGTGTGAAGTCCAGTTGCTTGACCCGACAGATCACAACGAGGGACAATCTTCCTTCATCTGGTATAAGGAAAACCTGCGCCTCTTGAAGAAGGAGGGCAGGTTTTTCCTTATACTTAATGAAGATTGTCCCTCGTCAAGATCCTCCTTCAGTTCCAAGCCAGAGAAGAGAGGCGACAGCATAGGCGGGAGGGGGACAGTTTATGATATAATATCATCAATGTCGGCATTAGAAAGATAACGGTGCGATAGCACACATTATAAGGAGGGATCCTAACTGCAATGTTAATGAAACATTACTAACCCATTAATCTGGGGAAAATCCTAGTAGCACATTCAGCTGAGAGAAGCATGTTCCTCACAGGGATGAAATGATATACCTATTGATGTAAATGGGGACTTGTAACCATCTGAATGCAAGAGCAGTCTCCAACTCATCGACAAGTCCAGATTTTACTGCCACCTGTGATATACATCTGTTTTTATTTTTTGTGTAGTATATTTTATTAATGCTGTCTGTTATATGTTATATACACCATTAACAACCTACATTAACCCTTTGCACGCTGGAGGGATTTGCGAATTATTTCTTTGCAATGCATTGTAGATACCTCTAGCATCTAAGGGGTTAGAGCAATTAATTATTTTTAACTGGTATTACTTAATCAGTTGTTTAAAGGAACACAAACCACTCCTCATTGTGGCAGGGCACTTATCAAGCAATCTAACCTCTGTTCAATGGATGTGCCTAATCTGATAGTCACACTCAAAGGAGCCGTTGACATTTTTTTAATTAAAAAAAATCTCTCTCTCTCTCTCTCTCTCTCTCTCTATATATATATATATATATATAGTAGGGCTTTTCATGTTGAGTATATAAAGGATACACCCTCTGCTGAGAGTTATTACAGTTTAAACACGTTTGTTTGTTTGTTATTTTACATTAGGAGTGCCCTCTAGTGGTCAAATTCCAATTGGATATTCCGCTACATTCTGTTTGAGAGTCAGTGACAAACAGTTCTTGGTAGAATGTGATAGAAACTGCTGAGTCACTTCCTGTCAGAACTATCAGGAAGTAAACTCACAGTAAATTCACTTCCTGATTATTCAAACTTTTATACCTTTTGAATAAAACAACTGACAGCAGCGAAATCACCCTTGTTTTACTCAGCAAGAGAAGCTCTATAACATAGGTTTTCATTTAGAAAGTTTACTGCTTCTTTAACTTTAGCCATTGAGCACTGAAAGGTCTAACTGGCAAAATGGCAAACAAGATACAAACCTGCTACTGGTCAGGAACTCCAGCTCAAATGGTAGTGGCATAGCATATAACTAAAAAACTGTTCAGTAATGTTAAAAACATAACAATATATAAACTGAAAACGCATGCATGTGTATGCTTTTATAGCTGGGCAAGTCATATTTTTCTGAATAGAACAGCTTTCTAGGGCTGGATTTCCCAATAGACAGAGTAGGCAAGTGCTTAGAACAGTGTTTCTCAACGTAAGTCCTTGGGGAACACCAACAGTGCAGGTTTTCAGGTTGTTCCTGCTTAATCACAGGTGAGTAATTAGTGGCTCAGTCATTCTGATTGATTCACCTGTGGTTAATTAGGGATATCTTGAAAACATGACTTGTTGGTGTGCCCCGAGGACTGGAGCTGAGAATCACTGGCTTAGAACTCCAAATTTTGAGGGTCGGTGCCTCAGCTCTGCTGGCCACACCCACATTCTAAATTATGGGTGTGGCCAGAGCAATCTCAGTGTCCCTTTACCAGGCTATTATTTAACCCCTCGGATGCTAGATAGATCTCACTAGCAACCAAGGGGTTAAAGCGTTTTTGTTTTGGTTTTTTTTGTCCTTGCTATTGGACAAGGCTATTTTCTGTGCTAGAAAACAGTGGCTAGACGGAGGCATGTGAGGTGTGGGGTGTGACCACGAGCAGAGCTAAGGGTACCTAAAACACTTTGCCTGGGACGGTTGGGATGTAAATCCAGCCTTGGCTTTTTCACTTCTCTTTCATCCATATTTTGTGTTGCAAGCGCCCTCTGCCTGCACCTCTAGAGTATCAGAGGATGATCGTAAGAACTGTGTGTGGCTGATGTACCAAGGAACATGGTGGAATTATAGAGCAAACCAACTATAGGGAACAAATAACATTTTTTCTTTACATTAAATGGGTCTTTTAACCCATTGAATGCTAGGGAGGTTTTCAAAGATTTCTATAGAGTTTCGGAGGTTAACCCTTTGCGCGCCTGAGTGGTACGCAATGCATTGCAGTGCAATGAGCTGCATACCCCTCTATCACTCAAAGGTTTACAATCTTTAATTAAATCAGCAGGATTTTGGGAACTTTTAATTGTACCTTATGGTGCAGTTGGTTTGCTCCAGAATTGCATTACTTACTTTGTGCCTCAGCCTCTCTGTGTATGTCTTACACTCTAGTCCCTGTTCAGCCAGTTGACTTGAACAGAGAGCAAGACAAACATAAGACACAGTTCTTATGATCAGGGGAGGGCTGGCAACTTATGGCCTGGGGGGCAAATACAATCAAGTGGTCCATTTCAACTATCTTTCCAGCCCACTGTGCCAGCCCATCCCCTTTTGATCATTTTAAACTTGTTATTAATGCTGTGAAGGTAAATGATACCACAGAGCTTACAACTGGAATGGGGCTACACTAGTGATAAGACAGAGCTTACAGTTCAAATGGAGTTACACTAGAGATAACATAGAGCTTACAATTGAATGGAAGCTAGACTAGTGATACCACAGAACTTACAATTTAAAGCTACACTAGTGATACCATAGAGCTTACAATGGCAATGGGTTATGCTACTAGAGGTACCACTAGCTCAGTGGTATCACTAGTGCAGCTCCATTTAAGTTGTAAGCTTTGTGATATCACTAGTGCAGCTCCATTTCAGTTGTAAGCTCTGTGGTATCACTAGTGTAGCTTCATTTCAGTTGTAAGCTCTGTGGTATCACTAGTGTAGCTCCATTTACAGCAACAAGAAGAAGATTGAGTGAGGCAGTGGCCCACCAGCCCAAACCTATGACTGGCCCAGGGGGCATTTGCCCCTCTGCCCCCCAGGCCAGCCCTCCCCTGCTTATGATTATGTGTAGAGATGCAGTTGAGTCTCAGACTTTCTTTACAGATTGCAGGATGAAGGTGCTCACAGCACTAAAAGCAAAAGAACTGAAATAGCTGATATGGGGTAAGCATAGTAAAAGAAATCCAGCAGGCTAGAAGAATAGTCTGCTTTTATTGTGGGAAAAACGTATTTTAAGGCTTTCCCAGATAACAAAATAATGACACTCCCACTGTTGTGTGATGCTTCATTCAAAACTGACAACAGCTCAAACCAGACCACAAAATGTATCTTTCTTTTTCTGCCTTTGGAGAACTTCCTATCCATGACTGTATTTTTCTATCAAACGCAATCGCAACAGCACCATCTAGAGGCAACTATTCATGAATTAATTTTTAATAAAAAGAAAAAGTCAAACATGTTTTCGCTATATTAACTTATGTATAAATTACCTGCAGTTGATGTACCCTTTGTTTTACTGAGCAGAAAAAGTTATGCGTTATGATTTTTTTTCTGTTATAAATCATTATCATTCCTTTAAATAAGTTAAAACTAAAAAGTACTACTTTAAAGGAGCAGTAAACTTTTTTTATGAAAAAATATATATTGTAGGGATTCTCCTATTGAGTAAAATAATGGTACTCCCACTTCCAAGAGATTTATATTTCCAGAGTTATTACAGTTTAAACCCATGTTTTTTTTTACATTAGCAGTGTCCTCTAGTGGTCAAATTCTAATTATATTTCCTGTTAGATTCTAATGGAAAGGAAAGTCAGAGACATACAGTTCTCCATAGAATGTGATAAAACTGCCTGTCACTTCCTGTCAGTTAGAACTATCAGGAAGTAAACACAGTAAATTCACTTCCTGTCAGTTAGAACTATCAGGAAGTAAACACAGTAAATTCACTTCCTGATTATTTAAACTGCTATAAATTTTGAATAAAACATCTGACAGCCATAGGAGTGACATTGTTTTATTCAGCAGGAAATGCTTTGTAAAATATGTGTTTTCATAAAGAAAAAGTCTACTGCTCCTTTAAACGGGTGGAAAAATCACGGGAGCCTACAATGTTAGCTCTGGCTAGTAAAGATTGGAGATAAAGTATACTTTAATGTACATGCGTCCCTTCAAAGGAGCCTAATACTGCCACCTAAGTATGCTCCTCGTGTTATTACATTTTTGTCGACCCCAAGTTAAAATAGAACATTACTATGTGTTTAAATCGGTGGTTTTCAAACTGTGCTTCATGGAACCTCAGTGGCATTAGTAGATGAAAAAGGGAAATGGTCATGCCACTCGACAGATCTCTGGTTAGACCTCGTCTAGAGTATTGTGTACAGTACTGGAGACCCCATATCCTCCGACTGGCACCAAATGAGTCCCCTCAGGGGACTCTAGAAGAAAAGGTTCCCAGGTATGGTTCATATGCATATTTATGAATATAACGCACTATTGCTTTGCAGATGATTATGTAGATGCGTGCAGCTAGAGAAATACAATATTGAAGTCATTGCAGAGGCATAATTACAGAGGGTGCAGATGTGAGAGGGCCCAGTAGATTCTAGTTTCATCCCAGTGAAAATAGTATTGTGTGAATCAAGGTACTATGTTGTATTGACCCTTTGAGTGCCAGAGAGGAATCCAATGCATTGCAAAGCACTCAAAGGGCACTAACCCCCCCCCCATTACCTTTCTATGGCCATAAAATCTTTATGGCCCCAATGAATTCATTTCTTGTGTCTTTGCTAGAGAGAGAACCTCTTCAATCAGTTCTTAGTATCATGTTCATGGAGGCAGACATGACAGTTGCTAGCAGGACCGCAGGACATGGACTCTGCCCACTGCATATGGGAATTTCTATGTACTAGAAGATTAAGTGCAGTGCATTTCATCACAATATTTTGTGCACCCCGCTGGTTCTTGAGGGACTAAGTAGACTGATGCACTCTACCTACTTAGCTGACAGTAACTGTCATGTCCGCCTCCATCGAAATCATACAGTGAGGGAAAAAATTATTTGATCCCCTGCTGATTTCATGCATTTGTCCACTGACAAAGAAATGATCCGTCTATAATTTTAATGGTAGGTTTATTAGAACAGTGAGAGACAGAATAACAACAAAAAAATCCTGAAAAACGCATTTCAAAAAAGTTATACATTTATTTCCATTTTACTGAGTGAAACAAGTATTTGACCCCTTTGCAAAATATGACTTAGTACTTGGTGGCAAAACCCTTGTTGGCAATCACAGAGGTCAGATGTTTCTTGTAGTTGGCCACCAGGTTTGCACACATCTCAGGGGGGATTTTGTCCCACTCCTCTTTGCAGATCCGCTCCAAGTCATTAAGGTTTCGAGGCTGACATTTGGCAACTCGAACCTTCAGCTCCCTCCACAGATTTTCTATGGGATTAAGGGCTGGAGACTGGCTAGGCCACTCCAGGACCTTAATGTGCTTCTACTTGAGCCACTCCTTTGTTGCCTTGGTCGTGTGTTTTGGGTCATTGTCATGCTGGAATACCCATCCACCACCCATTTTCAATGCCCTAGCCAAGGGAAGGAGGTTCTCACACAAGATTTGATGGTACATGGCCCGTCTATCGTCCCTTTGATGATGTGAAGTTGTCCTGTCCCTTTAGCAAAAAAACACCCCCAAAGCATAATGTTTCCACCTCCATGTTTGACGGTGGGGATGGTGTTCTTGGGGTCATAGGCAGCATTCCTCCTCCTCCAAACACGGCAAGTTGAGTTGATGCCAAAGAGCTTGATTTTGGACTCATCTGACCACAACACTTTCACCAAGTTCTCCTCTGAATCATTCAGATGTTCATTGGCAAACTTCAGACGGGCCTGTACATGTGCTTTCTTGAGCAGGGGGACCTTGCGGGCGCTGCAGAATTTCAGTAATTCACGGCGTGGTGTGTTACAAATTGTTTTCTTGGTGACTATGGTCCCAGCTGCCTTGAGATCATTGACAAGATCCTCCCGTGTAGTTCTGGGCTGATTCCTCACCATTCTCATGATCATTGAAACTCCACGAGGTGAGATCTTGCATGCATCCCCAAACCAAGGGAGATTGACAGTTATTTTGTGTTTCTTCCACCTGCAAATAATCGCACCAACTGTTGTCACCTTCTGACCAAGCTGCTTGGCGATGGTCTTGTAGCCCATTCCAGCCTTGTGTCGGTCTACAATCTTGTCCCTGACATCCTTGGACAGCTCTTTGGTCTTGGCCATGGTAGAGAGTTTGGAATCTGATTGATTGATTGATTACTTCTGTAGACAGGTGTCTTTTATACAGGTAACAAACTGAGATTATAAGCCCTCCCTTTAAGAGAGTGATCCTAATCTCAGCTTGTTACCTGTATAGAAGACACCTGGGAGCCAGAAATCTTGCTGATTGATAAGGGGTCAAATACTCATTTCAGTCAGTAAAATGGAAATCAATGTATAACTTTTTTGAAATGCGTTTTTTTCAGGATTTTTTTGTTGTTATTCTGTCTCTCACTGTGCAAATAAACCTACCATTAAAATTATTGACTGATCATCTTTGTCAGTGGGCAAACGTACAAAATCAGCAGGGGATCAAATAACTTTTTCCCTCACTGTACCTGCCAACACTTCAAAAGGCCAAAGAGGGATATTTTTGTTTTAGGTGGTATTACTGGGTGTGTGGTTGGTGGGTGGGTTATTTAGGTTATTTCATTACCTATTAACATCTCTTTGTGTAACTGAATAAATGATTTAGAGCAAAAAATATTTTATTTATTTAATTCATAAAACCCAGTCTGACCTCCTAAATAGAGGGACACCAGGGTGGGAAAGAGGGATGGAGGGATTTGGGTCTCAAAGAGGGACTGTCCCTCCTAAAGAGGGACACATGAGAGGTACAGACTCCTAATATCTCCTAAAGAGGGATACTTGGGAGGTACGGACCCCCTAATATCTCCATAAGAGGGACACTTGGGAGGTATGGACCCCTAATAACTCCAAAGACGGACACCTGGGAGTTGTGTACCCCTAATATCTCCTAAAGAGGGACACTTGGGAGGTATGGACCCCTAATAGATCCTAAAGAGGGACACTTGGGAAGTATGTAACTTGATGTCCAAGACTTATATTATACTTGCTATTATAATTCCAACAGAAAAACCACGTCCGGACCAAGGGTTCTGGCTGCCTTATTTGGAATATGACTGTACTCTTTCCCTGTGCCTCCACCATTCTTTTTAATATAGAGGAAAGTCTGGAAGACTAGTATCACATTCAAAGGTATAATGTGCAGTTCACCACCAAACTGGATCTCAAAAGGGCTTCCCTTGGTAGTGTGGAAATACAGGGAATTCCTATTTGTGAATGGTTTCCACTTTGATTGTAGCTCCAGAATGCTCCATGAAGAACTACGTGTTGACACCAATATTGAAAGTGCATCCCCCACCCCTTCAATCCTAGGCACTATAGCAGCTTCTTAGATTTCCTAGATGTTCGGGCCAGGCCTGAAATGAACTGAATGGTCTTTTAAAGGCCGCGGAGGAAGTTACGCAATGACTGGAGCCTTTTACCATGGGATACCTATGCTTGATTTTTAAATAAAAATGTTTATGTAGCCTTGTCGACAATGTGATTTTCTTAATTTTTTGTGTTGTCTGTTAACTTTAAAGAACAGAAGGGTGTGCAATGCATTGAATAGTGATCATAAAATTGTAAGGTGATTTCTTTGTGCATATTTATTTACAGGATTTGGTTTCTATAGAGATTTAATATTGCACATTAACTGTGAGTGCCAGGCACTCAAAGAGTTAAACTCCGTTTCATTTTGGACGTAGTAGAAGGAAATTGCCAGAGAAGTGCATTTTCTGCTCTTACACCTTAACCTCTGGATATGTACAAGAACTTATGTTCACTTAAAGGGGAACTTTCACCCCGCAATAACTTAAGGCTAACTTATTGCACACCTGGCGACTAGCTGCTTAGTAGCGCTAGTCGCCAGCAATATTACCCGGTTCTTCAGATATCGGCGTTTTACAGGAGCAGGAAGCACGGACGTCTCTTCACAGTGACGTCCGTGCGCCTGCGCAGTCAGTCCCTTTTGCACCGTGCTACTAAGCAGCTAGTCGCCAGGTGTGCAATAAGTTAGCCTTAAGTTATTGCGGTGTGAAAGTTCCCCTTTAAATGCATACTGATGCATTACACCCTGCTGTTGGTTAGTCTTTAATGCAGTAGTTCTTAAAGGGATAGTAATACTTCATTTTATCTTTATTTTATTTTGTAGGCATTAAAAAAACATGAAGAACGATATAAGTCTTATCTCTCAAACCTTTATGGTTTGAGAGATATTCACAAGCAAAGTTTCCCCTCCCGCCCCTTTTACCTAGTGTAAGCCATCTCTTCTCAGATGTAGAATGCAGTCTATAGACCAGACAGATAACAGAAGGGGACAATCTTCTTCCTATGAGAACAATGAAAGCCCTGCCCCCCTTGACAAGTTTCTCAGCTTTTTCCCTTATCTTAATTGAAGATTGTCCCTCTCTGCAGTCTACCTGGGCACCTCCCTTCTGCTCTGGCTGAGCAGTGTTACATCAGTAAAAGGGGCGGGAGGGGGATACTTTGTCATTGAATTACTCTTGAACTACAACTCTGACAGAATTGAAATAACACCCTCCAAGGTCCAAATACTATGATGATTAATTAGAGCTGCTTTTATTATGAAACATTACTATCCCTTTAACAGCTGCAGGATGGTCTACGGACCAGGATCTCCTACTGTATCAGTGACATCAGTGCAAGGGGAGGGAAGGGGAACTTTGTAAATTTATATCTCTCAAACCATAAAGGTCTGAGAGATCGGACTGGGTGCAATTAATTTATTTTTTTTTGTGATGTAAAAATGAGTTCTCCTGTTGAGAAAAACAAGGGCACTTTATTCAAACTTTATAACCATGGTTGGGAACTTTTAAAAAACCCTGACCCGGAGATCTGAAGTCCGGAGGGGGAAAAAAAAGGAAGAAGATTGCATTAACCCTTTGAGTGCCAAAGGGGTTGCAATCGCAAAGCATTGCAGTACGTACCCGTTTTGTACTCAAGGGGTTAAATGAAAAATTTTACTATACTTATCCAGTTGTCCTGGTCCTCTCGTGAAGCAGGTAGGTACGCAAGCAATCTTATCCTCCTACTGACATCTGCCCCATGTATTAATTGGCTGGCTGAGATCACTTGCCCCGGTTGTATGCCTCAGCCTTGTAAGCTATTCTGTTGATTTTTTGTTTTGTTTTTTTATTGTACAATTGATTGCTTTACCTGGAGAAGTTGCCGTTTCATCCGGAGACAGTGCCGTAAATCCGGAGTCTCCAGGTGAAACCCGGAAAGTTCCTAGGTATGTTTATAATAGCTCAATATAATGCCTCTCTCAGTGTTATGAGAGCATTAGTCAAACGTCTCCGTAAGGACTAATCAAATAATGCCAACTACTGGTCACTTTTTATACTATTTTTAATGAAATATAAAAACAAGAAATCAATCAATTTTTAGGTGTTATAACTTTTGACTGAATTATCTCTATGCAGTGCGATTTTTTAACATAGCAGAAATATACCATGTATACATTTTTTTTTTTAGAATAAAACATTCCTATACATTAATTTTATTCCTATACAATAAAATAGATTTCACCAGCCTTGTGTCTTTACACTCTTTCAGCTCCTACACCAGGAATAGACTGAATTATATCATGGGTAATTAATACATCCATGCTGGATCTCATCCCAGCTGGAAACATCTGAACAAATAATCACAAACACCCTAGTTGATTACACAAAAACAAGTGAGATTACATTATCATTCCCGACGGAGACAAGGTAGACTACATCATATGTTAATCTGTGCCATTAAAGAGGCCTTGTATCAAAATGTACTCAGCCCAAAAAGTTGCACAATATCTTATGGGACAGATTCAAGAAATCTGGGATCACTTTAGAAACACATCATATAGAATTACAAAATCTTTATTCCTCTAGAGATGGAAGATGGAGGTGAAGGGTGAATGTAGCTTGTAGTGAAAAGCCAAAATAGCACTTTGCTGGGGCCTAAAATGGACACAAGTTTCTGTTGCTAAATGGTAAAATCATACGTGAACCAAAAAAGGTTCTTATAGTGCTTTAATTACTAATCTAATGATTTCATCTCATCATTAAGGCTTGCAGCTGGTTGAAAAAGAAATCACACACATTCTAGCCTGAATGATGCAATATGTACAAAAGAATGAGTCACATAATAAATATCTGATTCACCAGGGTAGGCATTTTCTATTGCTAAATGGTAAAATCATACATGAACCAAAAAAAGGTTCTTATAGTGCTTTAATTACTAGTCAAATGATTTCATCTCATCATTAAGGCTTGCAGCTGGTTGAAAAAGAAATCACACACATTCTAGCCTGAATGATGCAATATATACAGAAGAATGAAAGTCACATAATAAATATCTGCTTCACTAGGGTAGGCAACATTTGGCTCTCCAGTTGTTGAAGACAAAAGGTACCATCACGCTCAACCAGCCAACAATTCCAGTTGGAGTTGCTGGTATTTCTGGTTAATAACTTCACCTACGAGGTGGAGATCCAGGTCTGGAATTCCAGTAAGGGGAAGTACACATGGGTCACTGTTAGGAATGAGGAAAGGGACCACAATTTTTTTCCAGACTAATCCAGAGGATCTGAGATTCATTCCGGATCGGTCTAAATCAAATAGGAATGAACTGTAAGCGGACATAGGGAAGGTGGACAAAAGGGCATAAAACAGCCTGGGGAGGGAGTGAGAAGGGGCCATCAGGTGGCTATGAGTCAATGGAAAGGGGAAAAGTGAAAGAAGCAGGTAAAGGAAACATGCAATAGAGATGTAAGGGAGTGGAGGGCTGCAGGACATGGAAAGGAGAGGAGTGAGTCAAGGTCATGAAAGGAAGGGTTATGGGCCAGGTCATTGATGAAGGGGTAGTGGGTCAAGAACATGGAAGAGAAGAGAGCAGCCATAGGACATGGAAGGGAGGGGAGCACGTCAAGTAGATAGAAGCAAGTGGAGCAGGCCAAGGAGAGTGAAGGAGAAGAGACATGGGGGAGGAGAAAGTGGGAGGAGTAGAAGATCCTTACCTTGCATAGATGACTGCCTTGAACCGGAAGATGCTATGAATGACGTCTAAAGGTAAAATAACTTTTTTGTTGTTGTTTTCTGTGTAACATAGAACTGAAATAGTTCTATGAACGGAAACTGATGAGATGAGTCAGTTGGTTAATGTACCAGCTGTAGAATCTGTTCAAACTGCAAGGTCGCGGGTTCTAGTCCCGGCAAGGTCATTTGAGCCTTTCAAACTTCTGAGATAGATAAAATGATTCCAGGACATACTTGAAAAGGAGAGATAATCTCAATGTATCAATGTAAAACAAACAAAAAAAAACATCTGTTTCATGGGCATTGCAAAACAACTTGATTCGGACAGAAAATGAATTTACAGAATCGTTTTGCTCATCTTTAGTGACTGTATATAATGACACTAAGTATGACGTAGTAATAAGCACTAAGGTTGATGCAGTGGTGAAGTGTGTCTGGAGTTGTGTGGAGATAACTTTGTCATGTAGAATACAATGCACTTAGCCATTATCACGGCAGAAATAATGATACTGGAATCCGTACTACTTCACCAGAGTTTATTAAGAAACACACATACAGGCAATGGTACAGAAAAGTACAAGGCAACACGGGTGGTTGCAATACTGTTCTTCCGAAGTACAAGGAACTGAGCCCCAAAGATAGCTAGGAAGGACTTGACTCAGGTCCGCACCGGAGCTCCACTACCGGTCCGCAACTGCACTGCCAACTGTGTGAAACACCCGACAGGTCCGCACCTGTACTAACCAAGGTAGGAACGCCCAACAGGTCCGCACCTGTACTAACCAAGGTAGGAATCGGCCGACAGGTCCGCACCTGTACCACAAAGATAGGAAACGTCCGACAGGTCCGCACCTGTACTACAAAGATAGGAAACGCCCGACAGGTCCGCACCTGTACTACCAGAAACCAGGATCGAGAGGCCACTAGAGCTACCAAGGTGCCCAACGGCTATCCCCTGGAGCGTTTGTATGCTGGTTGCGCAGTTGACAACCGCAGGCCAACAAAGGTAGATAGCGATATACAAGAAATGAGCTGTAGGTCAGATCCCAGAGTCAACAGGACAAACCAGCGTAACGCACAGAACAGGAAATCAGGTAAAGCCAAACGTCAGCACCAGAACGGATAGTCAGCCAGGCCCGGGTCATTCACAGAGAGGGTAGTCTACCAGAGCCGCAGATTATGCACCAGAATGGTTGTCAGACAAGCCAATATCATACACAGAGCGGATAGTCAGAACAAGCCAATGGTCATAACCAGAACAGATAGTCAGTACTACAACCTCCCAACCTCACTGGACACCACGAAAGGGCAACTGAGAGTAGTGTCCAGTGGGTTATAAGGACCAGCCCCCAGGAAGAGGAGGAGACCAAAAAGGTGTGCCTGTCCCTTTAAATACAGACACGCGTCTAGCTGGATGCGCGCCAAGGCACACTGAGAGCCCGCCGGAAGAGGCTGCGGCAGGCTGCAGGGAGGAACGGACCGCAACGCTGCTGACATAGAATGCTGGCAAACCAGCAGGTAAGGTAGCTGTCGGCTCGACAGCCGCTGCTACTGTAACAGTACCACCCTCTTAAGGGTCCCTCCTCTGAGGATGGGGGCGAGGTTTGTCTGGAAAGCGGGAATGAAACCTACGAATCAGTCTGGATGCGTGCATATCTCTGGAAGGGACCCAAGAGCGCTCCTCTGGACCATAGCCCTTCCAGTGCACCAAATATTGTAAACTCCCCCTTACCCTCCTGGAATCCAGTATACTTTGCACCTCGAATTCAGAATTCAGCATGGTCCCCCACCTGAATGGAAGCCGGGGGACTGGAGGCAGAAGTAAACCGGTTACAGGTTAAAGGTTTCAATAGCGACACATGAAAAACATTATGAATGCGCATGGTAGCGGGTAGCTGTAATGCGTATGCCACAGGGTTGACCCTCCGAATGATGCGAAATGGACCAACAAACCGGGGAGCCAATTTGTTGCATGGAACCTGGAGGTTATGATTCCGGGATGATAGCCATACCCTATCTCCAACCTGAAAGGAGGGTGCGGGTAGTCGCCTACGGTCGGCCTGCCGTTTATGCCGTTGCATAGAACCATGCAGGGTAAGCTGTACCTGTACCCAAGAGGAACGGAGAGCCCGTAAATGCTCATCCAGAGCCGGAATAGGTTGTGCCTCAAAGGTCTCCGGGAGAACAGAGGGTTGGAACCCATAATTTATCAAAAACGGAGAACTCTGGGTTGAGGAGTTGATGGCACAATTCCTGGCAAATTCCGCCCAGGGTAACAAAGTAGCCCAGCTGTCATGGTGGTGGTTTATATAACAAGGAAGGAATTGTTCCAGGCCCTGGTTAGACCTTTCAGCGGCACCATTAGATTGAGGGTGGTAGGCAGAAGAGAAGGCAAGTTGAATCCCCAATTGCGTGCAAAAACATCTCCATAATCGGGACACAAACTGTCTCCCACGGTCGGATATAATCACATTAGGAATGCCATGTAAACGGAAGATCTCCTTAGCAAATATCTCCGCCAACTGTTGGGCAGAAGGCAACCCCTTCAAAGGTACAAAATGAGCCATTTTGGAGAATCTGTCCACCACCATCAGGATCACCGTATGGCCCAGGGATGCTGAAAGGTCAACCATAAAATCTATGGACAGATGAGACCATGGGCGATCCCCATTGGGAATGGGTTGAAGGAGACCCACAGGTAGGCTACGTGGGGATTTATTCTGTGCACAGGTCTGACAGGCTGCCACGAAGGCTGCGCAATCTTTCCTCAAGCTTGGCCACCAAAATAATCGGGAAATGGACCAGATCAACTGATCGCGTCCATTGTGGCCAGCGGTTTTGGAGGTATGGAAAGTTTCCAACAGTCTGGTGCGCAGTAGAACTGGTACAAAACATCTCCCACCGGGTTTCTCTGCAGGAGCCGAACCCTGGGAAGCCAAAATCTCCTCACCCAGAGGAGACGTAATACTAGTACGAATGTGAGCCAGAATACGATCGGCTGGAATGATCGGGGCGGGAGGGGGTTCTTCCTCAGAATTAGGACAATATTGACGGGATAAGGCGTCTGCCCGAATATTCTTAGAGCCCGGGAGATACAAGACAATGAAGTTAAATCTGGACAGAAACAATGCCCATCTGGCTTGGCGGGCAGACAGACGTTTAGCCTCAGACAAATAGGTTAAGTTCTTGTGATCCGTGAGGATCAAGATCGGAGTACTAGTTCCCTCCAGCAGGTAACGCCATTCCTTCAATGCCAACATAATGGCCAGCAGTTCTCTATCACCAATCTCGTACAGCCTTTCCGCCTTAGACAATTTCTTGTAAAAGTATCCACAAGGAAGCAACGCCTCCCCAGGAGTCGAGCGCTGGGACAGGAGGGCGCCTACTCCCGTCTCAGACTACACCCTCCCAACCTCAGCTGCCAGGGTACGGAATTCAATCGCATATTCGGCTACTGTACGAGTACCCTGGCGTATCGTCATCATGAGGTGCTTGGCGGCCGATGCTTTACGACCGGGCATGTCAAAGACTTTACGGAAGGCATCCACAAAAGCCAAGAAATCATACACAATCGGTTTGTCTGTCTCCCATAATGGACTGGCCCAAGCTAAAGCCTTGCCCGAGAGTAGAGAAATGAGAAATCCAACTCTACTACGATCGTTAGGAAAAGCCTGTGGAACCATTTCCATAAATATGCCTACTTGGTTCAAGAACCCACGACACAGAGCTGGGTCTCCCTCATAACGTTCAGGAGTAGGAGCATGCCATGAGGAACCCCTGATCACACTTGCATCAGGGTTGGCTGAAGCTATCGGTGCCGGGTTGGCAACTGGGGAGGCCACCGACTGACCGGCTGGGCAGTCGAGATGAGCAGTACGGTTCAGCAGGGTTTGCAAAGCCAGCGTCATTTGATCCATGCGCTGCTCTTGAACCTCCATTCTGGCTAGGAGGTCTTGGTTAGAAGGGTTGCCAGTACCGTCCGTAGACATGGCCCTTTCGTACTGTCACGGCAGAAATAACGATACTGGAATCCGTACTACTTCAACAGAGTTTATTAAGAAACACACATACAGGCAATGGTACAGAAAACTACAAGGCAACACGGGTGGTTGCAATACTGTTCTTCCGAAGTACAAGGAACTGAGCCCCAAAGATAGCTAGGAAGGACTTGACTCAGGTCCGCACCGGAGCTCCACTACCGGTCCGCAACTGCACTGCCAACTGTGTGAAACACCCGACAGGTCCGCACCTGTACTAACCAAGGTAGGAACGCCCAACAGGTCCGCACCTGTACTAACCAAGGTAGGAATCGCCTGACAGGTCCGCACCTGCACCACAAAGATAGGAAACGTCCGACAGGTCCGCACCTGTACTACAAAGATAGGAAATGCCCGACAGGTCCGCACCTGTACTACCAGAAACCAGGATCGAGAGGCCACTAGAGCTACCAAGGTGCCCAACGGCTATCCCCTGGAGCGTTTGTATGCTGGTTGCGCAGTTGACAACCGCAGGCCAACCAAGGTAGATAGCGATATACAAGAAATGAGCTGTAGGTCAGATCCCAGAGGCAACAGGACCAACCAGCGTAACGCACAGAACAGGAAATCAGGTAAAGCCAAACGTCAGCACCAGAACGGATAGTCAGCCAGGCCCGGGTCATTCACAGAGAGGGTAGTCTACCAGAGCCGCAGATTATGCACCAGAATGGTTGTCAGACAAGCCAATATCATACACAGAGCGGATAGTCAGAACAAGCCAATGGTCATAACCAGAACAGATAGTCAGTACTACAACCTCCCAACCTCACTGGACACCACGAAAGGGCAACTGAGAGTAGTGTCCAGTGGGTTATAAGGACCAGCCCCCAGGAAGAGGAGGAGACCAAAAAGGTGTGCCTGTCCCTTTAAATACAGACACGCGTCTAGCTGGACGCGCGCCAAGGCACACTGAGAGCCCGCCGGAAGAGGCTGCGGCAGGCTGCAGGGAGGAACGGACCGCAACGCTGCTGACATAGAATGCTGGCGAACCAGCAGGTAAGGTAGCGGTCGGCTCGGCAGCCGCCGCTACTGTAACAGCCATATACGCTAAGAATTGTCTATACCAGGGAAGGGGTGAGACTTTGATCATTAGCATATGATGTTGTTGAAATGCTAGCTATGTTTCGAGGAGGGCAGGCGGAGAGTAGAGAAGATCATATCCCCCTCTCACTTAAAGGGATAGTAATGTTTCATAATAAAAGCAGCCCTACTTAATCATCATCGTATTTGGACTTTGGAGAGTGTTATTTCAATTCTGTCAGAGCTGTAGTTCAAGAGTAATTGAATGATAAAATATCCCCCTCCCGCCCCTTTTACTGATGTAACACTGCTCAGCCAGATCAGAAGGGAGGTGCCCAGGTAGACTGCAGAGAGGGACAATCTTCAGTTAAGATAAGGGAAAAACCTGAAAAACTTGTCAAGGTGGGGCAGGGCTTTCATTGTTCTCATAGGAGGAAGATTGTCCCCTTCTGTTATCTGTCTGGTCTATGGACTGCATTCCACATCTGAGAAGAGATGGCTTACACTAGGTAAAAGGGGCGGGAGGGGAAATTTTGCTTGTGAATATCTCTCAAACCATAAATGTTTGAGAAACAGAGGTATAACTAGAACGGTCCGGGCCCTGGTGCAAGAAGTGCCATGGGCCCCCCCCCAACCCCCAAACACATTGGCCCCCGGGCCCTCCACAATGCCTCCATTTCCTACTTCCCAATCACTGGTGGTCCAGTGGAGTGGCAGGAGAGGCAGGCTGGTGCAACGTTCTCCCACGCTGTCCTCTTCTGTAATGTAGAGCGCTGGGAGATGATGTCATCTCCCAGAGCTCTGCATTATTAGAGCGTGGGAGGGAGCTTGCGGCGCCAGGAGGAGGGGGTTGCAGGGGGCAGCCGGGCCCCTGGAGTGATGGGCCCGGTCTCGGTTGCGACCCCTATAGTTACACCACTGTTGAGAGATAAGACTTATATCGTTCTTCATGTTTTTTTAATGCCTACAAAATAAAATAAAGATAAAAAGAAGTATTACTATCCCTTTAAAGGGATAGTAATACTTCATTTTAACTTTATTTTATTTTGTAGGCATTAAAAAAACATGAAGAATGATATAAGTCTTATCTCTCAAACTTTTATGGTTTGAGAGATATTCACAAGCAAAGTGTCCCCTCCCTCCCCTTTTACCTAGTGTAAGCCATCTCTTCTCAGATGTGGAATCCAGTCCATACGCCAGACAGATAACAGAAGGTGACAATCTTCTTCCTATGAAAACAATGAAAACCCTGCCCCCCTTGACAAGCTTTTCAGGCTTTTCCCTTATCTTAATTGAAGATTGCCCCTCTCTGCAGTCTACCTGGGCACCTCCCTTCTGCTCTGGCTGAGCAGTGTTACATCAGTAAAAGGGACGGGAGGGAGACACTTTGTCATTTAATTACTCTGGAACTACAACTCTGACAGAATTGAAATAACACTCTCCAAAGTCCAAATACTATGATGATTAATTAGAGCTGGTTTTATTATGAAACATTACTATCCCTTTAAGCACCAAGAACAGCATGAGCCGTCCCTTAACCTCTGAGCACTATAAGGATGTGCAATGATTTGCTCTGCAATGCTATGTATATCACTGTGGCACTCAAAGGGTTATATAATATACAATCCCCTGCCTCGTTTAACAGATGATTCAGATGCACACATAACCATCAGATTAGCATTTGCATGTACACAGCAGATCACCCACCAATCAGCTGACTCATGTAGACATAAGACTCCTCTACACTCCACAAGGCACTCCATTCAGGTTGGTGAATTTGGGTCTGGGAACTCCAAAAGCATAGCCAGCTATAGGAGCTGTACATGTGATGAATAGCCACATTAACATACAAACACACCAACAGGAATAGAACAATGGCTCATTAAAGTGTTAGTAATGTCTAAAAAAAACTTTTTTTGCATTTAGAAGAGCTTAAAAAGCTGATCTAAATGCAAAAAAACGTATCTCTCAAACCGCTATGGTTTTAGAGATACGGGCGTTTAAAGTTTGATTTCTCCTACTGACAGCTGTAAAGCTGTCAGCAGGAGATCCGTGTCGGTCGACACAGTGGCGCTTGAGAAGTGCCGGGATCTCGTTACTTACACGGAATCCCTTCATTGGAATGGTCTAAAACATGTGCCGACACGGATCTCCTGCTGACAGCTTTACAGCTGTCAGTAGGAGAAATCAAACTTTAAACGCTGTATCTCTTAAACCATAGCAGTTTGAGAGATACGTTTTTTTGCATTTTGATCAGCTTTTTAAGCTCTTCTAAATGCAAAAAAGTTTTTTTAGACATTACTATCACTTTAAGCTGAATTTAAATATGCAGATGAGCCAATGTCGAAGGAGACAATGCAACATTGTAAACCTGGTGAAGATATGGCAAAATCATGGTGATGAAGGTGTATGTGAGTTTAATTGCAGGGATGAGATGGTGAAGACACCTTACTGCATACTGTGAGATAGATTTAGGTCCAGTTCACCTCCTACATATAAATAAACTGGACCCTTATTGAACCTTTGGGCTTCTCCTCCCAGTTCTTCTTTGTACATTGGCCTCACTGTCGTTGTACCCAGTTGCCCAAAAACAGGGTGAATTTTGGCCTCTGCTGCTGTTCACATGGCTCTATAACATCAGAAATTAGTGACCTGGATAAAACTTACTGCAGTGACTATAGATCACCAGGCAGACTATGGAACCCACTGTACAGGCTCTTCCCATGGGTGACGGAATCATTGTTATGCTCTTCACAATGATCCAATCACAGACTGGCTCATATGGGCACCAGCCAATAAAATAACAGTGCAGGTGCAGCAAAGTGCACAGGGCATGGGACATAGAAGATTTGCCATAGGCAGAGTAGGCAGCCGTATATTGTGCGCCCAAATAGCTTTTTATCGCCTTTTATTTTGTTCATGCATGTCTGTATATTTATCAGTATATCTGAGTGTGGTATTAGTGTGTTGCTTCTTATTATATAGGCCTGGAAAGGAATATTTTAGGTTGTCTTTCTGAGTGACGAGTAGACTATATGCACTAAGATAAAAGTGGAGCAATTGTGACGGAAACCAAATGTATCATTGGGAGCAAATAAAAATTTGCAAAATTCCCAATAATTTTTAACCCCCTGAATGATAGAGAGGTCTCATGATGGAGGCCTCTCTATCATTCGAATGTTCAAAAGTCCCATTTAAATGCCTGTGATACATCTTAACCCCTTGAGTGCTAGAGGAGTGTACAACACATTGCTTTGAAGTTGTGCACCCCCTGGCGATCATGGGGTTAAGCATACAATGGGGTTAAACAATCCATTTAACTCACTGGTGAATTTATTTAGCTGTTTGTTTTTCAGTCAGTCATGGTTTTAGAGATTTTTGGCTTAGTAGTTAGGGACTCATTAACCTCAGCAAATCTGACTCATGTACAGCCTTCATAGTTATATACCCAGACACTGTCTCCCCCCTCTCACTCCTGCTTCTGAGAATACCAGAACAGCTTCCACTAAAGGGGTGCAAACATTAATTACGATGATTAGTCATGTAAATTATGTCACGATGGGTGCTCCCAATGAAGTGACATTTTGGACAGGTTTCAGTTCCTCTTTAAAACCCTGTGAGTGCCAGAAGGGTATCCAATGCAGCTAAACGTGATGGATACTTCTCTGCCACTCAAAGGGTTTTATGCAATCTGTAACCTCCAGGTGAGGAAAGGGTTACATAAATAAAGTGTAAAATAAAGCGCATGGTACACAAGCTGCTGTGAGAAGGCCATGTTTCTAAGAGGTAGTAGTTCCACTTTAAAGGTATAGTAATGTTTCATAATAAAAACAGCTCTAATTAATCATCAGCCAGAGCAGAAGGGAGGTGCCCAGGTAGACTGCAGAGAGGGACAATCTTCAATTAAGATAAGGGAAAAACCTGAAAAACTTGTCAAGGGGGGCAGGGCTTTCATTGTTCTCATAGGAAGAAGATTGTCCCCTGCTGTTATCTGTCTGGTCTATGGACTGGATTCCACATCTGAGAAGAGATGGCTTACACTAGGTAAAAGGGGCAGGAGGGGAAACTTTGCTTGTGAATATCTCTCAAACCATAAAGGTTTGAGAGATAAAACTTACATCGTTCTTCATGTTTTTTAATGCCTACAAATTAAAATAAAGATAAAACGAAGTATTACTATCCCGTTAAAGATCAATAACGTTTTTACAATGAAAAGTATATACTATAGGACTCTTCCCAATGAGAACAACAAGATCGCTCCCACTGCTGGTAATTGCTTTTTTTAAAGGTTATTATAGTTCAAACTGTAACAAAGAGGTAGAGCTGGAGAACTGTAACTAGTGGCTCACGTCTCACATGCAATAAAATAAGAATAGCTAACTGGGGCTCCAGGTGGTACTGTTTTTTTTTTATATATAATACAATATAATATTTAAAAAAAAAAACTGTTTGAACTTTTAACCCTTTGAGTGCCAGAGGGGTACGCAATGTATTGCAATGTGTTGCGTACCCCTCTGGCATGCAAAGGGTTAATATATTTTGAATGAAGCATCTCTCTTGTGTTACTCAGTAGGAAAAGCTGTACAATATAATATTTTCCATAATAAGAATTTATAAAATTTTAACTCCTTGGATGCTAGAGAGGCCTCCGACACATTGCATTTCACTGCAGTAGTGAGGTCTCTAGCATTCAAACAGTTAAGCATGAAACCTGAGGCCTTAGTATCCTCAGCCAGTACCCAGCAATACCTCTGTCATACTTAACCCTTTGAATGCCAGAGGGGCACGCAATGCATTGCAAGGCCAGAGTACCCCTCTGGCACTCAAAGGGTTAAACTTTTGGGCTGTTGAGTTCTTCCTGATTTGTGTTACTTTATGGCAGCTTTGGCCAATGTATATCAGTCCTCAACTCGCTGTTTATTTATAATCATAATGGAACGGAATCTGGCTCAAGAACGAGACATAGCAGAGTAGATTTACTGACTGCATGTGAGATAGTAGCGGCATGAACCATAAAATGCACAGAACAACATAACTAATTAATTTAACCCCTTAGATGCTACAGACAGAGGCGTAACTAGAAGCCACCGGGTCCTGGTGCAAAAATTGCCGTGCTCCCCAACCACATTGCCCCACACCCATTGGCCACCTTCACTGGCCATCTCCACATGCCATGCCTACTCTGTAGCCACTGGCATAACAAAAGGGGTTGCACCTGCGAGCAGGCCTGTCACTCCAGGGTCCTGGCCGTTCCCTGCGACCCCCCCCCCCCCCGGCCCGGCGCCCAAAAAAAATCAAGCTGAGGTCTGCCTTCTTCGACACAGACCTCAAGCAGCTGAGCTCCCTCGTTGGAGAGTGCTGGGAGATGATGTAATACTGGAGAAGACCATACGGGAGTTCCAGCTTCTGAGGTCTGTGCAGAAGGAGGCACAGACCTCTCCAGCAGGCCACTGAAACACCAGGGAGGTAGGACATGGACGCTGGGGGTCAATGTGGAGGCAGTGTGGATACTGGGGGCAATGTGGAGATTGGGGGAAATGTGGAGGCATTTTGGGGGCAGTGTGGAGACAATGTGCATATTGGGGGCAGTGTGGAGACAATGTGCATATTGGGGGCAATGTGGTGGCAATGTGGAGATTGGGGGCAATGACGGAGCAATGTGGAGGTGGCCAACGGGAGGGTACAACGTGGAGATGGCCAGTGGAGGTGGCCAATGGGAGGGGGGGCAATGTGGTCGGGGGGGCCATGGCAAGTTTTGCACTAGGGCCTGGTGGCTTCTAATTACGCCTCTGAGATCAGTCCAATCTAAAAATGTAGGAAAAGCAAGTGGCAGTCACCTTCATTACATTTTTAATGCATTGGCATATCTGGCATTTGCCAGGGGCCTCCTGTTACAAGAGACCCATTGCTGGGTTCCCCACAGTCCCAATTTTATCGGAAGGAACAGTTTAATCCCATGGTCAGATGATCAGGGAGGAATGAGGCTCTTCCTGGTGTACGACATACCAATGTGGATGTTTTTGGATGGGGTGCAGAAAGTGTAGTTGTGACAGCCCGGGTCCCAGAATTGAAGGGCAACCCATCAGCTTCAGGGCCCAGTAGATTGTAAAGAGAGGAAATTTCTGTTTTGGGGTGGGCCCAAAAAATTGTTTGTACCGGGGGCCTTCCAATGACTTGTTACTCCACTGGATGGATGTGTATTAGTGATGAGCGAGCACCGTGATGCTCGGGTGCTCGGGTGCTCTGACCGAGCACCCCCTGCTGCTCGAGTGCTCGGCCGAGCACCCGAGCCCCATTGAATACAATGGGAGCACTCGAGCATCAAACCAGGCACCCCCTGCTCTGATGAGCGGAGGGTGCCTGGTCAATGTCCCCCTTCATGTCCGCTATGCCCCTCTTCCACAATGTCCCCCTTCATCTCCTCTATGCCATAGAGGAGATGAAGGGGGACATTGTGGAAGAGGGGCATAGCGGAGATGAAGGGGGACATTGTGGAAGACGGGCATAGACTCTATGCCCCTCTTCCACAATGTCCCCCTTCATCTCCGCTATGCCCCTCTTCCACAATGTCCCCCTTCATCTCCTCTATGGCATAGAGGAGATGAAGGGGGACATTGTGGAAGAGGGGCATAGCGGACATGAAGGGGGACATTGTGTAAGACGGGCATAGCGGAGATGAAGGGGGACATTGTGGAAGAGGGGCATAGAGTCTATGCCCCTCTTCCACAATGTCCCCCTTCATGTCCGCAATGCCCCCTTCATCTCCGCAATGCCCCCGTACCTCCATTCCCTGGTGGTCCAGCGGAGCTTCTTCGGATCTGTGCCTCTTCCGGCACAGATCCTCTTCACCCGAGCTTGTCGGGCGAGCACATGGCGGTACTCGTACGAGTACCGCCATGTGCCGAGCAGAGCGATGCTCGAGCCGATCCGAGCATCGGCCGAGCACGCTCGCTCAACACTAATGTGTATCTTTTTTTGTATCTCTTGAGGACTCCGTGGGTGTTTTGGCTGTTAAACAGAACAGTTTTGCAGCTGAAATCCAGCAATATTTTGTTCATTAATTTGTTGCTGATCTCTGGCAGAAAACGTTTCCTTCTTTGCATGTGTTCCAGCTCTTATTTCCAGGTCCTAAGATAACTGATGCCAAAATAAAATATTGCAAAATGTGCTTCATCTAACGTCTATGACCAGTTAAATATTATTTCTTTAATGTTTACGTTGGATATCAAAATTTAGCACCACACTGTCTCCCCTACTCAGTTCATTCTTAATGTGATTGTGACTTCGCACTTAACCCTTAGGTTTTCTTTAGATTGTAAGCTTTCCAGCAGGAACCCCATTTCCAGTGTTTCAGCTTCTTAAAGCGGAACTATCATCAAATTAATATAGCGCCCCAGATCATAATTACATTAGCGATATGCACAGTCGTAGTTTTATTTTCACCAATAATTGCTGTATTAAAGAAAAATAGAACCGTTTATGCAGACAGGCACTGGCTGGGATCTTGCTGTAGGCATCCTCTGCACCTGCGCTGTCAGTCCCTTCCGGTGCCTTAAGGTACAAGGGCAGTAAACTCATCAATCATGGAGTTGAAGGGGATGGACAGCGCAGAAGCAGAAATGCCGGCTCTGCAAGATGTCTGCGCTGTTCCCCGCTGACTGTCTGCATAAAAAGTACTATTTTTCTTTAATACAGGAATTATTCGGTGTCCTAGCGCACAACGAGACTTGCAACACATTAGGAGAGCTCCTGCGTGTACCGAGGATTGTACAGCCTACAAACTGGGGTCAGGTTCTATCTTGGCTACCGAAATGTCTAACCAATGGAACAAGAGGCAGCAGGACCAAATGCTTAACTTTCTTACACCGAAAGAGCAGAAAAAGGCTCTGACCTAAAATTATGCCCTCGAGGAGTTGGATGAGGACGACCTCTCGGAGCTAGAGGATACCGCATCTACGTCTTCCTGCAAAACCAACCCTCAGACTGGGGACATCAAGTCCATGCTCAAGACTTTACGAGCTAAGATTAAAGGGCACATAAAGGCAATAGCTAATGAGCTCCGTGGTGACATTCAAGAGATCGGAGAAAGGACATCCAGAGTGGAAGATAAGGTTGACGAGGTGATAGACTCGCATAACGCACTGGCGGATCAACACGCCAGACTGGTGAAGGAGGTTCACTTTCTGAGGGCAAAGATGTGTGACCTGGAGGATTTCTCCAGGCATAATACTATTCAGATTTGGGGTGTTCCAGAGGAGGTGCAACCTATGGGCCTTAAAGCTTGGACCCAGGACTTTTTTTCCAAATTACTGCCGGATTTTTCGGATCAGGACTTCCTGACAGATCGGAGCCACAGGCTTCCTAGACCCAGGAATATTCCCCCGGAGGCCTCCAGGGATGTGATCTTAAAGGGATAGTAATACTTCATTTTATCTTTATTTTATTTTGTAGGCATTAAAAAAACATGAAGAACGATAAAAGTCTTGTCTCTCAAACCTTTATGGTTTAAGAGATATTCACAAGCAAAGTATCCCCCCCCCGTTCAGTCAGATCAGAAGGGAGGTGGCCAGGTAGACTGCAGAGAGGGACAATCTTCAATTAAGATAAGGGAAAAAGCTGAAAAACTTGTCAAGGGGGGAAGAGCTTTCATTCTTTTCATACAAAGAAGATTGTCCCCTTCTGTTATCTGTCTGGTCTTACAACCAGATTTACATCTGAGAAGAGATGGCTTACACTAGGAAAAAGGGGCGGGAGGGGGAAACTTTGCTTGTGAATATCTCTTAAACCATAAAGGTTTGAGTGATAAGTAGTGTTGAGCGAGCACCGCGATGCTCGGGTGCTCGGGTGCTCTGACCGAGCACCCCCTGCTGCTCGAGTGCTCGGCCGAGCACCCGAGCCCCATTCAAATGAATGGGAGCACTCGAGCATCAAACCAGGCACCCCCTGCTCTGATGAGCGGAGGGTGCCTGGTCAATGTCCCCCTTCATCTCCGCTATGCCCCTCTTCCACAATGTCCCCCTTCATCTCCTCTATGCCATAGAGGAGATGAAGGGGGACATTGTGGAAGAGGGGCATAGCGGAGATGAAGGGGGACATTGTGGAAGAGGGGCATAGACTCTATGCCCCTCTTCCACAATGTCCCCCTTCATCTCCGCTATGCCCCTCTTCCACAATGTCCCCCTTCATCTCCTCTATGGCATAGAGGAGATGAAGGGGGACATTGTGGAAGAGGGGCATAGCGGAGATGAAGGGGCACATTGTGACAGACGGGCATAGCGGAGATGAAGGGGGACATTGTGGAAGAGGGGCATAGAGTCTATGCCCCTCTTCCACAATGTCCCCCTTCATCTCCGCTATGCCCCCTTCATCTCCGCAATGCCCCTGTACCTCCATTCCCTGGTGGTCCAGCGGAGCGTCTTCGGATCTGTGCCTCTTCCGGCACAGATCCCCGCAACCCGAACATGTCGGGCGAGCACATGGCGGTACTCGTACGAGTACCGCCATGTGCCGAGCAGAGCGATGCTCGAGCCGATCCGAGCATCGGCCGAGCACGCTCGCTCAACATTAGTGATAAGACATATCATTCTTCATGTTTTTTTAATGCCTACAAAATAAAATAAAGTTAAAATGAAGTATTACTATCCCTTTAAGGCTACACTACTTTCATATTAAGAAAGAAGTATTAAGAGCTGGCAGACTGCAAGTGCCTTTGCTGGAGCCATACTCAGGAATCCAGCTTTTAACGGATATTTCCTCGATTACCTTGATGCTGAGGTGACAATATTGCCATGTCACCGCTGCTTTACGGAGAGCCGATATTAAGTATAAATGGGGATTTTCAGTGAAGCTCCTGATCACCAGAGATGGCATTGTAACTTCTATCGGATCACCCAAAGAAGTGGCCGTGTTCTCTCCTCATGGAGCGTTTCGGTTGATAGTGCTCCGGATCCACAAAATGTGCTGACCCAGTGACCTGCGAGAGATTGGACCACCTTACCTACTCCTACATCGATTTTTCAGCTGAGACCTTCGTCACCTAAACCTGGGGCCTCCCATGGGTGAAATTTGTTGGATTGCCTTCCGGTGAACTTTTCTGGTTTGGTCTGCTTGCTTATACTTTGGGCACCCTGCTACTTGGTTATCCTGCATTAAGTTGTAACTGGAGTGCCTATTCTTGCTTCCCGCATGATGGGGCCCGCTTCTATGGTTAAAGTGGGTTATTCCCCTTTATTCTAATGGTTTACTACTGTGGGGACTCCCCGGTCTGATGGACCGGTATACTGACGCCTGGGCATTGGCCAGTCACTGTGTCTTTGGGTATCCACCCTCTGGCGACCTTCTAGTTAGCTCCTGTTGTCTGGCAACTGTCCATGTGTCTCGTTAGTTGGGAATGGCCAGTATGGAGGGTGGTGGATTGGGTTGTTACGCTTTATTTACAATATTGCTTATTGTTTATAGTTTGAGCACCCTGTTACTAGAATGTAGCTACTTAAAGGGATAGTAATACTTCGTTTTAACTTGATTTTATTTTGTAGGCATTAAAAAAACATGAAGAATGATATAAGTCTTATCTCTCAAACTTTTATGGTTTATGAGATATTCACAAGTAAAGTATCCCCCTCCCGCCCCTTTTACCTAGTGTAAGCCATCTCTTCTCAGATGTGGAATCCAGTCCATAGACCAGACATATAACAGCAGGGGACAATCTTCTTCCTATGAGAACAATGAAAGCCCTGCCCCCTTGACAAGCTTTTCAGGTTTTTCTCTTATTTTAATTGAAGATTGTCCCTCTGTGCAATCTACCTGGGCACCTCCCTTCTGATCTGGCTGAGCAGTGTTACATCAGTAAAAGGGGCAGGAGGGGGATACTTTGTCATTGAATTACTCTTGAACTACAACTCTGACAGAATTGTAGATTATGTTAGCGTAGTGTACTAATAATCTTAATTTTAGTAATGACAGGAGGCGAATATTTTGCTTATCTTCCTTTACTGAAATCTCCATAGCAGCACAGATCATTTACATAACCAATCAAAAAACAGCAATCAAGGCCATATAAGACCCCAACTCCACCCACTCCTCCTCTTTCTTTGCACAAACAAGCAAACAACATGACATCTAAACATCAGCAACCAACATGACGTCTTCAAGATTCAGCATCCCCCTCGGAGCAGCAAAACACGATGCCAGGACCATTCAAGCAAACTGACCTCGCGGTAGGAGAGACACTGAAAGAAAACAAATGTATGAAAGTACACCAGGAAATATCAATAGACATACCAATAATACATACAAGAAACACAGAAATTATGAATAAACATAAATAAATGTACAGAAAAACCCATAACTGAATCCAAACCAAAGTCCACCATTCTTCCCTAATAAATCCTAAAAAACAAAACACACAGGGAGGGAAAAGGGAGGGAAAATATTCGCCTCCTGTCATTACTAAAATTAAGATTATTAGTACACTACGCTAACATAATCTACAATTTTACCACATGACAGGAGGCTTCATATTTTGCTTTTTTAACGCTAAAACATCAAAGAAAAACGAGCATGAAAAGGACGGAAAAAGAAAATGTGAAACAAGTTTTCCTAATACTAGTCCGTCTAAGACAAAAGGTCCACCACAGCACCTCTGCAGACAGAGCCCACAAAGCAGTTGCTCCCCAAACTGAATGCACACCAAACGAAACATGAACTCCTGCCAGAGTCAAAACCCAACAAAGTCCTTCTAGCTAATGTCACCTAAAACCCTGGGCCTGACCTACGAAACCAAAACCGGACCCGATGGAAACAAACGTGGAGAAGTAGTAACCTCCGCACAACAAAGCAAAACAAGCCTACAAAAAAATCCTACGAATTACCAAAAGACAAAGCAGAATCTACCAACAATGTAGACTTGTAACACCCTAGAATTTACAAATAATGAATGTGTAACACACACCCTAAATTACAGACAATGTATACGTGTCAGACACCATAGACTCCATAGCTAATGTAGATGTGTAACACATACAAGAATCTACAGATTATGTATAAATGTAAGAGATACTAGAAACCACAGATAATATATGTGTAATACACACAAGAAACTACAGATAATGTATAAGGGTAATACACACTAGAAACTACAGATAAAGCATAAGTGTACGACACCCTAGAATCTACAGATAATGTATAAGTGTAATATACACTAGAATCCACAGACAATGTATAAGTGTACTACCCACTAGAATGTACAGATAATGTATAAATGTACTACACCCTAGAATCTACAGATAACGTATAAGTGTAATATACACTAGAATCTACAGATAATGTATAAGTGTACTACGCACTAGAATGTATAGATAAGGTATAAGTGTACTACACTAGAATCTAAAGATACTGTATAAGTGTAATATACGCTAAAATCTACAGCTAATGTATAAATGTAATATACACTAGAATCTACAGACAATGCATAAGTGTAATACATACTAGAATGGACAGATAATGTATAAGTGTACTACACCCGAGAATCTACAGATAATGTATAAACGAAATACAAGTGTACGACACACTAGAATCTACAGAGAATGTATAAGCGAAATACAAACTAGAATCTACAGAGACTGAACACGTGTAATACACACTAGTATATACAGATAGTATATAAGAAAATACAAAGTAGAGGAATGAAGAAGTGAAATACAAGCTAGAATCCACAGAAAATGAATACGTGTAATACCCACTAGAATCTACAGAAAATGAATATGATTAAAACAAAAACCAACATCTACAGATAGTTTATATAAACAATATAATCCCCATAAATACAACCCCCACACAGAAGGGAAATGTGTACACTAGGGTTTGGTACGCATGGACGCTATGTATGATACGTGTACACTGGAGGATAGAAAGCATAGACCCCCGAGGTTGGTACACCAAACACATGAACTAAAGCCGATCCAGACTCCGAAAGAATCACCTGAGTCCCGGAAAAGGAGATATATAGTACAGAACCAAACAGAGTTAAATCCATGGGGCACACCCCAGGTGTACCAGAAAGCGGCCTCCTTAGCGACAGACTCAGTAGTCACAGATATAGAACTACCTATCTATAAATATAACCAGTCATAAAAATCACTGCAGAAAATACTATACACACACATATACATATACATACACATATACACACATACATACACATACCCACACACATACACAGACACACCTACACATATATGCATACACATATATATACACACACACACATACATAGATGAAACTATAGCCAGGGTGCACTCCCACCTTAAAGGAGCATGGCCAAACTCCAAGGGCAAAATTAACCTGAGAGATCACCTCAGAATGACTGACTATCTCAGGTGGCCCAAAAATAGTCGCAAATAGAACCTAACAGGGGCTGACCCCCAATAGCCTATAACGTGAAAGAAAGGGCTCACCCTTAAATATTCCCAAAGGGCTCACCCAATTAAAACGTAAATATGGAAAAAACAGAAAGGGGAAAAAACCAACGTCAATGACCAAAAGAAGGAGGGTGCACCCGACACACCTCAATCCCAAGGAACCTTAATCAAAGAAATATAATGTTTAGCCATCCAAACTATATATGGCCTGTGTTCACCGGAAGTATAGCAGGAACATAGAGTGAACCTCTCAAGAAGGCAGATAAACGCAGAGAAACAGATAAGCAACTGCAAAACAAAGTGCAGAACAAGAACCTAGAAACACCCAATCATAAAGGGGTAAAAGCCAGCCAGGTAAAACCGGGGCTCATCCAGAAAAGGACTACCACCACCCCGCAAGGGAAAAGATAAATATCATATAGCAATAAGACAGGGAAAGTGCCCCGCTTGCAGCCCCAAAAAAAAAGGAGCCTAAGAGAAAACCAAACAAAGAAGTAACAGAACCAAGGAAAAAAAGGGTGGCCACCCCCAGGACAGAATGGGGCTCACCCAAAGTAATAAACAGGAAGCCCTAATATCCTTAACATGGGGGCTCACCGCAGTGACACCACAGGGCCTCACCCTGACAATCACAAATGCAGAACTGAATTCAGGAACCAGACGCTGGAGCAAACCAGTCAGGGACATCTGGGGTTCACCCAGTGAAAACCCACCCCGAACAGATGGCAGAAATTTGGTCCTTATAATAAAAAGGACCAGACTGACACAGGGAAAGATTGTGCAACACAAATTGAGATTCAAGGGGGGCTCACCCCCAAAGCATGGGCATAGAAGAGGGGCTCACCCTCAGTATATGTATATAAACCAGAGAAGAGAGGGGCTCACCCTCAGCATATCTAAGGTATGTCCGATAAGTGAGGGCTCACCTCAGAGGGCCCAGCAAAACAGAGAAAGGCATATTCCTCTAACCAAGCAGGTGTAAAAGAAACACAAAGCAATTTTTTTTTTTTTTTTTTATGCAGCACATGAAAATAGGCCCATCCCACAACAGGATACAATGAGGCTCACCCCAGGGGCACACCAGAACGAAGGCAGGGTAGTATGGACCACTAGGATGGGGGCTCACCCCAGATGTATACACGCCCTAAGGCAGGATAGTAAGGGGCTCAGCCTAGATGTAATGCAGGGGCTCACCCCAATAGCCACAGAAGAACTGTAGCAGATAGTTTAAATCACATGGACAAAGAGGGAAAGGAATGGCTTCCTCCAGAATAACCAGAAGTTGGAAATGGGGGCTCACCCCACCCATATACCTCACTCAACCCTGTTATCAGGAAAAAAATGGGGGCTCACCCCAAGTGATCATAACCAACCCGTTCAGTATTTTTTTTTTTTTTTTTCATAATATCCATAACATGGGGGCTCACCCCAGGTGCAGCAGAGGGCACACCCTGCCATTGCAAATATACAAAAATATATAAGGGACAGAGGAAAGTAAAAACTCTCCGAGAGAAAACCCATGTCAAGCATGGAAGAAGACACCTAGCATTAACATGGGGGCTCACCCCAGATACACCTCAGGGGCTCACCCTGGTGAAACCTGCAGACTAATAAATTTGCAGGGTAAGTACCTTCCAAAATAAAGAAACCGAAAGGTATAGGGCGAATACCTGCTAAGAACAGCTGGGGCTCACCCAGAATGTGAAGTAAAAGTGTATTATTTTTTTTTTTTTTTTTTTTTTTTTTTTTTTTTTTTTTTTTTAAATGCAGTGGATGATCCAAAAGAATTGCAAATGCTGTCAGAAACCCCTCCAGGGGAAAACCCATGCAAGGCATGGCACAAGGACTACTCAAAAGTAGCAATGTAAACAGGGGGCTCACCCCAATCAACAGTGGGGCTCACCCACAATTAAAACTGTAATGAACCAGTGAGGTTTATAACAAGCAAAAACCTTACAGTAGTGAGACTAATTTACCAATGAGGTGTAGACAGAGGCTGAGCACTCCCCGGTCACACTGGAGCCCCACCCTGACTGAAGGGAGAGACTCCAGAACGACCGAGAACCACTCAGCCAGAAAAGAAAATAAAAACAGAACTTGAGCGCAAAGGCCCCATACTATATCATACCATGAAAACCAATTATAGTGTAAAAGAACATTAGACACACAATGTAAAAACATATAAAGTGAAACAGTACTCTGACTTATGCAGCTTGTGTAAAACATATAAAGTGAAACAGTACTCTGACCTATGCAGCTTGTGTAAAACATATACAGAGAAGCAGTACTCTGACCTATGCAGCTTGTGTAAAACATATACAGAGAAACAGTACTCTGACCTATACAGCTTGAGTAAAACATATACAGAGAAACAGTACTCTGACCTATACAGCTTGAGTAAAAACATATACAGAGAAACAGTACTCTGACCTATACAGCTTGAGTAAAAACATATAAAGTGAAACAGTACTCTGACCTATACAGCTTGTGTAAAACATATAAAGTGAAACAGTACTCTGACCTATGCAGCTTGTGTAAAAACATATACAGAGAAACAGTACTCTGACCTATGCAGCTTGTGTAAAAACATATACAGAGAAGCAGTACTCTGACCTATGCAGCTTGTGTAAAAACATATACAGAGAAACAGGACTCTGACCTATGCAGCTTGAGTAAAAACATATACAGAGAAGCAGTACTCTGACCTATACAGCTTGAGTAAAAACACATAAAGAGAAACAATACTCTGACCTGTGCAGCTTGTTGGAGCAGCAAGAAAGAGGAGGAGTGGGTGGAGTTGGGGTCTTATATGGCCTTGATTGCTGTTTTTTGATTGGTTATGTAAATGATCTGTGCTGCTATGGAGATTTCAGTAAAGGAAGATAAGCAAAATATGAAGCCTCCTGTCATGTGGTAAAATTGGAATAATACTCTCCAAAGTCCAAATACTATGATGATTAATTAGAGCTGCTTTTATTCTGAAACATTACTATCCCTTTAAGCGTTTTTTTTCTTCTTTCCTTTTTCCTCTGCGCTTTTTCTGTATTTTTCTTTTTGATCCTCCCTCCATCCTGCCCATGTGTCTGTATTTCCCTCCCTTGTGTCCCCTCTCCTCTCATGCCATCCCTCTTTATTTCTATAAGCCGGTGCCTCTTTTGGCTTACCCGCCTGTATTGGCAGGCGTTATTTTACCTGCAATGTCATTTGTGGATACCTCCTTTTATAATAGGCACTGCTTTTGGTATTCTGGCTCATGTGTCTCCTGCCTTCGCTTTTCCCCACATAGTTTATTTCATAGCAAATTCTTTTCCATTCTTGACCAATGAGTATCGGATTACTTTCTATGAATGTTAAGGGGCTTAATACCCCGCATAAAAAACGTTTATTGTTTCAAGAGGCTCACAAAACGAATTAATATATTTTGTGCATTCAGAAGACTCACTTTGCCGCTGGTAGGGTCCCCTCAGTTTCCTTCTCAGTTTCATACTTTTCATTCGACTGCAACTGCCAAGCGAGTGGGGTTCTCTATACGGTTCCACAATTCCCTCTCAGTGCAAGTACTTCATATGAGGAAGGATGCTCAGGGAAGGTGTATTATTCTGGTCGTCTCTATTAAAGGGATAGTAATATTTCGTTTTAACTTTATTTTATTTTGTAGGCATTAAAAAAACATGAAGAATGATATGTCTTATCTCTCAAACCTTTATGGTTTAAGAGATATTCACAAGCAAAGTTTCCCCCTCCCGCCCCTTTTTCCTAGTGTAAGCCACCTCTTCTCAGTTGTGAATCTGGTTGTAAGACCAGACAGATAACAGCAGGGGACAGTCTTCTTTGTATGAAAAGAATGAAAGCCCTTCCCCCCGTGACAAGTTTTTCAGCTTTTTCCTTTATCTTAATTGAAGATTGTCCCTCTCTGCAGTCTACCTGGGCACCTCCCTTCTGATCTGGCTGAACAGGGGGAGATACTTTGCTTCTGAATATCTCTTAAACCATAGATAAGACTTATATCGTTCTTCATGTTTTTTTAATGCCTACAAAATAAAATAAAGATAAAATGAAGTATTACTATCCCTTTAATAATGTAGTATATTCCCTAGTTAATATTTATGCACCAAACTCCAATTCTGCTCAATTTATTAAACAAACTCTGTCTAAGGCGGAGCCTTTGTTGAAGGGTTCGTTGATAGTCTGTGGAGATTTTAATACATTGGCTGATCCTATTCTGGATACCTCTGCATCGCCCTTGGGGAAGTACTTGCGGACACTGTCCTCACAGAGTAAAATCCTTTTGCAGGCTTTGGGGGAGTTCAGAGTGTATGATGTCTGGAGAACCCTTAATGTTAATGTTAGGGATTATTCTTTTTATTTGCAAGTTAATTTGTCTTATTCGAGACTGGGCTATTTTGGCCTGGACAAATTGACTCTGCAGAGGGTGAAGACCTGCTCCATTGGCACTATACAGTGGTTGGACCACGCACCGATCCTTTTGGAGCTTTTCGAATGGTTTAGTCATATGGGGAAGGAGCATTGGCGGATCAATGATAATTTGCTTACCAAAGCTGAGGCCCGGAGACATATAGAGAAATTGTTGATTGAATATTTTGACCTGAACGTTGTATCAGGGGTGTCACCTGAGATTCTCTGGAAGGTGCATAAGGTGGTCATGTGGGGTCATTGTATTGCCTATGCTGCCACAGAGAAACGGCGATGGAATGCGAGACTGGCACAGTTGACTCAGGACTTATCTTCGTTGGAAGCTTTACAAAAAGCTCATTTCACACGTGTTAGAAGCAGGCGCATTTCCCTGCTTAAACTGGAAATTTTGGAGCTTCAATTGTTTCATACTCAGCTTACACCAGGGGCGGACTGACCATACGGGCATTCGGTTATGGACCGAGGGCCCGTGACCGAAGGGGGCCCGCCGCTGCTTCCAGCGCTGTTCAGCAGCTCTCCAATAATGGCCGCCGGCGCGCCATTCTAGTAATACAGAGCGCTGGGAGATGACATCATCTCCCAGCCTCTGCATTACTAGAGGCGCGCGGGACTTCGCACAGTTAAAGCCACGCCGCTAGACCACCAGGGACTGGAGGTAGGGGCAGTGTGGAGTTGAAGGGGCATGGTGGAAGGGGCGATGTGGAGATGAAGGGGGCATTGTGGAGATGAAGGGGGCATTGTGGAAGGGGTACTGTGGAGATGAAGGGATAATGTGGAGATAGGGGCATTGTGGAGATGAAGGGGTAATGTATAGATAGGGGCATTGTGGAGATGAAGGGGGCAATGTGGAGATAGGGGCATTGTGGAGATGAAGGGGGCATTGTGGAAGGGGCATTGTGGAGTTGAAGGGGGCATTGTGGAAGGGACATTGTGGAGATGAAGGGGCATTGTGGAGATGAAGGGGCAATGTGGAGATTTCTGCAGGGGACCCAGACCTCTTTTTGGACCAGGGGCCCTGGGTCCTGTCAGTCCGCCCCTGGCTCACACTCAAGGTAATAAGGTGGGCACTCTCTTGGCAAAACGACTTAGGAAACGGGATGTCAAGAGGGCTGTTCCCTATATGTTCTCCTCGCCTGGGGTATTATGCTTCCCTTTATAATCTTCATTTGGATACTGATACATTTCAACCTTCTTCTCAGGATACTGACTCCTTTTTGAGACAGGTGGCCTTACCCAGTATCTCCCAGGCCCATTTTGATCTGCTCCAGGCACCTATCACAGTGGAGGAGATCCGGTCTCTTATCAGAGCACTGCCGCGGGATAAGGCCCCTGGTCCTGATGGATTCTCCAACTCTTATTATAGAGCCTTTCATGAGGTTTTACTGCCGCATATGAAGAAACTCTTTCAATCTTGTAGTAGGAGTGAGGCCTTACTGACCTCCATGCTCTCTCCTCATATCTCTGCTTTGTCAAACCCAGGTAAACCCCCCACCCACTGTCCCAACTTTAGGCCAATTTCTCTATTGAGCACTGATATTAAATTATATGCCAAGTTGTTAGAGAACAGGTTGCGGGATCTTCTGCCTTCTCTTCTTCATTATGACCAGGTGGGTTTTGTCAAGGGTAGGCAGACTTCTGACAATACACGGAAGATTATCGATGTCATTGAATCCGTGGCATCTAGAAATACCCGCAGCCTTCTTCTGGCGATTAACGCTGAAAAGGCTTTTGATCATTTGCAATGGGGGTTTTTTACTCACTGTGTTGGAGAAATTTGGCTTTCCCCCTGAGTTTAAGCTATCTTTTCTTTATATTCCTCTGCGTCAGCTAGGGTATCCTGTGCTGGTGTTGTATCTGAGCCTTTTTGAATTACAAATGGCTCCAGGCAGGGCTGCCCCCTTTCCCCCATACTTTACGCTCTGGCCCTGGAACCGCTCGCAGCTATGATACGAGCCCCCGCTTTCATACAGGGTTTTAGATTTGGAGGTGAAGCTCGGATTGTTCGCCGATGGCATTTTGATTGCTCTCGCCCACCCAAGTGTTGCAATCCTACGGTAGGGTTTCCTGTCATAAAGTTAACCAAGCTAAGACTCAAGTGCTTCCAATCAATGTTGATACGCTTACTCTTGCTCAGATGCAGGTTTTTGCTATGGTGAGCAACGCTCTCTCGATAAATTTGTCTAACTCCCCAGAATTAACTCTATTTCATGTATTCCCGATCCCCCTCCCTCGTCCTCTGAAAATATCAGCAGGGCAGATTCTGCTCGCGGTGGAGTCTCTCCTGGTCCGTTTTTGGAAGTCTACGGACATTCCTTCTCATGACGCTTTAAGCCAGCTGGTGAGAATGGAGCAACTGCATTACGCTACTGTTTTCCGAATGGATGTCTATACCTCAGCTTGGTCTTTGTGGGACGAGAGTGAACACTCAAGCTATTGAGCCAATTCTGTTCAGGTTTTCAGCTACTTTTCCCTTCCACCTTACCCGTCTTCCCGCCCCTCCTACCGTTTCTTCCCTACCTATCTCTCCCTAGCTCCTTTCTCTGTTTTCTCTTGTTCTGTTTTTCTTCCTTCTCTACCTTATTTCTCTCTCTTCTTGGGACACTGTGACTGTCTATGTCTAATCTGTAGTATTACCAATTCAGAAGACAACAGGATGGGAGCGCTTCACGGATCCGCTACGCAATCAAGCCAGTGCATAACGGGTTAAAAGTCCAAATTTTTATTCATACAAAAACAATAAAATTGGTTCTGGAGGATAGATTTTCAGAAGATCAAAAACCTTGCACACGCCTAACGCGTTTCATGAGTCACCTCACTTAATAATGGGCTGTTCATAGGCAATTCAGCCTAGAGGTGCCTGTCAAAAACTGTGTTCTGTTATTATCTATCATTGTTATATTATGGTATCTCTTATAGTCGCACTCATAGTGTCTTATTGTAATGAAAAAATTCTGCCTCATTCAAAATGATATTGCAAAAAAAAAAAAATACAGCAATTATTCTTGAAAATAAAACGTTGACTGTGCGTATCGCTAATGTAATTATGATTTGGGGAGCTATATTAATATAATGAAAGTTCCGCTAAAGCGCTTGTAACCCTGTATTGTCTAAACCCTTAACCCTCTGAGTGCCAGAGGGGTAAGAAAGGCATTGCTTTGCAATGCATTGTGTACCCCTCTGGCACTGAAAGGGTTAAATTGTAAAGTAATGTTTAAACTTGTGTAGGGATTAGTGATGAGCGAGCGTGCTCGGCCGATGCTCGGATCGGCTCGAGCATCGCTCTGCTCGGCACATGGCGGTACTCGTCGAGTACCGCCATGTGCTCGCCCGCCATGTTCGGGTGGCGGGGATCTGTGCCAGAAGAGGCACAGATCCGAAGACGCTCCGCTGGACCACCAGGGACTGGAGGTACGGGGGCATTGCGGAGATGAAGGGGGCATTGCGGAGATGAAGGGGGACATTGTGGAAGAGGGGCATAGACTCTATGCCCCTCTTCCACAATGTCCCCCTTCATCTCCGCTATGCCCGTCTTCCACAATGTCCCCCTTCATCTCCGCTATGCCCCTCTTCCACAATGTGCCCCTTCATCTCCGCTATGCCCCTCTTCCACAATGTCCCCCTTCATCTCCTCTATGGCATAGAGGAGATGAAGGGGGACATTGTGGAAGAGGGGCATAGCGGAGATGAAGGGGGACATTGTGGAAGAGGGGCATAGAGGAGATGAAGGGGGACATTGTGGAAGAGGGGCATAGCGGAGATGAAGGGGGACATTGTGGAAGAGGGGCATAGACTCTATGCCCCTCTTCCACAATGTCCCCCTTCATCTCCGCAATGCCCCCTTCATCTCCGCAATGCCCCCGTACCTCCAGTCCCTGGTGGTCCAGCGGAGCGTCTTCAGATCTGTGCCTCTTCCGGCACAGATCCCCGCCACCCGAACATGGCGGGCGAGCACATGGCGGTACTCGACGAGTACCGCCATGTGCCGAGCAGAGCGATGCTCGAGCCAATCCGAGCATCGGCCGAGCACGCTCGCTCAACACTAATTAGCATCATTTAATTCACACTTTTTTAACCCTTTGAGTGCCAGAGTGGTACGGAAAGCAATGCATTCTGTACCACTCTGGCACTGCAAGGGTTAAATTATATCAGCATCATTCAATGCACACCACCTTCTCAGAGTTTAAGATAGGGGGCATTTATTATGAATATCACTAATATTATTCTTTTATTCATTGTTCATCCTTTTTTTATCATAATTTATTACAGGAAAATCAGTGGGCCCGCCATATGGCATTTGCCAATGTCTGGAACAATTTTTCTGTTTTATTTTTTTATCTCTTATTGGTTTACTATTATCATTTGGCTATTGGGTTACAAGGGTATAAATAGGACCTCATCCAACATGTTTCTCTTGGAAGTGGACAGTGGCCCACAAAAACATGCTTGGGTTGTTTGTACTCACTTGTATGTTGGTTCCACCCCTTATCCCCTGTGAGATTTCTCTGCCTGATCCACCCAAGCTTTTGTGACTTTGGACACAGAAAGACTTCCGCAGCCATTTTGAAACAGCTGGTGCCGACTGACTTTCTGAAGAGACATTAAGAACTCACCATCGGGTTCTAAGGAGCAGCTGCAGAGAATGCTGTTAGTGAGAGTTATAGGGGCGTGGGGCCCTGAGAGGATCTCTACTATTTAGATGTCACGTGATTGGGAATTTAGCTATTTTAAGTATGTGCTATATTTGAATACATTTCTACACTTAATTTTTTTATTTCATTGTTTTTCTTTTGAATGCTGGTTTGATACAGTATATAACCACTTCTCTGGAAAGTACCGGAATACCTGAGCAGTATGATCACTCCAGATCTCCATGCTAACTATAACCTCCGCTCCACTACTAACACCTCACTGCATATATACCACACTACCTGAGCAGTATGATCACTGCAGATCTCCATACTAACTATAACCTCCACTCCACTGCTAACAACTCACTGACTATTCCACACTACCTGAGCAGTATGATCACTACAGATCTCCAAACTAACTATAACCTCCACTACTAACAACTCACTGACTATTCCACACTACCTGAGCAGTATGATCACTCCAGATCTCCATACTAACTATAACCTCCACTGCTAACAACTCACTGACTATTCCACACTACCTGAGCAGTATGATCACTACAGATCTCCAAACTAACTATAACCTCCACTACTAACAACTCACTGACTATTCCACACTACCTGAGCAGTATGGTCACTCCAGATCTCCATACTAACTATAACCTCCACTCCACTGCTAACACCTCACTGCATATACCACACTACCTGAGCAGTATGATCACTCCAGATCTCCATACTAACTATAACCTCCGCTCCACTGCTAACAACTCACTGACTATTCCACACTACCTGAGCAGTATGATCACTACAGATCTCCAAACTAACTATAACCTCCACTACTAACAACTCACTGACTATTCCACACTACCTGAGCAGTATGTTCACTCCAGATCTCCATACTAACTATAACCTCCGCTCCACTACTAACACCTCACTGCATATACCACACTACCTGAGCAGTATGGTCACTGCAGATCTCCATACTAACTATAACCTCCACTCCACTACTAACAATTCACTGACTATTCCACACTACCTGAGCAGTATGATCACTCCAGACCTCCATACTAACTATAACCTCCACTGCTAACACCTCACTGACTATTCCACACTACCTGAGCAGTATGATCACTGCAGCTCTCCATACTAACTATAACCTCCACTCCACTGCTAACACCTCACTGCATATACCACACTACCTGAGCAGTATTATCACTCCAGATCTCCATACTAACTATAACCTCCACTACTAACAACTCACTGACTATTCCACACTACCTGAGCAGTATGATCACTCCAGATCTCCATACTAACTATAACCTCCGCTCCACTGCTAACACCTCACCATACCTTCCAACATTTCAAATGGGCAAAGAGGGACACTTGTGTTTTAGGTGGTGTTTCTAGGGCCGTGGCTGGTGGGCGTGGAATTTTTAGGTTACTTTGTCACCTATTGACACCTCTTTGTGTAAATGAATAAATGATTTAGAGCAAGACCAAAGTATTTTATTTACTCAGATTCATATACTGAAGATTAACTAAACATTTATGTGAATTTCATTGCTGTGGAGCAATGTGATAGACTAATATATACACCACTCACTCTGATGTCCTTAATAGAGGGACAACAGGGTAGAAAAGAGGGATAGGGGGATTTGGGTCTCAAAGAGGGACTGTCCCTCCTAAAGAGGGACACTTGGGAGGTATGCCTCACTGCATATATACCACACTACCTGAGCAGTATGATCACTGCAGATCTCCATACTAACCTCCACTCCACTACTAACAACTCACTGACTATTCTACACTACCTGGGCAGTATGATCACTCCTGCACTCCATTCTAACTATAACCTCCACTCCACTGCTAACACCTCACTGACTATCCCACACTACCTGAGCAGTATGATCACTCCAGCTCTCCATACTAACTATAACCTCCACTCCACTACTAACAACTCACTGACTATTCCACACTACCTGAGCAGTATGTTCACTCCTGCACTCCATTCTAACTATAACCTCCGCTCCACTGCTAACAACTCACTGACTATTCCACACTACCTGAGCAGTATGATCACTGCAGCTCTCCATACTAACTATAACCTCCACTCCCCTGCTAACAACTCACTGACTATTCCACACTACCTGAGCAGTATGATCACTGCAGCTCTCCATACTAACTATAACCTCCACTCCACTGCTAACAACTCACTGACTATTCCACACTACCTGAGCAGTATGTTCACTCCTGCACTCCATACTAACTATAACCTCCACTCCACTACTAACAACACACTGACTATTCCACATTACAAGAAAGAAGCCAGTCGATCTGCCTTCTCTTTCAGAGAACCAAAATCCTGGAATATACTGCCTGAAAAAAATCAGATCTTATATAAAATCCTTAAAAAGAACTGATTCTTTATATCTAAAAAACAATTGCAATGCGTTGCGTACCCCTTTGGCACCGAGTGGGTTAAATGTACACACTAAAGTCTCCTAATAATACATCTCGATTTGCCTTAATCCTGGCAGAAATCGGGGGGGGGGGGATTCACTAAGCGGTGACAAAGTGGAGATGACCTCTCCAGTGATATCACTTCTCCAGTTCCTATGTTATTCTATGGAGCCTGTGCACGAAGATCTCCAAAGTTGAAGAAATCTTAGTGAATAGGCTCCATAGAATAACATAGAAATTGGAGACGTGATAAACTGGAGACGTCATCTCCACTTTATCTCTTCTTTATCACCGCTCAGTGAATCTTCCCCTAGGTCTGTGTAGACTGCTCCTCCAAAATGTTGTACTGGATATTATATCCTTGTAGGCAAACCTGATTCTGTTGACTCAGGAACATCGAGCTCCTACATCTTCTTAGCAAGCCTGCAATGGGAGAAGTCTTATGCCCTTGAGCCGGGTGACAAAGTGCTTCAAAAGCCTTGGAATAACATACTCCAATAAATAAGATCTCCCAGTCTAAAATCCCTAAATATAGCTGCTTCTTTGTGTCTAAAAGAAATACATAACTGTATATAAATGTTTTGTATGTATGTTTATGTGTATAATATCTGCTTTCATGGACGTGATATCGAGTACTAATTAAAAGGGATGTATCTCCTTATAAAAAGTTTTTACCATAGGTTTTGTTAATAAAGAAGTATGTTTTTTTGTTGTTGTTTTCTTTTAAAATGTAAGTACTTTAAAAGATATTCTATCTTCAAGCTGTGCCGGTCAGCATAATGCAGCACGCTGATTCTTTGGCACGGCTCCTCTTGACTGCCTAATTATCCTCCCCCCCCCCCCCGAGCTGCCCCAGGGAGCGCGTTCACGCTTCCTTTCGGTGTGCTCTGAATGGCTTCTATCATTATATCAAGCTCCGGTTAGCTTTGTACTAAGGTTGCAACCTCAGTATAATGCAAACTGGAGCTTGCTGTAATGATAGAAGCATTCACACCACACCGAAGGGAAGCATGAATGCATCCTTGGGGCAGCTATGGTGGTGGGAGGAAAAGAGGAGCTGTGCTGTGCCCATTATGCGGAACTACACAGCATAGAAGACAGAATATCTTTAAAAGTACTTTCATTTAGAAAAAAAACCCAGCTTTTCTAATAATACTTTATTAACAAAACCTATGGTAAAAAAATGTATAAGGTGATACACTTTGGAGAATCAGTACAAACAGAATTGACTCAGAGAGGCCATTAGGTTTTTCAGCCCAGATTAAGGTAATTAGGAGGTACTGGTGTTAACTAATTCATCACAGAGCTGGATTACTGGCAAGGCCCCCTAGTTAGGATGAGGAAGCCCGTCTGCATCTGTGTCCAGCTTTACAGCTGCCAGCAGGAAACATCAAACTTTGAATGTTTGTATCTCTCAAACCATAGCGGTTTGAGAGATACTTTTTTGTGTTCAGTTCTACTTATTAAGCTCTACACAATGCAAAAAAGTTTAATTGGACATTACTAACCCTTTAAAATGTTGTACTGAAAAGTGCATGATACAAAATGTGCATTCACCAGGTTGCATTGATGAAAAGATATGACATGAGAATCTCGCCCTGCTTGAAAAGCGCAAGATTCTCATGTTGCCGGCTTTAAACTTGCTTCAACCCCCAACTTTTTTTTCCTCCTCCTCTCAGATACCTCACCACTTCCAGTTATGTTCCCACTGAAGTAGAATGCTGTATTGTCCATCTCACCACTTTCTGAAGACTCTGAAGTAGGCAGGTTCCTCACTGCTCATGTTTAACCCCCAACAGTTAACCCACAATACAGGGAGATTGTATTGATCATCTTACCTCTCTCTGAAGTAGGCAGCTCCCTCTGCTCATGTTTAACCCCCACATACCAACTCCTACTTGACAGTTACTTGAGCACTTATTCAAAGGAAGGAATTAGGGCTGTTCTGTCCGAGTGTTCATTTGTTTCCTTTTTTTTATTTTCCTTTTTAATATTGTGCACTGATGAGAATTTTTAGTCAGTTTGCTGACACCAGGGGAGAGGAAGCAGACTTTGGAACAGAATTGGGCAGAGTGGTGAGATGGACAATACACCAACCTACCTCTGCGGGAACATTACTGGAAGTGGTAAGGTATCTGAGAGGAGAAGGGGAAAAAATTTGCAGGTTGAACGAGTTTTAATTCGGCAACATGAAAATCTCACACTTTTCATGCAGTGCAAGATTCTCATGTCACCCTTTTCATCAATGCGACCTGGTGAATATGCCATTTTGTATCATGTACTTTTCAGTGCGACATTTTAAAAGGATACCGGAATGAAAACAATTATCTTTTGGCTGACTAATGATGACGGGAGTTGTATTTCCATGACTGCTTACTTATTGTAGTTTACCCACACCTGCACTGTTGTCCAGATAACCGTAGTAGAATATACAGTGCTTCATATTTTGTGTGTGTTGTCATTGACCCCTTGATGATCAGAAGGGTATGTAATACTTTGCTTTACAATGTGTACCACACCCCTCTGGTCCTCAAAGGGTTAAGGGTCACCACTTCTAGCAAGAAAATAAAGGAATCGTTTTCATATATTTATTTTGAAAAAAATTTGTAATATAAGTTGTAATTTAAAAGTTGACACATATTAAGCCCTTGGATACTTGGGACGTCTTCAATACATCCAGCACCCAAAGGGTTACAAAGAGAATCAAAGAGAGTCAAAATCAAACCTCCCCAAGTGCTCAAACCCCACACCCCAGTCATTAAAGGTGTAGTAATCCTACCTGAGAACTTCATCCTTTTCAGCCCCTGGAATAGATTAATGTGCTGTGACCGGGTGTATGTGTATGGCGTGATTCACGTCAAAAGGAGGTGGGGCATATTTGGGTGGCCGTAGCTTATCGGCATTGGATGTAACAGGTTGGGAAGGAGGAGAAGTGGGTGTAACAGGATGGGAAGGAAGTGGGAGCAACAGGCTGGGAAGGAGGAGAAGAAGGAGGAAAGTGAGAGGAAGAGTGTGGGAAGGCAGAGAATTTGGGAGGGAAGTGGGCGGAAAGGGGTGGGAAGGAGGAGAAGTGGGCAGGAAGTGGTAGGGACAGAGTGGAAAGGAGGCAAAGTGGGTAGGAAGTGGGGGGAACAGGGTGGGTAGGAGGTGAAATGGGTGGGAAGTGGGAGGAACAGGGTGGAAAGGAGGCAAAGTGGGTAGGAAGTGGGGGGAACAGGGTGGGTAGGAGGTGAAATGGGTGGAAAGTGGGAGGAACAGGGTGGGAAGGAGGTGAAGTGGGTAGGATGTGGGTGGAACAGGGTGGGAAGGAGGTGAAATGGGTGGGAAGTGGGAGGAAGTGGGTGGGAAATGGGAGGAGGTGTGAAGGAAGCTGCCCACCACCAGAGAAATAGCCTCTGTGTCCGAAGACGCGGTAATTAATTGTAAAAAGTCTCCAAGGCAGACCTGCAAAGTTGCCAGGTTTGGTAGTAATGGTTTTAAAAGATAATAATGGCTCATTATAACCTAAGCTATGATTGTTCCTTATAGGGTACACTAACGATGTCCAACAATGGCAATGTTCATATCACTTTAGTTTCTATGAGATTATATTATAAAGTTTATCCCTCCCACCCCTTTTCCATCAATCTTATGTCTTCAGATCAAAAAGCCGGTCCGGATGGATCATGACGAGGGACAATCTTCTGTCTTCAGATCAGAAAGCCGGTCCGGATGGATCATGACGAGGGACAATCTTCTGTCAGTATAAGGAAAAACCTGCTCTCCTTCATCAAGGAGGGCAGGGTTTTCCTTACTGATGGACAGAAGATTGCCTATTGATGTAATCTGTCCGGTCAAGCGACTGGATTTCAGATCTGAGGGGAATCTGTTTAACATAATTAAAAGGGGCAGGAGGGGGACACCTAATAATATAATTTCATAGAAACTAGAATGATATCAATATTGTCATCATTAGAGAGCATAAGTATACACCAGACTGTCCAAAGTTAGTCCTCAAGGCCTACCAAGAGACCAGGATGTAAGGATTTCCCTGACTAAGCACAGGTGAGTTAATCAGTGGATCATTCATTGTGACTGACTCACCTGTGATTAATCAGGGAAATCCTTACATCCTGGTCTGTTGGTGGCCCTAGAGGACTGAACATTGACAGCCTTAGTATACAAAATAATGAACGATCGTAGCTTAGGTTATAATGAGCCATTACTATCTCTTTAACGTTTATAGGCCCAAGGGGTTAACAAAACATGTTTTATTGCATTCTATAATATTAGAGTGTGTGACTTTTTAATAAATTGCAGTTTTAAAGATCTAAGCTTTCCCTCCCCCAATACACACACACACACACACACACACACTACCACCACCACCCTTTTCAATGTCGTCAGCCCTTTTTCAAGATTCTGAGCATGACTTGTCTTTTGCAGAAAACACCCAATCCTAGTGGAATATAGAGAACCAGATTTCTGCCTTTCTGTACTCCAGGATATCAAATGCCCTCAAATTGTATCGGCACTCTAATGAAAAGGAAATTCTGGGTGCTCTAGCCACCTACATCAGAAAAAGAAAAGTAATTAAAAAATCATATATTAAATACGTTAATTTTGATTTAAAAAAGTAACATTATTGCCACTTAAAGTGGACCGTCATCCTAAGATTATTAAAATTTGGGTTTATTCTTTTATCGGCACAGCATGCCACTGTATTGGAAGGAGGAATAATTTTTTTTTTATTGAAAAAACATATGTATTATTGGACTTTTCTTGTTGAGTAAAACAATGGTATTGTTACTGCTGAGAGATGTACATTTCTAAAGTTATTATAGTGTAAACTCTTGTTTCTTTTTACAATAAATCAAGAGGGCATTCCAATTAGTTTTTCTGTTGCATTATCTGGGAGAGGTGAGTCACTGACAAACAGTTCTCCATAGAATGTAATAGAAACTGCTGAGTCACTTCCTGTCAGTTTGAACTTTTTGGAAGTAGTCAATGTACCCGGTAGTCTCCTTGAAGTGCAGTCTGCATCCATGCTAATGTACCGGTAGTCTCCTTGAAGTGCAGTCTGCATCCATGCTAATGACACGCGGCTCAGGACCTTTCTATCAATGCTTATGTAGTCTGTGCATTGACAGAAATGTTGTGTACGGAACTTTCTGAGTAGTGAGTCATCGGGGGGAGGTGGATTGCACTCTAAGAAGATGCAATGCATTGGATACCTCTCTGACACTCAAAGGGTTAAGGGTAGAGGGAGGTAGATGTTCCGGACTGCCAACCAGATGAGCATTTAAACCCATCCAGCGCGCAGCTTGAATAAAGAGTGACCCCAAATAACAGGCAAGGTGACTTTTTCAGGCTAAAATGTCTGCAGAAAACCTCTCCTTATATTCAAGCAAATACAGGACTTCAGTAGGAGGAGTTTGGGTTATTGTAGTTCAGCAATAATATATCATGTCTTCCTCCATGTACATGTTATCAACTACTAAATAAAGGGGAGCTATGCCCCTAAATGTAATTTAGGTCATATAGACCTTGGATAGATAACTTTAAAACACTATATATAATTCAAATGATAATTAGTAAAATATGTACACTATTTGCAATGCGTTGCGTACCACTCTGGAACTCAAAGGGCTAAACCCGTAAACAACGCGTTGGTGACCTCTCTAGAATTCAAGGTGTTAAAATTCCTGTTTAAAATCAGAATATTGTGCGGGTATACCCTGCAGTTTTCCTGCCAGTTTAGCTACACTGGTACTGGATGCCTGTCGTAACTGTTTAACCTAAGTCATTGCACTGTTTCCATGCGTTGAGATGGCACCAAATGGGATTTCTTCCAATTGATCAGAAAACCCAGATCGGAGAGCAACCGGATCGTGCAAGCCGCTTGATCGTGCAAGATCTCGGGGTCCTGTGACATGATTAACATGTCGTCCAAGTAGATAATCAGACGAACACCCCGGCTGCGCAAGAAACCGACGACCGGTTTCAGGAGCTTCGTGAAGCACCAAGGCTCAGAGGACAAACCAAAAGGAAGGCAAGTGAACTGCCAAATCTTGCCCCGCCAGAAAAAACGAAGGAATACCTGAGACGACGGGGCCATCGGGACCGTTAAATAAGCATCTTGAAGATCGATCTTCACCATCCAGTCTGCTGGAAGGAGAAGGTCTCGTAAAAGATGGATACCCTCCATCTTGAAGTGCCGATATAGGACACACTCGTTGAGGGCACGAAGATTGATTACAGGCCGAAGGCCTGAATCTTTCTTTCGAACGAGAAAAATATTGCTCAGGAAACCGCCTGGAGACCCGGAGGAACGAGCGATCGCTCCTTTGACCCGCAGGGAGGAGATCTCTTTGTCCACCAGTGCGGCGTAGACTCTGGAGAAACGGATAGGAGGAGGCAAGTCTCTTTGATACAGGGTAGCGAAGAATTCTATATGAAACCCCTGAACGGTTCCGCTGTCAGACCACACCAGTGGTGGAAAAAATGTGCCAATCTGCCTCCCACCTGAACTGGGGAAAAAAGGAGATGAGAAAACATACTTACCAGAGTAGTTGCGACTGCGGGAGTATCCTCTACCAGACCGTGCCCTCCAGGACCGTCCACGTGGTGGGAAGAAAGGTCCTTGGCCTCTTGGATCCTGTGGGGGTTGACCCCGATATGTAGAGAAGGAGGGGACCTGAAAGACTTGCTGTTGGCGTTGGCGGGCCCGGCCGGAAGAGCGGCCCCTACCTCTCCCGGCCCTGTCAAAAATTTTTGGGCGGAAAACCTTCCTCAAGGAACTTTGAGCCTTATCCAAGGCAGTAAATGATGACACAAATTTGGCCAAATCTTTAATAAAGGAGTCACCAAATAATTGTCCCTTAGCGGATGGGCCGGGCTCCGCGTTCGCCATGTCCGCGAGTTTTGGGTCAATGCGAAGGAGGAGGGCCCGTCGTCGTTCAGAGGCAATAGCTGAATTGGCATTGCCGATCAAACAAATGGCCCTCTAAACCCATCCACGTAAGACGTGGGTGTCCACAGGGGAGTCATGCTGCAATGCATCCTCAGAGAGCTCAAAAATCTTTGTGAGAGGTCCCAAAGAGTCCAGGAGCTTGTCCTGACATGATTTTAGGGCCTGATCCACGCCCTTCCGGGGGTCCTTCCCGGATTTAGCAATAAATTGGACCATTTTAGAATCCAGTTCCGATGTCTCACACACCTTATTGGCGATCACCGGTCGGGGACACTCCGCTCTTAACTTAGACCTAGTCGCCCTACTAATAGGTTTCCGGACCCAGGCCTCTAAATATTGAGCTACATGCGGTCTAGGAGTCCATTCCGAAAAGCAGGGGTGTTTAATGCCCTCGGGATCGAACATAGGGTCGCCACGATCATCTAGAAGAAGGGGAGTGGAGGAAATGGAAGGAGCCTCTGAAGGCCCCGCAGATTCATTCTTTCGCTTTTTTGGACAAGACTCATCCGAGTCCTCTTCTTCTACCAGAGATGGCGCCCAGTCCTCGTCCGAAGACTCCTCAGTAGAGGAACGGTACGAGTTCGGTTTTGACCTCCGCAGGTTCTTAGAAATAGGTTGTAACCTCCTCAGGTTCATTGTACCCCCATTGGTTTCCTCTGGGGGAGAGGATCTGGTGTGAGGAATCAAATCACACTGTTCAGAATCACTGACATTCAGTGAAATATCAGCAGCCCCAATAGGGTTATCGCTATGATGCCTCTTGCGGTCACATTTTTTACCAGTTTGAGAAGGATTAGCCATCTTAGGACCAGAAGAATCCCCTGGAACCGTAGTGGGCAGATTAGTACTAATAGAGACTCCTGAATTCAAATTAGCCGTAGGGACATGGATAGTGGACTCAGGAGGGCCTTGCCCTTTAAGAGCTAAGGCAAAAGACTCAGCAAAGGAAGAAGATAACTTCTGAAGGGCAGATTGCATGGAGATTTCCACAAATCTATTGAACTGAACTGAACTAGCCTGGAACATAGAATTAAAATCCACAGGCTGAAAATCCCCAGAGTTAGAAGGGGGAACAGGGGCCCTGAAGGACTGGGCAGATCCCAATTTAGGGCCAGAAAATTCAGGGCATTCACCTTCAGAAGAAGACATATTGAGATAAGCGAATAAAATATTTAAGCACTGGATGATTAAAATAACTGTGGGATAAACCCAGAGGTAAACGAGGGTATTTAAGTATTTAAGCACTGGATGATTAAAATAACTGTGGGATAAACCCAGAGGTAAACGAGGGTATTTAAGTAATCAAAAAGATAGAGAAAAGTTAGAAGGCAAGGAGCACGGTACCTGCCAACGCCAGCAGCCGAAATGGACGGAGCAATGCGCAAGATGGAGGCGGCTCGAATCTCTAACCATCAGAAGATGTGAGACGCATGCGCGGCCGAAACCGGAAGTTAAAAGGCCGCTCGAAGGGAACAGACAAAAGCCCGCGACAACAGCAAGGGGAGGAACGAGCGCGGGTAATGAGACGCAGAAACGAAGGGGGGCAGGGGCGCACTCGAGCGGCAGTAAACAAGAGAAAGCCAGGTACTCAAACAATGAGGTACCAAAATCAAAAGGGCACAAAACAAACAGAGAGGTGAACGAGGAGAAACACCTCACAGACTAGGCACTGAGACAACGAAACAGATAGAAAAAGAACATTGAGTGAAAAATAAAGAATAAAAATAAAAGAAATAAATGAATAAGGGAAGAATTCCCATAAGTATCCTGAGGAGGCTGTAAGCTGATTCCAGCAGCCACTACAGGTATACTCATGAGAACCCTCAGAATTACAGTAGTTAATGTATACTTATCTGAGAGGAAGCAGCAATGAAAGAGGGAGTTATGGGAGTGTGCAATCTCTCTTATAACATGGGACTCAATGTTATTGGTTGGGGGGGTTGCTATGGGTTACTCAAAGTTTTTTCTTTGTATTTGAATAAAGAATCCTTTGCTGCTAGAGGAAGCAGTGGAGAGAGTTTATGCATAATATGAAGCCTCCGTTCTGTAATAAAATTACTTGTCTCCCAGTTTGATTCTGTCTGACGACTTTTGTATATTTGACTGTATGCTGTTCTTGTACACTTTGTTTCTTAGTAAAGCTTTTTGAAAAAAAAAATTAAATAAATAAAATCAGAATTTTGATTGGTTTGTTGGTAGATGGTTTGCTGGAAATGCATCCAGAATTGTATATGTTTTCCTTCCCGAATATGACCCATGGTCCATTGACCATTTATAAGATGTACGTTAGGGCGAATTGTACTTACACAGGAATTTTCCAGTAGCGCATGTTTTTGTTCAGTCCGTCAATGGCCTTCATGTCATCTGGTGTAAGACTGAAGTCAAAAACCTACAAAGGTAGGAAAATAAATGTCAGCTTAAAGGAATAATAACATCTCCTTTTAATAATCACACCTGGGAACATTCCGAATCTGCACCAAAGATTTCGGTTTTCTGACTTAATTATTGGGTCTCGGGATAGAGGGTGATTAACAGTGGCGTAACAATATGGGTAGCAGCGGTCGCACCTGCAATCGGGCCTGTCACTCCAGGGGCCCGGCCGCCCCCTGCGACCCCCTCGCCCGCATCAGCAGCACAGCAGATCTCCCATTTGGAGCCCCGCTCTAGTAATACAGAGCTCTGGGAGATGACATCATCTCCATGACATCATCTCCCAGCCTCTGCATTACTAGAGCGGCGAGTGGGAGCTTCAGTAGTAAAGATCTGTGCCAAAGGAGGCACAGATCTGTTAAGCCAAGCCGCTAGACCACCAGGGACTGGAGGTAGGGGCAATGTGGAGATGGAGATGAAGGGACAATGTGAAGATGGGGGCATTATGGAAGGGGAAATGTGGAGATGGGGGCATTGTGAAAGGCGCATTGTGGAGATGATGGGGGCATTGTGGAGATGAAAGGGGCATTATGGAAGGGGCATTGTGGAGATGAAGGGGGGCATTGTGGAGATGAAGGGGGCATTGTGGAAGGGGCATTGTGGAGATGAAAGGGGCATTGTAGAAGGGGCATTGTGGAGATGAAGGGGGGGCATTGTGGAGATGAAGGGGGGAATTGTGGAGATGAAGGGGGCATTGTGGAAGGGGCATTGTGGAGATGAAGGGGGGAATTGTGGAAGGGGCATTGTGGAGATGAAGCGGGGCATTGTGGAGATGAAGGGGGCATTGTGGAAGGGGCATTGTGGAGATGAAGGGGGCATTGTAGAAGGGGCATTGTGGAGATGAAGGGAGGAATTGTGGAAGGGGCATTGTGGAGATGAAGCGGGCCAATGTGGTCGGGGGGGCCATGGCAATTCTTGCACCAGGGCCCAGTGGCTTCTAGTTATACCTCTGGTGATTAACCGGGTAAATGAGATCTGTTGTAACCCACCCACTTTCATACTAGTTAAGCTCACTTCCAGCCTTGTTCCACCAATTTTTGTAACAAACCTTTAGCTTTCTTCATCCCAAATCCCACCCCCTTCAATGAAGCCATTCCTATATTGTGACAAGAATCACACTTCCACCTCCACCCATACGTGTCACTCTGGGGGCTGCTAACAGCATAGTGGCCTCTATGAATCTGCGTGGATTGGTTAATATTAAATTAGTACAGGAAATCAAATCCACAAAGGCAGACATGTTTATTTTTGCAGGGCTCCTGGACTCAGCTCCTTCCACTGAAATCTTCTTAAACCTTTGAGTGCCAGAGGAGTATGTAATGCATTGTGAAGCAATGCACTGCCTACTCCTCTGGCACACAAACTGTTAAGAAGCCTTCAGTGGGAGGAGTTTGGCTTCTCGGAGTCCTGCAAAAAAGAATCATGTCTGCCTCTGTGAGCATGATATCTGGTACTAATTAAACATTATTTTTTGGAGAACAAATCCACAAGTAATTGATTCATAGTGGCCGTTAGGATTCTCTGCCCAGAATAAAGCGAGGGGTTGTCATTAGGAGGTGCACATGTTTCTTGAACTCTCTGAGTGAAAGAGGGGTGCCTAACGCATTGTTCTGCACTGTGCCGCACACCCCACTGGCATTCAACATCTGCTAACCCTTTGGGTGCCAGAGGGGAACACAATGCATTGCTCTGCAGCGAGTTGCATACCCCTCTGGCACTCAAAAGGGTTAAACTTCTCCCCTCAAAAAATAAAAATAAAATAGAGTCCTTATAATTTCTCAATGGAAGATCAATATTGACCCCTTGGGTGCTAGAGGCACCTCCAACTCATTAGTGTCTATGCACGACTAAGGTGAGATGAACTCTCACATGAATAGATTCTCCATTCAATCCCTGTTGTTCTATGGATCCTATACATTAAAATGTAAAATGGACGCTCCATACAATGTCATAGGAATTAGAGAGTTTATTTCATATTTATCTCACCTTAGAGTCATACTGGGAATCTCTCTGGTTCTGCTGTAGACACTTCCATACCTCCCAAGTGTCCCTCTTTAGGAGGGACAGCCCCTCTTTTTGACCCAAATCCCTCTGTCCCTCTTACCCACCCTGATGTCCCTCTTTTTAGGATAACAGACTTTGTGGTGTGTATATATAAGTGTATAATGTTGCTCTGAAGTAATAAACCTCACATCTGTGTTTGTTTAAACTTCAGTATGTGTTGAAAAATGAGTCTGTGTAAATAATATACTTTGGACTTGTTATAAGTCATTTATTAGGTTACACAAAGAGGTGTCAATAGGTCATGAAATAGCCTAAAAATTATCTGTAATACCCTACTCACCAGCCCCCCCCTCCCCCCCAGGGTTGCCACCTTTTCTTCAGAAAAATACCGGCCATGGCATTCCCTTCGTAGACTTAACATTGGACAGAAGCCAATTTTTTCCAGGCTTGCGGTAAAATACCAGCTGGGTGGCAACCCTACCCCCCCCATACCACCTAAAACAAAAGTGTCCCTCTTTGGCCATTTGAAATGTTGGGAGGTATGCACTTTAGTTTTCAGACTTAATTACTGGGTCTCTGGGACAAAGGCTGATTCTTACTCCTGACCTGGTTCTACCCATTTTTGCAACTTTCCACCCATTTCTTCACCTATTTCAGGACAAACTCCTCCACCTTTCTGCCTCACAATTCCATCCACCTGATTAAGCTCCACACACATATAATGACATGAATACATAATTTGAACACGTCCATCCCCATCCCTCCCTGATCCTTTGGGTGGCTGGAGTCAGAAGGTTCTCATATATGCTTAGAGTTTCTCCTCCCATAACATTCAACAGGTTAGTCCTCTTTCACACATATCAAGAAGACCTTGACAGAACCCCTGAGACAATTGTGTTGTCTGTGTTTCTTCACTTATCTGGATCATGTATTCCACCACTGATCGTAATGATGGAAGGGACTGTCTGATAGCAGGCCTACATGAGTTCCAAATTGTTTTCTGACTGATGCCCACGTGGATCAGCCATTCATTGGTGGTTGTGATGAACATCTCCAACACAGTTCGTGAGTAAGGTCTGCCCACAGCCCCATAGGCTTCAGTGCAGGCTTTCTTTACTGCAACTTTGTAAAGTTCTTCAGGGAACACGGTAAAGGTGCAGTATGCTGGACTCTAGTATGTTCCCACTACACAATAGTTGCCCATGTGAAAGACACCATAGTCCAACATAAGGACTTTCACCATAGGAGACAGATCCAACTTAATATCAATGCATTGCTGTCTCTTATGTGAAAGGGTCTTATTTGCTGATAACTGCAGGGCCTTTTTAACAATATAGAAATTTGGAACCTTGGTCAGGGAGTGTAAGGGACCCCTCATAGTGAAGGAGACACTCTGTCATACACAGTACGGCACCCTCGGTACCTCCCTCTTCCCGATGATCTGGGTCTCACAATACTATCACTGTCTGCTCAATGTGTGGAAACAAGATATCAGAACTCATCACTGTGTAAAGATTTGTGTGAAAACTCAGTGAGGCTGATGTACTAGAGATCATTTTATCAATTCTGGATGCAATGCCCTGAAGATCTCTCTAACATTCAAAGGGTTTAATGAATTTTGAAGTACCTCTAGATTTTGCTTTATGCGCTCAGGGTTGAAGCTCTTCACGATAGCCACGCACCCTCTCTGGAGGATGTAACGTATGGAGACCTGAGCTGGAGTTTTTTTGTACTTCTTACCAATAGAGGTCAGAACTTTGTCTTCCAAAATTTTGGGACACTTCTGATCCACCCTACAGAGAGAGAGAGAGAAATTACCTCATTACTGACTTTAGAATCAATGTTTATTAGTCTTGTTTAAACCTTCACCTTCATACGGGATGGGGGTAGTGTACGAATTCCCCTGTACAGCTCTGGTGGCATCAGCTTATGCTCTATAGTTTATTATATCTTTAGTTCATACCTGTGCACAGACACCTCCTTAGTTAAGACTTTAATGCCAGAAAGCCCCTTACACCTGTCCAATAGCATACACAGGAGAATGGAGTATAGTTATGCCCCTTTCCTCTGTTCCTTGTTTCATTGTACAACAAGATGCAAAGGATAGGAACAACCAATATGGACATAACATTTCTCACTGCCCTCTCCTTGAGGATAGAGGCATTAATGGAAGAATTGTATTGTAAGTAACTTAGTACAAACTGCAGCAGGTACAGTGCATGGTCCCTTCTTATCTCTTTATGGACCAAAGGGGTGTGAAGAGCACTGAGAAACAATGTGTTACACATCCCTCTGGTCCTTCAAGGGTTAATATTACCATGTGTAGTGAGTAGAGTCTGAGGATCTGTGATGCTCCTAGCAACTGTCATGTCCGCCTCCATGGACATGACATCCAGGACCATAGGTGGACTGTAGTGGAACACCAGCCTGATTTTTTTTCCAACTGGTCCACTAGCTGGTATTCCATTCTGTGTGTGTGTGTGTATGTGTGTATGTATGTATGTATGTATACACTTTATCTAAATTTTTAAAGTAGCACCCAGGTGTTTTTCCTCGTTTTTTAAGTAATAAATGCCCTGCATGATCTATCTATCCATATAATACGGTGACTGGGCATCATATTTTCAGGAACACCCTCTGATTTCCATATAGGTTTTTTTTTTGTGTTTTCATAAGAACTTTTTCATCCAAAACATCTGATAAGACATTCTATTCATGGAAGGTTTTTTGAGGCAGCTGGAGGACAAGATACTGAGGCACAGAACTATAAGATTAACCAGGTAAAGATCGAATCTATTTTGTTGAAAGACTATTTCACTATAACCTATGGCAAATCAACATCATCTGAGATGAATCTCCAGATCCTGAAACTTAAGAAGAAGGAGGTGGATTTGTTGCTACATGGGATAACATGGGAAAAGAAGTTGCCACATGGATTCAGGATTAACAATGTCCCAACAAAATGCTGAATTCTTTAAGAAATGGATTAGAATCTTGAATCAATGCTCATTAGACTTGATGGTGCTGGTTGTGGAGGAGGTGAATCGTGAATTGGGGGAGGTAAGGAAAAATATCTCTGATTTTGATTTAAAACACAGTGAATCTTTGTTGTTGGATAAAAGTACTGATTGGGCTAAGAAACTGGACGACCAAATTGATACCTATAAAAACAAATTGGCAAAATATAATAGGGATAAATTTATCAATGTCTTGGATGATTATAAAGAACATAGGGTGTATAAGTGTCTCACAGGGGACACTGTTAACCTAATGAGACCAACAAGAAGGAGACCCCTGCATAAGCCCCATCTTGTAGGTCTCACTGATACAGAGGACACATAATCCTCTTCTCAGAGCTCTGACATTGAGAGTAGTTCTGCAGAGTCTTATTTTTTAGGAGTTACCACACGGGCACAGGCGAGTCTAAGGGGCAACACAAGAGGACGATGAGGGGGGGAAGCAAATGAAAACACTACAGCCAAACCCCCATTACCGAAACCTTAATATACAACTTATCGTCCCACACTTTAACAATGGGAGAACAAAGACTCCTCCAAAAAGGCCTCTCCTTTGTTCCCACTAACACATTTTCTAATTTTGATTGGAAGGTAGATCTTCATAGATTCAACCGTACATTACGTCTAAGGGAATATTTTCCCTTAGAGAATGATAAGAATGTAACATCACCTCCTTTCAAAATTAAGTCTAGCTTTGATCCCCAGAGTACTAATGCTTCCATCAAAAAGTTTGATAGATTAGTAGAACAGGACACTTCAACATCCAATATACTGAGTCAACAAAAAGCAATAGGAAATACTTTCTCAAATTTAACTAAAATTGAGAAGGAAGCCATAAAAACTCTTTCTGATGACAATTCTATGGTTATTCAATCTGCTGACAAGGGTGGTGCAATTGTACTGCTGAACTACTCAGATTATAGTAACGAAATTATCACACAATTGAGTGACATTCATACCTACCAGCCTTTGACTTTTGACCCAACCATGATAATCTTAGGGTTCACGTCAGGCTGGCTGAATGAAAAAATGGCTCAATTTCTCACAGTATAGTATGCAGTCAGACCCATTTTGTATACCCTTCCAAAAATACATAAATCATTGCACAATCCACCAGGTCACCCTATCATTTCTGCTATAGGTTCACTAACTCACCCCATTGGTCAGTTTATCGATTACTACCTATAGCCTTGTGTCCAAATCACATTATCTAAAGGATACAAACCACTTCCTGACCTTAATTAAGAAATTAACTATTAATACTGAAAACTGTACATTGGGCACAGTGGATGTAAAATCATTGTATACTGTGATACCACACACAGGAGGCATAGCCGCGGTCTGTAATGTAATTACCACAAAGGCATCATACAAGAGCCACCAGTGGAATACTTTCTACTCCTTTTGAAATTCTGTTTGAAAAACAATTTCTTTAAGTTTGAAGATAAGTTCCTCCTACAAAAAACTGGTAATGCCATGGGAAGCATGTATGGCCCCGGCATACGCAACATATACATGTCAAAATATGAACAGGAATTTTTGACCTCTCATGATTTACATAAGATATATGTTCTGGTGTATACCCGCTATATTGATTACCTTTTTATACTTTGGGGAGGGACCTCTGACGAACTCTCTACAATGGTCACTGATTTGAACTTAATTCATCCATACATACAATTAACTTTATCCTGTAGCAAAGTTTTCCATTCCTGGATGTTTTGTTTAAAAATAAGGGAGGTTAATTACAAGCTATATTGTATACTAAACCTACTGATAAAAATACACGCTAGTAGCCATCATCCGGAGCTTCTGAAACACAGTCTACCCAAGTCACAGATGTTGAGATTGTGCAGGATCGTAAGTGAAGATGAAAGGTTATCATCAGAGCTGGATAAAATGGGTAACAAATTCTACAGTGAGGATATGATCAAGACCTCATTGACAGATACAAACTTTCTACACTACAGCTTTCAAGGGAAGATAGCTTCAAACAACGAATTAAACATAATGATGACAGGTTGCCATTACAAAGTACTTACAATGTAGTGTCTAATCACGTCAAGAAAAGTATTTACAAACACTAGCCCATCATTACAACTGATGCTACTTTACATAATACCAATCCCATTCCTCCAATGTTTTGCTACAAACGTGGGAGAAATTTAAAAGATATCCTGGTGAAAACAGACCTGTATAAATGTTACACAAAGAAAACAAAAACTAAACTGAAATGATGCTATAAATGCATATCTTGTACCACTTGTAATCACGGGCACTGCCTTTAGACATCCACATAAGGGGTTCAAGATTTCAATCAGGCATAATTTAACTTGTTCCAGCCAATTTGTGGTGTACATTATTCTTTGCCCATGTGGACTTATGTATGTGGGCAAGACCACAAGTACTTTCAAAGAAACACAAACAGCCAGAAGGGGCGCTATCCACAAATTAGTAAGTGCAAAATACACCTTACAGTGTAGCTTTGAAACGCGTTGAGCGTTTCTGGCATTTTAAATTTATATTTATTATTTTCAACTTATTGTTTTTGTTTTATTGAGAATAAATATTTTATTATTGGACGAGTGGACTATACTTACGGGAGGTGGAACTCTGAGCAGGGCGGATAGTTATACCCTGCACGCCATTATCACCGGCTGAATAGGATGAGCCGGTGATTTCTATTTTGTGAGTATCATTTTCCACTTTAAGGTGTATTTTGCACTTATTTATTTGTGGATAGCGCCCCTTCTGACTGTTTGTGTTCTTGTTTTCTAAGGATCTCGATAGAGGTGTCTTGGTACTGTTGGTGAGCTGCGATCAATTCCTATTGTGGATTGACTGAGTGGGGGCAGTCTGAGACCCTCATGTGTCCTGCTGGCCGCTATTAGTGGCCTGATTTATTGTAAGTACGGTGGTGAATTGGTGAAGGTCACTAATTTTTGGACATATTATACTAGGAGCGCCCCTCCTTTTTCTTTTTGTACTTTCAAAGAAAGGATGGCCAATCACAGATCAGCCATACATTCGCCTCTGGAAGCACAAGACAAATGTCCAGGATTAAGGACCAACCGGTGGCTACTCATTTTGCAACTTTGAATCATACATTGCCCAGTTTGAGATACATGATGATTGACTGGGTTCCACCACCCAGAAGAGGTGGGGACAGGGGGAAATTACTACTCCAAAAAGAAGAAAGATGGATTCATTACTTGGATACGGTAGCCCCTAGGGGCCTTAATGAACAATTACTAGTGTTGAGCGAGCATGCTCGGCCGATGCTCGGATCGGCTCGAGCATCGCTCTGCTCAGCACATGGCGGTACTCGTACGAGTACCGCATGTGCTCGCCCGCCATGTTCGGGTCTCCTCCCCGCACGTTTTGCGGCTGCTGCGCAGCCAATAAACGTGCAGGGAGGCTCTGACATCGGTGTAATGCCAGCAGCCATGTTGGCTGCTGGCATTACACTGATTGGCTGGCCAGAACCCGTGGTCGGGTGCTGTATAGCACCTGACCAGCGAGTTCGGCTCAGTCTTAGCCAGGGAGAGCTGACGATAGGAAGGGAAAGTCAGTGTAGGGAGGAAAAAAAGCAAAATTGTGAAAAAAAAGAACCAAAAGTCCTTTTTAGGACTACTGTGTGTGGGGGCAGCAGGTTATTTTGTGTGGGGGGGAAAAAACAAACAAAAAAAAAATATATTCTGTTTAGTGTGCAAAGTTGCAGATTAGAGCACATTCTGTTTAGTGTGCACAGTTGCAGATTAGAGCACATTCTGTTTTGTGTGCAAAGTTGCAGATTAGAGCACATTCTGTTTAGTGTGCAAAGTTGCAGATTAGAGCACATTCTGTTTAGTGTGCAAAGTTGCAGATTAGAGCACATTCTGTTAAGTTTTCAAACTAAAATATCAAAGTCACATATTCCATTCAGTGTGCGTCGCCGCAGTTTAGCAGCACATTCTGTGTACTGTGCAGAATTGCAGAATAGGAAGAAATACTGTTAAGTCTTCAAACTAAAATATCAAAGTCACATATTCCATTCAGTGTGCGTCGCCGCAGTTTAGCAGCACATTCTGTGTACTGTGCAGAGTTGCAGAATAGGAAGAAATACTGTTAAGTCTTCAAACTAAAATATCAAAGTCACATATTCCATTCAGTGTGCGTCGCCGCAGTTTAGCAGCCTATTCTGTGTACTCTGCACAGTTGCAGAATAGGAAGAAATACTGTTAAGTTTTCAAACTCAAATATTAAAGTCACATATTCCATTCAGTGTGTGTCACCGCCGTTTAGCAGCCTATTCTGTGTACTCTGCACAGTTGCAGAATAGGAAGAAATACTGTTAAGTTTTCAAACTCAAATATTAAAGTCACATATTCCATTCAGTGTGTGTCACCGCCGTTTAGCAGCCTATTCTGTGTACTCTGCACAGTTGCAGAATAGGAAGAAATACTGTTAAGTTTTCAAACTCAAATATTAAAGTCACATATTCCATTCTGTGTGTGTCACCGCCGTTTAGCAGCCTATTCTGTGTACTCTGCACAGTTGCAGAATAGGAAGAAATACTGTTAAGTTTTCAAACTCAAATATTAAAGTCACATATTCCATTCAGTGTGTGTCACCGCCGTTTAGCAGCCTATTCTGTGTACTCTGCACAGTTGCAGAATAGGAAGAAATACTGTTAAGTTTTCAAACTCAAATATTAAAGTCACATATTCCATTCTGTGTGTGTCACCGCCGTTTAGCAGCCTATTCTGTGTACTCTGCACAGTTGCAGAATAGGAAGAAATACTGTTAAGTTTTCAAACTCAAATATTAAAGTCACATATTCCATTCTGTGTGTGTCACCGCCGTTTAGCAGCCTATTCTGTGTACTCTGCACAGTTGCAGAATAGGAAGAAATACTGTTAAGTTTTCAAACTCAAATATTAAAGTCACATATTCCATTCTGTGTGTGTCACTGCCGTTTAGCAGCCTATTCTGTGTACTCTGCACAGTTGCAGAATAGGAAGAAATACTGTTAAGTTTTCAAACTCAAATATTAAAGTCACATATTCCATTCTGTGTTCGTCACCGCAGTTTAGCAGCCTATTCTGTGTACTCTGCACAGTTGCAGAATAGGAAGAAATACTGTTAAGTTTTCAAACTCAAATATTAAAGTCACATATTCCATTCAGTGTGTGTCACCGCCGTTTAGCAGCCTATTCTGTGTACTCTGCACAGTTGCAGAATAGGAAGAAATACTGTTAAGTTTTCAAACTCAAATATTAAAGTCACATATTCCATTCTGTGTGTGTCACCGCCGTTTAGCAGCCTATTCTGTGTACTCTGCACAGTTGCAGAATAGGAAGAAATACTGTTAAGTTTTCAAACTCAAATATTAAAGTCACATATTCCATTCTGTGTGTGTCACCGCCGTTTAGCAGCCTATTCTGTGTACTCTGCACAGTTGCAGAATAGGAAGAAATACTGTTAAGTTTTCAAACTCAAATATTAAAGTCACATATTCCATTCAGTGTGTGTCACCGCCGTTTAGCAGCCTATTCTGTGTACTCTGCACAGTTGCAGAATAGGAAGAAATACTGTTAAGTTTTCAAACTCAAATATTAAAGTCACATATTCCATTCTGTGTGTGTCACCGCCGTTTAGCAGCCTATTCTGTGTACTCTGCACAGTTGCAGAATAGGAAGAAATACTGTTAAGTTTTCAAACTCAAATATTAATTCACATATTCCATTCTGTGTTCGTCACCGCAGTTTAGCAGCCTATTCTGTGTACTCTGCACAGTTGCAGAATAGGAAGAAATACTGTTAAGTTTTCAAACTCAAATATTAAAGTCACATATTCCATTCAGTGTGTGTCACCGCCGTTTAGCAGCCTATTCTGTGTACTCTGCACAGTTGCAGAATAGGAAGAAATACTGTTAAGTTTTCAAACTCAAATATTAAAGTCACATATTCCATTCAGTGTGTGTCACCGCCGTTTAGCAGCCTATTCTGTGTACTCTGCACAGTTGCAGAATAGGAAGAAATACTGTTAAGTTTTCAAACTCAAATATTAAAGTCACATATTCCGTGTAAGATGAAGAAGGCGGGTAAAAAGGGACGGGGAAGTGGACGTGATCCTGATAGTTCAGGGCGCGGGTCAGGACGCGGAGAAACTGTGCCTGGTGCCAGAGCACAAGAAAGAAAGACATCCACCATACCTAGCTTCATGTCTAATTTTACAGGGCGTCGCAGGACATCACTCTCGAGGTCCGACCACTGCGAACAGGTGGTCGGTTGGATGACAGCTGATACTGCTTCCAGTCGGTTAAGCACCACCCTGTCTTCCACCAAGTCCACTCTCAGTAGCCAAGAGTCTGGTCAACATAATCCTCACTCTGATCATCCTTCCTCCCACCATACACGGTCTGGTCAAAGAAGTGATCCCACACTGGGATATAGTGAGGAGCTCGTCTCATCACCAATCCTTCATTTGACCCTCTCTCCAAGCACGCTTGCAGAGGAACATGACATCTTGTGCCCTGATTCACAACCTCTAGAGGGTACCCAATCACAAGAAGATGACAGATGTGAACGGCATTTAAGGTCAAAGGAAGTAGTGGATGATGATGATGATGATGAGACACAGTTGCCATTAAATCAACCACTATTTCCGTCTCAAGACCTTGTTGAGGAGAATGTTATACAGTTGTCAATGACTGAGTATGTGGTGGGATCAAGACATGAGGAGGATGATCAGAGTGAGGAAGTGGAGGAGGACTTGGTGGACGATGAGGTGACTGACCCCACCTGGGAAGGTGTAGAACCGAGCGATGACAGCAGTCCTGAGGGTGAGCCATCTGCAGCACCGCAACAGGCTGGAAGAGGCAGTGGTGTGGCTACAGAAAGAAGGCGGACCGCACCAAACCGGCCCGCAAATGTTCCACGGAGCACCCCCTTGCGTAAATCTACCTTGCCAAAGGGTAGGTGTTCCGCGGTATGGCGTTTTTTAAAGGAAAGTGCGGACGACAAAAGAATTGTAGTTTGCAACCTGTGCCATACCAGAATGAGCCGAGGCATGAACACTAGAAACCTCACCACCACCAGCATGATCCGACACATGGCATCCAAGCACCGTAATAAGTGGGAGGAACGCCTGGATCGCCCATCTGTGTCTGCAGGCCACACCACTGCCTCCTCTTCCCCTGTTTTCAGTGCCGGCCAATCGCCTGTCGAAGGCGCAGGCCCGCATACCTCCCGCCCTGCACCTGTACCATCTGAAGCACCATCAGCGACCACATCCACTTCCCTGTCCCAGCACAGCGTCCAAATGTCATTACCCCAGGCATTTGAGCGCAAGAGAAAATACCCAGCCACCCACCCACAGGCCATAGCACTAACCTCACACCTTTCCAAATTACTGGCCATCGAAATGCTGCCATTTAGGCTTGTGGACACTGAGTCCTTCCGCAGCCTGATGGCAGCAGCTGTCCCTCGGTACGCGGTCCCCAGCCGCCACTACTTTTCCCGGTGTGCCATCCCCGCATTACACCACCATGTGTCCCGTAACATCACCCGTGCCCTGACCAACGCAGTTACTGGGAAGGTCCACTTAACGACTGACACATGGACAAGTGCTTGTGGCCAGGGACGCTACATTTCCCTGACGGCACACTGGGTGAATGTCGTGGAGGCTGGGAGCGACTCGGACCCTGGGATGGCACGGGTGCTACCCACGCCAAGGATTGCGGGCCCTACCTCCATCAGGGTTTCCGCCAGCACCTACGTTATTGGCTCCTCCTCCTCCGTTTCCACCTCCGAATTCTCTACACGCAGCGCCACTCCCCCATCAGCCAGTAGCTGGAAGCAGTGTAGCACTGCAGTGGGGAAGCGTCAACAGGCCGTGCTGAAGCTGATCTGCCTTGGGGACAAACAGCACACGGCCTCAGAGCTGTTGCAGGGGATTAGTCACCAGACCGAGCAGTGGCTCTCGCCACTCAACCTGCAACCAGGCATGGTTGTGTGTGATAATGGGCGTAACTTGGTGGCGGCTTTGGAGCTCGGCAAGCTCACACACGTACCATGCCTAGCGCATGTATTTAATTTAGTGGTTCAGCGATTTCTAAAAACCTACCCCAATGTGCATGATCTCTTGACCAAGGTGCGCCGCGTGTGTGCACATTTCCGTAAGTCATCTACAGCTTCGGCCGGCCTGTTGAAGCTGCAGCAGCGCTTACAATTGCCAGCTCACCGGCTGCTGTGTGACGTGAGCACGCGCTGGAACTCCACCTTCCACATGTTGGCCCGGCTTTGTGAGCAGCAGAGGGCAGTAGTGGAGTACCAGCTGTTACACGGTGGTCGCCTCTCCGTTCAACTTCCTGTAATCAGAAGTGAGGAGTGGGAATGGATGTCAGACCTCTGCGAGGTTTTACGCAATTTTGAGGAATCGACACAGATGGTGAGCGGCGATAACGCTATTATCAGTGTAACCATCCCACTTCTGTGTCTACTGAAACGCTCGCTGCTCACAATTAAAACCGACGCTTTGCATGTGGAAGAGGTGGAAATGGGGGAGGAAGAGCTTACACAAGGTGATAGCCAGAGCACCCTCACTTCGTCTTCTCAGCGACAATTGGAGGAGGCGGAGGAGGAGGAGGAGGAGGAGGAGGAAGACACGGTTGCCTCCGCTACAGAGGGTAGCCATGGAACTTTAGTTCCATCTCTTCAGCGTGGGTGGGCAGAAGAGGAGGAAGAGGATGAGGATATTGAGAGTCATCCTCCTGGTGAGGACAGCGAAATCTTGACTGTTGGTACTCTGGCACACATGGCTGACTTTATGTTAGGCTGCCTTTCCCGTGACCCACGTGTTGTACGCATTTTAGACAACACGGATTACTGGGTGTTCACCCTTCTGGACCCCCGCTACAAAGAGAATTTCTCATCTCTCATTCCTCCGGTGGAGAGGACAAGCAAAATGGTGCAATACCAGAAGGTTCTTGTTGAAAAATTGCTCCAAAATTTTCCATCTGACAACGCTGGCGGCAGAGTACGTGCTACCTTGGCCAACCGAGAAGGGGAGAAAAGGGGAGCACACAGCAGTTCCGAGAAAGGCAGGGCAACACTCTCCAAGGCGTGGGACACCTTCATGACACCCCGCCAGCACCCTCACCCTGATGCGCAGCCTAGTGTCACAAGGAGGGAAAAGTTTTGGAAGATGGTGAAGGAGTACGTAGCAGACCGTGTCAGCGTCCTCAATGATCCCTCTGTGCCTTACAACTACTGGGTGTCCAAGCTGGACACGTGGTATGAACTGGCACTCTACGCCTTGGAGGTGCTGGCCTGCCCTGCCGCCAGCGTTCTGTCTGAGCGGGTATTTAGTGCTGCTGGTGGCATCATAACAGATAAGCGTATCCGCCTTTCCACCGACAATGCTGATAGGTTGACACTTATAAAAATGAACAAGGCCTGGATTTCCCCTGACTTCTCCACTCCACTGGAGGAAAGCCCCGGGGGAACATAAACTCACTTTACATATATTATTTACAATGATGGGAATACTCTGTATTCCCATTCACCCCTTCCACCCAAAAAACGGGTATATGGTTGACTCTTAATCTTCTCATCCTCCTCCTCCTCTTCCATATGCCCTGTGCTATAATTTTTATATAGGGCCAGCTCACCAGCGGGCCCTGTGATATAATTTTTATATAGGGCCAGCTCACCAGCGGGCCCTGTTTGACAATTTTTATATAGGTCAGCTCACCAGCGGGCCTTCTCATATAATGTTTTATTGGGTCAGCTCTCTAGCGGGCCCTCTCATATAATGTTTTATAGCGTCAGCTCACTAGCGGGCCTTCGCATATAATGTTTAGGATGGTCAGCTCTGCAGCAGACCCTCACCCATAATGTTTTAGATGGTCAGCTCAGCGCACGTTTCCCTCTTAATCATGGCCTCAGTTCAATAAAATCAAGGAAATTTTTGGGATAATTTGCCTCTGCGCACGTTTCCCTCTTAATCATGGCCTCACTTCAGAAAATCAAGGAAATTTTTGGGATAATTTGCCTCTGCGCACGTTTCCCTCTTAATCATGGCCTCACTTCAGAAAATCAAGGAAATTTTTGGGATAATTTGCAGATGATATACAAGTAAATATACAGCAAATACTGTTTGGTAACAATTTTTCGCCTAAAGTCGTTTTTATTTTCCTTTTTGTGTGTTTTATGGTCAGTCTGTAAAAATGGCGTACTACGGGCGAAAGATCGTTCCCAGCAGCGATGTTGGAGTCCAAGATGCATCCAGACATCCTCCCTATGCTGTCCCTGAACCATTTCTGTGGTGTTTCCATCCTTTTCTGCCCTTTTCCTATGGACCAGGCACCCTCCCCTCATCAGAGCAGGGGGTGCCTGGTGTAATGCTCGAGTCCTCCCATTGACTTCAATGGGGCTCGGGTGCTCGGCCGAGCACTCGAGCCTCAGGGGGTGCTCGGTCAGAGCACCCGAACACCCGAGCATTGGGGTGCTCGCTCATCACTAACAATTACCTCTAAATTGCTTATTTATGACAATTAATTTTTCCATTGATATTCAAAAAATATTGAAATACCAGGGCACTATGGATGTGATCTAATTGTGTGGGTCATGATTATTAAGATTCCACCTCTCTGTGCTTAACTAGGTGGACATCCTTTGGGGTATCCTAATCATTACATAATATTTCTTAGCTCTATAATACATTGATTGTGGTTTTGTTTCACATATTTGTTCCATCATGCTCATTTACAAAGGTTTAGCGTTTACATTTTTCTTTATAGTTAGTTAATTTCTTTTTATGTGTCAGGTAGTATGTTTCCGGACTTATACATGAGGCGCTAATAAAGCCTACTGATGGACGATTACGTATCAGAGAATCTTCAAATGGGACTCCATGGTGTCTGCTACAAAGCAGCAGACGTAGAGCCAAGATTCTGGTTAGGTGACTCTCTCTGCACACGGTACGGGTTTCATGATACTACAGTTCTTTGAACTGAACTGATCTTCCATATGTGCCTTTTTCCACACATCCTGACAAATTTGTATTAGACATCTTGGTAAAACTGATTAATTCCTTATTCTCCTTGGCCTGTTCAGGTGCCAGGCATGCAAACACGAATATTGATGTGCATGTCCGACACACAGGGGGTTAGACTACTACATTGCGATTTGTTTGGGGGGGCATTTGAGGGCTCTCTTAGGGATCCCGAAGTAAGGATCCCTTCTGTCTATTGGAGCATGTAACTCTTTTTATTTATAGACCCCGGAGGCGCCGGGGGTTGTTGCCGCATGTCATTCAGCCTCCATCGCTGAACGGGTTAATTTTGGGCTTTATATTTTTTTGATTTATTTAATTTTTCTTCACTTTCTAGTTTATTTTGTTTTGCCGATGTCCCCCCCCCCATTAGGACCACAGGGTTAAGCAGGTTCATATTTTAGAGTGATTGTGTTTATTGTGTATAGTACTCGGTGACCCTCTCTTTGGGGTCACAGGTCAATTCCCTCGTGCACGTTGTACGTCCCAATACACGGGGTAGGGTATAAAAGGTCAGCATTTGAGGTGTTTGTTTGAGTCTTGAGGAAGGCCTGGTTGGGGCCAAAACGTTGACTTAATAAACTGTATCTCTTTTGATAAATCCTGTTGAACGCTCTTCCCCTTGTTATTATTTTTAATAACTTACACTTTATATATATATATATATATATATATATATATATATATATATATGTGTGTGTGTGTGTGTGTGTATGTATGTATGTTTGTATGTATATATGTGTGTTATTTCCCATCGCTCTACATTACTAGAGTGCCAGGACAGAGAGGGAGCGGCTAATAGAGGTCTGTGCCAAAGAAGGCACAGACCTCAGCAGCTTGTAGTGGGCGCCAGGTAGAGGGCTAGCAGGGTTTGGCTGGGCCCCTGGAGTGACGAGCCAGGTCGCAGCCGTGACTCCTGCAACCCCTATTGGTATGCCATTGATATCCACATTTCCTTATGGTCTCCGTGCGGCATGGGAGCTCTGGGTTCCATGATGTCATATCCTGGTGCCCTGCATTAGCAGGCAGCATGAGGACTGGGAGCAAGCACTGATATGTAGATATGTGTCAGAGACAGCACCCACCTCTCACTCCCTCACATACAAAACATGGTGGGCCCACTGGGAGATCCCCGATCCTCTGATAGGATGATGCAGCCCTGTCCAGGACTGATTGAAGATGATATATTTTGAGCGAAGTAACATGGGAAAAATTAATAGGCACCATTAAGATTTTCTGCCCATAGTAAGATGTGTGGTGTTATTAATAGGGGGTGTTAGTTCTCCTTTAAAGGAATTGTAACCCTTTATTTTGACTTAAATATACCGTAAATTGCCAATACTTTTTTCCATCTCCTCCTATTCTTTTTATGTACCTGACAGTAAGCTCCCTGGATATCAGTTTCCAGAGAGCTTCCTGGTTTATAGACCATCAAAGTGGGATATAATACAAAGTTACAGTCTCTCTGCAGCACTAAATGCTTGTGCTTTCTTTTTCACATTGTATATTTGTTTTACAGTGTATCAGTAGACCTGTTATCATGATGCCTGCAAAAAACTCTATGCAAACAGATCCAAGTAGCTCATTGCCAGATATAAAAGTGTAAAACAAACATGGTGAAGAAGAAGAAAAATATAGTATACCCTTTACAGGCAAACATCATGTTTTGCAGAATATGTATAGTCAAAATAAGGTAACTATTCTTGTAAACTGCAGGAACAGAGGAATGCTTGATTGCTCACCAGCATACTCAGCACAATGCTGCCATCTATTGGTGACTACCAGTATACTCCAGGATTTTACCAAACAGAGGGCCAGGAGTGTAAAAAGTTAGGTCCTCTAGCTGCATACCTCCCAAGTGTCCCTCTTTTAGACCTAAATCCCTCTGTCCCTCTTTCCCACCCTGATGTCCCTCTTTTTAGGAGATCAGACTGTGTGGTGTGTATATAAGTGTGCCACATTGTTCTACAGCAATAAAACTCACATTATTTGTTTAAACATCAGTATATGTGTTTAAATATTTTGGTCCTGTTATAAGTCATTTATTAGGTAACACAAGGAGGTGTCAATCGGCTGTGAAATAGCCTAAACATTCTTGGTAATGCCCCACCTCCCCAGCCACGCCCCAAGCAACACCCCCTAAAACACAAGTGTCCCTCTTTGGCAATTTGAAATGTTGGGAGGTATGCAGCTGCTGCTAGACTACAACTACCATCAACCCTTGCCAGCCATTACCTGTTGAGGGTGATGGGAGTTGTAGTCTGACAGCAGCTGAAGAGTCTCACATTGCCCACCCCTGAAGCAGACTTACCATATGCCGGCATTAGGGGATCCTAAAACTCCATAGGCAACAAGAACAATGCCATTAGACTTGCAAAGGTCCAGCATTTCCTTCTGGTTCATATATGGGTGACATTCTACCTGTGGGTGACAAATTATGTTCAAATGCGATTGCTGTTTGGCGGAGAATAGACTATGAGAGGGTACTGTTTTGAGGCTGATGTACTAAGAACATGAAAGGCAGGGGCGGCTCTAGATTTTTGGGGTCCCTAAGCAAAAACTTCCCATGGGGCCTCTTTTACTCCCACCTCAGTATTTTTAATAAGGCATTGCCATCTGATTTTGTTTCCATTCAGCACTGGAACTATATATATGTGCTTTGGGCCCTCTGTCCAAGTGGTGGCCCTAAGCAGTCCCTTATACTTCTTATAAGGTAGCATTACCACTGATGACTTCATTCACATCCCAAATGCCGCTAGGCAAGGCACTCAAGATGCCCTTAGCTCCACCCATGGCCACACCCCCACATCTCACATGACCCAGCCCCCAGTCCTTTTCACTGTTTTCTGTCACAGAAAATACCCTTGATCTACAGCAAGCAAGAATCAAAAAAACTTCCTTATTTGCTAGGGAGACCTCCAATGCATTACTCCACAATGTGTTGGAGATCTCTCTAGAATCCAAGGGGTTAAATAATAGCCTGAAAGGAGTATAAAACTGGTGCACAGCTGAGGCACCACATCCCATAGCTTGGAGCTCTAGGCAGATACCTACTCTGCCTACTGGGAAATAGCCCAGAAGTGAAGCAATTCAGGGTCAAACCAACTGCAGCATAGAATTTTTTTTTTCCAAAATGACTATTGATTTAAAGGGATAGTACCCCTTTATTTGACTTTACACATTGTGCAAGTACGTAAGTCAAATTGTCTATACTTTTTTTTTTACCTTCACCTATTTTTGATTTACCCCTTATTGTGCTTTTAATTTGCTACAGATTTGTTGCAGTTAAATTGCTGTACAAAGTTCACATTTTGCTTTTGTTTAATTTCTGTTGAGAGAGTGATAGTCAGGGATGGATTTACATCACAGGCTCCCCTAGGGAAGACATTCTAGGTGCCCATAGCTCCTCCTCCCAAGCCCGATCCACTGTTTTCTGGCACAGCAAATACTCTTGGCCTATAGCAAGCAAGACAGAAAAAACTTTAATCCTTTGATTTACTAAAATGAGGGACAGCTAAGTGGGAAAGAGGGACAGAGGGATGTGGGTCTTAAAGTAGGGCTGTCCTTCCTAAAGCGGGAGACTTGGGAGATATGTAAATACGTATAATATAAATTTTGTATAAATGAATGCAAACTACAAAAAAATATACAGAATTACCAAAAGTGCTGAATCTCTTACATGCGTTTTGTTGAGGCAAAAAAAAAAATATAGTGTTTAAATTAAAATTTAAATGATAGTTTCCAGCAGGGCCGGATTTACATCCCAGCCTCCTCTAGACACTCTATGTACCATTAACTCTGCCCTTTGCAATACATCCAATTCTCACAGGACCCCACCCCCAATACCAACCACTGTTTCCTTTGATCTATAACAAAAAAGGGCAAAAAAAATGATTTAACCACTTGGTCTCTAGAGAGAACCCAATATGCTGGAGAGCTCTCTAGTATTCAACGTGTTAAAGGGATAGTAATACTTAAGTATTACTAATCCCTATAGCAAAGTACTACTTTAAAAAAACGTATTGCCCCCAGTGTCATCACTCAAACCTTTACGGTTTGAGAGATGAACGTTTCTAAAGTTGCCCTTTCCCTCCCCCTTCCCCGTAGTCAGCATTCTAGCTGACTGAAAGGAAGAGTGTCATACGTCTTTCAGGTGGCTCTCCAGCACAGTCGGATCACGTTACTAAAAAAGAAAACTTTCACTGAAATGGTCTACTACGTGAGCTTGGTTTGCAAGCACATGTAGAAGACCGTTTTAGTGAAAGTTTTTTTTTTTAGTTAAAGCGATCGCGGCTCTGCTGCAGAGCCGCCTGATGATCTCTGACCGGATTTCCCTGAGTCAGCTAGAATGCTGACTACGGGGAAGGGGGAGGGAGAGGGGAACTTTAGGAGCGTTCATCTCTCAAACCATAAAGGTTTGAGAGATGACACTGGGGCAATATATTTTTTTAAGTAGTACTTTGCTTAGGGATTAGTAATACTTAAGTATTACTATCCCTTTAATAATCAGCCTATAAAGGGGAACCTAAACTGATGCTGGAACAATGAGAATGCTCTGGCCACACCCATAATTCAGAATGTGGGATTGGCCAGCACTGCTGAGGAACCCATCAAAACCAGAAGCTCTAAGCAGTTGCCTACTTTGCCTAAATGGAAATCTGGCTCTGGTTTTCATTTTGTGGAAATCTAGTGCTGGGGACTTTTCCTTTACTTATGGGCATGTACTATACCACGATTTATATTATATTGATTACTTATGGCAGTTTTTTTTGTAGCTTGTGCTCATATAAAAATATTATTGATACTATCTAATTATACTGAATGCCATTATAGGGTATTTTAATTATTTTTTTCTTTCTTGTTTCCTTATAGCATATTTTGATCCTTCACACCTCATGCTGAATTTTATCTTGTCACCTTTGACGTCACCTCACTGTATGCGGTTATACTACATGAGATGGCTATGGAGGTTATCAGGATATTTTCTTGACATTAAAATAATAATTCTACTTTCACTTGTTTTTTTTAAAAGGGGAACTATCACCTCTATACAATTTTGCCTCTGTGTAATGTTCCTATAGCGATAACATGTAATCTGTGTGTGTGTTTTTTTTTATATATATTATGCAGGCTATGGCGAAATTTACCAGGGTCTTACTTCAGAACAGGCTGTGGGTGCAGCTCTGTACCGTAGCCTGTCAATCTTTGTCTGTTCCCTCCCAACATATTGCCTCGTTCCAACCTCCTCTCGTTGGAAAGAGAGCGCTCCAGGTCACATAGAGAAGTACTCTGTCATTGGTGGAGATTGAAATGAGTCACTACTTGGGGAGAGGAAAAGACAAAGATTGACAGGATGCGGGGCAGAATTACCCGCAGCCTTTCCTGAACTGACATCACCTGCTCATTTGTAAAACGGTAATTATCCCCATAGCCTGCATTATATTAAAAAAAAAAATGTTTTCGCTATAGAAACATTACAGAGAGGCAAACTTGTATAGAGGTGATAGTTCCCCTTTAACCCTTTGAGTGTCAGAGTGGTAGGCAACACAATGCATTGCGTACCCCTCTGGCACTGAAAGGGTTAACAAACTTTTGAGTTTTGTTCTAATTTTTTTTTTTTTTTTAATTTGAAACTGACTATTTCTTCCAGATCTCTGGGACAGCGATGGGTTCAAATGTGTCATCCTCATATGCTAACCTTCACACGTATTGGTTTGAACACATGTATTCTCAACAAGCATAAATATCATATATTTTTTTATTGAAGACTAGTGTAAAAGCCCGTGTACACGGGCCAAGGGCTGTGAGATGTTAACCCTTTGAGTGCCGGAGAGGTATGCAATGCATTGCTTTGCAATGCGTTGCGTAACCCTCCGGCACTCAAAGGGTTAAAAGGCCCATCCTGCTTTGCTTACTGCCGTCACTCACGGCTGGCTGAACGCACAGAATGCTCCCAGCACATAACTCCCAGCATTCCGCACAGAATGCTCCCAGCACATAACTCCCAGCATTCCGCATAGAATGCTCTCAGCACAGAACTCCCAGCATTCCACACAGAATGCTCCCAGCACATAAATCCCAGCATTCCGCACAGAATGCTCTCAGCACATAACTCCCAGCATTCCGCACAGAATGCTCTCAGCACAGAACTCCCAGCATTCTGGACAGAATGCTCCCAGCACAGAACTCCCAGCATTCTGGACAGAATGCTCCCAGCACAGAACTCCCAGCATTCCACACAGAATGCTCTCAGCACAGAACTGCCAGCATTCCGAGCATTTGAGCAGTCTCTACAGCGCATGACGGCTTCTGACAAACATCCTAGTGAATTATTATATAGGCTATATTGACAGTTTTTTGCTTTTTGGAATGTTGATCTGTTTTCCCTTCAGGCATTCTTAAAAACTATTAACCGACTTGATACCCCGATCAAATTTACATTGACAATCCACAGGTATCCTATTGAAATGGGGCCCTTTATTTGGTGACCATCAAAACACAGCGATCATGATGTCTCATGCAGCAAAAGAGCAAACATTTTGATGTTTCACATTTAAGTGTCGCCAAGAAAAAAGAGCAAATCTGCTCCGAGTACCCTCCATCTGCTCCTTAACCCTTTGAGTTCCAGAGGGGTCTGCAGCCCCTTTGGCAGTCCAAGGGTTCAGATGTCCTCTTCCAAGTAATATTCTGCATACCCTCCATCTGTGCCTTAACCCTTTCAGTGCCAGAGGGGTCTGCAACTGATTCAAAATAAAAAAGTGCAATATCTTGCAAAAGCCGTTAACCTAAATGATCTGCCTTATATAAACAGAATGACCTATAAAAAATATGCACTACACAGAGTTGTGTAGGTAAATCATAAACCAGGGGATTAAGGGTTAAGGCACAGGTGGAGGATACTCAGATTAGATTTGCGCTATTTTCTTGGAAACACTTAAACGTGGAACATCAGAATGCCACCCGTCTGATGCAGGCTACATTCTGGTGACTCGCTTTTGATGCAGGTAACATTATGATCTCTGAGCTTTGATGGTCGCCAAATAGAGGATAAAATTTGAATAGTAAACTCATTTCATAAGGACATGATACATTTTTTTGCATTTAAAACAATGTTGTCTATGATGGAGAATTGCAACCAGCCTCTGTTATAAACCCACTGATCACAACAGCCTGCTACATGCAGCCAGGTGCCATCTTGGATGGACCTCTCATTAGAGGATGTACCTATTCTCAATTGCAAAAATGAAAGAAAACTCCAGCGCTAAGACACCATAAATATACATATACAATATAAATATTATTGGTTGATTTTAACTAGGTTTTTTTTTATTAGGTTATAACTGATCACAGCTATGTGTTTCCACAAAAGAGCTTCATGAAGTACATTTGTATATTTATATGTGTTAGACAGGACTTTCTTGAAATGTGGTACCTTGTCGTGGTAAACGAGCTTAAAGGGATAGTAATACTTCGGTTTATCTTTATTTTATTATGTAGGCATTAAAAAAAACATGAAGAACGATATAAGTCTTATCTCTCAAACCTTTATGGTTTAAGAGATATTCACAAGCAAAGTTTCCCCCTCCCGCCCCTTTTACCTAGTGTAAGCCATCTCTTCTCAGATGTGAATCTGGTTGTAAGACCAGACAGATAACAGAAGGGGACAACCTTCTTCCTATGAGAACAATGAAGGCCCTTCCCCCCTTGACACGTTTTTCAGCTTTTTTCCCTTATCTTAATTGAAGATTGTCCCTCTCTGCAGTCTACCTGGGCACCTCCCTTCTGATCTGGCTGAACGGGGGGGGGATACTTTGCTTGTGAATACCTCTTAAACCATAAAGGTTTGAGAGATAAGACTTATATCGTTCTTCATGTTTTTTTAATGCCTACAAAATAAAATAAACATAAAACGAAGTATTACTATCCCTTTAAACATACTATAAAACCCTCACATAGGTATAATATATACTTTTTCACAGGTTTTATTATTTCTGGGTAATCTGCATGTTATAGGAGGAGTAACACTTTCTGCTAACCCTACCACTTACCTTACTATGTTCAGAAAACCTAATGGCCCCTAAGAATATTGTGCCTGTGCTTTTTTTTCAAGAGATAACATCTTCAGTCAGTCTGGGATGTCATGTCCATGGAGGTAGACATGACACTTGCTGTCAGTTTATTCAAACTGATGCAGCACAGTGCATAAACATACTTGTTGTATTAGTACTATAAGGGTGTGCAATGAATTGTGAAGCAATGCATTCATAAAGGGATACAATTACCATTTGAAACAGGTGGAGTTTGTGTCCGGTGGCCCTACTTGTGGCTGACATGGACATGACATCTAGGACAGATGTTATCTGTCACAGGAACCATGGGCCCTTGGCTCCTGGAGGAGCCTGGGGGCCAGTCCCCTCCCCACAGACCATGGATTCTATTCCTGCGGAGGATCCTTTACCAGCTCCCCAATCCCCTCTTGGGGCTAAGTCACCCTGTGATTATTGGGGGTACAGGGTGACCAAGAAACCCAGTGAACACTTTTTCCCAGCCTTGTCAATCCAAAGGATACCAGACCTCCCAAAAGACTAATATGTAAATGGTGTTTCAGTACCTCATCCTGTTTTGTGTATTCTGGTCCCTCTGTAACATTTGTACCCAGCCCTATTCCTTTGTACCATTGTATAGTTAACTCTCTCAGGTCTGGTCGATTGTATCCTGTTATCACCTACCCATTATCCCATCACACAGTATGTTTACACTCCCCTTGTATTCATTGTACTCCATGTTTCTACTGAAACCACCCTCCACCCATTGACCCTTTGTACAGATGTGCATTCCCATTGTGTATTTTGTCCCCAAGAACTGTATAAAATGTCCATGATGTCTTGAAATAAATAACCCCAAGACACTGGTGTTGTCTGGTGTTTGGGGTAAAGCTTGCTGTATCCAGAGTGTGTTCACCCTACACGTGTCCTGCCTAAGTGACTGGGTGAATGGAGCGATGATCCTGGTTCCTTGCTGGTGCCTGGTGGTTGTGCCTGAGTGTTGTCCTGTGCTAAGGAAGCACAGTTTTGGTGGAGCTACTCAGTCTGAGTACGGGTATCCGTCACATTATCTTTGATCAAAGTCACAAGGGCAAAATTCATAGTGGCCATTAGATTTTTTTTTGAACATACTAAGTTTAAAGGGATAGTAATGTTTCATAATAAAAGCAGCTCTAATTAATCCTCACAGTATTTGGACTTTGGAGAGTGTTATTTCAATTCTGTCAGAGTTGTAGTACAAGAGTAATTGAATGACAAAATATCCTCCTCCCACCCCTTTAACTGATGTAACACTGCTCAGCCAGATCAGAAGGGAGGTGTCCAGTTAGACTGCAGAAAGGGACAATCTTCAGTTAAGATAAGGGAAAAACCTGAAAAACGTGTCAAGGGGGGGCAGGGCTTTCATTGTTCTCATAGGAAGAAGATTGTCCCCTTCTGTTATCTGTCTGGTCTATGGACTGGATTCCACATCTGAGAAGAGATGGCTTACACTAGGTAAAAGGGGCGGGAGGGGAAACTTTGCTTGTGAATATCTCTTAAACCATAAAAGTTTGAGAGATAAGACTTATATCGTTCTTCATGTTTTTTAATGCCTACAAAATAAAATAAAGTTAAAATGAAGTATTACTATCCCTTTAAGATAGTGGTGTTATTATTACAATGTGTTACTTCTCCTTTAACAATGTTATTACCAGTGGTTACTTACTTATCTTTCATACATAACTACCCATCTGTACCTGGTTACAGACTGGCTTGTATTTTAGTCCTGGCTTGTTAAGGAGCCTCTCCAGCTGCTTGCGGTTGAAGTTGGAGACTCCAATAGACTTTGTCAGCCCCGCTTCTTTACATGCTTCCATTGCCTGCACCAGGGAGAAACTGAATTATCTCATGGGTAATTAATATCTCCAACCTGGATCTCAGCCCAGCTTGAAACATATGAAAAATTAATCTCAAAACCCCCAGTCGATTACACAAACACAGGAGGGATAGAACTCACAATCAGACCAATGCAAATCCAAGTCATTGAATAGGCCCCTTATTAGAGGGGATCCAAACCAGTAATGTTACACAATATCTTTTGAGACAAGTTCAGAAAATAACTGGGATCACTTCACAAACACAGCAAACATTACACAATTTTATTCCTCTAGAGAAAGAAAGGGGATGAAGAGGGGAAAGACACTGTGGTGCACGTCCAAACTAACAGTGAGGTCTGACACTAATAAAATTGTACAGCTGCTGGAAGTAAAAAGTTAAGTCTCATATGCAATATAATATGTAACTTACAGGAGTCGGTATACAGGACAGAGAGACAGCACCATGGACCCCAGGAATATGAAGGTTATGGGCCCCCCTTACCGCACCCCAGTTCTTCCCCAACTACATACATGTCCCTTCCCCAACTTATCGCTCCAGGCCACTGTCTCAGCTCACCCCTTTTGTTAATTTTATTACTGCATTAATGTTGTGGAGTAAGGCAAGTGATACCACAGTGAAATGGAGCTACATAGTGATACCACAGAGCTTACAACTGAAACTGAGCTAAAATACCAGAACAGTTCCATTTCAGCTGTAAGCTCTGTGGTATCACTTGTGAACTCCATTTCAATTGCTATGCCACAGAGCTTACAATTGAAATGGAGTTACTCTTTTAATACTACAGAGCTTCAAATTGAAATTGAGCAACACAAGTGATGCCAGAGCTTACTACAGGAATGGAGCAACACTAGTGATACCACAGAGCTTAAAGCTGAAATAGAGCAACACTAGTGATACCACAGAGCCTACATCTGAAACAGAGCAACACTAGTGATACCACAGAGCTTATAATTGAAATGAAGCTACACTAGTGATACCACAGAGCTTATAATTGAAATGGAGATTACACTAGTGATACTACAGAGCTTATAACTGAAATGGAGTGACACTACTGATACCACAAGCTTACAATTGAAATGGAGCTACATTAGTGATACCACCGAGCTTACAATTGAACTGGAAATACATTAGTGATACTACAGAGATTACAATAGAAATGAAGTTACACTAGCGATACCTCAGTGCTTACAACTGAAATGGAGCTACACTAGTGACACCACAGAGCTTACAATTGAAATTATGCCACACCAGTAATACCACACAGCTTAAAACTGAAATGGAGCTACACTAGTGATACATCACCGAGCTTACATGAAATGAAGAGACACTAGTGATAACACAGATCTTACAGATGAAATTAAGCTACACCAATAGTACCACAGATCTTATAACTGAAATGCTGCACTAGTGATACCACACAACTGTAGTGGAGAAACACAAGTGGTATCACAGAGCTCACAAATGAAATGGAGCTACACTAGTGATACCATAGAACTTACAATTGAAATGGAGCTACACTAGCGACACCACAGAGCTTACAATTGAAATGATGCCACATCAGTAATACCACAGAGCTTAAAACTGAAATGGAGCTACACTAGTGATACAACACTGAGCTTACATGAAATGGAGAGACACTAGTGATAACAAAGATCTTACAAATGAAATTAAAGGGATAGTATTACTTCAAAACTACTATTCCTCATATTGTAGCCCTTAATAAACTGAGTTAAAGGACACCAGCAGCATCTCTCAAACCTTTATGGTTTAAGAGATAGCCCCTTTCAAAGTTTCCTTTGACAGCAGGCAGAGGAACATATGGACAGGCTCTCTGTTAGTATAATGTCACCATAGCAACAATTCCTCTATAACAGAGCAACTATCTTTGTAATTAGCACAGCAACCTTCTGGGAGAGCCAAAGTCAGTGGCCCTGCTCAGTAAAGTAGCAGAGGTCACTATGGGTGCTCAGACTTCTCCTTGGTGGTGAAACCCTCCTCAGTTCCTGGCAATTTCTTCAATGGCGGACCCCCGGTCTGTGTCCGAGTGCCCAACCGAACAGTCTGCCCCATCTGTGTACAAATACATTGATTATGGATGGCAGAAATGTCTATTTTCCTTCCTGTGGGACTTTCCACTTAAAAGAAGAGCTGTTTCTCCTCACCATGAACATTCCTGGGGGAACAGGAACACTGATGAAAATCTGAATTTAGATTCAGTGGCGTAACCTTCCACCATGTATGCTCATGTGCATGTTATCATGCATGCATGCATATGTCATTGTGCATACACTTCAGCACACATGCACTCATTCTCCCACCTCAATTTGCAGTAGGACAATGCTGGCAGAAACAACATGCTCCTCTTTCCCCTTATGTAAATCCCTCTATGCTCCTCACCTCCCAAGTTTGTAGAAAATCAGTTGGATCAGCTATGAACTTCCCTTTATCATCCACCGGATAGGGGTCCTCTCCTGGCTACAAGAAAAAGTCAAGAGATTAACCACAAACTACATTTTGGATGTCATTATTTAAGGATGTTCATGAATTTTAGGTTGAACATTACTAATAGATTATGCAAGCATACAAAATGTGAGAGGCTTCCGAGGATGAACTACAGCACAATGGCCTGTTCTACGGCTAGTCACTGCTCAGAAGCGTCACGTTTTACCTCTCTAGTGCCATTACAGAGGAGAAATTTCCACATACATATTAGACTAATCCCTCCCAAAAGGGCGGTCCAGTTCCAAAATGACGGGAAAGTCCCTCCTGCATGGGAACACCAGCTAACCCCCGACTTACATTTCGGCCTTGCTGGGCCTCGTCAGGAAGGTGCAGATGGATTCCCTGGGCACTGAGAGCAAGGGGTTTCCAGTTGTTGGAGTCTACAGCTACCAGAGTTGGATATACAATCCAACATGCCCCTAGGCAATGCACTCTAGGCACCGTTAGCTCCATCCATGGCCACACCCCCACTCCTCACATGACACCACCCACCATTCCATCCACTGTTTCCTGGTACATAAAATACCCTTGGCCTATAGCAAGCAAGAACATAAAAAGGCTTTAAAGTGGAACTTTCACCTTAATTCAAGTTTTCATATTTAAAAACTGCATTTAAAACAGCCTATATATCATTAACCAAAAGAACAGCAGTTTCATGATATATTCACACTTCTTATATATGCTAATGTATGCTAATTGTGGCATCCATGCGGTACCACCAACTTTTTCATGACATTTCATATGCAAATGAAGTCGCTTCAGTGATGTGTCATATGGTAATGAAACTCTTTGCAGTACCAGAAAATCTTCCCTTTCACTTTTCCCAGAAATAAAAGTATACATATCTCCTAAACTATACATCTGCTGGACTTTTGGTTAACATGACATATAGGCAGTTTTGAATTAAGTTTTCAAACAGGCAAACTTGAATAAAGGTGAAAGTTTCACTTTAACCCCTGGTTGTTAGCATTCAGGGAGATAAATAATGAAAAGATGTATAAATTTAGTGCAGGAACATTGAGATTGCGCTGACCAATACACAAAATGGGTGTGACTAGCAGAGGCGTAACTAGAAGCCACGGGGCTCTGGTGCAAGAATTGCCATGGGCCTCCCCCCCTGACCACATTGGCCTCCCTCAACTACATTGGCCACCTCCATATTGCCCCTTCCACACTGCCCCTTCCACAATGCCCCTCATTCTCCACATTGCCCCTTCATCTCCACAATGCCCCTCATTCTCCACATTGCCCCTTCATCTCCACAATGCCCCTCATTCTCCATATTGCCCCTTCCACATTGCCCCTTCAACAATGCCTCCATCACAATGCCCCTCTTTCTCCACAATGCCCCCCATCACAATGCCCCTCATTCTCCACAATGCACCTTCCACATTGCCCCTTCCACAATGCCCCTCATTCTCCACAATGCCCCTTCCACATTGCCCCCATCACAATGCCCCTCATTCTCCACAATGCCCCTTCCACAATGCCCCCATCACAATGCCCCTCTTTCTCCACATTGCCCCTTCCACAATGCCCCCATCTCCACATTGCCCCTCAATCTCCATAATGCCCCTTCCACAATGCCTCTCATTCTCCACAATGCCCCCATCACAATGCCCCTCATTCTCCACAATGCCTCTTCCACAGTGCCCCTCGTTCTCCACATTGCCCCTTCCACAATGCCCCTCCTCCTACCTCAAGTCCCTGGTGGTCTAGCAGTGTGAGATGACAGATCTGTGCCTCATTCGGCACAGACTTCTGTCTGAAATGCAAGCTCCCGCGCGGTTGTTAGTAATGCAGAGCGCTGGGAGATTATGTAATCTCTCATCGCTCTGCAATACTAGAGCGCCGGCTGCAGGGAGATCAGCTGTGCTGCGGGCGCGTGGCGAGGGTGTCGCAGGGGGCAGCCGGGCCCCTGAGAGTGACAGGCCCGGTCGCAGGTGCAACCCCTGTGACCCCTATTGTTATGCCACTGGTGACTAGCTCAGGTGAGGCACCACCCTCAAAATTTGGAACTCCATGCAGTTGTCTAATCTGCCTGTTGGAAATCCGGACAGCTCCCATCATGCTCAACCGGCCAATAGATGTAGAACCAAATGTTTCACCACTAGACTTAATGGTTTTCTCTCTTTACCTTCATGGACATAGGTGTGTGGATAAGAAAGAGGTCTACATAGTCCAGCTGAAGAGCCTCAAGTGACTTTCGCAGAGCTGGACGGACAAGATGGGGCTGGTGGAAAGTGTTCCAAAGCTGAAAAAAAGAATTGTTGGATAATTACCACCTTTACTTCAAAGATTTCTGTTATATGCTGGATGAAGGAGAGACCACAGCAAACCGTAAGATGCACACAATACAATTCCTTACTAATCAGGAGCGTACTTTTCTGAAATGTATCATAAACGAAAAGCTGTTTGATTGGATAGGGAACCACGACCCAAAATATTCCGATGTACTAAATGGAATTGGAGCAGTTCTGGGTTAAACACATAGCGGACAAATAAAAATTCCCCAAAATTCATATTGTTTCGAACGGGGCTTTAACCCTTTGAGTGCCAGAGGGGGTACGCAACGCATTGCAGAGAACTCAAAGGGTTAATATAGTTTCGCTAAACAAGGCCTGGTGTGCACGCCCTTCTAGTCCTTAAAGAGTCGTACAATGTTCTTCCAGGGTTTGTTTTATTTTTTGTAGTGATTTCTAGACTTGTTACATAGATAATGAGTGAAAAAAAGACAAGAATTTATCGAGTTTATCCATTGTCAGGTCACCTTTGTTGATCTCTATGGCTGCTTGCAAGAGTCCAAGATGTCTGTCTTTGCAGACAGGAAAAATGTACAATAGAGTAAAGAGTAGTTCCTATCTTTTTATATCGTACTAGTTGAATAGCCCGTTACACGGGCCACAGTGCCTCTGGCAGCCGGTCACGGGGCAGTCACGCGCAGTAGACACTGCCCGCACCACTGCTGATACAGAGCTGGACGCTCCTTCGGAGCGCCCAGCTCTGTATCAGCCGCGGCGCGGGAAGTCTCTACTGCGCATGACTGCCGCACGCGCAGCAGTGTCTACTGCACATGTCGGGCGTTACACACGATTTAGCGAATTATTATATGGGATTATTTACTGGATTATATATAGACTAGTTGAAAAGCCTGTTTACACGGGCCACAGTTCCACCACTGTAGTCATGCGAGGAAGAGACTGCCCTGCGCCGCTTGGTCCCAGGAAGGTGCACAAAGAGGACTCCGGTCTGAATTCGGAGCGCCCGCTCCGTATCAGCCGCGGCACGGGCAGTGTCTATTGTGCATGACTATAGCACATGCAGACGTCTCTACTGCCCATGACGGCTTCTGACAAACTTCCTTAGCGAATTATTATATAGAATGCAAGAGTCCGAGATGTCTGTCTGTGCACACAGAAAAAATGTACAATAGAGCAAAGAGTAGTTCCTTTCTTTTTATATGGTATTATTTACCAGATTATATATAGACTAGTTGAAAAGCATTCTTTTTGATTGAGGTTAACTATAGGAGATTATTTCAAAATTTAAAGGGATAGTAATACTTCGTTTTAACTTTATTTTATTTTGTAGGCATTAAAAAAACATGAATAATTATTCTCTTATTCTCTCAAAACGTTATGGTTTAGGAGATATTCACAAGCAAAGTTTCCCCTCCCGCCCCTTTTACCTAGTGTAAGCCATCTCTTCAGATGTGGAATGCAGTCCATAGACCAGACAGATGACAGAAGGGGACAATCTTCTTCCTATGAGAACAATGAAAGCCCTGTCCCCCTTGACAAGTTTTTCAGCTTTTTCCCTTATCTTAATTGAAGATTGGTCCTCTCTGCAGTCTGCCTGGGAACCTCCCTTCTGATCTGGCTGAGCAGTGTTACATCAGTAAAAGGGGCGAGAGGGGGACACTTTGTCACTGAATTACTAAGGGTCTCCCTCGATATACCTCCTAATGTAATCATCACCAGCTCTGACAGAATTGAAATAACACTCTCCAAAATCCAAATACTATGATGATTAATTAGAGCTGCTTTTATTATGAAACATTGGTATCCCTTTAAAGTAAGGTGATGTCACTTCTATTTATATTAACTGGTGATGATTACATTGGGAGGTATATCGAGGGAGACCCTTAGATGGAGTTTGTATGAGTAGAGGGTTAAATGACAAACTATGGTTAGACTTTGTAGTGGATGCTAGTTAGAAAATCAAAATATACACAACAGAACATCAAAACATACAAAACACAGTAATATATCACAAATCACCATGAACTGCAAGAACAATGAATGAATATAATTGAATTTAGTACATTGTGTAAAAGTTCACTCGCCTTATCAGTTCAGTCTTTGGACATTGATTTAAATCCTAATGCCCCAGATGATACTCAGTCAATGAATTATGGTTGATGAAATGGAAAAAGTGGATGGATGAAATTATGGTATAGTTGAATACGAGTCAGATGGATTGATTAGAATGTTACTGTATCAATGCCCCCTAAATTATTTTTTGTGCTGCTCAGAGAGGATTGAAGCGCTCAGATAAAGATATAAAAGAAAGACACAATAAAGAGTATCTAAGAGTAGTGTTATTCTTGTAGGATGGAGCACAAAAAATAATAATAAAAATCAAAATAAGCTTAAAACATTCTGAAGTTTTAATATTTATTAATTTAAAAAAACTAAGCATATAAAATGTACCAAAAAAATACTACATTATATTAGACAATGTACATGTCTTTGTTAAAAATATCACGTTACTCTGTGACAATGTGGTATCCAGTATAAAAATGTTTATATTTAAAAAACGGGGAAAATAAATATTTTGTAAAGATATAATGCAGATATGATAGCCAGACTAAAAAGCTTGACAATCAGACCAGATTGTAAAGGTAGATAAGACTACTTATCTACCTTTACAATCTGGTCTGATTGTCAAGCAAGCATAGCAATCTGGTCTGATTGTCAAGCAAGCATACAGTGTCCATTTAAAACACTTGCAAAGACGCCCAATTTAACAATGCCCCTAATGGTAATGCGCTTACTGTTGGCTTTCTTGATCTCTTGCACGTAAGACAGTTATTTTTGGAGTGTACCCACTGCTTGTTCCCCACCATGCAGTCTCCAGTCCAGGCTGGAGAACATTTTTGATTGGACGGGGCAACCTGCAGAACCCCAGCTATTGGGTGTCATTACATGTGTTTTAAATGGATACTGTAACGGAAGCTTATACTTGCTCCAGTAATTAGGAGTACTTACAGTGGCATAACAATAGAGGTAGGAACTGAGACTGGGTCTGTCCCTCCAGGGGCCCGGCCACCTCCTGCGACCCCCCCCCCCCGCCTGGCACCCGCAACTAGATGAGGTCAGTGCCCTCTTCGGCACAGGCCTCTGTTAGCAGCTGAGCTCCCTCTCTGTCCCGGCAGTCTAGTAATGCAGAGCGTGGGGAGATGACATCACCTCCCAGTGCTCTGTATTACTGAAAAGAGGTCCGCACGGGAGACTTCCGAGCTGCTAATAGAAGTCTGTGCCAAAGGAGGCACAGACCTCTTCTGCCACGCCGCTGGACCACCAGGGAGGTTGGAGATAGACACTGGAGGTTAATGGGGGCAATTTGTGAAGTGGACATAGGGGGCAATGTGGAGGTGGCTGATGGGGGCAATGTGGAGGTGGTCAATGGGGGTCAGTGTGGTCTGGGGGGGCATGGAATTTTTACACCAGGGCTCGGTGGTTTCTAGTTACTCCTTTGACTACTTATCTATATTTACTATCTGGTCCATTTGTGAAGCTTTCTAGTCTGGCTACCATATCTGTATTATATCTTTATAGATATTTATTTTACCATTTTTTTTTATTAAGAACAATTTTTATTGAGGTTTTCATAGAATAATAAAGAAATATTGGGTATATTATCATGGTGCATGTATAATAATCATGTAGGCAGTAAGTCAGTATACACATTGCAAGGCACACAAACTTACATCCACCACACTAACGGGCAAAATCACATTATCACGTCAAATGGACTACGTGGATGGTATCAGGACCCACCAATGTCATTATTTTTTGTTTTTTTTTAAATATAAACATTCTTATGCTGGATACCATATTGTCACAGAGTAACGTGGTATTTTTAACAAAGACATATGTACATTGTCTAATATAACAGAGTATTTTTTTCCTACATTTTATATGCATACTTTTTTAATTACTGAACATTAAAACTTCAGAATGTTTTAAGCTTATTTTGATTTTTACTATTATTTTTTATGCTCCAGCCTACAATAATATTACTCTTAGATACGTGTTGTTCTCTCTTTTAAATTTTTATCTGAAAGCCTCAGTCCTCTCTGCACTGAATTTTGCACACAGGAAGCAACAAGCACACATTGTTTAAAGGCAGAGGACTGTATCACCCCCACTTTTCCTAAGTGCTGCTATAATTGGGTACCAGTTGGCCAATCATGGCATTGTGTGCTCACAAGGCAGAATTTAATCATGGCATTTAATAGCACCAGTTTGCGTTAGCCAAGACACTGGGATAGGCTCCCAAAAACCAGTGCTGTCCTGGAAAAAACGTGCTTTATGGGAGAGCTTCTTAAAGTGTTAGTAATGTCTGAAAAAAACTTTTTTGCATTTAGAAGAGCTTAAAAAGCTGATCTAAATGCAAAAAAACGTACCTCTCAAACCGCTATGGTTTAAGAGATACGGGCGTTTAAAGTTTGATTTCTCCTACTGACAGCTGTAAAGCTGTCAGCTAGTGTTGAGCGAGCACCCCGATGCTCGGGTGCTCGGGTGCTCTGACCGAGCACCCCCTGAGGCTCGAGTGCTCGGCCGAGCACCCGAGCCCCATTGCATATAATGGGGCGACACGAGCATTACACCAGGCACCCCCTGCTCTGATGAGGGGAGGGTGCCTGGTCAATGCCCCCCTTCATCTCCGCTATGCCCCCTTCATCTCCGAATGCCCCCTTCATCTCCGCAATGTCCCCCTTCATCTCCGCTATGCCCCCTTCATCTCCGCTATGCCCGTCTTCCACAATGTCCCCCTTCATCTCCGCTATGCCCCTCTTCCACAATGTGCCCCTTCATCTCCGCTATGCCCCTCTTCCACAATGTCCCCCTTCATCTCCTCTATGGCATAGAGGAGATGAAGGGGGACATTGTGGAAGAGGGGCATAGCGGAGATGAAGGGGCACATTGTGGAAGAGGGGCATAGCGGAGATGAAGGGGGACATTGTGGAAGACGGGCATAGCGGAGATGAAGGGGGACATTGTGGAAGAGGGGCATAGAGTCTATGCCCCTCTTCCACAATGTCCCCCTTCATCTCCGCAATGCCCCCTTCATCTCCGCAATGCCCCCGTACCTCCAGTCCCTGGTGGTCCAGCGGAGCGTCTTCAGATCTGTGCCTCTTCCGGCACAGATCCCCGCCACCCGAACATGGCGGGCGAGCACATGGCGGTACTCGACGAGTACCGCCATGTGCCGAGCAGAGCGATGCTCGAGCCGATCCGAGCATCGGCCGAGCACGCTCGCTCAACACTACTGTCAGCAGGAGATCCGTGTCGGTCGACACGCTGGCGCCATGAGAAGTGCCGGGATCTCGTTACTTACATGGAATCCCTTCATTGTAATGGTCTAAAACGTGTGCCTAGTGTTCAGGCACCCGTTTTAGACCATTTGAATGAAGGGATTCCATGTAAGTAACGAGAACTCGGCACTTCTCATGGCGCCAGCGTGTCGACCGACACGGATCTCCTGCTGACAGCTTTACAGCTGTCAGTAGGAGAAATCAAACTTTAAATGCCCGTATCTCTTAAACCACAGCGGTTTGAGAGATACTTTTTTTTGCATTTAGATCAGCTTTTTAAGCTCTTCTAAATGCAAGAAAGTTTTTTTCAGACATTACTAACACTTTAACTACACCATATAGCATCCATAAGGAAAATGAAGACATATGGGCTGATTTCCTCAGTACTCAGTTTGTTAGCGTCTAGCTGCGCACAGCTGAACAGCACACCCTGAAAGGCATCCTTCTGCATTAAAGAGTTGTAAATACAGATAGTTAGACCTGTGCATCTAAAATGCTGCAGTTTAAAGGAGCAGTAAACTTTTTTTATGAAAAAATATATATTGTAGGGATTTTCCTATTAAGTAAAATAATGGTACTCCCACTGCCGAGAGATTTATATTTCCAGAATTATTACAGTTTAAACCCATTTTTTTTACATTAGCAGTGCCGTCTAGTGGTCAAATTCTAATTAGTTTTTCTGTTAGATTCTAATGGAGAGGAAAGTCAGAAAAGTGAGAGACATACAGTTCAGCATAGAATGAGATAGAAACTGCTGAGTCACTTCCTGTCAGTTAGAACTATCAGGAAGTAAGCACAGTAAATTCACTTCCTGTCAGTTAGATCTATCAGAAAGTAAACACACTATTCACCTCCTGTCAGTCAGAACTATCAGGAAGTAATCACAGTAAATTCACTTCCTGATTATTTGAACTGTTATAAACTTTGAATAAAACATCTGACAGCAATGGGAATGTCCTTGTTTTATTCAGCAGGAAATGCTCTGTAAAATATGTGTTTTCATAAAAAAAGTTTACTGCTCTTTTAAAATGTCACCTTATCACAGTATTGTCTAACATTATGCTGTCAATAGTGGTTAGGTTAGGGTAGGGTTAGGGTAGTTATGTTAGGGGAGATTGGGGGTACAGTTGTTAGGGTTTGGGGTGGTTTATGTTTGGCTTAATTTCTTAGGGTATTTAGGTAAGGTAGGGTTAGGGTGGTTAGCTTAGGGCAGGGTTAAGGTAGTTAGGTTACAGTACTTATTTAATTTACTGTTAGGGTAGTTAGGATAGGGTAATTAGGGTAGGGTAGGTTAGGGTAGTTAGGTTAGGGCAGTTAGGGTACGTTTGGTTAGGTTATGGTAAGGCAGCTTCTTAAACAACATTATAAATAAGACATTTTGATGCCAGTGACATTTTAAAATTGCCATTTTGATGCAATCGACATTTTGAAAGCGCTGTTCTGACTTTCACTGACAAATCCATTACATATTGATAGTGAACCTCCCTGATACCTACATATTCTCCCACTTTACTCACTCCTAGGTGCACATGAAATGAAACAGCCATTTCATCATACATACAGCTTTGAACATTGGTACTAGGAGGATGAAGACCAATAGAAGCACAAAACCACTTCTTCTTGCACAGAATACCATTCATTCATCGCTCTCTCTGTACCTTTCATTTGCTTTTATTTAAACCCAGTGCCACTAGTTGTGTTGTGACCATACCATAGTTGTACAAAACACATCTTCTCTCTTTAAAGTCCCCTCAGCAAACTTCTCCTTGAACACTTGTCCAATGGTTGACTCCGATTTATAAATATAAGCGCTGTCCACATGGCGGTATCCAATATCAAGAGCTGTTTTGGTGGCCTCTTTCAAGGAATCGAAAAGACGCTGTGAAAAGCACATTTTGAAAGGTGAAATGAGCCATAATGGACTTTGAGGCTAATGTAGTAAGAAACTGGAACAATTGTGGTAAAAAAGCTAAAAGCACCATAGGGAATAAATACAATTATCCATTTATTTAAATGGGGCTATTAACACATTGAATGCCAGGGAGGTCTGCAATGTATTGCTTAACGTATTGCTTAACAATGCGATAGTGTTCACAGGGTTAAGAGCCACATTTAAATCAATGGGAATTTTGTATTTGCTCCCTATGGAGCTGTGTGGAATGTTAGTATTTGGCCAGCAGGGAGAGGTAGGTGGGAGGGTAAGCAGGGAGTGGAAAGTGAGAGGGAGAGCTATGTGGAATGTTAGTGTCTGTCAGGCAGGGAGTGGAAAGTGGAAGGGAGAGCTGTGAGGATTGTTAGTATCTGGCTGGCAGGGAGTGGAAAGTGAAAGGTAGAGCAGTGTGGAATGTTAGTATTTGTCCGGCAGGGAGAGGCAGGTGGGAGGGTAAGCAGGGAGTGGAAAGTGAGAGGGAGAGCTGTGTGGAATGTTAGTGTCTGTCAGGCAGGGAGTGGAAAGTGAAAGGTAGAGCAGTGTGGAATGTTAGTTTTGGCTGACAGGGAGAGAGAGGTAGGAGAGTAAGCAGGGAGTAGAAAGTGAGAGGGAGAGCTGTGTGGAATGTAAGTATCTGTCAGGCAGAGGGTGGAAAGTGGAAGGGAGAGCCGGGAGGTTTGTTAGTATCTGACTGGCAGGGAGTGAAAAGTGAGAGGGAGAGCTGTGTGGAATTCTACTGTATGTCAGGAAGTGAGTGGAAAGTGAAAGGGAGAGCTGTGTGGAATATTAGTATCTGGCTGGCACGGAGTGGAAAGTGAGATGGAGCGCTGTGTGGAATGCTAGTATTTGGCCAGGAGGGAGAGACAGGTGGAAGGGTAAGCAGGGAGTGGAAAGTGAGAGGGAAAACAGTGTGGAATGTTAGTATTTGGCTGGCAGGGAGAGACAGGTGGGAGGGTAAGCAGGGAGTGCAAAGTGAGAAGGAGAGCTGTGTGGAATGTTAGTATCTGTCAGGCAGAGGGTAGAAAGTGAGAGGGAGAGGTGTGAGGTTTGTTAGTATCTGGCTGGCAGGGAGTGGAAAGTGAGAGGGAGAGCTGTGTGGAATGCTAGTATATGTCAGACAGGGAGTGGAGAGCTGTGTGGAATGTCAGCATATGTCAGGCAGGGAGTGGAAAGTGAGAGGGAGAGCTGTGTGGAATGTTAGTATATGTCAGGCAGGGATTGGAAAGTGAGAAGCAGAGTAGAGTGGAAGGTTAGCATCTGTCAGGCAGGGAACGGCAAGAGGAAGGTAGAGCAGTGTGAAATGTTGGTGTCTGGCAAGGAGGCAGTGGAAATTGAGAGGGAGAGCTGTGTGGAATGTTAGTGTCTAGCTAGGAGGGAGTGACAGGTGAATGCCAGGGAGCTCTGCCATATATTGTTACACAATGCACTGGAGACTTCTCTAATATTCACTCAGTTAAAGGCCTCATTTAAATAAATTGGAATGTGTATTTGCTCCCTGTGGTGCTGTTGACTTGCTCACTTTCATGTGCATATTCTCACCCAAGTGGGAGCGCCCATGTTGACAGGATTTTAATTATTAACAGCTTGTCAGTTTATGCAAATGATCTGGTACTAGCAGGAGGAAGGGACAGGTGGGAGGGAGAGCTGTTTGGAATGTTGGGCAGCAGGGAGTGCCAAGAGGGAGGGAATGTAAGTATATGACTGGGAGGAAGTGACAGGTGGGATGGAGAGCAGCAGTGTGGAATGCTGCTCTCTGTCCGACATTTAGTATCTGGATGGCAAGGTGTGGCAGGTGGGAGAGAAATGTGAAATGTAGTATCTGACAAGCATGCCAGTGTCATTTTCATAAAGTTACAAACAAATAAAACTAATATCCCCATCATCTACACATTGCCCCCCCCCCCAGTGTCAGTTTCCTACTTCCCTGGTGGTCCAGTGGCGTGGCAGGAGATGTCTGTGCCTCCTTCTGCACAGACCTCTATACTTCTGGAGCTCCCGCGCGGTCTTCTCTTCAGTAATGCAGAGCACTGGGTGATGATGTAATCTCCAAGCGCTCTGCATTACTAAAGAGCTGAAGAGGGAGAGCAGCTGCTAAAAGACTATGCCAAAGCAGGCACAGACCTCAGTTTGTGTTGTTGTGGGCGCCGGGTGGAGGGGGTTCAGGGGGCAGCTGGGTCCCTGAAGTGACAGGCCCGGTAACGGGTGCAACCCCTATTGTTACACCGCTGTATTTTATTTACACTCATTTATAAAGACATATACTGACGTTTATACAAACATTAATGTGAGGTTTGTTGCTATAGAGCAATGTGATACACTTCTATACACATCACACAGTCTGATCTCCTAAACACCGGGACACTAGGGTGGGAAAGAGGGACAGAGGGATTTGGGTCTTAAAGTGAGGCTGTCCTTCCTAAAGAGGGACACTTTGGAGGTACTGACCTTAATATCTCCTAAAGAGGGACACGTGGGAGGTATGGGCCCCTAATATCTCCTAAAGAGGGACACGTGGGAGGTATGGGCCCCTAATATCTCTTAAAGAGGGATACTTGGGAGGTATGGAGCCCAAAAATATGCTAAAGAGAGACACTTGTGAGGTATGAACCCCTAATTTATGCTAATGAGGGACACTTGGGAGGTATGGATCCCTAATATCTCCTAAAGAGGGACATATGGGAGGTACAGACCCCTAATATCTCCTAAAGAGGGACACTTGGGAGGTATGGATCCCTAATATCGCCTAAAGAGGGACATTTGGGAGGTACAGATCCCTAATATCTCTTAAAGAGGGACACTTGGGAGTACAGACCCCTAATATCTTCTAAATAGGACACTTGTGAGGCAGAGACCCCTAATATCTCCTAAAGAGTGAAAGCTTGGAGATATGGACTCCTAACATCTCCTAAATAGGGACACTTGGGAAGTATGGAGCCCTAATATCTCCTAAAGAGGGACACTTGGGAGGAATGACAATCAAACACAAGCGACCAATGGGGCCACTTAAATCAGTCAAAAGGATCTGCCTGTATACCATCAAATACTTACAGTAAAATCTTGCATATAATAAGCACAATTTTGCCCCTCTTCATCTTATATGAAGTGTGGGGTGCATATTATGCACAAAGGGAAAATATATATATTTTTTTATATTACCACTCTGATTCCATCCTTCCTGGCTTACCCTGATCCTTTTCTCCTGCTCTGTAGTCCAATCCAGCAGCCTGACAGGGTCACATCAGGCGGCATGCTTGGATTTGCCCCCGCTTCCAGCATTGCCCTGTCAGGACCTCTTCTTTTAAGCCAATGGTAATGTCTTATGAGGACTGCAAGGTCCTTGCAGGGCAATACAATAGATGCAACGCGTATGTGATGCTCTCTATGCTCATTGGCTGATGTCTTTGCGGTGAAACTAAACTCGCCCCGTGCAAATTCAACTAAGTTCACTAATTCAACTATCCACTTTATAAAAACATGCAAAACTTAATACGAGTTTGGTACAATGCAATCAATTACGTTTTGTAAACGTTTATAAAGTGGATCATTGATTGGGTGAACATTTCGGGAACTTGAACAGAGATGAGTTTATTTCCCCTGAAGTGCATCAGATGATGAGTATGGAATTCTTCACCAACCGACAATCCAAGCGACAATATAAGTATATGTAGAGACAGGTTTACATCCCAGTTGCCCTGGGCAAGGCACTCTAGGCCACAATGGCCACACCCCCACTCCTCGCATGACCTCATCTCCAGTCCCATCCACTGTTTACTGAAACAGAAAATATTTTTGACCTATAGCAAGTTTAACCAAAAAATCTCTAACCCTTTGGCTGCTAGAGAGTGCTGGAGATCTCTCTCGCATCCACGGGTTTAAAGGGATAGTAATACTTCATTTTAACTTTATTTTATTTTGTAGGCATTAAAAAAACATGAAGAATAAGTCTTTTCTCTCAAACCTTTATGGTTTAAGAGATATTCACAAGCAAAGTGTCCCCCTCCCGCCCATTTTACCTAGTGTAAGCCATCTCTTCTCAGATGTGAGTCTGGTTGTAAGACCAACAGATAACAGCAGGGGACAATTTTCTTTGTATGAAAAGAATGAAAGCCCTTCCCCCCTTGACAAGTTTTTCAGCTTTTTCCCTTATCTTAATTGAAGATTGTCCCTCTCTGCAGTCTACCTGGGTACCTCCCTTCTGATCTGGCTGAACAGGGGGGGGATACTTTGCTTGTGAATATCTCTTAAACCATAAAGGTTTGAGAGATAAGACTTATATCGTTCTTCATGTTTTTTTAATGCCTACAACATAAAATAAAGATAAAACGAAGTATTACTATCCCTTTAAACAGTAGCTTGTGAAGGGGTATTAAACTGGTGCAGAGAGATTTATCTGTCCACACCCATAATTCAGAATGTGGGTGTGGCCAGCAAAGCTGAGGTGCCCCTGAAAGTTTGTAGCTCTAGACAGCTGCCTACTCTACTGATTGGTAAATCCGGCCCTAAGTATATGATGCTACACAGACTGATACTTGTGACTGATTGAAGTAACCCCATTTGTCATGTGTGTTTGATTGATTTAAATGGAGTTTGTAACTCGGTGAAAGCTACATAGGTCTCAAACACATTGGGAATTTTTATCCATCCTCCTTTCCCATGGCTTGTCCCACAATTGCACCTCTTTACCTTAAAGGGATAGTAATGTCGTAATTAAATAAAAGTAATATTGTAGTGCATAAAATAATAAATCCATCTGTGCTATTCCTATCTCTCAAACCAGTATGGTTTGAGAGATGGAGTGTTCTAAACTTTCCCCCTCCCTGATGTCAGCTGTAAAGCTGACAGAAGGAGATCCGAGTTGGCTGTCTTGAAGAGGCTCTTCAGCAGAGCCGAAATAGTGCAATTTAAAAAGAAATATTTCTTTGGAACAGTCTAAAAAGTGTGCTTGCCAACCAAGCATACTTTGTAGACTGTTCCAATTAAGTATTTATTTTTAAATCTCGCTATTGCGGCTCTGCTGAAGAGATGCCTGTTGGTCCCTGGACCAGGAAAGCTCCTGCTGTCAGCTTACTGCTGATGTCAGGAGAAGGGAGGGAGGAACTTTAGACGCTCTATCTCTCAAACCATAAAGGATTGAGAGATAGGAATAGCACAGATGGATTTATTATTTTGTGCACTAAAATATTACTTTTTATTTAATTAAGACATTACTAACCCTTTAAATACAGCCCAATATTCACTGTAGGGTATTTTATACTTTGTATTTTATACTTTGTAATTAACAACTGGTCAAACTGCAGAGGGATTTGCAAAATCTCTGGCAACTACTGATATTCCGTTGCCTCTGGGTCCTATCATGCGCATAATTAACCCTTTCAATGCCTCTGGTAAGCATACCTCTCAAGTGTCCCTTTTTAGGAGGGACAGTCCCTCTTTCATACCCAAATCCCTCTGTCCCTCTTTCACACCCTGATGTCCCTCTTTTTAGGAGATCAGATTGTATGGCGTGTATATAAGTGTATCATATTGATCTACAGCAATAAAACTCACATTAATGTTTAAATGTCAGTATATGTGTGCATAAATTAATCTGTTGAAATAAAACACTTTGGTCTTGTTCTAAATCATTTATAAGGTTACACAAGGTGACAATAGGTCATAGCTAAAAAATTCCTGGTAATGCCCCGCCCACCAGCCACGCCCCCAGAAACACCCCCTAAAACACAAGTGTCCGTCTTTGGCAATTTGAAATGTTGGGAGGTATGGGTAAGTGAGAAAGCTCTGGAATAAAATAATAATCTGTTTTCTTGGGTGTACGCTTCTAACCTGGTCAACGCATTTCTTTTCCTTTCTGCTCATAGACACAACGCATTCCTCTCCTGGAACCTGTTAAAAAAAGAAAAACATAATGTTAACTTAAAGGGACAGTAATGTTTCACAAAAACAGCAGCTCCAATTTTATTACAAGACCGGAGGCTCCTATTATGCCATTCAATCTTTACTACTTCATCAAATAGCAGTATGATCATATACAAAGAACCAAACGAAACAAGAAAAAACTGGTTCTAGTTGAGGCCACGCCCATTGTCCATATCTTCCAATCGGTGACCAGTCCCACATACAAAGTACACAACTTCCAAAGTAACTTCCTCTTTCTTTACTGCTTCGCGGATGGTTAAGTATACTACTGAGAAAATTATCAAATATACTGTATTTTTTATATTGGTGTATGTTACCTTTATAAATTTTACCTTATTTCTGTTCATGCTTCTTATTTGCATAGTTGTCTAGCGAATCTGTGTGTATTCAGTTAAGTTAGATTCTTAATGCCCCCTTTTGGTATAGCTCAAGAATAAATTTGATCCTTTCTTGACGTCCTGATTTACCAAGTTTACTGTCTCTTGTTGTTTTTCTCCCTTTCGATCGAAATACCGAGTTTAAGTGTCTTCAACACCAGCCTCTTTTCTTCTAACTGTCTAACTGCCGCGTTCCGTTTCGTTTCAGCTTCAGGGAAGCGGCGGCCATCTTGGTTGTGGGCATCTCGCTCTCTGCGAGATTCTGCGCATGCGCAAGTTTACTTCCGCCTTTCACCGCTTGACAGGATTCCTGTCAGACGCGGTGAGCGATTCACAGCTTCGGTTGTTTCCCTCTTCCTCCTACAATATTTCTACTATATTGGCCTCAAATTCGTTACAGTTTTGAGTTATTTTATAACTTTATTTTATAACTTTATTATAACTTTCACTGACTAACTTTCTGGGTGCATTGAAGATATTAACCTCTTCAGTACCATCATTATGTCTCATTCTGAATATCCCATTCCTCCCTCTACCCCTCAAAAATCTAAGAGGAAACTCCTCTCACAATTTGCTAGACAGGACTCTTGCTCTAGCGAATCTGTATATAATGCTCCAAATAATGACGCCCCAGATTTACCTGAAGATAGAATTCAGGCCATTGTGGATGCTTCTGTGGGCAAGTCAGTGGCTAATGCCATTTCAAGTTGTATGGGTCAAATGTCTGAGTCCATTTTAAAATCAATTACAGATACCCTTAATAGACAGACTTCTGGTTTTCCTCAGATCATTTCAAAAAATTCTGGACCCTCTCCAGTGGTACAAATGGAATCACCTGAGGTTATCATTCAGGAGACACATGTTAAGGGTAAACGTAAATCAAAAACTCATTTTTGTGACCCTTCAGAAAATAAAGATGATGTGTCTCATTATAATTCAGCTAGTTACCCTAGCGACATGAAATGTGGTTTGATCCCACGCAAGAGACCCTCAGCTCAGGAGGAAGTAATTCTGAGAAAAATGGGTAGATCCCGTCAAAAACCAGATTCGTTTTGCATATCTTCTTCTTCGGAAGACGAATCAATACTTTCTGATAGATCTATTTCAGATTCTTCAGACTCAGACTCAACTTATAAACCTGACACAGAAAAAGAATCCCATAAGAAGCCACAAAAATCTGTGGATGATTCCATTATTCTAGATGAACTGGGAGAGCCATTGTTTGATCCTCAGGGAATTAAACACCCTAGATCCTCTGAGTGGGTCCCTCGTGACCATATTGCTAAATTTATTAGATTATGGCTAAGAAAATCTCTAGATAACAAGACAAAAAATAAATTACGGGCAGAATGCCCAAGACCTACTATAAGCTCCATTTGTGACACTCCTGTTATTGACCCCCGATTGATCCAGTATTTATCAAAATCGGGGAAGGATCCTAGAAAGGGTTTGGACAGATCCCTAAAAAACTGCCAAGATAAATTATTGGATCTAGTTGGTCCTTTAGCAAAAATTTTCGAAATGGCAGAAGAATCTGTCAGTTCAGGGAAACCCTTAGATATTAACTTTCTTCGTGGATGGATCCAAAGAGCTTTCTGCTTCTTGGGTAATGCCAATTCGGCGTTGTCAACTGAGAGACGTCGAGCGATCTTGCTTAAGATCGATCCAAAACTTACAGAGATGGCATCAGTTGACGCAGGCCCAGAAGCAGAAGGTTTCCTCTTTGGTGATTCATTCATCAAAGAACTAGGAAAATTTGTAACAACTTTTACCGCTTTGGACAAAGCGGAAACTTCTATTAAGAAGGTCTTTAATAAGCGTGTTTTTGGGAAGGCCGGGAAATATAGAGGTCGCTTTCCCGGCCGATCCCATCAGGGTCCCCAGCGGGGATCATTCAGACCTAACCATGACCCCTCTATGTATGGGAAGGAATTTTCTTCCATTGAGACCAGAAATCCTTACCCCTTCTTTCCCCAACGAAGCAGAGGTTGGAGACCTAGGACATCCAGAGGACTTTCTCGTCAAAGACCTTTCACAGGTAAGTACCATTCCTTATTTCCTTCCTGCACAGGAGAATCTGGGTGGCAGACTCGCCCATTTTTTCCATCACTGGTCTCAAATAACCTCAGATCAATGGATTCTCCAGACGATCCGTGGTTATCAAATAGAGTTCTATTCAACCCCGATTCAGTTAATGACTCCTCCGGTTTATCATTTGTCAACGGAGGAAAGACTCTTGGTGAATTCAGAGATCCAAGAATTATTCAAAAAAGGAGCCATAATCTCAGTTCCTCTAGACAGTCCAGGTTTCTTAAGCAACATCTTCTTAGTAAGAAAGAAAGATGCTGGACTTCGACCAGTAATAAATCTAAAAAATCTAAACACTCACATTATGTACAGACACTTCAAAATGGAGGGAATTCATTACCTCAGAGATTTACTAAATCTAGGGGATTGGATGGTCAAATTAGACCTCAAGGATGCATATCTGATGGTTCCAATGTGTCCAAATTCTCAGAAATTTCTTCAATTCCTATGGAACGGGAAAAGATGGCAGTTCACATGCCTTCCATTCGGACTATCGTCAGCCCCATGGTGCTTTACGAAACTCATGAAACCAGTGGTTTCGTTTCTCAGAAGCAGGGGCATACGGATGATTATCTACTTAGACGATATTCTTATCATGTCTCAAGATCGATCAACAACAATAAATCATTTGCAATTGACCATAAAAATCCTGACCCATTTAGGGTTCCTAATAAATTGGAAGAAATCAATTATCCATCCGTCTCAAACTATGGAATTTCTAGGTTTTATAATAGACTCTCGAAACGCTTCCCTTCTTCTTCCGGGAAAGAAATTAAGGTCTATTCGAAAGGAAATCAGAGCTCTTCTGAGAAGAGATCTCATTTCCTTACGAATGATCGCCAGAATTGTGGGACTTCTTTCGGCCTCTATCCAGGCAATCTTTCCCGGACCTCTTCATTATCGAGCACTTCAAAGACTAAAAACCTTACATCTCAAGAAGGGACTGGCTTACTCAGATTTTATCCCCCTATCTATCGAAGCCAAAGAAGAACTCCATTGGTGGCTAGATCACATGGAGGCCTGGAATGGCAGAGCCATTTTTGGCATGTCCCCAGAGATAGTGATAGAATCGGATGCCAGCAATTCGGGATGGGGAGCTCGTTGCGGAGAACTCACTACAGGAGGAAAATGGTCACAACTGGAAAAAAGAATGCACATAAATTGTTTAGAACTTCTAGCGGGTTCATTCGCGGTGAGGAGCTTTACAAAAGATTTATCCAGTTGTTGTATTCTTCTCAAAATGGACAATTTGTCAGCTGTCCGATATATCAACCATCTAGGAGGCACCAAGTCAAGAATGTTGGCCAATCTAGCCAAAGACTTCTGGCAATTTTGCCTGGACAGGGACATCTCCGTGCAAGCGGAATATCTTCCGGGTCTTTCGAACACCATCGCAGATTGGAATTCCAGACATCTGATAGATTCCAGCGATTGGACCCTTCACAAATCCTACTTCGAGAAACTTCTCTTGATTTGGGGCCCTTTGGAAATAGATCTATTCGCCTCCAGATTGAACAAGAGGTTGCCAAAATTCTTCAGTTGGAGACCAGACCCAGAGGCTCTGGCGGTAGATGCTTTCCTTCAAAATTGGACCAAATCGACAAATTACGCGTTTCCCCCCTTCGCATTAATCTCCAGAGTCATTTTACAGGTCAGGAGACAGGCGGCAACTTTAGTGTTGATAACCCCCCTTTGGGCAACTCAACCTTGGTTTCCGGACCTTCTGGAATTATCAATAGATTTCCCTCGATATCTTTCTCCTTTCCCTTATCTTTTGACAAACCCTCTGGGTCAACCCCACGAACTCTTGTTGAACAACCATCTACATCTTGTGGCGTGGTTGATTTCAGGGGTCCCTGGTGTATCGAAGGGCTTTCGGAATCAACTAAATTCCTCATGTCTGAAGCTTGGGCCCCGGGTACCAAAGCATGTTACAATTCATGCTGGTCCACCTGGTCACGTTGGTGCCTGGAACGGGACTTGGATCCCATTTCTACAGATATAAACAATGTTCTTAATTTCCTTTCTTTCTGTTTTCAACAAGGGAAAGCATATAGAACGATTAATTGTTATAGGTCTTCAATTTCAGCAGGTCACAGTCAGATTGATAAGTTGCCAGTAGGCCAACATCCTTGGGTTACTAAGTTAATGAAGGGTATTAGATTTAATAGACCACCAACCTGCAGATATTCATCTCTTTGGGATGTCAATTCAGTTCTTAATTTTTTAGAGGCATGGCCTGAAAATCAATCACTGTCACTGAAACAATTGTCAGCTAAGCTTACAACGTTATTGTGCCTCATCTCCTTTAGAAGGGTTTCGGATGTACGCGCATTAGATATCAGGTTTCGTTCTTTTGTTCCAGAGGGAGTTCGATTTACTTTATTTTCTCGTACTAAGACCTTTTCTAGAGAAATTGTTTATCCAGAATTTCCTCAAAAACCTAAACTCTGCGTAGTACAATGCCTTAAAGCTTATGAATTAGCTACTTTTAATCTTAGATCTCATAATTCTCACCAATTGTTACTTTCCTTTATCAAACCTTATTTACCAGTCACTTCCACCACTTTAGCGAGATGGGTTCGTTGGATCATGCATCTAGCTGGCATTGATACCTCCCTTTTTGGAGCTCATTCTTCCAGAGGTGCCATGGCTTCAAAATCTTTGATGACCGGTGGACGTCTGGAAGACATTCTAAAGGCGGCGGATTGGTCCAGAGAATCCACCTTTAAAACTTTTTATTTCAAACCAATTTCACATGTATCTGGTAATGTAATTGCACAGCTTTAAACTGGCATAATAGGAGCCTCCGGTCTTGTAATAAAATTCTAAGATTTTCCTAGCTAGTGAAGGAAAGTCAGGATTTTATTAAAGACACGGAGGCGAGTATTATCCCTCCCAGAATACCCTCCCTCTTACATATTCTATTTTATTTTCTCTACCTCCAGGTTAACAGCCTACAGAAATGGCATCCCATCATGTACCAGATGTTCGGGACGTGTTAATGGTCAAAGCTTGCAGTCAACCAAAGAAAGAGGAAGTTACTTTGGAAGTTGTGTACTTTGTATGTGGGACTGGTCACCGATTGGAAGATATGGACAATGGGCGTGGCCTCAACTAGAACCAGTTTTTTCTTGTTTCGTTTGGTTCTTTGTATATGTTCATACTGCTATTTGATGAAGTAGTAAAGATTGAATGGCATAATACTCGCCTCCGTGTCTTTAATAAAATCCTGACTTTCCTTCACTAGCTAGGAAAATCTTAGAATTAATCTTCATAGTATTTGAGCCATAGAGAATGTTATTTCAATACTGTCAGAGCTGTAGTTCAAGAGTAATTGAATGATAAAGTATCCCCCTCCCTCCCCTTTTAACTGGTGTAACACTGCTCACCTCAGATGTGGAATCTGGTTGCTTGACCAGACAGATCACAGCAAGGGACAATCTTCTTACTGTGAGAACAATGAAAACCCTGCCCCCCTTGACAGGTTTTTCAGCTTTTTCCCTTATCTTAACTGAAGATTGTCCCTCTCTGTGATCCATCTTGACACCACCTGCTCTGAGGTGAGCAGTGCTACATCAGTAAAAGGGGTGGGAGGGGATACTTTAACATTCAATTACTCTTAAACTACAACGCTGACAGAATTGAAATAACACTCTCCATGGCCCAAATACTATGATGATTAATTAGAGCTGCTTTTATTATGAAACATTACCATGTCTTTAAAGGGATAGTAATACTTAAAATGTAAAAAAAAAATATGTTGTAGGGTTTATCCCCCTGAGTAAAACAAGAGTACTCCCACTGCTGAAAGGTGTTTCATTCTAAAGTTATTAATTTTCAAAGTTGAATTTTTTAGGTGCAATATCAAAGTGGCCTGAAACTGTACAGTGGAGCTGTTGCTACATGATCCTATGGACAGCTCTGGTCCCGGAACCATAAATCTCCATAGGATGGTGTAGCAACAGCGCCACTGTACAATTTCAGCCCACTGTGATATTGCACCTAAAAAATTCAACTTTGAAAATTAATAACTTTTGAATTAAACACCTTTCAGCAGTGGGAGTACTCTTGTTTTACTCAGGGGGATAAACCCTACAACATATTTTTTTTACATTTTAAGTATTACTATCCCTTTAACCCCTTGGACAATGGAGGCATATCCAACACATTACAGAGCATTGGGTTAAAAACCAGAGGGGGTCCGCAACACAATGTAAAGTAATGCATTGCACAAATATCTGATCTCAGAGGTTTCAAAGACTGAGAATGTTCCTTTTTACCTGTTTGTATTACATTGGCCCTTGTCAGACAGTGAAGCTCCTGGGGGCATGTTCTGGATTTGTTTTAACTGCCAACAATTTGTTCTATCTAAGCACTGATAATTAAACAGTTATACATGTACTAGTTGAAGAGCCCGTGTATAGGGCCACAGTGCCACCCAGCAATGGCTGCGGTGCAGTTGTGCACAATAGAGATTGCCTGCGCCGTGGCTGATATGGAGCGAATCCAGACCGTAGTCCTCTCTGTGCACCGCAGTCTGAATTCAGAGCCCCGTTCCGTTATCAGCCACGGTGCGGGCAGTCTGTAGCGGGCATCAATGCAACCATCTCTACTGAGCATGACGGCTTCTGACAAACATACATTTAACGAGTTATTATACAGGCTGTATTACACAAATGAAATAACATCATTGCATTTAAATAATTATCCTATAATATGAAAGGTCAGATGTATGTTTGTCCAATGCAGTCATGCAAAGTAGAGACTGCCCGAACGCAGGCTGATGCAGTCATGCGCAGTAGACACGACACGAACGCACAGAATGCTGGGAGGTGTAGTTGAGATGACTTGAGGGATTTACATTGTCCTGTCTTGCGGCGCGGTGGAGCAGATTCATTTATTTGTTCTGTCCCGTTGTGCTGGAGGATGTGAAGGGAGACGCAACTCAAACTAATAAGACTTTACAGTAACGGTGTTACAATTTTACACTTTCCCATGTGTATTTTGTAGTCAATAAACAGATTTTTTTCTTTGAATTCATTTCTATTTTTTGGACGTACGTGTGTTGGTAAGACTTTAATGATTTGTATTTATATTCACTTTAGCGCCAAGATATTTATTTTCTTTATAAATTAAGAAAAAAGTAAGTACAACGATGTAAGTCTTATGTCTCAAACCTTTATGTTTCAGACAAGACTGCCATCTAGCTGACAGCAGGAGATTCCAGTCCCGGGAGCAGATAGGGGCTCTTCAGCAGAGCCAAAATTGCTCTATTTAGACAAAAATACTTCATTGGAATGGTCTAGAAAGTGCGCTTGCAAACCAGGCACACTTTGTAGACCCTTCCAATTAAGTATTTATTTCTAAATAGCACGATTTCAGCTCTGCTGAAGAGCCGCCGTCTGGTCATATGACTGGAATCTGCTGCTGTCCCATAGAGCTCTGAAACAGCCTGGATGGGGGAACTTTAGACAGTTATATCTCTCCAACCATAAATGTTTGAGAGATAAGACTTACATCGTTGTAGTTATTTTTTATGCCTACAATATTAAATAAACTTAAATTTAAACATTACTATCCCTTTAAGCAGTTTATATGAGGTAGTAGAGTTTGTCTTATTTTTTGCCTGTAAAGACATAGAGCGATGCAAGATATGATAATGTACAATATATTACCTCAGACTTGCCTGAATTGTGGTTCCTTGGTGTGACAGGCAAACCCTCAATTTGGTGGGTGTTATACACAGAATATATTTTATACACAAGTTCACACTTAAGCAATCACTATGAAGTAATGCAGGTTTGTCTTCTGTTTTCTTTGTTTTTAAAGTGGATCTCTCACATAGCTATAAGTAATGCTCATTAGTTAGAGCATTTAGGGAAAACATTTAAAACATTGTTCATTTAAAAAAAAAAAAAAAAAAAAATTATCTGCACAAAAATGAATGTTTAAAAAGTGCCCGGCAGCCTAATTCCTGCTTGCCTAACTGCCTCTGCTCCCTCCCACCTGCGATGACGGAGGCTGTCTGTCTCTAAGGTGGAGCAATCTCATTGGCTAGATATCGATCTCTGCCAATGAGATCGCTCCAGCTTAGAGAAAGAAATCATCTGTCATCGGAGGATACTGGGTAGTGGGACAGGAGCAGAGGCAGTGCTGCAAGCAGGAAGTAGGCTGCCGGGCACTTTTTAAACATTAACTGTTGTGCAGATAAAGTTTTTTTTTTTTTTTTTTTTAAATGAACGTTTTAAATGTTTTCACTAAATGCTCTAACTAATGAGCATTACTTATATGTATGTGAGAGATCCCCTTTAATGTGGGAGTTTTGTGGAGTGTCCCCTCATTTCTTGAAGCACTTTCTACACATGAGAGGCATCCAAGTTTTTTCTGTCGTGGACTACATGATCAGAATGCCATAAGAGTGAGGGCCACATTATTTTTTTTCTATTGATAATAATGGTAAATTATAGCCTGACAGCTATTCAAACAAATTGATGTATTTATTGATCAAATCAGTGACACAATATTTTACTGGCAAGCATGGGATTAGGTCTTACTGCCTACTAGTTCATGTGTGCTAGTTAATAAGGTATAAAATAAGTATAAAATTGTTAGGGTGAGCGGGGATATTAGGTTATGGCTAGGGTTAGGACTGTTAGGGTTAGGGGGATCTAGGATTATGTTTAGACTTAGGATTGTTAGGGTAAGGAGGGGTTTGGGTTATGGTTACAGTTAGGCTTGTTAGGGCGAGTGGTGGATTTTAGGTTATGTTTAGGGTTAGGATTGTTAGGGTAGGGGGATGTTAGATAATGGTTACAGTTAGGATTGTTAGGGTGAGGGGTGATATTGGGTTATGGTTAGGGTTATGATTAGTAGGGTGAGAGCGGATATTAGGTAATGATTAGGATTGTTAGGGTGAGGGGGGTTTGGGTTATGGTAATGGTTAGGATTGTTAGGGTGAGGGGGGTTTGGGTTATGGTAATGGTTAGGATTGTTAGGGGGAGTGGAGGATTTTGGGTTATGTTTAGGGTTATGATTGTTAGGGTTTGTGGAGGATTTTGGGTTAAGTTTAGGGTTAGGATTGTTAGGGTTTGTGGAGGATTTTGGGTTATGTTTAGGGTTAGGATTGTTAGGGTTTGTGGAGGATTGTGGGTTATGTTTAGAGTTAGGATTGTTATGGTAGGGGAGATATTAGGTAATGGTTAGGGTTAGGATTGATAGGGTGAGGGGAGTTTGGGGTAATAGTTAAGGTTAGGATTGTTATGGTGAGGGGTGATATTTGTTAGTTTAAGGTGTCATTTTAAACACAGCATTTTAAATGCAACATTTTGATGTAAGCGAAATGTTAAACATGTTTTTGTACTGTGTGCTCACAAATATATTACATTTTGATACTGAAGCCGCTGCACACACATGTCACTATGTTATCTTAGCGCTGTGGGTTTTTCATTGACTTAGTTGCTAGAAATGTCTCCACTGAAAAGCAATGTGGTAGATAACTTTCTGGCATCCAGAAGGCGAATAGTAAATATTTAACATGCATAATATGAACATAGAAGAAAAATAAACATTCAGAGCTTCAGAGGAATGAAAATGAATGTATTACTTATTTGGCCTTTATTTTATTTAACCCTTTGCAATGCTTTGACACCCCTCTGTCAATAAAAGGATTAAAATATTTTAAATGAAAAAATTACATTACAAAAAAATATAAGTCACATGACATAAATAAATATAGAAATAAATATTAACTCCTTGAATGCTAGAGACATCTTGAATGTATTGCTTTGGTTTAACTCTTGAGTGCCAGAAAAGTATCCGACGCAAGTTAAAGTGAATTTGATAACTCAGGGCACTCATAAATTGTCTTACAGAGAATTCAAATCTGAAAAATGAAACAGTTTTGAGAAATTAACTTTTATGTTTCGTTGGCACAATGTGGCACATTATGCTAATTTCCTGCAAGTATGCTAATTTGTTCTGTTTGAAGCAACACTTATCAGTCACTATCCTATTAAAAATGTCCCCAGCATGTGGACTCTGGCTAGATTCAAACAGTATGTGATAATATTGGCCCAGCAGAGAAACTAATTAGCATATAGTGCCAATCTGTGCCAGTAGGAAATAAAGGTTAATCCTCAGTATTCTCCCTAAAATTACTATGGATGTCTACTAGGGTATAAGAGTTACTCAGTGGTGAGTCCTGCATGTTGTAGGAGCACTCTGTGCACTCTAGTAATGCCACCATTCTTGGGGGGGGGCTCCCACTAGACTACCAAGGGGCAGATGCACTAAGGTGTGATAAAGAGGTGATAAAGCATAGATCACTTCTCCACTGATATCACTTCTACAATTCCTGTGTTATTCTAGGGAGCCAATGCACAAAGATTTCTCAAGTGGGAGAGATATTGGTGTGTTGACTCTATCGAATAAGATAGGGACTGGATAAATTATCTCAGAGGAGAAGTTCTCTCCTGTTTATCTCCTCTTTATCACACCTTAGTGCATCTACACCCAGGAGGCAGATGTGTGATAAACTCTCCAATTCCTATGCTATTATTTGGAGCCAATGCAGAAATACATCGCAGGATGGAGATATCAGTGCATAGACTTCACAGATCTACACAGGACTTGGAGAGTCTATAATATTGGAATAATGATCTCCTCTTCATCACACCTCAGTACGTCTCCCACTTGGAAGCTTTTGAAGGACATTGATTCCTTTTAATGGTGTATTTCAACCCTTTGCATTTGAGCTAAACAAATGTAATATAATTGCAAAAGGAAGAGTCACCCGTTACCAGTGATATCCAACATGTGGGTATTTGCATACAACCATTGGCATTAATACCCACATGTTGGGTCTCATTGTATAACATAAAAATAAATTATGTGTTAGGATCAGGAGGGTGGGAGCTAATGGAGACCATTTCTCAGCCCCCTTCTCCAGAGAGGGACGGGGAACTCTTATTGGAAAGGGCAGATTCTCTCTTTTCTAGGGCTCATAAGAGTTTACAAAATATTTTAGTACTAGTATTGAAGGCCCGTTTACACTGGCCAAAGTGCCAGCCAGCGGTCTGGATCAGCAGTGCCACTGTGTGGATGCCTGTGCATTACTGCAGTCTCTCCTGCGCATGACTGCACTGTTCGGGCAGTCTCTACTGCGCATGTGCAGTTACACACACAGGGAGCGACGCATTCTACCGATTTATGTTATTTAGATCTTTGGGCTTCCACTTAATTGGAATTCAATTAAAAACAATTAAGGGTCATTCTAGGTAGATTTTTTTGACATGTGAGGGGGGTACCCACAAACCATGGGTATTTTCTGCTGGAGAAAAAAGTTATGTGTGTGTTGTTCACAAAAAAAAAAATTACTGAAACAGTCATTTGATTGTAATCAGCAATAAAAGCGCTGAAAGTTGCTTAGCACAATGGGAGATCAATTCCTTAGTAGTGAAGAAGTTACATAATATAATTACTTACAATGTCTGGGGAGAACGTGCCCAGTCCTATTACTGGCATCTTATTGCCATCATTCAGCAGGATACAGGAGCCCTTGTGGAGGTGTGCACTGCCAGACTGCATCTTCTTCAATGGAGTTTCTTAGGGTAATGAGTCCAGGATGTGAGAGAGCAGCCTGCTTTTATACCTGTAGCTCTTGGAGATGTGCAGTGAGGCGCTGTATCCAATAATCCAGTTATATAACATGTTTGTACAACAACTGTAAACTGTAAATATGTTTTCATAGATCATTTAAGAGCCCACTCGCCTCTGGGAGGAAGGAATGAAAATGTTTATTTATAGAATGCCACAATGTACACAGAGATTTACAGTTTAAGGTTTCAGACAATAGAGGCTGATAAATCAGGTAAAGTGTAATCATTCTGGGACAACCCACCAGAGGGTGCAAGCAAAAATTAGCAACAAAGTAACTGGTCTCATCAAAACAATCCCCACCAATTTAGATGCAGTGAAAAGTAACAATATTGTCTTTATTTGAAACAATGCTTCAAAAAGGAATATATACAAATAAGGGCTTGCTGTATAATATAAAAGAGCAACTTAAAGGGATAGTAAACCTTGAAAATAAGTTTATTTTATATTATAGCCCTTAAAAAAACATGAAAAATGATATAAGTCTTACCTCCCAAACGTTTATGGTTCGGGAGATATTCAGAAGCAAAGTTTCCCCCTGAGTGACGTCACCGTTCTAGCTCTCAGATTTGGAATCCGGTCCCGGGACCGGCTGTGCCTCTCCAGAAGTGCCAAGATCACGATCATTAAAAAGAATTTCTTAATTGGAATGGTCTACAAAGTGTGCTTGCAAGCCAGGCACACTTTGTACACAGTTCCAATTAAGTAGTTCTTTTTAAAGATCGTGATCTCGGCACTGCTAAAGAGCTGCCGGTTGCTCTGTGGACCGAATTCCAAATCTGTCCACTAGATGGCAGACTTGGCTGAAACAGCCAGGAAAAGGGAACTTTATTTTACTTCTGAATATCTCCCAAACCATAAAGGTTTGGGAGGTAAGACATATCATTTTTCATATTTTTGTAAGGGCTATAATATCAAATAAACTTATTTTCAAGGTTTACTATCTCTTTAAATTATGTGGGAACATAGGAAGCAGGTGTTATTGATGTCGGTAGGTCAACGCGTTTTGCGACTTTTGATCTAGCACCGACAATATCTGCTTACTATGCACCACCACAGTAATGTAAGTCATTTTTTACAATATACAGAAAGTCCTTATTTAATTACTCATTTTCATTTAAAGCATTGCTTCAAATAAAGACAATATGCATCTAAATTGTTGTGGAATGTTTGGGTGCGACCCTTTACTTTGTTGCTGATTACATGAAGGAGAGTTAGGACAACTCTGGTTGGTGCACACAAAGGCGTCTTTGATCATGAGTAAGCGCATACAGCGTGAAACGCGTTGATCAATGTACAAGATACATAGTAACATGTACTGATGCAGAACCCCCAGATCTGAGTCTCTCCATATGGGGGAAGAAATCAGTATATATATATACATATTGGAGGTACACTCTATGTTTTTAATATCTATCAAGAATAAAGCTGTTTTTCATTTATGTGAACAAGGAACTGGATGTGCATTTTTTTGATGTTATACGGCGCACACAAGTACCAATTTTATATTTTCCGGTTATATGAGAGATAGTAAGTGTTGATATGTGAGTCCGTTTTCATCTAAGTTTATAACAACATTATTAAAGGAGCAGTAACATTTTTTTATGAAAAAATATATATTGTAGGGATTTTCCTATTGAGTAAAATAAGGGTACTCCCACTGCAGAGAGATTTATATTTCCAGAGTTATTACAGTTTAAACCCATGTGTTTTTACATTAGCAGTGCCCTCTAGTGGTCAAATTCTAATTAGATTTCCTGTTAGATTCTAATGGAAAGGAAAAGTCAGAAAAGTCAGAGACATACAGTTCTCCATAGAATGTGATAGAAACTGCCTGTCACTTCCTGTCAGTTAGAACTATCAGGAAGTAAACACAGTAAATTCACTTCCTGTCAGTTTAAACTATCAGGAAGGAAACACAGTAAATTAACTTCCTGGTTATTTAAACTGCTATAAATTTTGAATAAAACCTCTGACAGCGGTGGGAGTGACCTTGTTTTAGTCAGCAGGAAATGTTCTGTTAAATATGTGTTTTCATAAAAAAAAGTTTACTGCTCCTTTAAGATGGATTCTGGAAGAGTTGTGGAACTAAATGAACTAAACTTGTTGTGGAAGTAAATGAAATAGAAAATGATATTGATTAAAATGTGGATTATAACCCCCTTGAATGAGAAGCAATGCTTTTGGAGACCTCTCTAGAATTCAAGTAGCCAATGCTTTATTTAAATTAGCTGGAATTTTGTGATTTTTTAAATCCATTTCCATGATGTGTTTGGTTTATCCCACATTTGCCCCCCAGTCTTCTTAGAACATCAGTCTTATGGGCTAACACAGGTGCTTCAGTCCAGGTTTTGATAAGCACACCCAAAGAAAAACATTGCTGGAGTGTAACCAATTTTGACCAAAATAGCTAAAAGCAAATACACAAAATATTGGTGCACATCCAAATATTCATCACCATTAACCCTTTACTCTGTGGCATTATGCCTGCGTATCACTATTATATTAAAGATGAGGATTTAGTCACATTATATGGCCATAGAATGCTAAGCTTGCCACCAACGCCAAGGTACCTCATTTTTGACAAGTACCTAACCTTAATATGCTTTGTCTTATGAGCTGAATCTCCCCTTCTATATGCATTTACTAACCTTACAGGGATAGTATTACTTCAAAATTACTATCCCTCATATTGTAGCCCTTAATAAACTGAGTTAAGTGACACCAGCGGCATCTCTCAGACCTTTATGGTATAAGAGATAGCCGCTTTCAAATTTCCTCTCCCCTGCTGTCAGGGTTTTGCTGCCAGCAGGGGAATCCGGTCCCGGGACAGGCGGAGGCTCTTAAACAGAGCCGATATCTCGTTATGGAAGGAAAAATTATTAATTGAAACAGTCTTCTACGTGTGCTTGGTTACCAAGCACACGTAGAAGACTGTTTCAATTAATCATTTTTCCTTCCATAACGAGATATTGGGTCTGTTTAAGAGCCTACGCCTGTCCCGGGACCGGATTCCCCTGCTGGCAGCAAAACCCTGACAGCAGGGGAGAGGAAATTTGAAAGCGGCTATCTCTTATACCATAAAGGTCTGAGAGATGCCGCTGGTGTCACTTAACTCAGTTTATTAAGGGCTACAATAAAACCAGCTTCTGTTGGTTTAAGCACCCCTCCCACCCCCAGGTGCAATGCTCATTGTCTCTAGGACACTATATAATGCCTGTCAGAGAGTCTCTCTCCATTAATGAGTAAAGCTGACAAAGACTCACCTCTCAGGATAAAGTAAATTAAGGTTAGTAAATGCCTAAAGTAGGAGAGAGTAATTTTAGATTTAGATTTTTCTTCTGTTCGCTCACTATTATTTTGTTAATTGATAAATATAAACTACTAGTTGAAGAGACCGTGTACCCGGCCACAGTGCCACCCAGCAATGGCCGTGGTGCAGTCATGCAAAGTAGAGACTGCCCGTGCCGCTGCTGATACAGAGCCTCTCTGAGCACTGACTATGGTCTGAATTCGGAACCATGCTCCGTTATCAGCCGCGGTGCAGGCAGCCTGTAGTGCGCATGACTGCAGCGCGTGCAGCCGTCTCTGCTGCGCATGACGGCTTCTGACAAACACACATTTAGCAAATTATTATATAGGATCAACGTCTATTTTTGAAAGCATTCGTACTTTACAGCATTTTTTCACACCTGCATAAAACTTTTGCACGTTACTTTGTATATATAGGTGCATGGACATCCGGAGGGAGGGGCAAGGGGGGGCACTTGCCCCCACCCTACAATTAACCCCTCCATACAAACAAAGGGGCTGGATGGGCTGGCCTGGGGGTCATATTATGGCTTTGCCCCTACTCTGGAAAATGTTCTATGGATACCCCTGTATAGGTGGGTTGGGTTTGGATATCTTCCTCTTTGAAGGTAGTTAGGTAGGACTTATTGCACTCCTTTTCGCAGGTCCTGATCATTGCCTTTAATACTGTTTATATAGTATTACTCGTTTTATGTAACACCTAGCTTAGCTGAGTTACCTATTGTGGAGTCAGGAATTGTTTTGTTTTTGTATTCTAAAGAAAGCATAACCTAAGTGATTAATAATCAATGTCATATGCTCCTTTCCAGTAGGGTATGTGTCCCGGTCATGGGGTCAGGGGACGCATCTGGTACCTGGTTGACCCTTGGTGATTCCTGAACCCACTCACCTCTCTGTGGTCAACTGGTATGAGGAGAAATCACCCCCCTACATTTACAGGGGGCTGGAGTTTATTCCTAAATTGTTCTGTTATGTTACTGTTATTGCTATATGAATGTGGAATTTTCTACTGGCAGGGAACATTGGATGACCACAATCTGTGGTCTGATGGCTCCACTCCTCTTTGTTGGGGTGTGTTATTTGATCTGATTCTAGCCTGGGCATCTGTCAGTCATGACACAATACTAACGAGATCCCTGCTCTAAAGATGAAAATCAAAATTCAATACAGGAGACTCACATAAGTACATAACTACATAACGGGTAGATGCCAAATACAATATGGGTGTGCAGGTTAGGATTACACAATACGGTAAATGGTAAGTGTCTTGGGATCATGAAGACTGGGAGTGCCATTTAGTTCATTTAAGGGGAACTAACAAGTCCTAATTATAACCCCACAATTACCTCACTGTGGCCAGAATATACTAAGGGCCCTTATGAATCTTGTCTTTCTACCTTAGCTCAAGAGATAACCTCTTCATTCAGTCCTGATGTCATGTTCCTGGAGGCAGCCATGACAGTTGCTGGCAGTTTTTTAAACTAAAGCAGCAGCTTAAGTGCATGAGTCTGCTTAATACTTTAAGAATCAGAGGGGTGCACAATGCATTGTGCAGTAATTCATTGCACAGCTCTATTGTTCTTCAGGGTTTAAGATTACTGTGTGCAGTGAGCAGTATTTGAGATCCTGTGGTCCGGACAGCAGCTGTCATGTCTGATTCCAGTGACTTCATATCCAGGACTGATTGACAATGTCATTTCTCAAACAAAGTCACAAGGGAAAAATTCATAGGGGTCATTAGGATTATCTGGCCATGGGAATATGTGTGGGAGGTTATTATTATTTGGTGTGTTTGTTCTCATTTCAGGCTTCATTGTGGAGATGCAGTTTCAAGCAAGAGTTGAAGATGGTGAGGGAAGTGCACTGGCACGGGCTGCTTGGCAAAAAGTCCCACGGATAGGTAGCAATGATGGAAAACAGTATTTCTCTTACATCCAATGTGGAACACAGGGACCATGGGGTAAAATCCCATCCTCCAGAGGGAAAACAGTATTTCTCTTACATCCAATGTGGAACACAGGGACTATGGGGTAAAATCCCATCCTCCAGAGGGAAAACAGTATTTCTCTTACATCCAATGTGGAACACAGGGACCATGGGGTAAAATCCCATCCTCCAGAGGGAAGACAGTATTTCTCTTACATCCAATGTGGAACACAGGGACCATGGGGTAAAATCCCATCCTCCAGAGGGAAAACAGTATTTCTCTTACATCCAATGTGGAACACAGGGACCATGGGGTAAATCCCATCCTCCAGAGGTCAGGGCAATTCAAAAAAAGGCAGGTGTAGAGACTCCTCTTCCCTTCCTGTGTTACCCCTACCCCTCAGGTTCAATTGACCTTCCTCAGTAAAAGGGCAAGCTGGCACTGTTCTCTTTTTAAGCTTAGGTATGGAGGTTGTAAAATCTCCCATTAGAGCTCCCATTAACTGGCTCCCCAGGTGTATATCTGGACCATTTCCTTCTGGAGGTTGATACTATAAGTCTATGTCTAAGTACTGAACTTTTCTAAAGTTCTGTATTTAAATAAAGGGAGTCTGAAGACAGAACACTGGAAAGTTTGCCAGTGCAATGGTAATTGCTATTATGTCCCTTATATTACTTCACACCCACTGAAAAGTGTTGTTCTTGCCTGTTTAGTACTCAGTCCCTCTGTTTTCTCCTGCATCTATGATTCTAAAGCTGTCTCAGTAGTATGGATTTTTTAACCCTTTATGTGCTGTAATTTGATTATACTTCTGTGTATGGACTTTTTTTGTGTATGGGCTCTTTACATTTTAACAGATAACCTTATTCCATTCTCATTTTATTGCATTTCACTAGGTATATACATATATTTCTACATTATTTCTGTTTTTTCATTTTACATTATTTGGAATGTGGCCCCTTAAGGAAAGGTATCCTGTGCAGTGTCCATCTTTGTTCCATGGAACTGCATGGGGAATCCTTACAGGGGCATCTCTGCGCTCATTTCAACCTACAAGGGTCAGAGTGGGCTCATAATGAATTGATGGACCTGTTCTATCCATGTTCAGCACGGAGACAACGTCCAAACCACTCAGTTTCACCATTTTTAAATGGCTGGAGAACAACCATTTGCTGGGCATTTGCAATGGGAAACTGCATTTCCCAGAATCCCCTTTTCCTGGGCTTTCTGCTTTGGACAGAGTAGTGCTTTGGCAGCCATCTTACTCATTGCATAGGTTATGCAGAGGCTGCTCTCTCTTCTCTACCTCTCCAGTGTAACCCCTGCAGTCAGACATGTACCTTTTTGGGGGTTTTCTGTTCAATTTATCATACTTTTCTAATACTTTGCCCTACTTTGTTCTACTTTAGAGGGTTTTTCCCTAACATGTCAGATCCCAAGGCACACATGGGGAAATACAAGCATAAATATTCTGGGGTTCTTGTAACCCTTTTAGCACACTGTTCCTCATGCCACACTCGGCTTCCATGGGGATATTCTGGCACCATATGTCCCTCTTGCACTGTGGCCCCTACTACTCACCAGGGGCCCTCCACTGTAGAACAATAGCAAGGTTGGGTTATGACTCTGATTTCTTTTGTTGATTCTATTCCTTTATCTATTTACGTGGTTCTCCATTCCTGTCCTCAGGGGTCACTCTCAGTTGGTTGGAGTAGACCCTTTCCTGTCAGCTGAGGGGCTTATCAAAGCTATTTTTTTGGAAAGGCCTTAGACCTTTCAGTAGATAAACACAAGCGCGACCTGGCGTGCTATCAGGTACAGGGACCGAGGCACGATAGTAATTCTGTGCTCTGTAAGTCAAAAAGGCAGAAGGAGGCACGAGTCAGTGCACCGAAACACATTGAAGAAAGAATCTGCCAAGCATTCTCCATGAGGAAGCAGGGAATTTGGATCGGAGGCAAATAAACTGGAAACAAGGTGAAGAGGAGCCTGGATCGGCAAAAGAGAACTGTGGAAGGATGGTGGATATCAATTTTCACGTTCTGCAGTCTCAGAACAAAGAGCATCCAGTGAATGTCCATTTTGTCGGTAAAAGCACCTTGTTAATGAGAGAGGTCAAAGGCTAGACTTGTTCAAGCTGACAGAAAGGCCACATAAAATAAAATAACCACTATTTACAACAGTGGTGTACAGAAGGCCAGCTCTGAATGCACAACACATCGAACCTTGCAGCGGATGGGCTACAGCAGCAGAAGACTGGAGAATGAAGATTACAAAAAATGCCACTTGGTCTGGCAAATCTCAGTTTTGTGCTGCAACATGCAGATGGTAGGGTCAGAATTTGGTATAAACTCTATGAATCCATGCATCAATAATTCTTTGTGTCAATCAACGGTACAGGCAGGTGGTGGTGGTATAATTGTGTGGGACACATTAGGCCTCATAATGCCAGCTTAAAGGGATAGTAATACTTCATTTTAACTTTATTTTATTTTGTAGGCATTAAAAAAACAAAATATCCCCCCCTGTTCAACCAGATCAGAAGGGAGATGCCCAAGTAGACTGCAGAGAGGGGCAATCTTCAATTAAGATAATGCAAAAAGCTGAAAAACTTGTCAAGGGGGGAAGGGCTTTCATTGTTTTCATACAAAGAAAATTGTCCCCTTCTGTTATCTGTACTGTCATTCAACTAGACTCACATCTGAGAAGAGATTGTTTACACTAGGTAAAAGGGGCGGGGAGGGGAACTTTGCTTGTGAATATCTCATAAACCATAAAGATTTGAGAGATAAGACTTATATCATTCTTCATGTTTTTTTAATGCCTACAAAATAAAATAAAGTTAAAACGAAGTGTTACTATCCCTTTAACATCATTTGAATGCCACAGCCTACCTAAGCATTGTTGTTGACTATTTGCGTCTCTTTATGGCCATTGACTACCCATTATCAAATGGATACTCCTAGATTCATAATGCACCATGTCACAAAACACGCATCATTTTAAGCTTGTTCCACAAACATTACAGTGACTTCAGTTTACTCTAATGACCTGCACCATCTCCATTTCTCAGTCCAATAGAGCGTCTTTAAGTGGAAAGGGAGGTTCAGTCATGGTACATTTAGGATAAAGAATCACACAACACAGGTACAGGTGAATTTAACAAGTTTATTAAGATCAATATACAGGAGCACAACACTTCCCCAACCTTCTTAGGAACAGGCGTGAGGGCAGTGTGCAGTCCGCTACCCAGGAGCTGACACTGAGCTACAACCTGCGACTGCGGATCGCCAAGGCAGCAAGGAGGTAGAATCTAGCCTACGATTCTACAGAGCGAGAGAGCAGATACCTAGAGAGCTGCCGTCTCATCCTTAATTGAATCAATCAGACCCTGCGAAAATGTGTCTACAAGTGCCCCATTGTTCCAGCCCACCTCTGCTGCCAAGGTACGAAATTCTATAGCGTATTCGGCTATCGTATGTGTGCCCTGGCGTAAGGTCATAAGTAGTGATGAGCGAGCACCCCAATGCTCGGGTGTTCGGGTGCTCTGACCGAGCACCCCCGGAGGCTCGAGTGCTCTGCCGAGCACCCGAGCCCCATTGAAGTCAATGGGAGGACTCGAGCATTACACCAGGCACCCCCTGCTCTGATGAGGGGAGGGTGCCTGGTCCATAGGAAAAGGGCAGAAAAGGATGGAAACACAACAGAAATGGTTCAGGGACAGCATAGGGAGGATGTCTGGATGCATCTTGGACTCCAACATCGCTGCTGGGAACGATCTTTCGCCCGTAGTACGCCATTTTTACAGACTGACTGTAAAACACACAAAAAGGAAAATAAAAACGACTTTAGGCGAAAAATTGTTACCAAACAATATTTGCTGTATATTTACTTGTATATCATCTGCAAATTCTCCCAAAAATTTCCTAGATTTTTCTGAACTGAGGCCATGATTAAGAGGGAAACATGCGCAGAGGCAAATTCTCCCAAAAATTTCCTTGATTTTATTGAACTGAGGCCATGATTAAGAGGGAAACGTGCGCAAAGGCAAATTCTCCCAAAAATTTCCTCGATTTTTCTGAACTGGGGCCATGATTAAGAGGGAAACGTGCGCTGAGCCGACCATCTAAAACATTATGGGTGAGGGTCTGCTGCGGAGCTGACCATCCTAAACATTATATGCGAAGGCCCGCTAGTGAGCTGACGCTATAAAACATTATATGAGAGGGCCCGCTAGAGAGCTGACCCAATAAAACATTATATGAGAAGGCCCGCTGGTGAGCTGACCTATATAAAAATTGTCAAACAGGGCCCGCTGGTGAGCTGGCCCTATATAAAAATTATATCACAGGGCCCGCTGGTGAGCTGGCCCTATATAAAAATTATATCCCAGGGCATATGGAAGAGGAGGAGGAGGATGAGAAGATTAAGAGTCAACCATATACCCGTTTTTTGGGTGGAAGGGGTGAATGGGAATACAGAGTATTCCCATCATTGTAAATAACATATATAAAGTGAGTTTATGTTCCCCCGGGGCTTTCCTCCAGTGGAGTGGAGAAGTCAGGGGAAATCCAGGCCTTGTTCATTTTTATAAGTGATGAGCAAGTTTGGAGATCTCACTCAGTGCACATCATGCCATATGTATGCATGCTTGGAACAGCAGTTCCAGGGTCCATACCGCTGTAGCAAATGTGAGCAAGTGGCCCTTCTAGAAGCTCAGATTGGAGCTCTAGAGGGTCATATTGCAACATTGAGAGACATTGACAACCTTGAGAGGAGTCTCTTGCTAACGGAGCAGAGTCTAGCTGGGTCACCTAGCAAAGAGGGAGGAGATCAGCTAGAAGGGAACCAGGCACATAGCTGGGTGACAGTTAGAAGTGGTTGCAGTGGGGGAGGGAAGAGGAAGAGGGCAGCCAGTCCTGAGTTTTTCCATCCAAACAAATTTGCTCATTTAAGTGAAGATGTTGGGAAGGCAAACCCAGAGGTGGAATTGCTGGAGAGGACTGTTCTCCCTAACAGCCGGGAGAACAGCTCCTCTAGCACAGAGGGGATCCAGAGGAAAGGGAAGCCTAGGCAGGTTGTGGTGGTAGGGGACTCTATTATTAGGAGAACAGATAGGGTAATCTGTGGCTCTGATCGCAGCAACCGAATGGTTTGCTGTCTCCCGGGTGCCCGGGTTCGGCATGTTGCAGACAGGGTGGACAGATTATTGGGAGGGGCTGGAGAGGATCCAGCTGTCTTGGTGCATATTGGTACCAATGACAAAGTTAGAGGAAGGTGGAGAGTCCTAAAAGGTAATTTTAGGGATTTAGGCAGTAAGATTAGGAACAGGACCTCCAAGGTAGTATTCTCAGAGATACTACCTGTGCCATGCGCTACGCCAGAGAGACAGCGGGAGATTAGGGAGCTCAATGCATGGCTGAAGTCTTGGTGTAAGAAGGAGGGCTTTGGGTTTTTAGAGCACTGGGCTGATTTTGCTTTGGGGTACAATCTCTATAGCAGGGATGGATTGCACCTGAATGCAAGAGGGTCTCAAGTGCTTGGGGAGAGGATTACTAGACGGTTGGAGGAGATTTTAAACTAGGAAGGGGGGGGAGGGGCCAATAAATACTGGGATAGATAGTATAGAAAGGGAAGGCGATGTAGTTAATAACCAGGTGGGAGGATCTGGGGGCGGGGTTAGTACAGATGATAGGGAGATGACTATAAGCCACAACAAAATTAAATCACAAATGGAACACAGCAGTGGCATAAATTGTATGCTTGCAAATGCCAGAAGTTTAACTGGTAAAATAGGGGAACTGGAGCTGGTAGCTGAAATTGAAAACTATGACTTGATAGGCATAACAGAAACATGGTGGGATGACACACATGATTGGGCAATCAATTTAGAGGGCTACATGTTATTTAGAAAAGATAGGTCAAGCAAAAGAGGGGGTGGGGTCTGTCTGTATATCAAACCAGCATTATTGCCTCAATTGCGGGAAGATATATGTGATGACAGTAGTGAACATGTGGAATCCCTGTGGGTTGAAATAGTCACTGGGGATAAAACTGCCCAGAAAATATTAGTGGGTATTTGTTATAAACCACCAAACATTGGTGACCTTGAAGAAACACAGCTATTAATGCAAATAGAAAAGGCTTCCCAAATAGGGAGAACTATAATTATGGGGGATTTTAATTATCCAGAAATAGACTGGAAAAATGGAATAGCTAACTCTGCTAAAAGCAGCAAGTTTCTGAACTTGTTGAATGACAATTTTTTGTCACAACTAGTGCAGACCTCAACCAGAGGGAATGCATGTCTGGATTTGGTAATAACTGACCATGAAGAACTTATCTCTAACATCCAAGTAAGGGAGCACTTGGGGAATAGTGACCATAACATGGTATCGTTTGAGATTAATTCAAAAAAACAAGTTGATATGAGTTCCACCAAAACACTGAATTTTAAAAAGGCCAACTTTAGCAGGTTTAATTCATCCCTTGGTCTCGTTGACTGGGATAAAATATTTTCAGGAAAAAACACAGAAGGTAAGTGGAATACCTTTAAAATAACATTGCAAAAATACACATATAAATTTATCCCTGTTGGAAACAAATACAAAAGAAGCAAATTAAAACCAATGTGGCTAACCAGTAAAGTAATTCATGAAATAAATAACAAGAAAGCGGCATTTAAACATTACAAAGCTGAGGGATCAGCAGAGGCATTTGCAGAATACAAAAATGTCAACAAAACCTGTAAAAAGGCTATTAAATTAGCTAGACTGGAGAATGAAAAAAATATTGCTAAGGAGAGCAAAAGCAACCCAAAAAAATTCTTTAAATACATTAATGGCAAAAAATTAAAGTCTGATAATGTTGGGTCCTTGTTAGCTGAAACGGGTGAGATGGTCAAAGGTGACAGAGAGAAGGCAGATATTTTAAATAATTTCTTTTCTTCTGTTTTTACCAAGGAAGACCCATTGGACAAGAGTCTGCAAACTACTTTTACAGAACAGTCACAGCAAGCATGGGACTGGCTAACACAAGAAAAAGTGTTAAAACAATTGAATGGTGTCAAGGTAGACAAAGCTCCGGGGCCAGATGGTATACACCCACGGGTACTTAAAGAGCTAAGCCAGACCCTGGCCAGACCGATATATCTGATTTTCAGGGATTCTTTTATTTCTGGTATGGTGCCCATGGATTGGCGTAAAGCAGATGTGGTGCCCATATTTAAAAAGGGATCAAAGTCCCAGCCAGGAAATTACAGACCCGTAAGTTTGACATCTGTGGTAGGGAAGCTGTTTGAAAGGTTGCTAAGGGAATATATTCAAGAATTCTGCTGGAACAGGAATATCATTAGCAATAGCCAACATGGCTTTGTGAAAGATAGGTCTTGTCAAACGAACTTGATCGCATTTTATGAAAAAGTAAGTAATAATATAGATGAGGGAGCGGCGGTTGACGTGATCTATTTAGACTTTGCCAAGGCATTTGATACGGTTCCACACAAGAGGTTACTGTACAAATTGAATGAAATAGGACTAGGGCAAAATGTTTGTGAGTGGATTGGAAATTGGCTGAAAGATAGAATGCAAAGAGTGGTAGTAAATGGCAAGTTCTCCAGTTGGATAAACGTGATAAGTGGAGTGCCTCAGGGATCTGTCCTGGGTCCTCTTCTTTTTAATTTGTTTATTAATGACCTCCCAGAGGGCATAGGAAGCCATGTATCAGTGTTTGCCGATGACACAAAATTAAGTAAGGTAATAAAGTCTGAACTGGATGTGTCTTCATTACAAGAGGACTTGGTCAAATTGAGTAACTGGGTAGGCAAATGGCAAATGAGATTCAATATAGACAAGTGTAAAGTTATGCATTTTGGGTATAATAATAAAAATGCAACATATAGTTTAAATGGCGTTTCTCTGGGGAAATCTACTAATGAAAAGGATTTAGGAGTAATGGTAGACAATAGACTTAGCAGTAGCATGCAGTGCCAGCTGGCAGCGGCAAAGGCCAATAAGATATTGGCATGTATTAAAAGGGGTATTGACTCAAGGGAGGAAGATATAATTATGCCTCTTTACAGGTCCATGGTAAGACCCCACCTAGAATATGCTGTTCAATTCTGGGCGCCCTTTCTGAAGAAGGACATTATGGAACTAGAGAGAGTGCAGAGGAGGGCTACAAAACTAGTAAGGGGAATGGAATGTTTTAGTTATGAAGAGAGGCTAGAAAAGTTAAACTTGTACACACTAGAGAAACGGCGTCTTAGAGGGGATATGATAACACTATATAAATATGTTCAAGGCCCATATAAAGGGCTTTCAAATGACCTGTTCATTAACAGAACAGTACACAGGACAAGGGGCCACCCGCTTAGACTTGAGGAAAGGAGATTTAGTCTACAACAGCGGAAGGGTTTCTTTACAGTAAGGACAATAAAGGTATGGAATGCACTTCCGGAGGAGGTGGTGCTATCAAATACATTAGATGCCTTTAAAAGGGGCCTGGATACTTATTTAAAAGAGCATAATATAGAGGGCTATGCACGTTAGTATTGGGATTAATATTTAGTTAGGGCTTGTTGATCCAGGGAGAAGTCTGATTGCCATTTGGAGTCAGATGCCTTCTTTTGGGTCAGCGATGGTAAACAGGAATAGGAAAAGGGTTGAACTGGATGGACGCAAGTCTTTTTTCAACCTAAATTACTATGTAACTATGTATGTAACTATGTATAAGTGTCAACCTATCAGCATTGTCGGTGGAAAGGCGGATACGCTTATCTGTTATGATGCCACCAGCAGCACTAAATACCCGCTCAGACAGAACGCTGGAGGCAGGGCAGGCCAGCACCTCCAAGGCGTAGAGTGCCAGTTCATACCACGTGTCCAGCTTGGACACCCAGTAGTTGTAAGGCACAGAGGGATCATTGAGGACGCTGACACGGTCTGCTACGTACTCCTTCACCATCTTCCAAAACTTTTCCCTCCTTGTGACACTAGGCTGCGCATCAGGGTGAGGGTGCTGGCGGGGTGTCATGAAGGTGTCCCACGCCTTGGAGAGTGTTGCCCTTCCTTTGTCGGAACTGCTGTGTGCTCCCCTTTTCTCCCCTTCTCGGCTGGCCAAGGTAGCACGTACTCTGCCGCCAGCGTTGTCAGATGGAAAATTTTGGAGCAATTTTTCAACAAGAACCTTCTGGTATTGCACCATTTTGCTTGTCCTCTCCACCGGAGGAATGAGAGATGAGAAATTCTCTTTGTAGCGGGGGTCCAGAAGGGTGAACACCCAGTAATCCGTGTTGTCTAAAATGCGTGTAACGCGTGGGTCACGGGAAAGGCAGCCTAACATAAAGTCAGCCATGTGTGCCAGAGTACCAACAGTCAAGATTTCGCTGTCCTCACCAGGAGGATGACTCTCAATCTCCTCATCCTCTTCCTCCTCTTCTGCCCACCCACGCTGAAGAGATGGAACTAAAGTTCCATGGCTACCCTCTGTAGCGGAGGCAACCGTGTCTTCCTCCTCCTCCTCCTCCTCCGCCTCCTCCAATTGTCGCTGAGAAGACGAAGTGAGGGTGCTCTGGCTATCACCTTGTGTAAGCTCTTCCTCCCGCATTTCCACCTCTTCCACATGCAAAGCGTCAGTTTTAATTGTGAGCAGCGAGCGTTTCAGTAGACACAGAAGTGGGATGGTTACACTGATAATAGCGTTATTGCCGCTCACCATCTGTGTCGATTCCTCAAAATTGCGTAAAACCTCACAGAGGTCTGACATCCATTCCCACTCCTCACTTCTGATTACAGGAAGTTGAACGGAGAAGCGACGACCGTGTAACAGCTGGTACTCCACTACTGCCCTCTGCTGCTCACAAAGCCGGGCCAACATGTGGAAGGTGGAGTTCCAGCGCGTGCTCACGTCACACAGCAGCCGGTGAGCTGGCAATTGTAAGCGCTGCTGCAGCTTCAACAGGCCGGCTGAAGCTGTAGATGACTTACGGAAATGTGCACACACGCGGCGCACCTTGGTCAAGAGATCATGCACATTGGGGTAGGTTTTTAGAAATCGCTGAACCACTAAATTAAATACATGCGCTAGGCATGGTACGTGTGTGAGCTTGCCGAGCTCCAAAGCCGCCACCAAGTTACGCCCATTATCACACACAACCATGCCTGGTTGCAGGTTGAGTGGCGAGAGCCACTGCTCGGTCTGGTGACTAATCCCCTGCAACAGCTCTGAGGCCGTGTGCTGTTTGTCCCCAAGGCAGATCAGCTTCAGCACGGCCTGTTGACGCTTCCCCACTGCAGTGCTACACTGCTTCCAGCTACTGGCTGATGGGGGAGTGGCGCTGCGTGTAGAGAATTCGGAGGTGGAAACGGAGGAGGAGGAGCCAATAACGTAGGTGCTGGCGGAAACCCTGATGGAGGTAGGGCCCGCAATCCTCGGCGTGGGTAGCACCCGTGCCATCCCAGGGTCTGAGTCGCTCCCAGCCTCCACGACATTCACCCAGTGTGCCGTCAGGGAAATGTAGCGTCCCTGGCCACAAGCACTTGTCCATGTGTCAGTCGTTAAGTGGACCTTCCCAGTAACTGCGTTGGTCAGGGCACGGGTGATGTTACGGGACACATGGTGGTGTAATGCGGGGATGGCACACCGGGAAAAGTAGTGGCGGCTGGGGACCGCGTACCGAGGGACAGCTGCTGCCATCAGGCTGCGGAAGGACTCAGTGTCCACAAGCCTAAATGGCAGCATTTCGATGGCCAGTAATTTGGAAAGGTGTGAGGTTAGTGCTATGGCCTGTGGGTGGGTGGCTGGGTATTTTCGCTTGCGCTCAAATGCCTGGGGTAACGACATTTGGACGCTGTGCTGGGACAGGGAAGTGGATGTGGTCGCTGATGGTGCTTCAGATGGTACAGGTGCAGGGCGGGAGGTATGCGGGCCTGCGCCTTCGACAGGCGATTGGCCGGCACCGAAAACAGGGGAAGAGGAGGCAGTGGTGTGGCCTGCAGACACAGATGGGCGATCCAGGCGTTCCTCCCACTTATTACGGTGCTTGGATGCCATGTGTCGGATCATGCTGGTGGTGGTGAGGTTTCTAGTGTTCATGCCTCGGCTCATTCTGGTGTGGCACAGGTTGCAAACTACAATTCTTTTGTCGTCCGCACTTTCCTTAAAAAAACGCCATACCGCGGAACACCTACCCCTTGGCAAGGTAGATTTACGCAAGGGGGTGCTCCGTGGAACATTTGCGGGCCGGTTTGGTGCGGTCCGCCTTCTTTCTGTAGCCACACCATTGCCTCTTCCAGCCTGTTGCGGTGCTGCAGATGGCTCACCCTCAGGACTGCTGTCATCGCTCGGCTCTACACCTTCCCAGGTGGGGTCAGTCACCTCATCGTCCACCAAGTCCTCCTCCACTTCCTCACTCTGATCATCCTCCTCATGTCTTGATCCCACCACATACTCAGTCATTGACAACTGTATAACATTCTCCTCAACAAGGTCTTGAGACAGTAATAGTGGTTGATTTAATGGCAACTGTGTCTCATCATCATCATCATCATCCACTACTTCCTTTGACCTTAAATGCCGTTCACATCTGTCATCTTCTTGTGATTGGGTACCCTCTAGAGGTTGTGAATCAGGGCACAAGATGTCATGTTCCTCTGCAAGCGTGCTTGGAGAGAGGGTCAAATGAAGGATTGGTGATGAGACGAGCTCCTCACTATATCCCAGTGTGGGATCACTTCTTTGACCAGACCGTGTATGGTGGGAGGAAGGATGATCAGAGTGAGGATTATGTTGACCAGACTCTTGGCTACTGAGAGTGGACTTGGTGGAAGACAGGGTGGTGCTTAACCAACTGGAAGCAGTATCAGCTGACATCCAACCGACCACCTGTTCGCAGTGGTCGGACCTCGAGAGTGATGTCCTGCGACGCCCTGTAAAATTAGACATGAAGCTAGGTATGGTGGATGTCTTTCTTTCTTGTGCTCTGGCACCAGGCACAGTTTCTCCGCGTCCTGACCCGCGCCCTGAACTATCAGGATCACGTCCACTTCCCCGTCCCTTTTTACCCGCCTTCTTCATCTTACACGGAATATGTGACTTTGATATTTGAGTTTGAAGACTTAACAGTATTTCTTCCTATTCTGCAACTGTGCAGAGTACACAGAATAGGCTGCTAAACTGCGGTGACACACACTGAATGGAATATGTGACTTTGATATTTTAGTTTGAAGACTTAACAGTATTTCTTCCTATTCTGCAACTGTGCAGAGTACACAGAATAGGCTGCTAAACTGCGGCGAAGCACACTGAATGGAATATGTGACTTTGATATTTTACTTTGAAGACTTAACAGTATTTCTTCCTATTCTGCAACTGTGCAGAGTACACAGAATAGGCTGCTAAACTGCGGCGAAGCACACTGAATGGAATATGTGACTTTGATATTTGAGTTTGAAGACTTAACAGTATTTCTTCCTATTCTGCAACTGTGCAGAGTACACAGAATAGGCTGCTAAACTGCGGTGACGCACACTGAATGGAATATGTGACTTTGATATTTTAGTTTGAAGACTTAACAGTATTTCTTCCTATTCTGCAACTGTGCAGAGTACACAGAATAGGCTGCTAAACTGCGGCGAAGCACACTGAATGGAATATGTGACTTTGATATTTTACTTTGAAGACTTAACAGTATTTCTTCCTATTCTGCAACTGTGCAGAGTACACAGAATAGGCTGCTAAACTGCAGCGAAGCACACTGAATGGAATATGTGACTTTGATATTTTAGTTTGAAGACTTAACAGTATTTCTTCCTATTCTGCAACTGTGCAGAGTACACAGAATAGGCTGCTAAACTGCGGCGAAGCACACTGAATGGAATATGTGACTTTGATATTTTAGTTTGAAGACTTAACAGTATTTCTTCCTATTCTGCAACTCTGCACAGTACACAGAATGTGCTGCTAAACTGCGGCGAAGCACACTGAATGGAATATGTGACTTTGATATTTTAGTTTGAAGACTTAACAGTATTTCTTCCTATTCTGCAACTCTGCACAGTACACAGAATGTGCTGCTAAACTGCGGCGAAGCACACTGAATGGAATATGTGACTTTGATATTTTAGTTTGAAGACTTAACAGTATTTCTTCCTATTCTGCAACTGTGCAGAGTACACAGAATGTGCTGCTAAACTGCGGCGAAGCACACTGAATGGAATATGTGACTTTGATATTTGAGTTTGAAGACTTAACAGTATTTCTTCCTATTCTGCAACTCTGCACAGTACACAGAATGTGCTGCTAAACTGCGGCGAAGCACACTGAATGGAATATGTGACTTTGATATTTTAGTTTGAAGACTTAACAGTATTTCTTCCTATTCTGCAACTCTGCACAGTACACAGAATGTGCTGCTAAACTGCGGCGAAGCACACTGAATGGAATATGTGACTTTGATATTTTAGTTTGAAGACTTAACAGTATTTCTTCCTATTCTGCAACTCTGCACAGTACACAGAATGTGCTGCTAAACTGCAGCGACGCACAATGAATGGAATATGTGACTTTGATATTTTAGTTTGAAGACTTAACAGAATGTGCTCTAATCTGCAACTTTGCACACTAAACAGAATGTGCTCTAATCTGCAACTTTGCACACTAAACAGAATGTGCTCTAATCTGCAACTTTGCACACTAAACAGAATGTGCTCTAATCTGCAACTTTGCACACTAAACAGAATATATGAAATTTTTTTTTTTTTGTTTTTATCCCCCCACACAAAATAACCTGCTGCCCCCACACACAGTAGTCCTAAAAAGGACTTTTGGTTCTTTTTTTTTCACAATTTTGCTTTTTTTCTCCCTACACTGACTTTCCCTTCCTATCCTCATCTCTCCCTGGCTAAGACTGAGCCGAACTCGCTGGTCAGGTGCTATACAGCACCCGACCACGGGTTCTGGCCAGCCAATCAGTGTAATGCCAGCAGCCAACATGGCTGCTGGCATTACACTGATGTCAGAGCCTCCCTGCACGTTTATTGGCTGCGCAGCAGCCGCAAAACGTGCGGGGAGGAGACCCGAACATGGCGGGCGAGCACATGCGGTACTCGTATGAGTACCGCCATGTGCCGAGCAGAGCGATGCTCGAGCCGATCCGAGCATCGGCCGAGCATGCTCGCTCAACACTAGTCATAAGTTGTTTAGCTGCGGATACTGCTCGGGCTGGAACATCAACGACCCTGTGGAATTCGCCCACAAATTCTGTAAAGTCAGCTATAATGGGTTTCTCTGTCTCCCACAAAGGATTGGCCCATGCTAGTGCCTTACTAGACAAAAGTGAAATCATGAAGCCGACCTTACTTCGTTCACTTGGATAAGCATGTGGTACCATTTCCAGGAATATATCCACTTGGTTAAGAAAACCTCTACAGAGTGTAGGCTCCCACTCATAGCATTGAGGAAGGGGAGTGGTACCGGATAGTCCATGAACGGTACTAGTCTCAGGATTAGCAGGCCCAATCGGCACCGAATCAGAGGGGGCCACCACTTGTTGAGTAGCCTGACCAAGGTGTGAGGTACAGTTCAGGAGCATCTGCATGGCCAATGACAACTGATCCATCCTTTGATCCTGTATATCCATTCTCGCCAAAATGCTCGGAAATGGTGGAACACCTGTACCTTCAATGCTCATAGCCCTTTCGTACTGTCATGGTACACATAGGATAAAGAATCACACAACACAGGTACAGGTGAATCTAACCAGTTTATTAAGATCAATATACAGAAGCACAAAACTTCCCCAACCTTCTTAGGAACAGGCGTAAGGGCAGTGCGCAGTCCACTACCCAGGAACTGACACTGAGCTACAACCTGCGACCGCGGATCGCCAAGGCAGCAAGGAGGTAGAATCTAGCCTATGATTCTACAGAGCGAGAGCGTGCAGAAACCTAGAGAGCTACGGATCAGGCAACAGGATTGAGACTGAAGTTGCAGACAGGTAATAGACTCAGAAGTATAGCCTGTCAAGGATACACGGAGTGAGACTGCTATAGCAATACCTGGAGGGATCTGGTAACAGGAGAGCTACTGGGGTCACAGACAGGTAATAGCTTCAGAGGTATAGCTAGTCAAAGATGCATGGAGTGAGACTGCTAGAGCAATACCTGGAGTGAGACTAACCCTGAACTACCGAGCAGAAGGAAGCCGCAACAATACCAGGGAGGTAAAGTTTGCTCATAGGCTGTACAGAGCAAGAGACAGCAAAGCTGGTTGAGACAGAGTGGAGAGTTAAACAGTACCAGGGTCAAGCACGGAGCGGGTAGTCAGACAGAGCCACGGGTCAAAACCAGATCAGGTAGTGAGCCAGAGTCACAGAACTCATGGAGCGGGTAGGCAGCCAGACTCAGGGTCAGACCGGAACTTGTAGTCAGACAAGGCCTAGGTCATACACGGAGCGTGTAGGCAGACAGAGCCACTGGTCAATACCAGAGCGGGTAGTCAGACAAAGCCAAGGATTGAATCAGAGAATCAACGGAAGCCAAGCAAGGGTCAAACGAGAGCACACGCACAGTAGTAACGCACAGGTACACCACGAGAGGGCAACTAAGCCCAGTATTCAGGCCGTATATAAGACCAAAGGAGAAGGCGGGACACAATCAACCAATTAGTGCCAAAGGCCACAAAATAGCGAGCATGACGTCAATGATGAGTGCCTGCGACAGAGAACCCTACAGTCATGCAGCAGCGGCAAGCAACGCCGCTGCCCGTTCGCCAGAGGGGACAGGACAGGAACCCATACCAGGCAGGCAATAATCAAGGGCACTGAGATAGGTTTGCAGCATCAATGTGTAGCCAATTGCTTCCAAGTTTGTAATTTACAAGTATTCCCGGGTCTCTCTCTAGCAACAAGTCCCCTATAATTATTCCATTGAGTTAATAAGCAGCATTGGGATTTTTCTTCCCAGATCCATGATATTACACTTTCCCACATTAAACTTCATATTCTATTTGTTTGCCCAATCTGCCATTTTATGTAAATCCCTCTGTAGTACATATATATGATTGGTAACAGAATCTCTCCTTCTCGTTTAGGACTATAAAGTATATTTTTATTAATTATAGGGTTTGTTTTTTTTTGAGACCATCCAAATTGCAGTATATTTGTCTGGAATATAATAAAGAGCTTTTTGTTACTTTTACTAGAAGGGATCTAGATACATATCATTTCAGCAACATAGTAATCATTATAGAATGTACCTGGCACATAAAGGAAAGACTTAGTATAGTCCAGTGCTCTAAAAACTTGTTCATTTTCTTGAAGAAATGCAGGGGCACATAATAGTAGTGTTGTAGATGTCTCAGAGAGTTGGACAGGTAGTTTCTTCAGTAACAATAACTACCATGTCTCCTACTACTGTTGTGTAAAATAAAAACATAAAGGAGGAATACTATGAGTTAGTTGGAGACCACAAGAGTCATGTGGTGGGGTTGGTGGCTGCAGTATTTCATGGTGGGATAGGCCATCTCTCACAGGGGATTGGGTGGACGCACTATCTGCTGTTGGAGGGCTCTGGAGTCTCTAAGTCATAGGGAATCTGGTGGGCTGGTGACAGCGCTATCTGCTAATGGTGAACTCTGGAATCTCTCAGTCACAGGAGATATAGAAGAGGCAGTGGCAGCACTATCTGGTCGCTCCAGTGCTACTACCAGGACCACGCTGATGCAACTGGATTCCTCCGCATCAGCATTCTTCCGGCTCCTCCTACCCTTTTTCTCCACACAGAGTGCAGAAGGCAATAGCAAGTATATGGGTGGAGCTAACTTTCCACTAATTGTCAAACATTATCACATGAACCGTGCATTATAACCGTAACATAGACATAATACCTCCCCTTCAACATTTATTGATTTAATTCCTAAACCTGTAAGATGAGTCAAAAGCACTTCCATCCTTCTGGCTTTTGGGGTTTTTTGGGAGTCTGCTTGACCATTTCAGTGTAACTGATTGCATTTTATTTCTGCTACTTCCCAAGTATTCCAGTCCTCCATAAGTTCAATTGACTATTAGTAGTCTCCTTTGATATGACTTAACTGGCATTCCTCCAGCAATCACCAATGTGTCCACCATACGTGCTTCAGTTGCCTCCTCTGAGCCTAATGCCCTTGATTTCCTACAGCTATTTCCATAGTTCACCCAACATGTGAATTTTATGGTTTCTTCATGGACCTCTGGGATTCTCTCTTGCTGGCCATTCACTTTCAGGTCTACGATTCCTCTTGCTCATAGCTGCAAGCTGATTTGTCAGTACTGGAATTTGTCTCCCCTCTTTCTGCAGTCTGATTGAGTTTTCATACCTTCCTGGTGCTCCACTGTCTATCACAACATACCTTCAGTCTCTGCAGCATCCATACGACTTCTTAGTGGAAAGGTAAGAACTTTGTGCTTAGGTAACTATTCTTTTGCCTCATCCAAAGTTTAAACATTTAACCCTTTGAGTGCCAGAGAGGTATCCAAGGCATTGCAACGCACACAAAAGGTTAAAGGAATATTAATGTTTCATAATAAAAGCAGCTCTAATTAATCTGAGAAGAGATGGCTTACACTAGGTACAAGGGGCGGGAGGGGAAACTTTGCTTGTGAATATCTCTCAAACCATAAAGGTTTGAGAGATAAGACTTATATCGTTCTTCATGTTTTTTTAAAGCCTACAAAATAAAATAAAGATAAAACAAAGTATTACTATCCCTTTAAATGCTCCACTGTTCATTTTAAAATAAATGGTGAAAGGATATAGCCATTTATAAGGATTGGATTGGGACTGCTGCCATGCTGTCAATGGTCACATTGCCTCTCTTTTATTTAGAATCTCCAGTTTTAAGTCGGTAAAAATGTGAGCTTTATGCTTTCTGAAGTCATGCACTTTCTTCTTTCTTGCAAAAATTGAACAGAAAGTCTCTGTGATTCTGCAAAGCCAGTGTAATAATGATGTTCCTTGGATGAGTATCATTCTTTTTCTGAAATCCTGCTCTGTATGGCTTACTTACCAATGCTAAATTCTGCATAAACGTCTTTGCAAAAAAGGCCACATCCTCAGCCTTTTCACTAGTGTTGAGCGAGCATGCTCGGCCGATGCTCGGATCGGCTCGAGCATCGCTCTGCTCGGCACATGGCGGTACTCGTACGAGTACCGCATGTGCTCGCCCGCCATGTTCGGGTCTCCTCCCCGCACGTTTTGCGGCTGCTGCGCAGCCAATAAACGTGCAGGGAGGCTCTGACATCGGTGTAATGCCAGCAGCCATGTTGGCTGCTGGCATTACACTGATTGGCTGGCCAGAACCCGTGGTCAGGTGCTGTATAGCACCTGACCAGCGAGTTCGGCTCAGTCTGAGCCAGGGAGAGCTGAGGATAGGAAGGGAAAGGCAGTGTAGGGAGGAAAAAAACAAAAATTGTGAAAAAAAAAGAACCAAAAGTCCTTTTTAGGACTACTGTGTGTGGGGGCAGCAGGTTATTTGGTGTGGGGGGAAAAAAACAAAAAAAAAAAAAAATATATATATATATTCTGTTTAGTGTGCAAAGTTGCAGATTAGAGCACATTCTGTTTAGTGTGCACAGTTGCAGATTAGAGCACATTCTGTTTAGTGTGCAAAGTTGCAGATTAGAGCACATTCTGTTTAGTGTGCAAAGTTGCAGATTAGAGCACATTCTGTTTAGTGTGCAAAGTTGCAGATTAGAGCACATTCTGTTAAGTCTTCAAACTAAAATATCAAAGTCACGTATTCCATTCAGTGTGCGTCGCCGCAGTTTAGCAGCACATTCTGAGTACTGTGCAGAGTTGCAGAATAGGAAGAAATACTGTTAAGTCTTCAAACTAAAATATCAAAGTCACATATTCCATTCAGTGTGCTTCGCCGCAGTTTAGCAGCACATTCTGTGTACTGTGCAGAGTTGCAGAATAGGAAGAAATACTGTTAAGTCTTCAAACTCAAATATCAAAGTCACATATTCCATTCAGTGTGCTTCGCCGCAGTTTAGCAGCACATTCTGTGTACTGTGCAGAGTTGCAGAATAGGAAGAAATACTGTTAAGTCTTCAAACTAAAATATCAAAGTCACATATTCCATTCAGTGTGCTTCGCCGCAGTGTAGCAGCACATTCTGTGTACTGTGCAGAGTTGCAGAATAGGAAGAAATACTGTTAAGTCTTCAAACTCAAATATCAAAGTCACATATTCCATTCAGTGTGCTTCGCCGCAGTTTAGCAGCACATTCTGTGTACTGTGCAGAGTTGCAGAATAGGAAGAAATACTGTTAAGTCTTCAAACTAAAATATCAAAGTCACATATTCCATTCAGTGTGCTTCGCCGCAGTGTAGCAGCACATTCTGTGTACTGTGCAGAGTTGCAGAATAGGAAGAAATACTGTTAAGTATTCAAACTAAAATATCAAAGTCACATATTCCATTCAGTGTCTTTCACCGCCGTTTAACAGCCTATTCTGTGTACTCTGCAGAGTTGCAGAATTATAAGAAATACTGTTAAGTTTTCAAACTCAAATATTAAAGTCACATATTCCATTCAGTGTCTTTCACCGCCGTTTAACAGCCTATTCTGTGTACTCTGTACAGTTGCAGAATTATAAGAAATACTGTTAAGTTTTCAAACTCAAATATTAAAGTCACATATTCCATTCAGTGTCTTTCACCGCCGTTTAACAGCCTATTCTGTGTACTCTGTACAGTTCCAGAATTATAAGAAATACTGTTAAGTTTTCAAACTCAAATATTAAAGTCACATATTCCATTCAGTGTGTTTCAACGCCGTTTAACAGCCTATTCTGTGTACTCTGCAGAGTTGCAGAATAGTAAGAAATACTGTTAAGTTTTCAAACTCAAATATTAAAGTCACATATTCCATTCAGTGTGTTTCACCGCCGTTTAGCAGCCTATTCTGTGTACTGTGCAGAGTTGCAGAATTATAAGAAATACTGTTAAGTTTTCAAACTCAAATATCAAAGTCACATATTCCATTCAGTGTGCTTCGCCGCAGTGTAGCAGCACATTCTGTGTACTGTGCAGAGTTGCAGAATAGGAAGAAATACTGTTAAGTCTTCAAACTAAAATATCAAAGTCACATATTCCATTCAGTGTCTTTCACCGCCGTTTAACAGCCTATTCTGTGTACTCTGCAGAGTTGCAGAATTATAAGAAATACTGTTAAGTTTTCAAACTCAAATATTAAAGTCACATATTCCATTCAGTGTCTTTCACCGCCGTTTAACAGCCTATTCTGTGTACTCTGTACAGTTGCAGAATTATAAGAAATACTGTTAAGTTTTCAAACTCAAATATTAAAGTCACATATTCCATTCAGTGTCTTTCACCGCCGTTTAACAGCCTATTCTGTGTACTCTGTACAGTTCCAGAATTATAAGAAATACTGTTAAGTTTTCAAACTCAAATATCAAAGTCACATATTCCATTCAGTGTGCTTCGCCGCAGTGTAGCAGCACATTCTGTGTACTGGGCAGAGTTGCAGAATAGGAAGAAATACTGTTAAGTCTTCAAACTAAAATATCAAAGTCACATATTCCATTCAGTGTCTTTCACCGCCGTTTAACAGCCTATTCTGTGTACTCTGCAGAGTTGCAGAATTATAAGAAATACTGTTAAGTTTTCAAACTCAAATATTAAAGTCACATATTCCATTCAGTGTCTTTCACCGCCGTTTAACAGCCTATTCTGTGTACTCTGTACAGTTGCAGAATTATAAGAAATACTGTTAAGTTTTCAAACTCAAATATTAAAGTCACATATTCCATTCAGTGTCTTTCACCGCCGTTTAACAGCCTATTCTGTGTACTCTGTACAGTTCCAGAATTATAAGAAATACTGTTAAGTTTTCAAACTCAAATATTAAAGTCACATATTCCATTCAGTGTCTTTCACCGCCGTTTAACAGCCTATTCTGTGTACTCTGTACAGTTCCAGAATTATAAGAAATACTGTTAAGTTTTCAAACTCAAATATTAAAGTCACATATTCCATTCAGTGTCTTTCACCGCCGTTTAACAGCCTATTCTGTGTACTCTGTACAGTTGCAGAATTATAAGAAATACTGTTAAGTTTTCAAACTCAAATATTAAAGTCACATATTCCATTCAGTGTGTTTCAACGCCGTTTAACAGCCTATTCTGTGTACTCTGCAGAGTTGCAGAATAGTAAGAAATACTGTTAATTTTTCAAACTCAAATATCAAAGTCACATATTCCATTCAGTGTCTTTCACCGCCGTTTAACAGCCTATTCTGTGTACTCTGCAGAGTTGCAGAATTATAAGAAATACTGTTAAGTTTTCAAACTCAAATATTAAAGTCACATATTCCATTCAGTGTCTTTCACCGCCGTTTAACAGCCTATTCTGTGTACTCTGTACAGTTCCAGAATTATAAGAAATACTGTTAAGTTTTCAAACTCAAATATTAAAGTCACATATTCCATTCAGTGTCTTTCACCGCCGTTTAACAGCCTATTCTGTGTACTCTGTACAGTTGCAGAATTATAAGAAATACTGTTAAGTTTTCAAACTCAAATATTAAAGTCACATATTCCATTCAGTGTGTTTCAACGCCGTTTAACAGCCTATTCTGTGTACTCTGCAGAGTTGCAGAATAGTAAGAAATACTGTTAATTTTTCAAACTCAAATATTAAAGTCACTTATTCCATTCAGTGTGTGTCACCGCAGTTTAGCAGCCTATTCTGTGTACTCTGCAGAGTTGCAGAATAGTAAGAAATACTGTTAATTTTTCAAACTCAAATATTAAAGTCACTTATTCCATTTAGTGTGTGTCACCGCAGTTTAGCAGCCTATTCTGTGTACTCTGCAGAGTTGCAGAATAGTAAGAAATACTGTTAAGTTTTCAAACTCATATATATTAAAGTCATATATATCGTGTAAGATGAAGAAGGCGGGTAAAAAGGGACGGGGAAGTGGACGTGATCCTGAAAGTTCAGGGCGCGGGTCAGGACGCGGAGAAACTGTGCCTGGTGCCAGAGCACAAGAAAGAAAGACATCCACCATACCTAGCTTCATGTCTGATTTCACAGGGCGTCGCAGGACATCACTCTCGAGGTCCGACCAGTGCGAACAGGTGGTCGGTTGGATGACAGCTGATACTGCTTCCAGTCGGTTAAGCACCACCCTGTCTTCCACCAAGTCCACTCTCAGTAGCCAAGAGTCTGGTCAACATAATCCTCACTCTGATCATCCTTCCTCCCACCATACACGGTCTGGTCAAAGAAGTGATCCCACACTGGGATATAGTGATGAGCTCGTCTCATCACCAATCCTTCATTTGACCCTCTCTCCAAGCACGCTTGCAGAGGAACATGACATCTTGTGCCCTGATTCACAACCTCTAGAGGCTACCCAATCACAAGAAGATGACAGATGTGAACGGCATTTAAGGTCAAAGGAAGTAGTGGATGATGATGATGATGATGAGACACAGTTGCCATTAAATCAACCACTATTTCCTTCTCAAGACCTTGTTGAGGAGAATGTTATACAGTTGTCAATGACCGAGTATGTGGTGGGATCAAGACTTGAGGAGGATGATCAGAGTGAGGAAGTGGAGGAGGACTTGGTGGACGATGAGGTGACTGACCCCACCTGGGAAGGTGTAGAGCCGAGCGATGACAGCAGTCCTGAGGGTGAGCCATCTGCAGCACCGCAACAGGCTGGAAGAGGCAGTGGTGTGGCTACAGAAAGAAGGCGGACCGCACCAAACCGGCCCGCAAATGTTCCACGGAGCACCCCCTTGCGTAAATCTACCTTGCCAAGGGGTAGGTGTTCCGCGGTATGGCGTTTTTTTAAGGAAAGTGCGGACGACAAAAGATTTGTAGTTTGCAACCTGTGCCACACCAGAATGAGCCGAGGCATGAACACTAGAAACCTCACCACCACCAGCATGATCCGACACATGGCATCCAAGCACCGTAGTAAGTGGGAGGAACGCCTGGATCGCCCATCTGTGTCTGCAGGCCACACCACTGCCTCCTCTTCCCCTGTTTTCGGTGCCGGCCAATCGCCTGTCGAAGTCGCAGGCCCGCATACCTCCCGCCCTGCACCTGTAGCATCTGAAGCACCATCAGCGACCACATCCACTTCCCTGTCCCAGCACAGCGTCCAAATGTCGTTACCCCAGGCATTTGAGCGCAAGAGAAAATACCCAGCCACCCACCCACAGGCCATAGCACTAACCTCACACCTTTCCAAATTACTGGCCATCGAAATGCTGCCATTTAGGCTTGTGGACACTGAGTCCTTCCGCAGCCTGATGGCAGCAGCTGTCCCTCGGTACGCGGTCCCCAGCCGCCACTACTTTTCCCGGTGTGCCATCCCCGCATTACACCACCATGTGTCCCGTAACATCACCCGTGCCCTGACCAACGCAGTTACTGGGAAGGTCCACTTAACGACTGACACATGGACAAGTGCTTGTGGCCAGGGACGCTACATTTCCCTGACGGCACACTGGGTGAATGTCGTGGAGGCTGGGAGCGACTCGGACCCTGGGATGGCACGGGTGCTACCCACGCCGAGGATTGCGGGCCCTACCTCCATCAGGGTTTCCACCAGCACCTACGTTATTGGCTCCTCCTCCTCCGTTTCCACCTCCGAATTCTCTACACACAGCGCCACTCCCCCATCAGCCAGTAGCTGGAAGCAGTGTAGCACTGCAGTGGGGAAGCGTCAACAGGCCGTGCTGAAGCTGATCTGCCTTGGGGACAAACAGCACACGGCCTCAGAGCTGTTGCAGGGGATTAGTCACCAGACCGAGCAGTGGCTCTCGCCACTCAACCTGCAAGCAGGCATGGTTGTGTGTGATAATGGGCGTAACTTGGTGGCGGCTTTGGAGCTCGGCAAGCTCACACACGTACCATGCCTAGCGCATGTATTTAATTTAGTGGTGCAGCGATTTCTAAAAACCTACCCCAATGTGCATGATCTCTTGACCAAGGTGCGCCGCGTGTGTGCACATTTCCGTAAGTCATCTACAGCTTCGGCCGGCCTGTTGAAGCTGCAGCAGCGCTTACAATTGCCAGCTCACCGGCTGCTGTGTGACGTGAGCACGCGCTGGAACTCCACCTTCCACATGTTGGCCCGGCTTTGTGAGCAGCAGAGGGCAGTAGTGGAGTACCAGCTGTTACACGGTCGTCGCCTCTCCGTTCAACTTCCTGTAATCAGAAGTGAGGAGTGGGAATGGATGTCAGACCTCTGCGAGGTTTTACGCAATTTTGAGGAATCGACACAGATGGTGAGCGGCGATAACGCTATTATCAGTGTAACCATCCCACTTCTGTGTCTACTGAAACGCTCGCTGCTCACAATTAAAACCGACGCTTTGCATGTGGAAGAGGTGGAAATGGGGGAGGAAGAGCTTACACAAGGTGATAGCCAGAGCACCCTCACTTCGTCTTCTCAGCGACAATTGGAGGAGGCGGAGGAGGAGGAGGAGGAGGAGGAGGAGGAGGAAGACACGGTTGCCTCCGCTACAGAGGGTAGCCATGGAACTTTAGTTCCATCTCTTCAGCGTGGGTGGGCAGAAGAGGAGGAAGAGGATGAGGATATTGAGAGTCAGCCTCCTGGTGAGGACAGCGAAATCTTGACTGTTGGTACTCTGGCACACATGGCTGACTTTATGTTAGGCTGCCTTTCCCGTGACCCACGCGTTGTACGCATTTTAGACAACACGGATTACTGGGTGTTCACCCTTCTGGACCCCCGCTACAAAGAGAATTTCTCATCTCTCATTCCTCCGGTGGAGAGGACAAGCAAAATGGTGCAATACCAGAAGGTTCTTGTTGAAAAATTGCTCCAAAATTTTCCATCTGACAACGCTGGCGGCAGAGTACGTGCTACCTTGGCCAACCGAGAAGGGGAGAAAAGGGGAGCACACAGCAGTTCCGACAAAGGCAGGGCAACACTCTCCAAGGCGTGGGACACCTTCATGACACCCCGCCAGCACCCTCACCCTGATGCGCAGCCTAGTGTCACAAGGAGGGAAAAGTTTTGGAAGATGGTGAAGGAGTACGTAGCAGACCGTGTCAGCGTCCTCAATGATCCCTCTGTGCCTTACAACTACTGGGTGTCCAAGCTGGACACGTGGTATGAACTGGCACTCTACGCCTTGGAGGTGCTGGCCTGCCCTGCCGCCAGCGTTCTGTCTGAGCGGGTATTTAGTGCTGCTGGTGGCATCATAACAGATAAGCGTATCCGCCTTTCCACCGACAATGCTGATAGGTTGACACTTATAAAAATGAACAAGGCCTGGATTTCCCCTGACTTCTCCACTCCACTGGAGGAAAGCCCCGGGGGAACATAAACTCACTTTATATATGTTATTTACAATGATGGGAATACTCTGTATTCCCATTCACCCCTTCCACCCCAAAAACGGGTATATGGTTGACTCTTAATGTTCTCATCCTCCTCCTCCTCTTCCATATGCCCTGGGATATAATTTTTATATAGGGCCAGCTCACCAGCGTGCCCTGGGATATAATTTTTATATAGGGCCAGCTCACCAGCGGGCCCTGTGATATAATTTTTATATAGGGCCAGCTCACCAGCGGGCCCTGTTTGCCAATTTTTATATAGGTCAGCTCACCAGCGGGCCTTCTCATATAATGTTTTATTGGGTCAGCTCTCTAGCGGGCCCTCTCATATAATGTTTTATAGCGTCAGCTCACTAGCGGGCCTTCGCATATAATGTTTAGGATGGTCAGCTCTGCAGCAGACCCTCACCCATAATGTTTTAGATGGTCAGCTCAGCGCACGTTTCCCTCTTAATCATGGCCTCAGTTCTGAAAATCAAGGAAATTTTTGGGAGAATTTGCCTCTGCGCACGTTTCCCTCTTAATCATGGCCTCAGTTCTGAAAATCAAGGAAATTTTTGGGATAATTTGCCTCTGCGCACGTTTCCCTCTTAATCATGGCCTCACTTCAGAAAATCGATTAAATTTTTGGGAGAATTTGCAGATGATATACAAGTAAATATACAGCAAATACTGTTTGGTAACAATTTTTCGCCTAAAGTCGTTTTTATTTTCCTTTTTGTGTGTTTTACGGTCAGTCTGTAAAAATGGCGTACTACGGGCGAAAGATCGTTCCCAGCAGCGATGTTGGAGTCCAAGGTGCATCCAGACATCCTCCCTATGCTGTCCCTGAACCATTTCTGTAGTGTTTCCATCTTTTTCTGCCCTTTTCCTATGGACCCGGCACCCTCCCCTCATCAGAGCAGGGGGTGCCTGGTGTAATGCTCGAGTCCTCCCATTGACTTCAATGGGGCTCGGGTGCTCGGCCGAGCACTCGAGCCTCAGGGGGTGCTCGGTCAGAGCACCCGAACATCCGAGCATTGGGGTGCTCGCTCATCACTACTTTTCACTCTAAGTTATTCCTTTCATATGCGTTATTTTTTTTAATTGGTTCATTTTTATTATGAAAAACCCTTGACGGTGTAAGAAATGTAATAAAGCTCAGCCTTTTCACTCGCAACTTTTAGACTGAAAATGTATCTCAAATATCACTCGCTCTCTGCTACAACCTTCAAGTACAAACAGTCAGGTGAATAATATTTTGTTTTTTTCTTCTATTACTGTTTGTAAATCCTCTTTAAGTGAGTTATGGTGTGTTGCCAGCATGCCTCAGTGATACTAAATCTGTGTTTGTTATATTACACAATATATTGTATGCTTTCAGGAACAAGCGTGTTGGTGATGGTTGATACTGCATCCATGGGCGTCCGAGGGGCAAGGGGGGGCGCTTGCCCCCCCCCACACACAATTATCCCCTCCATATAAACAAAGGGGCTGGATGGGCTGGACTAGGGGTCATATTATGGCTTTGCCCCTACCCCCGGAAACATTTCTACGGGTACCACTGAGTATCTCAAATGGGAAGAGGCCTACACACCTCTGACTGCATGTCAACCGGGTCAAAAGACATATCCAGTGGTACCTCTCAAGTTTCTTAGTAGGTATCGAAGCTCCATCAGTTAATCATAATACTAAAGCCTTTGCAAATGTTGCTAATTGTGGACGTGTGGCAACGGCACAATCTCAACACAATCTCAACACACGTCCATAGAGATCAGCTCGATGAATGTACTTGTACATATATACACACACACACGCATACATTCATTTGTACACACATAGTCAGACACTCAAGCATACATGCACACAAGTACTTATGTATACATGAGGATGGGTGAACAGCCCTGTTTGGTTACTGCTGGTGTTTTCGAAGACAGTTCACATTTTACAGCTTTTTTTCATGGGAATTCCCACCCAATGCTTTTTAATTTGTTTATTAATGATCTTGAAGTGGGAATTGAAAGTAGTGTGTCAATCTTTGCTGATGACACTAAGCTGTGCAAGGAAATACATACAGAGCAGGATGTTTTTGGTCTTCAAAAGGATTTAGATAAACTGAGTGAATGGGCAGAAAGAGGCAGATTACACTTAATGTATATAAATGTAAGGTTATGCATGTGGGCTATAGAAACAAACATGCAAAATATACAGTAAATGAGAAACTGATTGGGGATCCACATTTAAGAAAGATTACTGATAGATGATAGACTTTGCAGCAGTGTGCAGAGTCACTCAGCTGCTGGAAGAGTAAGTAAGATACTATTCTGCATAAAAAAGGCATGGCTGCAGGGGATGCTAATATTATTCTACCGCTATATAAATCCTTGGTAAGGCTTCATTTAGAATATGAATTCAAAAAAGACATTATTGAACTGGAAAAAGTGCAGAGATGTGCAACAAAACCGATAAAGGGATTGGAGGATCTGAATTATAAAGAGAGACTAGCCAAACTGGGCTTGTTTCCATTAGAGAAGAGACGTCTAAGAGGTGATATGATTACCATTTCCAAATATATTCGAGGTCAATACAAAGAACTATCCAATAAACTATTTACTCAAAGAGCTGAACTAAGAGCAAGAGGTCATCCATTAAGACTAGAGAAAAGGTGCTTTTGACTAAAACAAAGGCAGGAATTTTTTTATAGTAAGGACAGTAAAGTTATAGAATTCTTTGCCTCGAAATGCTATGTTTTCAGAGACTGTAACTGCTTTCAAAAAAGTAATGGATACCTATCTAACACAGAACAATATTGAGAATTATGACAGTTGGCTTCACTGCAGATAGGGTGTTGATCCAGGGAGCTATCTGACTGCCATTTGGTGTCAGGAAGGAATTTTTGTTATCTACTTGGGTCTTAATTGGAAATCGCTTCAATGGGTTTTTAGTTTTCTTCTTGATCCTCTGGATCAACAGGACTGATATGGCATGGGCTGGACCTGGTAGAAGCATGTTTTTTTTTCAGCCTCATCAAAAATGTACACCTTTTCCCAAAAACCACAAACGTTTCCACAAGAACATTTCCTTTCCTTGCCTATGTTTCCTATGGCCACAGGAATTCCCTCTCCCATTACCTTCCACCATTCTGTGTGGTAGAGATTAGGATGAAGTGAAAAAGAAAGTTAGAGAGAGAGAGAGAAAAAAAGAATAATTAAAAAAATGAAATAAAGTTCTGTTGTGGTGCTTGCTAGAGTGGAGAATGAGGAAGAGGAGCTGATGCTGCTGTCGGTGATGCGGAGATATCTAGCAGCAGCAGTGAAGGAGGGAACCATTTGCTCCAGCAGGTGCCAGCCGTAGGCCCATAACATCCTCCCCAGGGATCTGGGGAAATACATTAAGAAAATAGTTTCTGAATATTGTAGGGGCTCATATGTCACATTTGTCACCAACCAGAGAGGGGCAAGAGCTGATGGTGGTGTTGATGAGTCAGGGGGTGTTGTACCTGGCATTGCAGAAGATAGCATGAGAGTCTTCTTGGTTATGGATATCTCCACTACACCGACAATGACATCATGGCATTTGCTGCCAGTATATTTCATGCTGCTGAATTATCTAGGACCAAATTCCATCTGTCACAGCAGCAGGATGATGGCCAGGCTACTGTATTACTGTCCACTGTGGCCATGGGTAGTAGAAACAGGTAGTTGTAGATATGGTTCCACTTCTTCCTACTAGTACTAGTGCTGCTGTTAAGACAGCAGCAGCAGCCTGGTACCAGCCATTGCAGGTACATCTAGTGGTGAAGAAGAATATCCTTATGGTTGTGGGTTTCTTTTTCAATTGGGGCAGGCACAGTGCAAATACCATTAACTGTACTCTACACAGTGTACAAAAAAGTTGTGAGGAGGAAAAGGAGGAGTCACACATTAATACATCTACTCTTTTAATCACATGAAATTTAACTGCGCTGGTGTGCATAGTAAACAAATAAAACAGCCCCCCAAGAAAAGAAAAGAGCTGCTGTCACTGTGCCATTTGTGCCTAACCAATATGAATATGAAAGTCTGTGAGGCAACTGAAACCCCCCACCAGCTCAAAATGTCAACAATGATGACAATAACATCTTCATCGTCCTTGTCTTCTTGTGCTAGGATCCAGGATAATATCTCTCTTGTCCCCATGGAACCTTTGGGGTCCTCCTCGGTTCTTCTACTGTTTCCACCAATACTACCACCACCAGCTGGAAGTGAATCTGCAGATGTGAGGACCTGGCAATATATCTCCACAATTATGTGTCTGTTGGAGACTAGTAGAATTCAGGGAATAATGGGGAATCTAAGGACTTTCCATCCTGCAGAATATGCCAATCTCATGGAAGGGAATGTAAATGGAAGGTAAATAATTTTTATTGAGCATTGTGAGCCATGGGATAGCATCAGTTACCTACCACTACCACCACTTATTGACTTGTATTTAGAGAAAATGACTAAGGCCACAGTGACTGACACAGCAGCATCTGATTTTTGGGGGATGGTTTAAGATTGTCAACATAAACTTCAAGGTGGTAATTATAGCTGTGCTTAATATGATAGTGTGATCCCAGCTCTTCCCATGTTTCACAATGTTTTCACAAACTGTGCACATTGCAGTTGCTGATGATATCTGCACAGTTCCTTCCTGTTCTCATGAAGAAATTTTCCAAGTGGAACCATCATCACAACCACCTGTCTCATTTCAATGCTGCTGCTGTTTCCACCACCACCTCCACCTCTTTGGGGGTGATGATTCCAGTCCCATGCAGCAGCCTAATCTTGTAGCTTAGACTGCTCAGCAGCAGGAAGTAGATTATCAAATGCCATATGTTCATTGGTGCTTAGGTGCCACTTGTTGTCATAATTGTTCTTATCACCATCACCTAGCACTGCTGGAAGTAGGCTCAATACCACTACAGTGCATATGTTTTTTTTTTCAGGGACTGCATTTTGCAAGCCTGAAGCCTGAAAACTATTTTCCAGTTGTTGCCTTGTTGCAAGCTAAGCCTGCAAAAAATGTTTCAAGGCTTGCCTTGTTCATAAATCTTATGTTTAAAGATGGGGGTCCAGCAATGCAGCAAATACTAATTGCATTGTGTATTCGATAATGGTCTTGTTCTGCTCGTCCAAATGCCCTAGCATGTACAATGTGGAAATCCACCTGGTAGGGACCTCCATTTTGAGCTGGTGAGGGGAAGAGTGGTTAAACTCTTGTACTGTAATGCATTGCAAACACTGTGTAAAGAGTTTACAGGCAATATTTAGCATGTGTCTGAAGGATTTAGATTTAGAGAGGAATTGAGTAACAACTAAATTTAGGACACGGACAAAGCAGGGAACATGTATCATTTTACTTATTCTCAAGGCAGCTATTATGATGGAGCATTTTCAGTAGAAACAAAGCCAATTTTCAAGGAATGGGGTGTAAGTCATTCATCTATCACTTTCTGTAGTTTATTTAAAGGGATAGTAATGTTTCATAATAAAAGCAGCTCTAATTAATCATCATAGTATTTGGACTTTGGAGAGTGTTATTTCAATACTGTCAGAGTTGTAGTTCAAGAGTAATTCAATGACAAAGTATCCCCCTCCCGCCCCTTTTACTGATGTAACACTATTCAGCCTGAGCAGAAGGGAGGTGCCCAAGTAGACTGCAGAGAGGGACAATCTTCAGTTAAGATAAGGGAAAAACCTGAAAAGCTTGTCAAGGGGGGCAGGGATTTCATTGTTCTCATAGGAATAAGAGTGTCCCCTTCTGTTATCTGTCTGGTCTATGGACTGTATTCCACATCTGAGAAGAGATTGTTTACAGTAGGTAAAAGGGGCGGGAGGGGAAACTTTGCTTGTGAATAACTCATAAACCATAAAGGATTGAGAGATAAGACTTGTATCATTCTTCATGTTTTTTTAATGCCTACAAAATAAAATAAAGTTAAAACTAAGTATTACTATCCCTTTAACATATCTGCAGGGATTTTCTATTAAACCTCTGCATACACGAAGTGGCATGCACAAAGTAGCACCCTGATGTTGCCCTTTAATGTTAGTGCCAGAGGCAACATTAACCAAGACCTGATGTTTCATGATGTTCCTGCCTACTGATTGGAAGTAGGAAAAGGAGCAAAAAATGGAACACAAAACAGAGCAAGAAAACAGGGTAAAAACAGACCAAAAAAGAGCAGAAAACAGAGCAAAAAATGGAGCAAGACAATGGAGAAAAAATGATTCTCCAAGTCCTATGTTATTCTATGGAGCCAATGGCTAAAGATTTCTCCATTAGAGGTTTTAGTGTAGTGGCTTCATAGAGTAGAAAAAAGGGCACTCCAAGTCCTGTGTTATTCTATGAGTCAATGTATTAAAACAAGAGCAAAAAAAACAAAAAAGAGCAGAAAAGGAGCAAAAAACAGAGCAAGAAAACAGATAAAAAAACAATGATCTAAGTCTTATGTTATTTTATGGAGCCAATGTCTAAGGATGTATCCATTAGTGGTATTAGTGCATTGGCTACATAGAGTAGAAAAACAGGAGCTCCAAGTCCTGTGCTATACAATGAAGCCAATGTATTAATAAAAGTAGCAAGAAAACAGAGCAAAAAGGAACAAAAGCAGAGCAAAAAATTGAGCAAGAAAACAGAGCAAAAAAGAAAATGAAGAGATAAAGAAATGAAGCAAGGAAACAGAGAAAACAAATGGGGCAAAAATAGAGCAAGAAAACAGAGCCAAAAACAGTGCTAAGTCCTATGTTATTCTATGGAGCAAGGCATGGTACCGTGTTGGCCATAGAAAATGCAGGACACTGGTAGAATAAAGATAATACCTTCATCGGTGGAGTGGCTTTAGGATGCAAGTGTTCAAGTCAACGTAGGTCTCTTATTCAAGCATAATAAGAATTCTGTTAAGTCTGAAGAAGAGACCTAGAGCCACTCAGCCAATAAAGGCATCACTTTTACTCTACCAGTCTCCAGCAGAGTAGGATTGCCCAGGACAGTCCCAGAATTTAGATATGTTTCCCATGTCCCGAGCAGCCCCCATGTGGGACAATACAAAGTCCTGAATTAAGGCTCCAGACCACAGAGGACTAAACATAAGAAAGAGAACTGTCCATTGCCTACTGTGACAGAAAATGGTGCCTCTGCTGGGCTACAATAAAATGGCTTCCAGACAGAGCTCCAAACACTAGAGCGAGAACTGAGCCTTGATCATGACCTGAAACAAGAGCTGCAATTTTTTTTATAGTGTAACACTATCTACAGCTTTGGGAGTGATGTACATTTTATTGCAGTAGTCAACGGACAGTTCTCCCTGTAGTGTTTAGGACTCTGTGGGGTGCCAGAGAAAGAGCAGGCTGTGCACTGATGTCCAATGATGTACAGTGACCTCTCCCACATAGCTATACTAGAACTGAGGACAAGTGCTCTCCTGCTCTCATCTCCTCAGTGTCCCTGAATGGTAGAATAGAAATGTGGTCACCCTAGGCAGAGGGACAGTGCAATTTGTCTTTATTTAGGTTCCCCATTACAGGAACAATCCACAGCATACAGGACACACAAGACTATGGGATGTTGGAGCATTTTGAAGAATGTGCCCATCCTGCAGGAAAAGACTTGAATTAGCACTCTTACCTAACTGACTCTACACAGAGGTTCGTTTCTCACTGACAGATTTAATTTGGTAGTGGTAATTCCAGATACCGAGGCTTCAGCCTCATCACTCTAGATATTCTGGTTGGATTTGTACCAACGGGTTTGTGTGCTTCTTGATATGTGTTGCTGAGTTTGTTTCAGTGGGTAAGCTCTGTAATGGGCAGTGAGTAGCAGCACCTCTATACAGCTAATATCCCCAGTATTTATAACCACAGTCCTGAAGTAGAAGTTCCCTGGGAGATCCAAATCAGCCACTCAGAAGACTGTTAATGAGTTCCAGGCTTGAATTCTACCAATTGGAATCCCACTGGCAATCACCAAGCTCTGATTTAATCTCCCTAGGTAATCCCTTCAGGCCTGAGGACTCTCTGTGGTGTCCTCTAGTGTTCCATGAACAATGTACACTCACTTAAGATACTGTTTATCCTGAATAAGTGTAGACACGCTGGCACCTAGTCTTGTGACTTGGCAGAGCCAGCATTTTGTTGAACCAGTCAAGCCACATACAAACACAATACAATAAATTAAATAATATAATAAATGGTACCTATAAACACAATCCCACAATATTCATTTAGGCATAATTGTACCTAATGAAATAGACACCCTGGCACCTAGTCTTTTTACTTGGCTGAACCAGCAGTTGTGTTGAACCAGCCAAACCACAAACACAATACAAAAAATGAAATAACATAATATATGGTATATACAAACACAATCCCACAATATTTCGTTAGACCTGATTTCACAAACCTTAGTACAACAATATAGTACAGTAAACATAACTTACACACATGTTATAGCATACACTATGAGCCCACCAGGGTTACTGAAGGTAAACTAAGGAATACAATGTTAAACCATGGAGGGAACTTAAGGGGACAAAGTGCAATACTTTAACCCAGCAGAGGGCTACACAGTCTGCTTGTTCTAGCAGCCTTGAGAAGTTCCCACTTCTCCAGATCATTTTCTGTCCATCATTCTTCCTGTCCTGCCTTGGCAGGATTGCCATTTGGGGAAGGGTGGTTGAACCACCAGCCGCCTGGCAGGCAAATTCTGCCGGCTCTCTCTAATCGTGCTGGAGCATCAGGACTTGTCCACCTGGAAATACCCAGGTAGCTGCTCGGTGCGGGAGTGCCAGAACCTGCCTGGGCTCCTGTGGTCATGGGATATGGTCGTCATAGTCACTATCTTTAAAATGCAGCCCTTTTGAAGTTTCTAACATTTTAATTCTCTCCCCCATCTCCCCTTTATTTTACGTCATCACTATCTGCAGTGAAAGAGTTCACATGGTGGCTCTAACATGCAAACTCCTTCACAAGGTGACTCCCCCAACAGAGCTAGGGTTGTCATAGCAAACCTGTCTGTTGAAGAGACCTATAAAGCTCCCAATGTAAAATTCCCTTTCTATGAATCATTTTACCACGTCCTTAGCACTAGCTGTGTTGTATTTAGTGGTCAAAGGGCAACCATAGCTTAATTGGTTAGCTGACCATGTCAGAGGAATTAGGTGGATCAGGGGGAGAATATTACTTGAATACTATCAAAACATACTGGATAGGCTACCTGACCTTTAACTCCTGCTTACTTCCTGTCTCTTGTACATGATATTTGAGCTACCTACAGCATTTGTTCAGAATATCCTGACCTTGGCTTTGACTACCTGTATTGTATTGCTCTTCAGGGCTCAGGATGCTTGAAAGTAAACTAGGGTGCAAAGCTTGTGAATGTTGATAGTCTCTGTGTTACCCTTGCTGTCATCAAAATCAAGTTAAATATGCTGGCTGCAAGGCCAGATGACCACACCCTGGAGGCGCCAGGCAGTGGACCAGGATAGGTAACCAGAGTACCGTATGTGACGTAGGGGAGGAGCGAAGGACCTTGTGGACCAAGAACCAGATGCCTCAGAGGAAGAGGTCTAGGCAGGAGCTGATGAAGGAAGTGTTCAGGATCAGAAACCCCAGGGAATCACCACAGTGAAGTGGGATCAGTCTAAAAAACTGGCTATTGTCAAACATTTGAGCAAAAGGTGATTGACTAGGCAGTTAGCCTGTTGGAGAATGCTGGAACTGGTGGAGATCACCCTGGCGGCGGTCTGTAGGATCTGGAGATGATCATTCTGGCAGACAGGCTGCTGACAGAGCACAATCTGTCAAATATTGACCAGGTGGACTAACTGCTGGCAAATGCAGGAACTATCGGTGATCGCACAGGCAGTCTGGCAGCTGGCGAATACAGGAACTGTTGGAGATCTTGAAGGTAGATTGTCTGCTGTATAGTTTGCTGGAGTTGGCGGTAAATACCCAGATGCACGGTTTGCTGATGTTTGGAGGAGCAGGAGAAGACTACTCAGGTAGAAAGCTGGGTTGTTAGCTGGAGCTGGTGAAGATTGCCCAGACAGATGGAGAATAGTCTTAAGCTAGGCAGAATGAAAGTAATGTCAGGAATAGCTGCGGTCTCAACTGTTAAGCAGGAAGAGGTACAGAATTGACAGGCCAATGGAAGATCGGCGAGCAAGCTGGGTCACACCAAAGGGTAAGACAAGAGGCCAAATCAACAAGAGAAATCACAGGTCAGGTAGCAAGCCGAACAGGTAGTCAGAGCCAAATCAGGAACAAACAGAAGCAAAGTCAGAAAGTCAATGCCAAGATCAGGAACGATGAATCAAATGGATATATAAATGGGTGAGCGCTAGATAAATGAACTCTTATTATAATCACAATATGACAATATAACCATGTGAATTTTAAAACAATAAAATATCACTGTATAACAAATTATAGATTGATTAAGGTAGTGATAATGTGTCCAAATAAAGATAATTTCTGTACTCACAGTTCTCTAAGATAATGTTGCTACTTATCTGCTCCTGATGAAAAAACATATACGTTTTGAAACGCGTTGAGCCTTTTTATTATGTTTTATTAGTGTGATATAAAAGTAATTTTTACTTTTAACACAACGCGTGTATGTTTAAACTTTATTTGGAACGTGATAATTCAGAGGAATCAGCTGATATCCATCAACTATTTTCGTGGTGAATGTGACACAGAGGAGACTGAATGCGGACAGTACAATAAATCCCCACATGCTTCGAAAGTCCTGGGTCTTATATATTCTGTTTTTCTCAGGCAATCATCTAAGAGTGAGTATCTATGATTGTCTTATATTTATGAGATACCTCTGGTGTATATTCAAGTCCATGGAAGACTGAGTGAGGGCAGCTTGACAAATAATCCCAAAGGCAATTTTAGCTTTACTCGATCAATTCATGACCAGTCAAGGGTTAATCTAAAAAAGTGAGTGTTTAAGAAACGGCAGGGGTTCTTATAATCAATTGCTTAAAATTTAATGTTTCATCCACAGCAGTTTGTTTTACATTTTTATTAAATTAGTGCTCACCTATATTATATTTTATTATTATAATATAAAAAAGAGGTGGACACCAGGAATTCGAAGTCCGGAAGAATCTTGATTCCCATTTGGTCTGAGGCAATCTCCAGTATCTCCTTGATTAGAAGGGCTATGGCCCTGAAAAGTGGTCCTTTGTTCTAGCAGCATGAGTTCATACTCCTGCTCTTTTGCCCGCTTTCTACCATTACTTCCCAGATAAATCTGGTCCCCCAGAGGGTTCCTATTGGTGGTTGGGCACTGTCACTCCACCCACTATCTCCTGGGGGAATTTCCTCTTCTTTTTATGGATTGGCTACCTGGCCTTTAAATACTGCTTCCTTCCTGCCTCCTCTGCCAGATCTTCAAGCTACCTAGTGTTTGTTCAGACTATTTGCTTCCTTCATCGTTCCAAACTTTGGCTTTAACATTCCTCCAGTTTGTTCCTGATTTAGTTCTAACTACCTGTTCCTCTTCAACCTCAACTTGCTACCTGACCTGCAATTTCTCCTGTTGATCTGGCCTCTTGTCTGACCCGTTTATTCACTGACCTTCCATTTGCTTGTCGATTCCAAAGCTCTATCTGCCTACTGTTTGAGACCTCAGCATAGCTTAAGTCTCACCTCCATCTGACTGGTCAATCTTCCCTAGCTAACAACTCAGCTTTCTGCCTGGGAAGCCTTCACCTGTAAACGTCTGCAGACCGTTTGCCTGGGCTATCACAGACAATTCCAGCAAAGTATACAGAATACAGTCCACCTTACCGATCTCTGACAGTTCCTGCATTCTCCAGCAGTTAGATCACATGGTTGGTCTTCGATACATTGATCTCTTCACCATGACTTTCATCCCTAGTCCCTGCAATCTAAGCAGACAGTCCACCAAGCAATCTCTGTCTGTTGCAGAATTTGCCAGCAGGCTGAAGCCTAGTCAATTACCTTCAACTCAGTCTTTTGACAGGAGCCAGTTTGCCAGACTGCTCCTCACCGTTTTCTGTGTGCTTCCTGCTACAAAACTGCTGGCTCATCCTCAAACATCCAGACCTCAGCTTCCTACTCTTCTGTGGTCCTTCTCTGGGGACCCTCAACACTTCCTTCAGGTGCTCCTGCCTAGTTCCCTTCCTCTGAGGCATCTGGTTCTTAGCCTGCAAGGTTCTTCACTCCTCCTTTGTGTCCTTTGGTTACCTATCCTGGTTCACTGCCTGGCTTCTCCAGGAAGTGGAAACTGACCTTGCGGCCAGCATCTTTAACTTCAACTGCAGCAAGGGTAACACAGAGACTGCCACTGTCACAGACTTTTCAACCTGGCATCGCTTTCAAGCATCCTCATCACTGGGGAGGAATCAGTTACAAATGCATTCTGGAAAGCTGCATTTTAATAAGGGAGACCAACATCAGTCACACTCGAACTTTGAATACTATATTTAAACAAAATTACTTTAAGCATTTCAGTTCTTCTTTTCCTTGCAGTTTCTGTGTCACAAGCTCCCACTAGACAATCTGTAAAGATTATGTGTCTCAAACACGGGCAGCCTGTTTCTCTAGCTGCTGTAGAATGACAATGCTAAGGCCAATTGAGTATGATTAAGTTGTAGTTCAACAACAGAAGATCCTGTTTACTCCTGGATAACATATCCATGGAAGCAGACATAATACTTTGTTGCGGGACTTTGGAACACAAAACTCTTCACACTATACGATTCCAAAGAAGATGTTGGTGGTGGGGAATTATGATTCTGAACTCCTGCAGGAAGAATCATGTCTGCTTCGGTGTTCATGATATCCAGAACTAATTAAATAATAATTTTGGAAACCAATCTCCCACAGAACTGATTCCTAATGATCCATAGGATTTTCTGTCTAAATTAATCCCTTAAAGCAGAACTTTCAGTTACTAATAAGTCACCCTTGAATTATTAAACATATGGTGACTAGCATCCTAATACATGTATTACCTCTGTAAAGAGCCGCATTCTAAAGAAATCTTTCATCTTAGGAGACTGGCGGGCAGGTTTGTGCAGTTGGCGCACCTGCGCCGTCAGTCCTTCCGGTTACCATGTGGTATAGTGCAATGCTTCTTACAGGAGACTGGGACAGACAGTGCAGGCGTGCAGACAAGATGTCTGCGCTATTGCCTGGCTTCCGGTCTCCTTAGATGAAAGATTTCTTTAGAATGCGCCACTTTACAGAGATAATACATGTATTAGGATGCTAGTCGACACATGTTTAATAATTCAAGGGTGACTTATTAGTAACTGAAAGTTCCGCTTTAAGGAGCAGAGTGTGTGTGAAGCAATTCAGTACACACACCCCACTGGTTCTCAAGGGGTAATGGTACGTGGGGTAAGTTTATTAATAGGAAGTCTTAGGGACCTGAATGGATTAACCATTTGACTGTCAGAGAAGTATCCAACGCATTACAATACAATGTTTTGGATACATCTCTGGCACGCAAAAGGTTAGGGTACAAGGGTAAGTTTATCAAGTAGAAGTATTAGGGTTCTCAAGGGGTTAAGTTATGGGGGGATACTTTAATTAATACTGTAGGAAATGTTAGCGTCCTCAAGGGGTTAAAGCAATAAGTTAATATATCATATAGACAGAGAGAGAGACACTTTTGTTTTAGGTGTTTTTTCTGGGTCTGTGGCTGGTGGGGAAGGATATTGCAAAAGTTATTTCATGACCTATTGACACTTCTTTCTGTAATGGAATAAATTATCTAGTAAAATATTTTATTTACACAGACTAAGTTATATATAAATTTAGTGTAAGCAAACATTAACGTGAGTTGTATTGCTGTGGAGCAATGTGATACATGTATATACACATGGTTCACTGTCATGTTGTCAAGGTTTGGCTGAGCTGCTCTACTCTGCCTATTGATTCTGCTGTCTGAGCTAATCTAGTGCACTGCTATCCATTGTTGCTGCCTTCTGAGTTCCTGGGTCAGGCTGACTCAGTTGACCTCTCTGATTACTCACCTGACTGTTATCAGCCAACCCTTCCAGGGTATTTAAAGCAGCTTGACTCACTTCCTCATTGTCCTTGTGTTTGTTGCTGACTGCTGTGGATTCTACTGAGCTCCTGTTTATCCGTGTATGACCTGGCTTCCTCTGACGACTCTTCTGGCTCCTGACTCACCAGCTTGCTCCTGACTTTGCGGACATATGTGCTCTTGACTCTGGCTTGGTGGAGTACCTGTCCTGGTTCCTGACCCTGGCTTGTCATTTGGTTTATGCTCCTGGATTATGATTCTGTTTTGTTTATTTTTTATTACATTTAATAAAGGTGTTTTGCATTTTATATTTTTTATGTCTGCCTGGTTCCTAACACAAGTACATTGTGGAAGCTCTTAACATAATGGCAATTTCTTACGATTGACTTAGCTACTGGCTCTATAATTATTTTGTGCGACGTGCTATGTTAAGAGCTTCCACAATGTACGTGACAAAGTCCCTTTATATCATTGCACAAAACATCTTCCCCAACTTCAGTATTTACCTACTCTAGCCTTCACCGTCAAGTGAGGATCTATCTAAAGATCTTACCATCTCCTCTCCGCTTCAGCTCCCTTGCTATTCATCTTACCATCTCCTCTCCGCTTCAGCTCACTTGCTATTCTGAGTCTGCAGAGAGGAGATGGTAAGAGCTTTAGATAGATCCTCACTTGACGGTGAAGGCTAGAGTAGGTAAAAGAAAGAAAACGAAAAGTAGCCTGCGCACAGCTCCTGATATAGAATGTGCCTACAGTGACTCTATTACATGTATATGCGTGAAAAGGTACAAAGAACGGAGGAAAGTGGTAGAAGCACCCTGTATGAACCAAGAGAGATATGAGGGGTTCCTATTATCGCTACTGCTGCTCCCAAATACTCAGATCCGTTGATGAGTAAACAGGCAAAGTGGGGATGAGGAGTGGATCAGCGCAATCGAAAAAAGGAAAAAAAAACACAAAAGAGAGAGAAAAGGAAAGATAATAATAATGTACTAAGTGTAATATTGAAATGAACCAATGGGATAGAAAGAGTATCAAAAAGTGCAGTGGAAAGACCAAATATAGGATATAAGGCAGGTCTGAGTAATGTACATACATGTGCTGACCACTGATGCATAGTATTGTATTTATTTTACACATGTGCCTTCTCCATACGTTGTAGATTGATATAGGTCTATTAGTTCATTACTCAGACCTGCCTTATATCCTATATTTGGTCTTTCCACTGCACTTTTTGATACTCTTTGTATCCCATTGGTTCATTTCAATATTACACTTAGTACGTTATTATTATCTTTTCTTTTCTCTCTCTTTTGTGTTTTTTTTCCTTTTTTCGATTGTGCTGATCCACTCCTCACCCCCACTTAGAGTAGGTAAATACTGAAGCTGGGGAAGATGTTTTGTGCAATGATTTAAAGGGACTCTGTCACATACATTCTGGAAGCTTTTAACATAATCGCAATTTCTTATGATCGACTCGGCTACCGGCTGTATAATTATCGTGTGCGACGTGCCATACGCGACAGGACAATCTCAGGCTGTCATGCAGTGCAAGATTCTCTTGTCACCATTTTTATCATGGCGACATACTGAAGGTATCATGTGGTCTCTCGCTCTTTTGCGTGCGACCTTTTAAAAGGATACCTATACACACCACACAGTCCTAAATAGGGACACTTGGGAGTTATGGACCCCTAATACATCCTAAAGAGGGACACTTGAGAGGTAGGTTAAGGTAAGTGGGGTAAGTTTATTATTAGAAAGTTTCACCACTTAACTTTACACAAGAAAAGAAAGGATACATATTTTCATTTAATCCATGTTTATTTTTATGTAAATGTGTAATATAATTAGCAGTGTATCTGCTATACAGAGCAGGCAGTAAATTTAAGATTTGCAACATTTGCGCTACAGAAACATTGCCAAGTAATACTGTAAACCTCTGCAGCATCCAAGGGGTTACAACTAACCAAAACCAAAATATTTTTGAAAAACATACAAAAAAGTAGTAATCTTTTGTTGTTAAAAAAATATGTTATAGGGGATTTCCTACTCAGTAAAACAAGTATATTCCCAGTGCTGGGAGAATTCTTATTTATTTATTTTTTTTTTTTTTTTTTTATTAAATTCTTTTTTATTACAAGAAAAAAGACATATAAACACGTATAAAAAAAGACAATACATAACATATTCTACACAAAACCATTCGACATTCACTCCCATCCATAACCTACATTCATTCTTCTTACTTCATTCTCCTAGAATTTTGTGGATTTTGGGTATAGACCTTCTCAGTCTACATGGGGAAAAAGAAAAAAATCACTAAATATTCCTCCACGAGGACTATTACCACACCAGTTGATGCCATCGTGCCCACATTTTATCGTACGTCCCAGAATTATTTTGGTCCATTTTATTATAAAAATAATTTTCTGAAAGCAACTGAAATTCTATTTGCTGTTTTATTTCCTCCTGAGGGGGAACCGTCTGTTTTCTCCAGTACCTGGCTAAACAAATCTCAATTCCAACCAGAATATGTACAATCAAACATCTCCTAGCTTTTTCCAAAACCGGCATGCCCATATGGAACAGAAAAGTCTGAGGTAACAATACATAATCAGAACCTATCAATTGTTTAAATACCTGCCACATTCTGATTTTTATATGCTATAACTCAGAGCAATTCCACCAAACATGTATCTGAGTACCCACCCCCCCTCTGACAACACCAACACTGATCTGAAAGCCCAGAATGGTATTTAGCTAGGCTAGCCGGAACCAGGTACCATCTATGAGCCAATTTATAATATTGTTCAATAAAGTGATACAATGGACCACCCGTCTAGTAAAAACCAATGCTCTATTCCGCTCCTGAGATGGGAAGGAGGATCCTAAGTCCTCCTCCCAGTGTATCATTGCCATGGCTTTGCCTGGAGTATCCTTAGCTACCAGGATTCTGTTGAGTCCTGAGACTATATTTTTATTCCATTGTTGTCGAAAAATACTAATTTCCAAATCAGTTTCATCCCCCTTGTTTATACTAAGGAAAGCCTTTACTCTTAAGTATGTAAACATCTCAGCCGAAGGCAAACCATAATCGTACTGTAATTCTAAAAAAGTCAAAAAATTACCATTAGAGTAAAGATCCGAAACCAACTTTATTCCTCGAAATTCCCATTGAATTAGACACATATTTTCCATATATATGGACAAAGCCGGTACTGGAGTTAAGCCAGTCACCAAATTCGTTGGACTAACCATCCCCTTCTTCTTACTAAATTTATAATACCATCTTACTAATTTAGATATTATTTGATTTTTAGTCTTCAGCCGTCTAAAACAATTTTGATCCAGCCATATAAAATAGTATGGCTCGTACCCCCTGCTCTGTGCTGTTTCAAAGTTAACCCAGCCTAAATTCTTTCTTCTTTTAGTATTCCAGCTCAGTATATGTGAAAGCATGCAAGCCTCATGCAACTTAATCAGATCCGGATAGCCCAAACCATGATTATTAGTGCTTCTCCTCAAAACTTTCCCCGGTAGCCTGGGTCTCTTTGCACCCCAAACATACGAGGCTAGAACCTTCTCCATTTCCCTAATAATAACAGGAGAAACTGGTAACGGGATTGTTCTAAACAAAAACAAAATTTTCGGCACTATGTATGTTTTCACTATATTAATACGACCCAACCATGAAACCTCCAAACCCTTCCAACGTGTTATATACGCTTTAATTTCTTCTAATAAATCTGAATAATTTACTACCATGGTATCATGCAAATGTAAACCTATTTTAATTCCCAGATATGTCACCATTCTATTTGACCATACCAGATTAACCCTTCTCCTTAGATCATGGACAATCTCCTCTGTCAAATGCAAAGGGAGTAGTTGTGTCTTATTTATATTTAATTAATAATTTGAAAACTCACTATACCTACTTATTAGCGTAAGTACCTCCGTGACCGATTTCGTTGGGTTAGATAATGTTAACAAAACATCATCAGCATATAATGACACCCGATGGTCCTGCCTACCTACACGAATTCCATCTATGACTCCTGAATGTCTTAACAGTGCTGTCAAAGGCTCCATTGTAAGAACATATAACAGTGGAGCCAAAGGACAGCCCTGACGAGTCCCATTGCGAATATCAAAGATATCCGTGCCTATATTTAGGCCCACAATTCTAGCCCTGGAAATTGTATACAATGACATAGCAAAATACGCAAATTTACCCACTATCCCAAATGCCCACAGAGTTCTGGATAAAAATCTCCAGCTTACCCTATCAAACGCTTTTTCAGCATCTAAAGCCATTAGAACCGAAGCGATTTGTCTTTGATGTATCTCATCCACAATATCCAGAACTCTGCGGGCATTATCATCTCCAGCTCTCCCTACAACAAACCCAACCTGGTCTGGATGGACCAGATCGGATAATACTATATTAAGCCTCTGGGCCAGAATTTTAGAATACATTTTTACATCCAAATTAATAAGCGATATTGGCCTATAAGTAACCATCGTCGGATCTTTACCCACTTTCAATATAGGAATAACATCTACCTCCAGCATTTCTGCTGGTATAGATTCTGGCCTCACCATTTTATTATAAATTCTTTCTAACAGAGGAACAATTACTGGGTGTAATACCTCATAAAAACATGATGTAAATCCATCTGGCCCAGGGGCTGTACCCTTTTTTAGAGTTTTAATAACACCATAAATCTTTGCCTGAGTAATGGGTTTATTCAATTCTCCCAACCTTTCCACTGACAGTCTAGGAAGATTCAAATCTTTCAAAAACTCATAGATTTCCGCATCGGTTTTTCCCAAATCTGGCAAATTATATAAGGACTCATAGTAAGATCTAAATGCGTTCCCAGTCTGATTTTGCGAAAGACATACCCTACCTTTCCAATTTATTTGTTTAATTCTATTTCTTTGATTTAGAAATGTAATTTTTTTTGTCATTTCCTTACCCACCCTATTATTATTCTAATACCATTTTTGTTTTAGACAATCATACATCTTAGAAGCATTAGTCCTAATTTTTGCCCGAATTTGGTCCTGCAACCGTATAATCTCCTGACTCAGTGCCCTTGTAGGGGCTGCTTTACTCTCGCTTTCTAATTTTGCCAGCTGAATATATAAAACCCTTTTGACTCTTAATTTATGCCGCCTGTTTAATTAAACATCCTCTCAAAAAACATTTTAACGAACACCACAGAGTAAAATCAGAGACCTCCCCATTATCATTATCCTTCAAAAAATTATCGGTCTCCTCCACTAAACCTTTCATTGCCGAATCTGTAGCCAATAGATTATCATTCAATCTCCACTTAAATCTCCCGTCATAAAAAGGGTTATCTTTTATAACCATTATAACTGGTGCATGATCTGGCCACCCTATACCCCCTATCTTAGTAGCAATGCATGCTTCCACAGATACCAAGTCCAACAAAAATAGATCTATTCTGGAATACGATGCATGAGGAGAAGAATAGAAAGTAAAGTCTCGCTCAGCTGGATGTTGACCTCTCCAGATATCAAACAGATTATGTCTATAAACAAAAGAAGAAAAAGCCCCAGATGTCGCCCGCAAGCCAGCGGCCGATGTTTTCGCCTCTTCAGAAAACTTCTTATCCAGATCACAACTCAAAACCGAATTAAAATCTCCCCCTACCACGCGGCATCCCTTCCCGATCTGCTCTACTAACTCCATTAAAGAATCTGAAAAGGGGATTAACCCCTTAACGACCAGCGGCCGCGGGGTGTGTGGTCCTTTAAGGACCCGATAGAGAATTTCGGCGTGCCGCCCCACGTGACTGATCACGTGGGGCGGCACGCCGAACTGAGGGACTGAAAGAGATCGCTCCGGTCTTGGAGCGATCAAATTCAGTCCCCGGTATTACTCACCGCGCTCCTGCAGGAGCGCAGTGAGTAATAGTACGTGACGTACCAGGACCGTCACTGGTCCTTAAGTGCCGGACCAGCGTGACGGTCCGGGTACGTCACCGGACGCTAAGGGGTTAAATGATGTGAAGGAGCATACACATTTACCAATGTGAACACAACATCATTAATTTTACATACCAAAATAACGTATCTTCCATTTTTATCAGACTCATGATGAATGTATTCAAATTTTACTCCAGAGGCAATTATTATAGCCACGCCACTTTTTTTTTTATCGGGAAGCGATGCCGCGTAGATATTAGGGTATCTACTGTAGTTCCATAATTGTTTGCTGGATATTTTCCAATGAGTTTCCTTCACAAAGGCAACATCTGAGGAACTTCTTAATAACAAATCATACAAACACAATCTCTTAAATGGTGAGTTCAGTCCTCGTGAGTTAACAGTGACAAAATTCAACGGCATCTATCCCCAACCGCCTCCATTCTCCAGTCCCCCACTTACCCCTAATACACAACTAGGTTATGTAGGAGCATTGAAAGGGAGGTTGGAAGAGAGGAGAGTAGGAGAGGAGAAAGGAAGGGTGGGAGAGGAGAACATAAGCAAGGAAATGGAGGGTGGGAAAGCAGAGAGAGCATCAAAAGGGAGGGTGGGATCGTAGAGCAGGAGCAGTGAAATGGAGGGCGGGAGAGGAGAGCGGACCATCCTGAATGGTGAAGTGGAGAGTGGGAGGGAGAGGAGAAGCGCTGGAGCTTTGCCCCCCTGCCCAATCCTATCCAAATCACCAGCTCCACAAATGTAACACCTCCTTAGCTTTAGGAGGATTAACCCCGCGCATAGCACTGCATACCCCGCCGGCACTCATAGGGTTAATTTTTTTTACATTACACCCATTTGTTCAGTACTTTGGATGTATTGATATGGGGCTTAGGTCCCCATATCAATACATCCACTGGTCGCTAATTTTTTTTTTCTTATATTTTTTCACACTTCAGTTCCAGCATTGATGGTTTTAAACACGTGTTAGGGACTTAGCTCGTGCTTTTTGTAGGCGCAGATTTTTGGTGATAAAGTGGGGTCCCTTAACACGTGTTACCATCCAACGCATCATTTCTTTCTTTTGTATAAAGCACTGTGACTATTTTACTACAATTAAATATAAATTAATCAGTTCTGTCTTTGTGCCCTAAATTAACCCCTTAACGTCCGGCGGTCCTGGGACGTTTCCGTCCCATAAGGACCGCATTGAACCACGTGGACGCACCGGTACATGTGACCTGTTACGTCACTATGGGATCTGATAGAGATCGCTCCGATCTTGGAGCGGTCAATTTCAGGCCCTATTTTTACTTACAGCGCTCCCGGTAGAGCGATGTAAGTAAAAAGTACGTGACGTACTATGACCATCATCGGTCCTTGATTATTTCAAGGACCGTGACGGTCATAGTACGGCACATGTCGTTAAGGGGTTAAACTCATAGCTTCTAGTTTTATCACATTACCCTTTTACTAGCATTCACTGTGTTTCTTTTTGACTATATTGGGTTCTATAGAATTGCAGTCCAGGGGTTTAGTAAAGCCTCGTCAGGTATTAGTAAAACCTTAAACATAACTTGGTAGTGGCAGTGAGTAATTTTTGGGGAGTGGTGGGGTGTACCATGGGGTTAGGTGTAGTTTCTCTGTACCCTGCAGGCTGGTCACCAGTAACCCTTTCAACCCCACATTGCACGTCATGGGCTGGCCTATACCCTTCTACGTGGCAAGTGGGGTTTCTTGTTTTTATTCAGGAGGACAAAACCTACAATGCATAGTTTTTTACATAGTAAGTGTTACTATTCTTGTAACCTCTTGAGGGGTATGTAACATTGCTTTGCAAGAGAGGCCATTATTTGCATAGGCTTGTCAAGATGGGTTAATCCCTTCGTGTCCAATGACGTGCCCAGACCGTCACGGCTGTCCGGCACTTGTTACTAATCCCTATATTAAAGTCATATTAAAAATAAATGTATTGCCCGCCAGTGTCATCTCTCAAACCTTTATGGTTTGAGAGATAATCGCTCCTAAAGTTGCCCTCTCACTCCCCCTTCCCTGAAGTCAGCTTTGTAGCTGACTGCAGGGAAATCCGGTCTTAGATCATCAGGCGGCTCTGCAGCAGAGCACCGATCGCGTTAATAAAAAAAAAAAAATCACTAAAACAGTCTTCTGCGTGTGCTTGCAAACCAATCACATGTAGAAGACCATTTCAGTGAAAGATTTCTTTTTTATTAAAGCGATTGCGGCTCTGCTGCAGAGCCACCTGAAAGTCGTACAGCTGGCTCTCCTGCAGTCAGCTAGAATGCTGACTACGGGGAAGGGGGAGGGAGAGGGCAACTTTAGGAGCGATTATCTCTCAAACCATATAGGTTTGAGAGATGACACTGGGGGCAATACATTTATTTTTAATATGACTTTAATATAGGGATTATTAATAATTATTACTATCCCTTTAAGGACCAGTGACGGTTCTGGCACATCATGGAAATTGGGGCTCCCCACGCGGCTGCACGCCGTATGGGGAGCCCTGAATTGGATTGAAAAAAAATAAATAAAAATTCCCCGTGGTCCTCAAGTGCCGGCATATGCATCATTAAGGGGTTAATATGGAGGCAATGCTGTTATACAAAATGTCCCTTCCCTTGAGAGAACAGAGAACCAGATGTTTGCTTGTTTAGGCTCCACAGCATTGAAAGCATCAAATTCCATCTTCAGTACTCGCAGTGGAAAGGATACTGAGGGTGCTTTTCCCACCTATATCAGAGAAAGGAAAAAAACCCAGAGCAGAAGGTGTTAATAAATCTACTATAACCTGATACAGAAATTAAAGTACAGAACTGGAGCAATTCTGGGGCAAACCATCTGCTCCATTGTTTTAATTTAAAGTACTATCACCTAAAAATGAAATTGTTTGATATACCTTTAAATGTCATTTATCTGTAGAAATAATTTTTATTCTGCAACCAATAGGGGACACAGGAACTGGCGGGGTCAACTTCCCTCCACCAAGATGCAGGAAGTTAGAATTAATAATCAAAAGAGTTTGATACGCCATAGTTAACCCCTTGAATGTTTTGCTTGCAAAGCATTGAATAACTCTTCTGTGCTGAAAAGCGCCTATTTAAATCGATGGGAATTCTTAAACATATCAGTAAATCAAAATTCCCAGTTAATTAAAAGGAGTTTTAATCCTTTTAATCCTCTGAGTGCCAGAGGGGTACACAATGCATTGCCATGATTACCATTTACAAATACATTCAAGGTCAATTCAAAGAACTAGCCAATGAATTATTTACGCAAAGAGCTGCGCTAAGAACAAGAGATCATCCGTTAAGACTACAGGAAAGGGCTTTCGACTAAAACAAAGGCAGGGATTCTTTACACTAAGGGCGGTAAAGCTATGGAATTCTTTGCCTCGGGACACTGTACTTGCAGATAATGCAACTGCTTTCAAAAAAGCAATGGATGCCTATCTAGCACAGAACAATATTGACAATTATGACAGATGGCTTCCATGCAGATAGGATGTTGATCCAGGGAACTACCTGACTGCAATTTGGAGTCAGGAAGAAGTTTTTTACCCACTTGGGGCTAAATTGGAAATGGCTTCAGAGAGGTTTATTTTGCCTTCCTCTGGATCAGTGGTTCTCAAACTTTTTTTGTTCGGGGCACCCCTAATAAGTTATCTAAAATATTCAGGCCAAATTTAATGTACTTTATCAAGAGCATAATCAAAGTAAAATAAATAAATATACAGCTAATATTAGGTCTTACAATCATAATAACAAAATTAAACATAATGTGCATATCAATTTCTATAACTCTTTATTTAAAAGTCCATTTTTGTTAGTCTTCATAGAAGACACCCTATGCTGATGTCCGTGGCACACCAAAGTGCCATGGCACCCTGGTTGAGAATCACTGCTCTGGATCAACAGGGGTGTTTTTGGCATGGGCTGGACTTCATGGATACATGTCTTTTTTCAGCCTCATCAACTATGTTACTTTGTTACTACTAGTGTAGAAGCCTGTGTACACGGGCGAAGGTTGTTAACCTTTTGAGTGACAGAGGGGTACGCAATGCATTGCATTGCAATGCGTTGCATTCCCCTCTGGCACTCAAAGGGTTAAGAGGCTGGTCCTGCTCTGCATCCTGCCGCCGACGCAGTCATGCACTGTAGAGACTTGCCGAAAGCACAGAATGCTCCTAGCACAGAACTCCCAGCATTCCGTGCTCCCAGAATTATTATTATTAATCTTTATTTATATAGCGCCAACAAATTTCACAGTGCTTTACAGTATCTGTGTGTTCGGACCGTCTCTACTGCCCATGACAGCTTCTGACAGCTCCTGGGGTTCCCATTTAAGCCACTAGCAGATCCGAATGAGTAGACCTACATACCGAGTGAAAGCAGAAAACACCAGGAACCCCAGTACAGAAACGAATAGCCAAGTTGTAAACCAGGAAACATTGTCAGGAGCGAGCTGAAGGTCAGGGCACGAGGCACAGTAACCAACCTCAGAGAAGGAAGATGCCACTGGTGTGTATAACACCCCTAATGGGAACTCTTCAGGCAATCAGGCATCTTTGAAAGAGCACTTTTGAACTCACTGATGCGTGAAAGGAATGGACATCTAAAGTTGGGACCCAACAACGTTCTTATGGCCCATATCCTTCCCAAACAATCAGGCACTGCAAGGTGGCCCAAACCAGATCTATCACCATCAAACCAGTAGGATGATGATGATAATTGCTTCTTCTCAATTGGTTCTTAGAATTGATACATGGAATGGAGTTATCAGCCCATTCTGGATCTGGAGAGAGGACCTTTAATGGTCCAAAGTAACATGCACCCGGTTTGGAGGAAGGTTAGTAGAACATCATATGCTTGGTAGAGACCAAAACCTCCCTGGGATGTAATCTAGGTATCTGACTGGTGTAGTCTATCAGGTACCTTCTTCTGAGATTCAGTAGACTTCCACAAGGCATTATGGATCAAAGCCCACAGAGCATGTAAATAATCAACACCTGGCAGGGTACCAGGAAGATCCTGAAGCAGAAAGCTAGGAGGGTGGTACTCCAAGGCACCAACAAAATTAGGAAAATAGCAGAAATTCATGCTGGAAATTATTGAAGGCAAATTCTTCCAAAGATAGGAAATCAACTCAACTAGATTGTTGAGAGTTTATGAATTATGGAAGTACTGTTCCATACACTGGTAAGAACATTGAGTTTGTCCATTAGCCTGAGAATGGTATGCAAAGGGAAAATTTAGGTCAGTGCACAGGCACTTACAAAAGGCTCTCCCAAAAAAAAGGACAAAACTTAAAGTGGAACTATCATCAAACTTAAATTGCTCCCCAAATTCTTATTGCCATAGCGATATGCATATACATACTTTTATTTTGCTGAATAAGTCCAGCATAAGCGAAAAATAGAACTCGTTCGTCAGACAGCAGCAGGCAACAGCACAGACATCTTGTAGAAAAGGCATCTGTGAGTCTCCGCTTAAGTCACTGGATGGACTGATGGTGCAGGCACAGAGAGCTCCTACAGCAAGGTCCCTGCTGCTGCTGCCTGCCAAATGAGTTCTATTTCTCACTAATGCTGGACTTAGCAGAATAAAAGTATGATTATGCAAATAGCTATGGTAATAAGGATTTGTGGGGCAATTTAAGTCTGATGATCCGCTTTAAGATCCTCTGTCTCGCATAATTTGCAGGGGATGATCATGGCATTTGAAGATTTCCTTGATAAAGACATTGGTTAATTCAGGAGCAGAAGGCAGCTTGGGGAGAGAATAAAAAGATCCTACCTATAAAACTAGTCTACATTAAGATTAGAGGTACATCTACTGGAGGGATGGTGCTTCACCAGCACAAAATCCATGGCCAGATGCATCCAAGGGTGGAAGGGGACGGAAGGAGTTGAAGCAAGCCCACACATCCCTGGTGAGATATCTTATTCTAGGCACAGGTGGTACAGGAGTGAACAAAGCCCCTCATATTAGGGATACCCACCAAGGCTGTCAGTTGATAAGCTCTGTGGCTTCCTGTACTCCAGGATAACCAGCTACAAGAGACAAATGTCCTTACTTTAAGATCTCAAAGTGATACTTTAAGAGGACAAAGTAGTGGCCAGGCAAAGGTTAAATGCCCTGAAACAGGTTTTTATGAGCATATCAAGTGTTGTTGAAGACAAATGAGGGTACAGTTAAGACAATGCAATTCAAAGGAATGATGGATTCTTGCTCAACTCTAGCAGAAGGTGAATGTTAGTGAGAAAGACTGTCTGATTTAATTTATTTTGACCCCAGCTGATATACGTTTATGAAACTGAATCAAGGGAAAAATAGTCAATCTCACTTGACTTGGATTCGAATGATAAGCAGTCTCCCAGGAGAAAAGATGCTTATGCTTTGCAAGGATGGTAACGGGAATGGATGAGCCCCCTAAAAGATGCCTTCATTCCTTAAGGGCCAATTAAATGGCCAAAGCTCTTGGTTGCCAATATGTTACTTCCTCTCTGAAAAGAAAAATGAGCAGGAATATAGGTGATTCTTTTAAATCTATTTGAGACAGAATGGCATCTGTCTTCACTTCATAAGTGTCATCTTCAACCTGAAAAGACCAAGAAGGCTCCACATAGTGGAAAATAGTGGCAGAGGTAACGGCTCTTCTTCTTTTTTTTTTTTTTCAATTTCTCTAAGGCTGCACTGGCTTCCGATGAGAAAACTCTGGGATTATCCCCCTTCCTAGTCAGGGCAGTAATGGGAGCAGTGAACTTAGAAAAGTTACAAATGAGCTCATAAAAGTAATTAGTAAAGCCCAGGAACTGATGAATGCCCTCAGTCTCTTTGGGCAAGGGCCACTGATAGAATTTTGAATCCTTTTTTGCCATCTCTCAACACCTTGATCAGCACTCATAGTTTTCTGATTTAGCTTGCAAGGAGTCCACCATAAGGAGTTGGAGGACAGCCTTTACATGCTTTTAATGCTGATGCTAGTCCGAGGAGTAGATCGGGTTATTGTCAAGCTATATCAAGACAGGTGACAGCAACGTATCCCAGAAGATCTAATTATGGGAAATCTTCTGGCACATTACAGAGCCTAAATGTCATATTGTGGTATATGTAATAGCCAAATCTAGTTTCAAATGTTGTCTTCCATTTGTCTCATTTCTTATTTCAGATGAGGTTGTAAGCCCTTTAGATCAAGTTGTGAGAACATCTTGCCACTTTTGAGTTGCTGAAAGAGTTCTGCAAACAGCAGCAGTGGGTACTTATTCCTAACAATGAGCTTATTAAGACACCAATAGTCAAAGCCGGGGAGCAGATATTCATCCTTCTTAGAGACAAAGAAGAACTATATTGCTACCTGAGGAATACTTTTTCAAGGTTTTCCTTAATATAGTTCGGTAAAGCTTTATTATCAGCTTCTGAGGGGGAGTCATGCTAAAAAGTAACTTGAAGGAGCAGTCATATCTCCTGTGTGGTGGAAAAACATATCAAGGTATTCCCAATAAGAGTCTGCAATTGACTTTCTTAGATTTTCAGCAGATCTCCAAGAATGGATGTATTGTGGTGAGACAATTATGCTGAAAAAAATGTGCTGCAGCTGCCAATCCAGCTATTGCTTCAATTAATTCTGGAGTTATGCTTACATTAGAAGAACAAATCCACTGCACACAAAGGTTTGGTCTTAAAATCACTTCTTTATTCAAATCATCGGACACTGAGGTCAAAGTCTCACGCTTTTCACACATCTTGTGCTTACTCATAGACTGCAGTCTATGAGTAAGCACAAGACATGCGAAACGCGTGAGACTGTTTGCCCTCAGTGTCCGATGATTTGAATAAAGAAGTGATTTTAAGACCAAACCTTCGTGTGCAGTGGATTCGTTCTTCTTATGTCTGCAGTTTGGGTGTTTCAGCGCATCCCATCACACTTGCACCAAGGTTGTCAGTACACTGGTGAGCTGGTTAATATCTAATGCTTTGCTTGGTGCCACACACGGAAATGTTCATGTTATGCTTACATAGCCAAGATAGTCCCAAAATGACAGAAGAGTGAGGAGAATGGATTAACAGCACAATGCCTCTATATTGAGGGCTACAATGATAACCTCAGTTGGTAAGGTTTCCATGAAGATAATGCCATCCACAAGAGGCCTCCCCCCACACGGCAAAGGCAACCACTGGATGCATTGACTAGTTACACTCTTAATTATTATAATACAGGGGTGGGTAATTATTTTGGGTCCAAGGACCTGCTTTACTATTTAGAATAAAACACCACTGAAAGGATTTTGAAGATTCAGTTAGCCAGTAAAAGTATCACTTTTACTCAACTAGTCCTTCCTTATTAAAAGCAGCTCCAATTAATCTTCATAGTATTTAGGCCACGGAGAGTATTATTTCAATACTGTCAGAGTTATAGTACAAGAGTAATTGAATGATAAAATATCCCCTCCCGGCCCCTTTTACTGCTGTAACACTGCTCACCTCAGAGCAGCAAGACTGTCCGGATGGATCGCAGAGAGGGACAATCTTCAGTGAGCATAAGGAAAAACCTGAACAACCTGTGAAGGGGAGGCAGGGTTTTCCTTATGATCACAGTAAGAAGATTGTCCCTTGCTGTGATCTGTCCGGTCAAGAGACCAGATTCCACATCTGAGGGGAGGTGGCTTAAACTAGGTAAAAGGGGCAGAAGGGGGATACTTTATCATTCAATTACTCTTGAACTACAACTATGACAGTACTGAAATAACACTCTCCATGGGCCAAATACTATGAAGATTATTTGAAGCGGCTTTTTTTTGTGAAACATTACTACCCCTTTAATGGTTTATATTCCATGGAATACTAATTAAAGAAATTAGAAGGTATCATTGTTCCTTTAAATAAAGTGTTACTCACACTAGCATTTTCCAGTAGCGCATGTTTCTGTTCAGTCCATCAATGGCCTTCATATCATCTGGTGAAAGATCGAAGTTGAAGACCTATAAAGATATTTTAATAAGTGGCAGGTTAATCACTGATCCATTCCCAAATAATCCCACGTGTATTTCTTCTATCTGAATTATATGGCCTTATATTTCAGAGAAAAGAGGAGTAATTCTGGGGCATACCAAATGCATCATGGGAGAGAAATTAAAATTCTCATTGATTTAAATGTTGCTTTAAATTCCTTAAAGGGATAGTAATACTTAAAATGTAAAAAAAAATATGTTGTAGGGTTTATCCCCCTGAGTAAAACAAGAGTACCCCCACTGCTGAAAGGTGTTTCATTCAAAAGTTATTAATTTTCAAAGTTTAATTTTTTTTAGGTGCAATATCACAGTGGCCTGAAATTGTACAGTGGCGCTGTTGCTACACTATCCTATGCAGATTTATGGTCCCGGGACCAGAGCTGTCCATAGGATCGTGTAGTAACAGCGCCACTGTACAATTTCAGGCCACTGTGATATTGCACCTAAAAAATTCAACTTTGAAAATGTATAACTTTTGAATAAAACACCTCTCAGCAGTGGGAGTACTCTTGTTTTACTCAGGGGGATAACACCTACAACATATTTTTTTTACATTTTAAGTATTACTATTCCTTTAAATGCTGCACATATCAAGTATTCAGTGGGTTAAAGAAGCAAACAACTTTAGTTATGAAAATAATATATATATATATATATATATATATACACGTGTAAAAGCCCACCAGTCCCTGCACCTGTGGCCTCAGTAACAGCAGCACGTGAGGTACCAGGAGAGGGAGAGCGCCTTTACCTTGTCAGTCACGGGCGTGCGTGCGGGAGCACGCCTTGACCCAGAGCAGGAGGTTCGTGAACGTGCTTTGCACCTCAGGGCTCAGCTAGATGCAGCTCGACCAGGGCCAGGGCTCCCTCACACACCAGGACGGATACGGGGCTGAGAGAGCGGCCAGGAAGATGGTGTGTTTTGTCCATTCGGGCTGTCTGTACTGCGCATAACTGCATCGGCAGTCTCTACTGCTCATGACTGCATCTGACAAACCTACATCTGGCCTTTTATACAATAGGACAGGGCTTAAAAGTCCTTTTCTACTCGCCAGACCTGAAAAGTTACTCACCACTGCAAGCCATAGCATACCCGCCAGGGCTAAATTTCTACTCGCCAGGGCTAAATTTTCACTCGCCATTGGCTAGTGGCGAGTGGAAATTTTGAGCCCTGCAATAGGATATATAATTTGCTACTGAGTAAAACAAGATTACTCCCACTGGTGGGGCACAATAAACTGGCCATCATGGGTGGGGGAACATGGGCTCGAGAGTTAGAGGCTCCATGTCTAATTCTACTTGCAGAGCTGCCAATATCCAGAGAATGGATTCGCGTAGCTCACTCTCTACTGGACCGGGAGCTAGTGGGGGTCCCATTAAGGCCGTTAGAATTTTCTGGCAATACTAACTTAAGTGGGTGGTTATTATTAGTAGATGTTACTTTTCATTCAATTCTGTCCTCAAGATGTTCCAGCAGGTAAGGTGTAACCACTGGTATATCAATTGCAATGACTGAGCCACTGAATCCAGAACAGATGTATATCCTAACCCCTTAGTGGCTAGAGACGCCTCCAACATATTTCTTCACACTACATTGAAGAACCATTAGTATAAAACGGGTTAACTCCTTGGATGACCAAGCTCTTTAATGCATTGCCTCGCAATGAGTTGGAGACCTCATTAGTATGAATGCTGTGTTACCTGAAGATTTTGCTTCATGCGCTCAGGGTTGAAGCTCTTTATGATGGCCACAGACCCCCTCTGGATGATGTAGCGTATACAGACTTGCGCTGCGGTTTTATTGTACTTCTCACCAATAGAGGTCAGCACTGGCTCTTCCAAAACTGTGGGACAGCTTTGATCTGTCCTGTAAAGAGACACAGGAATAAACATTCGAAAAAATATAAAGAATCAGGCGCTCGGTAGATAAATAAGGGTATATGGAGGTTTGTCAAATGAAAGTTCTGTTTTGCTGCTGTTCCAATGCAGGTATCACCTACGTCACCCACATCACTCTGGATATAGTAAGAAAAAGGAAAAAGGGACAAACAGCGCAAAAAAACAGTCCTCTAAACGTAATATTATTTGCAGTAATAAAGAGAAAATCTTTATAGTCCAATATATAATCTACTCACATTGTTAGAAGGTAATATCTGCCTCCCAGTATAAACCGCATGTGTAGTAATCACCACCAACAGTAGTATCAAATATATAAATGTAGTGCCCAAAAAAGACAGAGACCATATATATCAAACATATATGGACAAATAGTCTATGGGAACTGGATGATGATACATACAGTAAAAAAATATAATAATAATGAAGTAGATAGTAATAGACCTTTATATGGTGGATAAAGGGCTAACAGGAATAAACATGCCCTTCTGAATGAGACATCCGTATTTATCCCCAGTTTGGATCTTACTTGAAATAGCTGTGATAACCTGCGTTTTTTCATGTTTGGTGGATATTGCTTGGTGATATTTTGATATTTTGCAATTAAATTACAGCTGAAAATGCCTTTTTTGATTATTTTGAATGCATATCAAAATAACTGGCTGTTTAGTGATTTTGAAAGAACTATATTTGGTATTAGCTATTTTTATTTAGAAAATTAGTTTTTGATTTATTTAGATGCATACTAATTAAGGCATGCTGTACAGGCACGTCCTGTTTAGCCCTACATTACCTCCTCACAATCTTTCAGTGCTGGGGAGTCGGGAAATGTGTTGCTGAGCACCATTAGTGCCGTCTCAATGCGTTAAATACCCCACTGACACTCAAACGATTAATTAGCATAATCTAAAAATCTTTTTGACTCAATAGACTTAATGGGATAGTAATAGTTGTTTTTAACAAATGTTAATATTGTAGCTATTAAAAATAAAAATACAGTAACGCACCTCCCATCTATCATACCTTTATAGTTTGAGAGATAGAAGCATCTAAAGTTCCCCCCTCCCGACCCTTTCAGAGATGTCAGCCTCTAGCTGACAGGTGGAGAGCCTGGTCATTTGACCGGCCGGTGGCTCCATTAAAGGGATAGTAATATTTAATCTTAAACGCAGCTCTGATCATTCAACATAATGAATGGTACCGTTACCTGATGCTCTTACTCTTCAAAACTGTTTAGTTACAATGTAATTAAATGCTAAAGTTGATCCCTCATGCCCCTTTTCCAGTTCTGATGCTGTCTACCCTAAAATCTGAAGTCTGATCCCTTGGCCAGACACATCACAACAAGGGACAATCTTCCCTCAGTAGGAGGGCAGGTTTTTCCTAATAATAAATTAAGTTTGTCCTTCATGATCCACTCTTGGGTCTCAGACACAAATGCTTACGTCAGCAAAAGCAACATGATGGATCAACTTCAGCATATAATTACTTCATGACTAAACAGTTTTGAAGAAGCATCAGATAGCAGTACTATTCATTATGTTGAACAATCTGAAATATTACTATCCCTTCATGTTGCTCTACAAACCAGGGGAGTTGATGGGTTCCCAATAGTGATGAGCGAGCACCCCAATGCTCGGGTGTTCGGGTGCTCTGACCGAGCACCCCCTGAGGCTCGAGTGCTCGGCCGAGCACCCGAGCCCCATTGAAGTCAATGGGAGGACTCGAGCATTACACCAGGCACCCCCTGCTCTGATGAGGGGAGGGTGCCTGGTCCATAGGAAAAGGGCAGAAAAGGATGGAAACACCACAGAAATGGTTCAGGGACAGCATAGGGAGGATGTCTGGATGCATCTTGGACTCCAACATCGCTGCTGGGAACGATCTTTCGCCCGTAGTACGCCATTTTTACAGACTGACCATAAAACACACAAAAAGGAAAATAAAAACGACTTTAGGCGAAAAATTGTTACCAAACAATATTTGCTGTATATTTACTTGTATATCATCTGCAAATTCTCCCAAAAATTTCCTTGGTTTTCGGAAGTGAGGCCATGATTAAGAGGGAAACGTGCGCAGAGGCAAATTCTCCCAAAAATTTCCTTGATTTTCAGAACTGAGGCCATGATTAAGAGGGAAACGTGCACAGAGGCAAATTCTCCCAAAAATTTCCTTGATTTTATTGAACTGAGGCCATGATTAAGAGGGAAACGTGCGCTGAGCCGACCATCTAAAACATTATGGGTGAGGGTCTGCTGCAGAGCTGACCATCCTAAACATTATATGCGAAGGCCCGCTAGTGAGCTGACGCTATAAAACATTATATGAGAGGGCCCGCTAGAGAGCTGACCCAATAAAACATTATATGAGAAGGCCCGCTGGTGAGCTGACCTATATAAAAATTGTCAAACAGGGCCCGCTGGTGAGCTGGCCCTATATAAAAATTATATCACAGGGCCCGCTGGTGAGCTGGCCCTATATAAAAATTATATCCCAGGGCATATGGAAGAGGAGGAGGAGGATGAGAAGATTAAGAGTCAACCATATACCCGTTTTTTGGGTGGAAGGGGTGAATGGGAATACAGAGTATTCCCATCATTGTAAATAACATATATAAAGTGAGTTTATGTTCCCCCGGGGCTTTCCTCCAGTGGAGTGGAGAAGTCAGGGGAAATCCAGGCCTTGTTCATTTTTATAAGTGTCAACCTATCAGCATTGTCGGTGGAAAGGCGGATACGCTTATCTGTTATGATGCCACCAGCAGCACTAAATACCCGCTCAGACAGAACGCTGGCGGCAGGGCAGGCCAGCACCTCCAAGGCATAGAGTGCCAGTTCATACCACGTGTCCAGCTTGGACACCCAGTAGTTGTAAGGCACAGAGGGATCATTGAGGACGCTGACACGGTCTGCTACGTACTCCTTCACCATCTTCCAAAACTTTTCCCTCCTTGTGACACTAGGCTGCGCATCAGGGTGAGGGTGCTGGCGGGGTGTCATGAAGGTGTCCCACGCCTTGGAGAGTGTTGCCCTGCCTTTCTCGGAACTGCTGTGTGCTCCCCTTTTCTCCCCTTCTCGGTTGGCCAAGGTAGCACGTACTCTGCCGCCAGCGTTGTCAGATGGAAAATTTTGGAGCAATTTTTCAACAAGAACCTTCTGGTATTGCACCATTTTGCTTGTCCTCTCCACCGGAGGAATGAGAGATGAGAAATTCTCTTTGTAGCGGGGGTCCAGAAGGGTGAACACCCAGTAATCCGTGTTGTCTAAAATGCGTGTAACGCGTGGGTCACGGGAAAGGCAGCCTAACATAAAGTCAGCCATGTGTGCCAGAGTACCAACAGGCAAGATTTCGCTGTCCTCACCAGGAGGATGACTCTCAATCTCCTCATCCTCTTCCTCCTCTTCTGCCCACCCACGCTGAAGAGATGGAACTAAAGTTCCATGGCTACCCTCTGTAGCGGAGACAACCGTGTCTTCCTCCTCCTCCTCCTCCTCCTCCGCCTCCTCCAATTGTCGCTGAGAAGACGAAGTGAGGGTGCTCTGGCTATCACCTTGTGTAAGCTCTTCCTCCCCCATTTCCACCTCTTCCACATGCAAAGCGTCGGTTTTAATTGTGAGCAGCGAGCGTTTCAGTAGACACAGAAGTGGGATGGTTACACTGATAATAGCGTTATCGCCGCTCACCATCTGTGTCGATTCCTCAAAATTGCGTAAAACCTCACAGAGGTCTGACATCCATTCCCACTCCTCACTTCTGATTACAGGAAGTTGAACGGAGAGGCGACGACCGTGTAACAGCTGGTACTCCACTACTGCCCTCTGCTGCTCACAAAGCCGGGCCAACATGTGGAAGGTGGAGTTCCAGCGCGTGCTCACGTCACACAGCAGCCGGTGAGCTGGCAATTGTAAGCGCTGCTGCAGCTTCAACAGGCCGGCTGAAGCTGTTGATGACTTACGGAAATGTGCACACACGCGGCGCACCTTGGTCAAGAGATCATGCACATTGGGGTAGGTTTTTAGAAATCGCTGCACCACTAAATTAAATACATGCGCTAGGCATGGTACGTGTGTGAGCTTGCCGAGCTCCAAAGCCGCCACCAAGTTACGCCCATTATCACACACAACCATGCCTGGTTGCAGGTTGAGTGGCGAGAGCCACTGCTCGGTCTGGTGACTAATCCCCTGCAACAGCTCTGAGGCCGTGTGCTGTTTGTCCCCAAGGCAGATCAGCTTCAGCACGGCCTGTTGACGCTTCCCCACTGCAGTGCTACACTGCTTCCAGCTACTGGCTGATGGGGGAGTGGCGGTGTGTGTAGAGAATTCGGAGGTGGAAACGGAGGAGGAGGAGCCAATAACGTAGGTGCTGGTGGAAACCCTGATGGAGGTAGGGCCCGCAATCCTCGGCGTGGGTAGCACCCGTGCCATCCCAGGGTCCGAGTCGCTCCCAGCCTCCACGACATTCACCCAGTGTGCCGTCAGGGAAATGTAGCGTCCCTGGCCACAAGCACTTGTCCATGTGTCAGTCGTTAAGTGGACCTTCCCAGTAACTGCGTTGGTCAGGGCACGGGTGATGTTACGGGACACATGGTGGTGTAATGCGGGGATGGCACACCGGGAAAAGTAGTGGCGGCTGGGGACCGCGTACCGAGGGACAGCTGCTGCCATCAGGCTGCGGAAGGACTCAGTGTCCACAAGCCTAAATGGCAGCATTTCGATGGCCAGTAATTTGGAAAGGTGTGAGGTTAGTGCTATGGCCTGTGGGTGGGTGGCTGGGTACTTTCTCTTGCGCTCAAATGCCTGGGGTAACGACATTTGGACGCTGTGCTGGGACAGGGAAGTGGATGTGGTCGCTGATGGTGCTTCAGATGCTACAGGTGCAGGGCGGGAGGTATGCGGGCCTGCGCCTTCGACAGGCGATTGGCCGGCACCGAAAACAGGGGAAGAGGAGGCAGTGGTGTGGCCTGCAGACACAGATGGGCGATCCAGGCGTTCCTCCCACTTACTACGGTGCTTGGATGCCATGTGTCGGATCATGCTGGTGGTGGTGAGGTTTCTAGTGTTCATGCCTCGGCTCATTCTGGTGTGGCACAGGTTGCAAACTACAATTCTTTTGTCGTCCGCACTTTCCTTAAAAAAACGCCATACCGCGGAACACCTACCCCTTGGCAAGGTAGATTTACGCAAGGGGGTGCTCCGTGGAACATTTGCGGGCCGGTTTGGTGCGGTCCGCCTTCTTTCTGTAGCCACACCACTGCCTCTTCCAGCCTGTTGCGGTGCTGCAGATGGCTCACCCTCAGGACTGCTGTCATCGCTCGGCTCTACACCTTCCCAGGTGGGGTCAGTCACCTCATCGTCCACCAAGTCCTCCTCCACTTCCTCACTCTGATCATCCTCCTCAAGTCTTGATCCCACCACATACTCAGTCATTGACAACTGTATAACATTCTCCTCAACAAGGTCTTGAGACGGAAATAGTGGTTGATTTAATGGCAACTGTGTCTCATCATCATCATCATCATCCACTACTTCCTTTGACCTTAAATGCCGTTCACATCTGTCATCTTCTTGAGATTGGGTAGCCTCTAGAGGTTGTGAATCAGGGCACAAGATGTCATGTTCCTCTGCAAGCGTGCTTGGAGAGAGGGTCAAATGAAGGATTGGTGATGAGACGAGCTCCTCACTATATCCCAGTGTGGGATCACTTCTTTGACCAGACCGTGTATGGTGGGAGGAAGGATGATCAGAGTGAGGATTATGTTGACCAGACTCTTGGCTACTGAGAGTGGACTTGGTGGAAGACAGGGTGGTGCTTAACCGACTGGAAGCAGTATCAGCTGTCATCCAACCGACCACCTGTTCGCAGTGGTCGGACCTCGAGAGTGATGTCCTGCGACGCCCTGTAAAATTACACATGAAGCTAGGTATGGTGGATGTCTTTCTTTCTTGTGCTCTGGCACCAGGCACAGTTTCTCCGCGTCCTGACCCGCGCCCTGAACTTTCAGGATCACGTCCACTTCCCCGTCCCTTTTTACCCGCCTTCTTCATCTTACACAGAATATGTGACTTTAATATTTGAGTTTGAAAACTTAACAGTATTTCTTATTATTCTGCAACTCTGCAGAGTACACAGAATAGGCTGCTAAACTGCGGTGAAACACACTGAATGGAATATGTGAGTTTAATATTTGAGTTTGAAAACTTAACAGTATTTCTTATTATTCTGCAACTGTACAGAGTACACAGAATAGGCTGTTAAACGGCGGTGAAACACACTGAATGGAATATGTGACTTTAATATTTGAGTTTGAAAACTTAACAGTATTTCTTATTATTCTGCAACTGTACAGAGTACACAGAATAGGCTGTTAAACGGCGGTGAAACACACTGAATGGAATATGTGACTTTAATATTTGAGTTTGAAAACTTAACAGTATTTCTTATTATTCTGCAACTGTACAGAGTACACAGAATAGGCTGTTAAACGGCGGTGAAACACACTGAATGGAATATGTGAGTTTAATATTTGAGTTTGAAAACTTAACAGTATTTCTTATTATTCTGCAACTGTACAGAGTACACAGAATAGGCTGCTAAACTGCGGTGAAACACACTGAATGGAATATGTGACTTTAATATTTGAGTTTGAAAACTTAACAGTATTTCTTATTATTCTGCAACTCTGCAGAGTACACAGAATAGGCTGCTAAACTGCGGTGAAACACACTGAATGGAATATGTGAGTTTAATATTTGAGTTTGAAAACTTAACAGTATTTCTTATTATTCTGCAACTGTACAGAGTACACAGAATAGGCTGTTAAACGGCGGTGAAACACACTGAATGGAATATGTGACTTTAATATTTGAGTTTGAAAACTTAACAGTATTTCTTATTATTCTGCAACTGTACAGAGTACACAGAATAGGCTGTTAAACGGCGGTGAAACACACTGAATGGAATATGTGACTTTAATATTTGAGTTTGAAAACTTAACAGTATTTCTTATTATTCTGCAACTGTACAGAGTACACAGAATAGGCTGTTAAACGGCGGTGAAACACACTGAATGGAATATGTGACTTTAATATTTGAGTTTGAAAACTTAACAGTATTTCTTATTATTCTGCAACTGTACAGAGTACACAGAATAGGCTGTTAAACGGCGGTGAAACACACTGAATGGAATATGTGACTTTAATATTTGAGTTTGAAAACTTAACAGTATTTCTTATTATTCTGCAACTGTACAGAGTACACAGAATAGGCTGCTAAACTGCGGTGAAACACACTGAATGGAATATGTGACTTTAATATTTGAGTTTGAAAACTTAACAGTATTTCTTATTATTCTGCAACTGTACAGAGTACACAGAATAGGCTGTTAAACGGCGGTGAAACACACTGAATGGAATATGTGACTTTAATATTTGAGTTTGAAAACTTAACAGTATTTCTTATTATTCTGCAACTGTACAGAATACACAGAATAGGCTGCTAAACTGCGGTGAAACACACTGAATGGAATATGTGACTTTAATATTTGAGTTTGAAAACTTAACAGTATTTCTTATTATTCTGCAACTCTGCAGAGTACACAGAAAAGGCTGCTAAACTGCGGTGAAACACACTGAATGGAATATGTGACTTTAATATTTGAGTTTGAAAACTTAACAGTATTTCTTATTATTCTGCAACTCTGCACAGTACACAGAATAGGCTGCTAAACGGCGGTGAAACACACTGAATGGAATATGTGACTTTGATATTTTAGTTTGAAGACTTAACAGTATTTCTTCCTATTCTGCAACTCTGCACAGTACACAGAATAGGCTGCTAAACTGCGGCGAAGCACACTGAATGGAATATGTGACTTTGATATTTTAGTTTGAAGACTTAACAGTATTTCTTCCTATTCTGCAACTCTGCACAGTACACAGAATAGGCTGCTAAACTGCGGCGAAGCACACTGAATGGAATATGTGACTTTGATATTTTAGTTTGAAGACTTAACAGTATTTCTTCCTATTCTGCAACTCTGCACAGTACTCAGAATGTGCTGCTAAACTGCGGCGACGCACACTGAATGGAATACGTGACTTTGATATTTTAGTTTGAAGACTTAACAGAATGTGCTCTAATCTGCAACTTTGCACACTAAACAGAATGTGCTCTAATCTGCAACTTTGCACACTAAACAGAATGTGCTCTAATCTGCAACTTTGCACACTAAACAGAATGTGCTCTAATCTGCAACTGTGCACACTAAACAGAATGTGCTCTAATCTGCAACTTTTCACACTAAACAGAATATTTTTTTTTTTTTTTTTTTTGTTTTTTTCCCCCCACACACAATATAACCTGCTGCCCCCACACACAGTAGTCCTAAAAAGGACTTTTGGTTCTTTTTTGTCACAATTTTTGTTTTTTCCTCCCTACACTGCCTTTCCCTTCCTATCCTCAGCTCTCCCTGGCTCAGACTGAGCCGAACTCGATGGTCAGGTGCTATACAGCACCTGACCACGGGTTCTGGCCAGCCAATCAGTGTAATGCCAGCAGCCAACATGGCTGCTGGCATTACACCGATGTCAGAGCCTCCCTGCACGTTTATTGGCTGCGCAGCAGCCGCAAAACGTGCGGGGAGGAGACCCGAACATGGCGGGCGAGCACATGCGGTACTCGTACGAGTACCGCCATGTGCCGAGCAGAGCGATGCTCGAGCCGATCCGAGCATCGGCCGAGCATGCTCGCTCAACACTAGTTCCCAAAACACTTGGGCTAAACTAATGCAATAATAGTTCAACATGCAGCATAACTGCACCATTACTAATAGGGAGATTAGCACTATAACAAGCTCCAAGCTGAAATTAAGACCAAGGGCAATAAAATGATAGTGATGTTTCACAAAAAAACAGCTCCAATTAATCTTCATAGTATTTGGGCCATGGAGAGTGTTATTTCAATACTGTCAGAGTTGTAGTTCAAGAGTAATTGAATGATAAAGTATCCCCCTCCTGCCCCTTTTACCTAGTTTAAACCACCTCCCCTCAGATGTGGAATCTGGTCTCCTGACCGGACAGATCACAGCAAGGGACAATCTTCTTACTGTGATCATAAGGAAAACCCTGCCCCCCTCCCCCTTAGCAGGTGTTTCCCTTATGCTCACTGAAGATTGTCCCTCTCTGCGATCCATCCAGACAGTCTTGCTGCTCTGAGGTGAGCAGTGTTACATCAGTAAAAGGGACAGGAGGGGGATATTTTATCATTCAATTACTCTTGTACTACAACTCTGACAGTATTGAAATAACTCTCTTCATGTCCCAAATACTATGAAGATTAATTGGAGCTGTTTTTATTAGGAAACATTACTATCCCTTTAAGCATGAGACCTGGGGCTTTGGCCCCCTTAGCCAGTACCTAGCAACATGCCTTCTAGAAACAGAGCCAGGCTCGGCTGCTCCATACGCAACACAATGCTGCCACTTAGTGGTGAACTACTAGTAAATACACAAGGCTACTGTGAAAAGCTTTAACCGATCAGACTTACCATACCCCGGCTCCTGGGGATCCTATAACTCCGTAGGCAACAACAACGATATCATGAGACTTACAAAACTCCAGCATCGGTTTCTGGTTGAGATATGGGTGACATTCTATCTGTGGGTGATACATTTTGTTTATTGAGATTTTTGGTTTGGAGAACAGAACACATCGTGATATAGGGCTATGAAGATTATCACAAGTTCTGCACAAACATATGAACAAAAAAGATGGTGCACTGAGGAACAATCATAACTATGCAATATCATTTTTTAAAAAGTTATTAACCTTTAAAAGCAAACTTTGCCATAGTGGTAAGTGGTTCTTAATTTGATTAATGGAAGGATTTTCTTGAGGAAGTTTCCTTCTTACAGCAGTCAGTTGTATCTACTAATTTACTTTTTTACATATAAACTCTCCTGCAGTCTGTAATTGAACAGGAACATATTACTACTGTAAGGCCTCTTTCACATGGGCAAAACAACTATTGCAGCCCTCACCGTGAGTGTTATATCTCCTATGTTCTTTAACTCAGCTTGTCCTGGTTCAATTTTACTGGCTGGTACCCATGTGTATCATACATCCAAGTGTTAGTGATGTCCACAAAAAAGTTTTTTTGCATTTAGAAGAGCTTAAAAAGCTGAGCTAAATGCAAAAAAACATATGTCTCAAACTGCTATGGTTTAACCCTTTGAGTGCCAGAGGGGTACACAGCGCATTGCTTTGCAATGCATTGTGCACTCTTCTGGCACTCAAAGGATTAAGAGATACCGGCGTTTAAAGTTTGATCTCTCCTACTGATAGCTGTAAAGCTGTCAGCAGGAGATCCGTGTCGGCTGACACGGAGGCGCTTGAGAAATGCCGCGATCTCGTTATTTACCACGAATCCCTTCATTGGAATGGTCTAAAACGAGTGCTTGAAAACCAAGCACACGTTTTAGACCATTCTATTGAAGAGATTTGAGGTAAGTAACGAGATCCCGGCACTTCTCAATCGCCTCCGTGTCGGCCGACACGGATCTCCTGCTGACAGCTTTACAGCTATCAGTAGGAGAGATCAAACATTAAAAGCCTGTATCTCTCAATGGAGGTTACAACAAGCATTGAAACTCCCAGCAATGATTATGAGAAGGGTCTGTATTTTCAGTTGATTGCATCCATTTGGCCATCTAAAGGATAAAGGTAACCTTTTTTAAAGAAATACCAATACACCTAAAACACCTGAAATGTACTCACTCAGTCTTGACAAAGGTGAAAAGATGGCTGAAAAATTGGTACAATAAACTCTCTTTGATTTCACCAGCAACAAGGTGCCTGTAAGCGCTCCAATCACTGGGAAAAGTATGTGTCTAATTATGAGTAGCACCCAGGCAAATTGAACATACTATAGTGAGTGCCTCCCACTATTGACTTTTCCTGTTGAGTAAAACATGGATGCATATTTCCAGAGTTATTAGAGTTTAAACTCTTGTTTTTTATTTAAAAGTGTCCTCTAGTGATCAGGTTTCAGTTAGTTACTCCGATGCATTCCATGGGAGAGGTGAGTCACTGACAAACAGTTCTCCATAGAATGTGATAGAAACTGCAGTCACTTCCTGTCAGTTTGAACGTTTGGAAAGTAATCACACTGTCACTCAGTTCCTGACAATTTGAACTGTTGTAATATTTGAATAGGACAACTGACAGATGGGAGAACCCTTGTTTTACTCAGCAGGAAAAGCCAAGAGCCTTACAGCATACAGGGTTTAATAAAAATATTTGCTGCTTCTTTAATGCCACTTAGAGCCCACACTTTTTTAAAGGGATAGTAACACTTAATATGTATAAAAGTATAGATTATAGAGTATATACTTCTGAGTAAAACGAGGGTACAGTTAACCCTTTAAGTGCCAGAGGCGTACGCAATGAATTGCGTTGCATTGCGTTGCATACCCCTCTGGCACACAAAGGGTTAAAAAATAGAAGGCTTCAACTGCTGGTGCACCAAGACTTACAGCTACTGGTATTATGTATTTCAAACAAACATGTAACCGGAAGGATTTGGCAGACGTTTTGGGGACTCAGTACCCTTCCTTAGTGCTCCTTCCGCCCCACATAGTCCAACTCCCAATAGACACCATCTTAAAGGAGCAGTAAACTTCTTTTATGAAAAAATATATATTTTAGGGATTTTCCTATTGAGTAAAATAAGGGTACTCCCACTGCCGAGAGATTTATATTTCCAGAGTATTACAGTTTAAACCCATGTTTTTTTACATTAGCAGTGCCCTCTAGTGGTCAAATTCTAATTAGATTTCCTGTTAGATTCTAATGGAGAGGAAGGTCAGAAAAGTCAGAGACATACAGTTCTCCATGGAATGTGATAGAAACTGCCTGTCACTTCCTGTCAGTTAGAACTATCAGGAAGTAAACACAGTAAATTCACTTCCTGTCAGTCAGAACTATCAGGAAGTAAACACAGTAAATTCACTTCCTGTCAGTTAGAACTATCAGGAAGTAAAGAGTAAATTCACTTCCTAATTATTTGAACTGCTATAATTTTTGAAGAAAACATCTGACAGTGATGGGAGTGACCTTGTTTTATTCAACAGGAAATGCTCTGTAAAATATGTGTTTTCATAAAAAAAAGTTTACTGCTCCTTTAAACCACTTTTTTCCAGTCCCCACTAACCTCACCATCTGTTGTTCCACTAAGTTCTGTGGCATCATATATCCAGCACTGATAATCTCTCTATATACAACATACTGTCTTGTAATAATACATAATGAAAATGCTTATCACAATGCACATGGACAGGTTGCTAAATAACACTAATGTAATGATATTATTTGCACTTTTGTCTTGTGAGTACCTCTGGCACTCAAATGGTTAAGAGATCAAGACATACAAATAAAATGTGGGCTGCAGCAGATTTAAAACCAAAATCATACCTCCCAAGTGTCCCTCTTTAGGAGGGACAGTCCCTCTTTTAGACCCAAATCCCTCTGTCCCTCTTTCCCACCCTAATGTCCCTCTTTTTGGGAGATCAGACTGTGTGTTGTGTATATAAGTGTATCATATTGCTCTACAGCAATAAAACTCAAATTTTTGTTTGTTTACACACCAGGATATGTGTTTATAAATGATTGTGTGTAAATAAAATACTTTGGTCTTGTTATACATCATATATTAGGTTACACAAGAAGGTATCTATAGGTCATGAAATAGCCTAAAAATTCTCAGTAATGCCCCACCCACCAGTCACGCCCCCAGCAACACCCCCTAAAACACAAGTGTCCCTCTTTGGCAATTTGAAATGTTGGGAGGTATGCAAAATTAATGTGGGAGCCACAAGAATGTAAAGATGGGGCCTCTTGGTAGACATGCCCTCTCTGTGTAGAAAGGGAGAAAAAAGCCAAATTGGCTGGGAGATCAATAGAGTTAAAGCGGGGGAGCAAGAAAGATCCCCTGCTTCCATTCTTCCCAGACAGTGGCGTAACTATAGGGGTTGCAGGGGCTGTACCTGCGACCGGGCCTGTGCACTCCAGGGGCCTGGCCTCCCCCTGTGACCCCTTCGCCTGGCGCCCGCAATCTCCCGCCGGCGCTCTAGTAAAGTCGCCAGAATAATTACCTTATTTAATAGATTTCTGCTCTCTTTCCTGGCTGACAGGCAGGACGGAGAGCGGACATCTTGCCATTGTGACGTTTGTGCGCCTGCGCTGTCAGTCCCAGCCGGTTCTAGTAGGCGTTGCTAGGAGCCATTTGGCTCTGGCTGGGACTGACAGCGCAGGCGTGCGGACGTCACAACTTAGTGAAGCTAAAGATTGTGTCGGGTGGTAGTTCCCCTTTAATCATCACTGTGGCTAATTGTAGAGGCATAAAGTTAAATGATTTGAAGAACATAGCAACTGCTTAGTTTAATAGCACGAGACAATTCTTTCAAGTTTTACAACTGAATCTATCAATCTTATTTTAATCAAGAATCTGATTCCTCCATCCATCATTGGCTCCTCTATAATATAGACTATGGTCGAGATGTTCAGAAAGTGGTGGTAAATTAAATTGTCTGTAATCAGAATAAAAAAGTTCTTACTCCACGGTCCGTCAGTTCTCAGACATGTTTCCGTCATTTTTTGCATCCAATTCCGCCATCTCCGTCAAAGGGAAAAAGCTGTCTTAACCCTTTGAGTGCCAGAGGGGTACGCAACGCATTGCAAAGCAATGCGTTGCGTACCTCTCTGGCACTCAAAGGGTTAAAAGCGGGTGTGGTTTAATCAACCGTCATATTGTAAGGTATTTTCAGAAAAAAATATTTGTTTCAATGTCACTTTTTTGCCTGATTAATGTCATTTTTTTCCCGACAAAATAAAAATGGTCTAAACTTGGAGAAGACAAATTAAAGTAGTTAGCAGGAGTGAGAAGCAATTTGTCGTTTCAAAGACGAAAAATGTCTTTTTCTTTGAAAATTTTCATTTCAAAGACAAAATCAGACATTTTTAACATCCGAATTTTTTTAAAGGCAATGTTCGTCAAGATTTTCTTACCGTAATTTTTAATTCTTTAGACGCATTTTCAAACGTGATGGATTTACTTCTGAAAATATTGTCCTTCTTTTACCAGCAGCTCATGATCCGACAATTTTTTCATTATGACGACTTTTTGAACCTCTCGCCCTAAATCTTCTTTTGACTAAATCTTTTTTTTTTTTTTTTTAAAGAGTTGCACATAAGCTGATAATATCCCTATTGTTATTATTTAGTTCTTGTACTAGTTCCTCTAAATGCAAAACCATAATCATCAACCAAACCGAATGTTAAGCTTTTCAGTGTCTAGATCAATTCATATTTATTCATTCATTCATAGCATAGTGTATGTGCTCTGCCTAGATTCATTTATATCACAGTTTGTGGGCTATACCTGGATCCATTCATATCACAGTGTGTAGACTCTGTCTAGATTCATTCATATCACAGTGTGTGGGCTCTGTCTAGATTCATTCATATCACAGTGTGTGAACTCTGTCTAGATTTATTCATATCACAGTGCTTGGGCTCTGCCTAGATTAATTCATATCACAGTGTGTGGACTTGTGTAGATCCATTCATATCACACTGTATGGGCTCTGCATAGATCCATTCATAGCACAGTGTGTGGGTTCTGCCTAGATTAAGTCATAGCATTGTGTATGTTTTCTGCCTAGATTCATTCACATCACAGTGCTTGGGCTCTGCCTAGATTAAGTCATAGCATTGTATATGTTCTCTGCCTAGATTCATTTATATCACAGTGTGTGGACTCTGCCTAGATACATTCATAGCACAGTGCGTAGGCTCTGCCTAGATTCATTCATAGCATAGTGTATGTGCTCTGTCTAGATTAATTCATAGCATAGTGTATGTGCTCTGCCTAGATTAAATTATATAACTGTTTGTGGGCTATACCTAGATTCATTCATATCACAATGTATAGACTCTGTCTAGATTCATTCATATCACAGTGCTTGGGCTCTGCCTAGATTAATTCATAGCATTGTGTATGTTCTCTGCCTAGATTAATTCATATCATAGTGTGTGGGCTCTGCCTAGATCCATTCATATCACAATGTGTAGACTCTGTCTAGATTCATTCATATCACATTGTGTGGGCTCTGCCTAGATTCATTCATATGACAGTGTGCTGACTCTGTCTAGATTCATTCATATCACAGTGCTTGGGCTCTGCCTAGATTAATTCATAGCATTGTGTATGTTCTCTGCCTAGATTAATTCATATCATAGTGTGTGGGCTCTGCCTAGATCCATTCATATCACAATGTGTAGACTCTGTCTAGATTCATTCATATCACAGTGTGTGGGCTCTGCCTAGATTCATTCATATGACAGTGTGCTGACTCTGTCTAGATTCATTCATATCACAGTGTGTGTTTGTAATGTCCCAGCACAGAAACAAATGATCATAAAGTGCCAGACTGTGCCACCAATAATTAATAAAGATATGTGGTATTAAAACAAATTGCAGTTTTCACTTATCTTTCAAATTAGCTAAACTTATATTAAGGTGACAGATCCACATTATAGGAGGAATAACACCTTATAACCCTACCACTTACATTACTATGTCCAGAAAATCTTAATGGCCCCTATGAATTTTGCTCTTGTGCTTTTTTTTTTAGAATATAACATTTTGAATCAGTCCTGGTGTCATGTCCATGGGGGTAGACATGATACTTGCTGGCAGTTTATTCAAACTGAAGCAAGCAGAGTGCACAAATATATCCTTTTACCACTTGCAGTAGGTGGGGTTTGTGTCCAGTGATCGTGCTAACAACCGTCATGTCCGCCTCCATGGACATGACATCTAGGACTCATTGGAGATGTTACCTTTGATCAAAGGCACAAGGGAAGAATTCATAGTTGCCATTAGGATGTTTTAATCGTACTAAGTTAAGATGGTGGTGTTATTATTAAGATGTGTTACTTCTCTTTTAACAATATTATTGCCAGTGGTTATTGACATATTTCAAACATAACTACCCATCTGTACCTGGTTACAGACTGGCTTGTATTTTAGTCCTGGCTTGTTAAGGAGCCTCTCCAGCTGCTTGCGGTTGAAGTTGGAGACTCCAATAGACTTCACCAGTCCTGCGTCTTTACATGCTTCCATTTCCTGCACCAGAGAGAAACTGAATTATCTCATGGGTAATTAATATCTCCAACCTGGATCTCAGCCCAGCTTGAAACATATGAAAAATGAATCCCCAAACCCCCATTCGATTACACAAACCCAGGAGGGATAGAACTCAGAATCAGACCAACAAATCCATGCCATTAAATAGGCCTCTTATTAGAGAGGATCCAAACCTGTAATATTGCACAATATCTTATGGGACAAGTTCAGAAAAACTGGGATCACTTCACAGCAAACAATTACACAATTTTATTCCTCTAGAGAAAGAAAGGGGATGAAGAGGGGAAAGACACTGTGGTGCACGTCCAAACTAACAGTGAGGTCTGACACTAATAAAATTGTACAGCTGCTGGCAGTAAAATGCTAAGTCTCATATGCACCATAATATGTAACTTACAGGAGTCTGTATACAGGGGCCAACTGACAGAACCCTCGGGGACCCGGGGAAATGAAAGTCATGGGCCCCCTTTACCCCACCCCCAGTACTGCTTCACCCACATACATGCCCCGTTCCACATGCATAGCTCCAGTTCACCCTCCCAGACCACCTCCTTTTGTTAATTTTAAAATTGGCATTAAACATATATGTAAGAAACATACTGTTCTAGGTCTATACAGCTATTGAGATTTGATTCTATCATGTACCTAAATGGTTAACAGCGACTCTCTGTAATATGATGTCAGTGAGGGTTGGACGGAGGAGGAGCAATTGGTTTAAAAAGGACCAGATCAGCCGGCGCTGCTCACTCTTGAAAAAGCTTACGTGAAACCGGTCAAGTGAGCTTTGGGAAGTAAATACACACTGACGTCCTATGTTTCAATAATTGCTGAGTTACTGGGGGCTAAGTGGGAGTCGGAGGTAATGCTCCTTAATGGGATCCTTCAGTTTTAATAGTGTTCTAATCTAGTCATATACGAGTCAAACAGTGAGGATTTGTCATTAAAATTACACATCTCTACAAATTACTGCTGGCACCTCCCAGCCAATCAGCTTCTAGCGGAGGTGCTTGCAGCTGATTGGCTGGGAGATGCATACGCTCACATCCCAGCCAATGGCTGTGACTGAATTGGAACAGAGACTGCACATATATAAAGGCAGTCTGTCTTCAGATTCCCTCAGATTGGAATGAGCATCTGTCGTGTGGTAAAGGGAGGGGGGTGTACCAATTGATTTACTTCAGATATGTTGGGGAATTTAATTATCTATGGCCACAATTTTAATTATGTTTGGGAATTTTATTAAAAAAAAGAAACCACATTCTTTAACCCTCTGAGTTCAATACCTTACCATGTTTGAAAAAAAAATGCCATCGGCAGAAAAAACAGCTGTTGGACACAACTGATTCGAGGCCTATATGCCTAAAAAATCCCTGACTTTCTGCAAATGTACCTAGAAGAAATGATGCCGTTTTGAAGGCAAAGGGTGGTCAAACCAAATATTGATTTAATTTAAATTTTTCTTCTGTTTGCATATTGTTAACTAATAAATATAAACTATTATCATGTCTATTTTTTACATTAGAGCATTTTTTTCACCCCTGCCTAAGACTTTTGCACAGTACTGTATATAATACTAGCAAAAGGGGCACGGCGTTGCCCGTGGGGCTTAACATCACTGAGTGCTTGAGGGTTTAGTGTGTGTGTGGTAGCATTTTGGGAGGGCAGTGGCCGTCATTTTGGTCTTTATCCAAATCCTTGATGAGTTTAACTCCCATAGTGAGACACACAATACCTATCATGAGAGACACACACAAACACACACTTAGTACAGTGAGACACACACATACACATTTAGTGTAGTGACAAACACACACTTAGTGAGATACATATATACGTCAGGGCTTAAAATGTGAAGTCCTTTGCTACTAGCCAGACCTGAAAAGTTACTCACCACTGAAAGCCAAAACATACCCACCATGGCTGAATTTCTACTCGCCAGGCAGGGGAGGGCTGGCAATTTGTGGCCCAGGGGGCAAATACATTCAAGTGGCCCATTTCTATTATCGTTCCAGGCCACTGTTACGGCACACCCCCTTTTGTTAATTTTAAAATTGGCATTAATGTTGGGACGTAAGTCATGTGATACCACATAGCTTACAGTTGAAATGGGGCTACACTAGTGCGCCACTACAAAGCTTACAATTTAAGTAGAGCTTACCTAGTGATACTATAGAGCTTACAAGGGAAGTGGTTTATGCTACTAGTGTAGCTCCATTTGGATTGTACCTCTGTGGTATCACTAGTGTAGCTCCAATTACAGCAGCAATCGGGAGATTTAGTGAGATGCACTGGCCTACCAGCCCAGACATATGACCAGCCCAGGGGGCAATTGACCCTCTGCCCCCCAGGCCAGCCCTCTCCTGTCGCCAGGGCTAAATTTTCACTCGCCATTGGCTAGTGGCAAGTGGAAATTTTGAGCCCTGCATACGCAGTATAGTGAGACACATAGATATACACTTAGTATACTGAGATACATACATACACAGTATAGTGGGATACACACATATACACTTAGTATAATAATGGGATATATACATAGACACTTAGTATAGTAATACATATAACCTGCTACTTACTGCAGGTAGCTTAATTGTAAAAATAAAGAGCAGTGGCTATAGAGCATACACATTTGTTTCTGCCTTAACCCTTTAAGAGGTGTACGGAACTCATTAGTTTGCATTGCGTTAAAAGTGTTAATGAATGGCATGCCTTTGGTGCACAACCTTGAATGTCAGAGCAGTTTGAAATACATTGTATAGCCGTTAGTATTGAAAGGTTTAACCCTTTGAGTGCCAGAGGGGTATGGAATTCCGTACCCCTCTGGCACTCAAAGGGTTAAAGAGAATAGTGAAACTTGACCTGCAAAGCACCTCTTCGTATAAACAATTTTGAGCAGCCGGTTAGTTGTGTCCATAAATCACAGATGTAATAAAAGATTGCACATACCTCCCAAGTGTCCCTCTTTAGGAGGGACAGTCCCTCTTTTGGACCCAAATACCTCTGCCCCTCTTTCCCACCCTGATGGTGTGTATATAAGTGTATCATATTGCTCTACAGCAATAAAACTCACATTATTGTTTGTTTAAATGTCAGTATATATGTTTATAAATTATTATGTGTAAATAAAATACTTAGATCTTGTTATAAGTCATTTATTTGGATACACAAGGAGCTATCAATAGGTCATGAAATAGCCTAAAAATTCTCGGTAACATCCCACCAGCCACTCCCCCAGCAACACCCCCTAAAACACAATTGTCCCTCTTTGGCAATTTGAAATGTTGGGAGGTATGGATTGCAGTGCTGGGGAGGCCACAACCTCTGAAGCGTCAGGCAGATGAAGCATTGGGAGCGGAGTAGAAGGAAGTAGTGAGCAGGTTAAATAATGGGAGGGTGGTAGCTGCAGTTGGAGCAGCAGATGGGAGGCAGGCAGAAGTAAATGACGCGAGTGATATACAGCCTGGCGATCCTGCTTTGGAGTCCACAGGCCCTGAAGCAGGAGGCAGCTTAAACACTGGGAACGGAGGAGGCAGTAGGGAGATCACTGAACCCTTTGAGTGTCAGAGGGATTGTGAATGCATTCTGCAACCCTCTGCCACTCAAATGGTTAAGGAGCATGACCTTAGCTCAGGGGAGGGCTGGCCTGGGGGGCAGGGGGCAATTGCCCCCTGGGCCAGTCATATGTCTGGGCTGATGGGCCACTCCCTCTTGTTGCTGCAAATGTAGCTACACTAGTGATACCACAGAGCTTACAATTGAAATGGAGCTACAATCCAAGTGAAGCTACACTAGTAACATAACCAATTTCTCTTGTAAGCTCTATGGTATCACTAGTGTCACTTTACTTAAATTGTAAGCTCTGTAGTTGCACCAGTGTAACCCCATCTCAATTGTAAGCTCTGTAGTTGCACCAGTGTAACCCCATTTCAACTGTAAGCTCTGTGGTATTGCTTGCCTTACTTCACAACACTAACCCTTTGAGTGCCAGAGGGGTATGCCAGACATTGCTTCACAATGCATGGCATACCCCTCTGGCACTCAAAGGGTTAATGGCAATTTTAAAATTTAATAAAAGGGGGAGGGCTGAGACAGTGGGCTGGAATGATAGTAGAATTGGGCCTCTTGATTGTAGTTGCCCTCCAGGCCACAAGTTGCCAGCCCTCCCCTGCCTTAGCTGCGTGTCATTGACCCCCTCTCCCAGCTCCTACACGATGACAGCACAGTTTGCAGGCACTTACATGCTTGTTTGCTGATGTCTTGGTAATGATGATAGTTGCAGGCAAGAGGTAGAAAGCAGTGCAGTGGGATAGCAAGGCATTGTTTTGCAATGTATTGCACAGCCCTGTGGCAGGGAAAGGGTTAATGGATGTGGTATATAGCGTTTTGAAGCAGGTGTGAAGGTGTTAAAAACTATTTGAATCAATAAGATATATATTTGGTGCATTTGGTTTGCTCCATTGTAACCCTTTGAGTGCCAGAAGGGTATGCAACGCATTGTTAATGCGGAGTGTCAGCACAAAGAAAAAATATTATGAGGATCTTATTTATTGTTAACTGACAGCTGTCGCACCTCTGTGTGCAGTATAGGAAATAATTTTTCTTTGTTAGTGCTTTGTATCTCCCTACTGGTGATTAATGAAATCTCCCAATCTGTGGTTAATTTAGAAAGTAGCAATGTATGCCCTCATGTGGTAGAATGTAGGGGTTACATGAGGAGGAAGTTTACTACTGTGTAAATGAAGTGCAGACTGGGGGATTTCATTGATCAGCAGTAGGAGCAGATACAAAGCACAATGAAAGGAATGCAGCTCACAGAGGTGCTACAGCTGCAAGTAACATACAGTTTAAAAGTAGCATACAGTATAAAGCTTGGCAACTTATATGCATGTTTGTAGTTGTTAATATATGTGTGTTCAATGTACAAATGATGTTAATACAGCAAGTCACCCATGTTATGTTCATTTTAGGGAAGATAGTAATGTTCACAACTTGTAAAGCGAATCTCTGCTTCCGAGTGTAAGGTGGTATAGGGAGATGGGGGTTCAAGAGTCTGCATGCTGCATGTGTGGCAGTTTTTAGTTCTGTGCCCTTTAGATGATGTTCCTGGTGGATAATCATAGTGAACAGTGCAGTAGGGTGACCACATTTCCGTTCTGCTATTCCGGGACATGTGGTCACCCTACTCCTCTTCATCTCCACATTGCCCCTTGATGCCCTACCTTGAGTCCCTGGTAGTCTAGCGGGGTGGAAAGTGCTCTGTGCCTCCTCCGGCACAGAGCTGAAGCTCCTGCACGCTGTGCTCAGTAATGCAGAGCGCTGGGAGATGATGTCATCTCCCAGCGGTCTGTATTACTAGAGCGCTTGCCTCCAGGAGATCAGCTGGATTGCCGCCCTGGATGTCAGCCTGCAAACGGTGTGTCACATCATGGACGCCGCGAGGGAGCGCTGATTTATGCTACCAAGCGCTCCCTCGCGGCGTCCATGATGTGACACACCGCTTGCAGGCTGACATCCAGGGCGGCATATATAAAAAAAAAAAAAAAAAACCCACAACAAACACTGGGAGGTCACTGAGAGAGTGACTGTTTGTGCTGCTGTGTGGGTGGCTTGGCTTCATTCCGGGACACTTCATTGTCCCGGTAGGAGATGACCCGGGACGCGGGACATAGGCTTAAAATAAGGGACAGTCCCGGACATTCCGGGACCCGTGCTCACCCTACAGTGCAGTGCATTTACATGTTGAGGACCAGGAGCAGTGTGAGGACAGTTGTGCAAAAACGTATTATAGAAGAGTTGTGCATGGTGGTACAGGTTAATGTGTCATTCACAGACATTGTACCACTAATAGCACCACAACTATCATGGTGGATAACATTGTCACTTTGGGGCTAGTGGTTGTGGTCAGATGGGCATAAAAATAACAGTACTTAATCATGCCAGGGGATATCATGGAGATCGCAAAATGAGAAAATGTGATTGTGCTTACAGACAGACACAAGACGGTAATTAGGATGCTACAAACGACCATGCAGTGTAAACAGAAAGTCCGTGGGTGCCCCAGCTGTTGCGGGATAGTTGTAGGTGGAAGCTGTCATTCCAGCAATAGGTGTGAAAGCACGATTCTCCCCACCTACGATGCAAAGCCTAAGGGTCTCCTGGAACGCATTATCTGTGCTCATCTATAGTAGGTAAGGGGTTAACATGTGATTGACTGTGATGCTGTGTAGGGACTGTATTACTTGTCTTGATTTCTTGTCTCACCGCTGCGTTTGCATGGTGTGTGAGAATAAAGCAAATCAAGAGAAGTAATACAGTGTGGATGTCTTAAAGGAGCAGTAAACTTTTTTTATGAAAAAATATATATTGTAGGGATTTTCCTATTGAGTAAAATAAGGGTACTCCCAATGCCAAGAGATTTATATTTCCAGAGTTATTACAGTTTAAACCTATGTTTTTTTACATTAGTAATGCCCTCTAGTGGTCAAATTCTAATTAGATTTCCTGTTAGATTCTAATGGAGAGGAAAGTCAAAGACATACAGTTCTGTATAGAAACTGCTTGTCACTTCCTGTCAGAACTTCCAGGAAGTAAACACAGTAAAATTCACTTAATGATTATTTAAAGTTCTATAATTTTTTAATAAAACATCTGACAGCGATGAGAGTGATCTTGTTTTATTCAGCAGGAAATGCTCTGTAAAATATGTGTTTTCATAAAAAACGTTTACTGCTCCTTTAAGACTCAGAGAGGCAAGGAAGGCTGTCTTACAGTGAGATGAGATTTGTTAGGGCAAGCTTTTGCACTATATAATGTTTCAGGGTTGTTCTGTGTGTCTCATAAAGGGCTGCCGCAATATGTATGACTGAATAAAGATATGCATTTGTTTTAGGAGAGAATTGCTCCTCTGTCCCTTTAAGAAAAATCCCGTTATAGTCCTCACCTCCCATGTTTGTAGAAAATCACATGGATCAGTTATGCACTCCCCATTGTCATCTACTGGAATGGGGTCCTTACCTGGCTACAAGAAAAGACAAGAAATTAGTCACATTTTGGATGTTATTTTTTGTAAGGACGTTCATGAATTTAGATCAAACTTTATTCTGCTAATAGATAATGCCTATTTGATAACAGCAATATTACATATTTTGTCAGGTGACATGCAGTATCTCAAAAGCCACATCCGTGGCACTGACATATCTTTAGTAAGACAAAATTCATTATTATTTACTAGTGTAAAAGCCCGTATACACAGGGCAAGGTCCAGGTGATGTTAACCCTTTGAGTGCCAGAGCGGTACGCAATGCATTGCTTTGGGTTAAGAGGCCGGTCCTGCTCTGTGTACTGCCACCACCGCACTGCCAGCGCATGCAATGCAGTCATGCGCTGTAGAGACTGCCTGAACGAACTCCCAGCATTCCGAACAGAATGCTCCCAGCACAGAACTCCCAGCATTCCGCACAGAATGCTCCCAGCACAGAACTCCCAGCATTCTGTGCGTTCAGGCAGTCTCTACAGCGCATGACTGCATCGGACAAACATTCTAGTGTTTTATTATATAGGAGATTCTTTAGCTAGTCACTATCAACAGCTTTACATTTTAGTTCTCTGCTGCCAGTACAAATAATGCATTTCCACGTACACAAGACAGAGAGAATGAGTAAACAAGAATAACAAGAGACAGAGAGAGAGCAAGAGAGTGGAAGATAGCGAGACATATACACACTGTATCTCTTTCTTCCTGCATAAAATGAGGGTACACTGAGTGCTGGGTATACATTCAAAACGAATTACAAAGCAAACTTTTTTGTGTATTCAAGTCTAAAACCCTTTGTAGAACCAGACAGTTTTTTTGCTATTGCTGGTTGTAGACGCAAGCTCTCCATAAACAGAACTAGCAACAGTGCCCCCTGGCCTCAATAAATATGAAGAGCAAACTCTAAAACAGAGTGCAACTTTGCACTGTAATACCTTTTTAATAAAGCATATCATGGCAATGAAAGTACCCTGGTTTTGCTCCAGAGGAAAAACCCTTACCACTTCTTAAACAGGGATGTTAGTAGCCTGTTTGGGGTAAATGGATCCAAACACTGCTGGCGTAGTGTGAGACACATCTAGCAATATGGTCTCCTATTGTCGTATGCTGGGGTACACAACCTTTGGCTCTCCATCTGCTGGAGTCTACAGCTTCCAGGACAGGACTACCTCAGGCGCCCATAGGCAAGGCACTTTAGGCACCCTTAGCTCCACCCATGGCCTAGGGTGACCACGGGTCCCGGAACGTCCGGGACTGTCCCTTATTTCAGGGCTATGTCCCGCGTCCCGGGTCATTTTCAACCGGGACAATGAAGTGTCCCGGAATGAAGCCAAGCCGACCTGGATGTCAGCCTGCAAGCGGTGTGTCACATCATGGACGCCGCGAGGGAGCGCTTGGTAGCGCTCCCTCGCGGCGTCCATGATATGACACACCGCTTGCAGGCTGACATCCAGGGCGGCAATGCAGCTTACCTGATTTCCTGGAGGCAAGCGCTCTAGTAATACAGAGCGCTGGGAGATGACATCATCTCCCAGCGCTCTGCATTACTGAGCACAGCGCGCGGGAGCTTCAGCTCTGTGCCGGAGGAGGCACAGAGCACTTTCCACGCCGCTAGACCACCAGGGACTCAAGGTAAGGCATCAAGGGGCAACTAGGGTGACCACGTCCCGGAATGGCAGAAGGGAAATGTGGTCACCCTACCATGGCCACTCCCCCACTCTTCACATCACACCACCCACCATTCCTGTTCCTGAAAATACCCTTCACCCGTAAAAAGCAGGGACAAAAAAAGGTTTAACCCCTTGGTTGTTAGAGAGAGCTCCAATGCATTGTTCCATAAAGCACTGGCTATCTCTCTAGCATACAGGGGGTTACATGATAGCCTGTAAAGATGTATAAAACTGGTGCAGGGGCATTTAGATCCCTCTGGCCACATCCCCAATTCAGAATGTGGATGTGGACAGCACAGCTCAGGCACCAACCTCAAAATTTCAAGCTCTACACAGCTGCCTACTTTGCCTATTGGGAAATTCGGCCGAGACAGCTCCCATCATCCTCAACTGGCCAACAACTTGAGAACCAAAATGGCGTCCACCCCTGCTGCATTTAGTTTACCACTACCCCTGATGATGTCTCTCTTTACCTTCAATGACACAGGGAAATGGATGAGGAAGAGGTCTACATAGTCCAGTTGAAGAGCCTGAAGTGACTTTCGCAGAGCTGGACGGACAAGATGGGGCTGGTGGAAAGTGTTCCAAAGCTGAAAAAAAGAATTATTGGATAATTACCACCTTTACTTCAAAGACTTCTATTATATGCTGGATGAAGGAGAGACCACAACAGTCTGCAAGATGCACACAATACAATTCCTTACTAATCAGGAGAATACCTCCCAATATTTCAAATGGCAAAAGAGGGACACTTGGGAGGTATGAACCCCTAATATTTCCTAAAGAGGGACACTTGGGAGGTATGGACCCCTAATATCTCCTAAAGAGGGACACTTGGGAGGTATGTGCTCCTAATATCTCCTAAAGAGGGACACTTGGGAGTTATAAAGCCCTAATATTTCCTAAAGAGGGGACACTTGGGAGGTATGTGCTCCTAATATCTCCTAAAGAGGACACTTGGGAGGTATTGGCCCCTAATATCTCCTAAAGAGGAACACTTGGGAGGTATGGGCCCCTAATAGTTACTAAAGAGGGATACTTGGGAGGTATGAACACCTAATTTCTCCTAAAGAGGGACACTTGGGAGGTACAGACCCCTAATATCTCCTAAAGAGGGACACTTGGGAGGAATCAACCCTAATGTCTCCTAATGAGGGACACTTGGGAGTTATAAAGCCCTAATATTTCCTAAAGAGGGGACACTTGGGAGGTATGTGCTCCTAATATCTCCTAAAGCGGACACTTGGGAGGTATTGGCCCCTAATATCTCCTAAAGAGGAACACTTGGGAGGTATGGGCCCCTAATAGTTACTAAAGAGGGATACTTGGGAGGTATGAACACCTAATTTCTCCTAAAGAGGGACACTTGGGAGGTACAGACCCCTAATATCTCCTAAAGAGGGACACTTGGGAGGAATCGACCCTAATGTCTCCTAATGAGGGACACTTGGGAGTTATAAAGCCCTAATATTTCCAAAAGAGTGACACTTGGGAGGTATGGGCCCCTAATATCTCCTAAAGAGGGACACTTGGGAGGTGTGGACCCATAATAGCTCCTAAAGAGGGACACTTGGGAGGTATGGACCCCCAATATCTCCTAAAGAGGGACACTTGGGAGGTATGGGCCCTTAATTTCGCCTAAAGAGGGACACTTGGGAGGTATGGGCCCTTAATTTCGCCTAAAGAGGGACACTTGGGAGGTAAGAACCCCTAATGTCTCCTAAAGAGGGACGCTTGGGAGGTAAGAGCACCTAATATCTCCTTAAGAGGGACACTTGGGAGGTATGGGCCCTTAATATCTCCTAAAGAGGGACATTTGGGAGGTATGGAACCCTAATAGCTCCTAAAGAGGGACACTTGGGAGGTATGGACCCCTGATATCTCCTACAGAGGGACACTTGAGAGGTATGGATCCCTAATATCCCCTAAAAAGGGACACTTGGGAGGTATGGAGTCCTAATATCTCCTAAAGAGGGACACTTGTGAAGTATGTACCCCTAATCTCCCCTACAGAGGGACACTTGGGAGGTATGTACCCCTAATATCTCCTAAAGAGGGACACTTGGGAGGTATGGACCCCTAATATCTCCTAAAGATGGACACTTGGAAGGTACGGATCCCTAATATCCCCTACATAGGGACACTTGGGAGGTATGGACCCCTAATTTCTCCTAAAGATGGACACTTGGGAGGTATGGACCCCTAATATCTCCTAAAGAGGGACACTTCTGAGGTATGGACCCCTAATATCTCCTAAAGATGGACACTTGGGAGGTATGGACCCCTAATATCTCCTAAAGATGGACCCTTGGGAGGTATGGATCCCTAATATCTCCTAAAGATGGACACTTGGGAGGTATGGATCCCTAATATCTCCTAAAGATGGACACTTGGGAGGTATGGACCCCTAATATCTCCTAAAGATGGACCCTTGGGAGGTATGGATCCCTAATATTTCCTAAAGATGGACACTTGGGAGGTAGTAACCCTAATATCTCCTAAAGAGGGACACTTGGGAGGTACGGACCCCCAATATCTCCTAAAGAGGGACACTTGGGAGGTAGTAACCCTAATATCTCCTAAAGAGGGACACTTGGGAGGTATGCAGGAGTGTATTTTTCTGAAATGTCTCAGAAGCAAATAGCTTTCTGATTGGATAGGGGACCGTGACCCAAAATATTCTCATGTAGTAAGAGGAATTGGAGCCGTTTTGGGTCAAACCCACAAAAATTCCTATTGTTTTAAATGGGGTTTAACCCTTTGAGTGCCAGATGGGGTACGCAACGTATTGCTTTGAAATGCGTTGCGTACCCTTCTGGCACTCGAATGGTTAACCCTGTGTGTGCCAGAAAGGTATCCAACGCATTGTTGTATACGTCTCTGGCACTCAAATGGTTAACTTAGTTTTGCTACCAAAGGGCTAATGTTTTACTACATAATTTACTGCACACCCTTCTGGTCTTTAAAGAGTCATACAATGTTCTTCCAGTGTTTTATTTTTTATAGTGCTTTTTAGACTTTTTACATAGATAATAAATGAAAAAGACAAGAATTCATTGGGTTCATCTATTTTCAGTTCGCCTTTGTTGATCTCTATGGCTGCTTTCAAGATTCCAAGATGTCTGTCTTTGCACACAGGCAGCAACAAGCACACATTGTTATAAAGGGAGAGGACTATGTTTTTTGCCCCCCCCCCCAACACACACTTTTTGTAAATACTATATACCTCCCAAGTGTCCCACTTTAGGCTATATTAGGGGTCTATCCCTCCCAAATGTACCACTTTAGGAGATATTAGGGGTACATTCCTCCCAAGTGTCACACTTTAGGAGATATTAAGAGTTCATACCTGCCAAGTGTTCCTGTTTAGGAGATATTAGGGTCCATACCCCCCAAGTGTTCCTGTTTAGGAGATATTAGGGTCCATATCACCCAAGTGTTCCTGTTTAGGATATATTAGGGTCCATATCTCCCAAGTGTCCCTCTTTTTAGGGGCCCATACCTCCCAAGTTTCCCTTTTTAGGAGATATTAGGGATCTGTACCTCCCAAGTGTCCCTCTTTAGGAGAGGTTAGGGTTGGTTAGAGTATGGCAGTTACGGTAGTGTAGGGTTAGGGTATGTTAGGATAGTTAGGTTAATGTATGGTTAGTAGTGATGAGCGAGCACCCCAATGCTCGGGTGTTCGGGTGCTCTGACCGAGCACCCCCTGAGGCTCGAGTGCTCGGCCGAGCACCCGAGCCCCATTGAAGTCAATGGGAGGACTCGAGCATTACACCAGGCACCCCCTGCTCTGATGAGGGGAGGGTGCCTGGTCCATAGGAAAAGGGAAGAAAAGGATGGAAACACCACAGAAATGGTTCAGGGACAGCATAGGGAGGATGTCTGGATGCATCTTGGACTCCAACATCGCTGCTGGGAACGATCTTTCGCACGTAGTACGCCATTTTTACAGACTGACCATAAAACACACAAAAAGGAAAATAAAAACGACTTTAGGCGAAAAATTGTTACCAAACAATATTTGCTGTATATTTACTTGTATATCATCTGCAAATTCTCCCAAAAATTTCCTTGATTTTCAGAACTGAGGCCATGATTAAGAGGGAAACGTGCGCAGAGGCAAATTCTCCCAAAAATTTCCTTGATTTTCAGAACTGAGGCCATGATTAAGAGGGAAACGTGCGCAGAGGCAAATTCTCCCAAAAATTTCCTTGATTTTCAGAACTGAGGCCATGATTAAGAGGGAAACGTGCGCAGAGGCAAATTCTCCCAAAAATTTCCTTGATTTTCAGAACTGAGGCCATGATTAAGAGGGAAACGTGCGCTGAGCTGACCATCTAAAACATTATGGGTGAGGGTCTGCTGCAGAGCTGACCATCCTAAACATTATATGCGAAGGCCCGCTAGTGAGCTGACGCTATCAAACATTATATGAGAGGGCCCGCTAGAGAGCTGACCCAATAAAACATTATATGAGAAGGCCCGCTGGTGAGCTGACCTATATAAAAATTGTCAAACAGGGCCCGCTGGTGAGCTGGCCCTATATAAAAATTATATCACAGGGCCCGCTGGTGAGCTGGCCCTATATAAAAATTATAGCACAGGGCATATGGAAGAGGAGGAGGAGGATGAGAAGATTAAGAGTCAACCATATACCCGTTTTTTGGGTGGAAGGGGTGAATGGGAATACAGAGTATTCCCATCATTGTAAATAACATATATAAAGTGAGTTTATGTTCCCCCGGGGCTTTCCTCCAGTGGAGTGGAGAAGTCAGGGGAAATCCAGGCCTTGTTCATTTTTATAAGTGTCAACCTATCAGCATTGTCGGTGGAAAGGCGGATACGCTTATCTGTTATGATGCCACCAGCAGCACTAAATACCCGCTCAGACAGAACGCTGGCGGCAGGGCAGGCCAGCACCTCCAAGGCGTAGAGTGCCAGTTCATACCACGTGTCCAGCTTGGACACCCAGTAGTTGTAAGGCACAGAGGGATCATTGAGGACGCTGACACGGTCTGCTACGTACTCCTTCACCATCTTCCAAAACTTTTCCCTCCTTGTGACACTGGGCTGCGCATCAGGGTGAGGGTGCTGGCGGGGTGTCATGAAGGTGTCCCACGCCTTGGAGAGTGTTGCCCTGCCTTTCTCGGAACTGCTGTGTGCTCCCCTTTTCTCCCCTTCTCGGTTGGCCAAGGTAGCACGTACTCTGCCGCCAGCGTTGTCAGATGGAAAATTTTGGAGCAATTTTTCGACAAGAACCTTCTGGTATTGCACCATTTTGCTTGTCCTCTCCACCGGAGGAATGAGAGATGAGAAATTCTCTTTGTAGCGGGGGTCCAGAAGGGTGAACACCCAGTAATCCGTGTTGTTTAAAATGCGTATAACGCGTGGGTCACGGGAAAGGCAGCCTAACATAAAGTCAGCCATGTGTGCCAGAGTACCAACAGTCAAGATTTCGCTGTCCTCACCAGGAGGATGACTCTCAATCTCCTCATCCTCTTCCTCCTCTTCTGCCCACCCACGCTGAAGAGATGGAACTAAAGTTCCATGGCTACCCTCTGTAGCGGAGGCAACCGTGTCTTCCTCCTCCTCCTCCTCCTCCTCCGCCTCCTCCAATTGTCGCTGAGAAGACGAAGTGAGGGTGCTCTGGCTATCACCTTGTGTAAGCTCTTCCTCCCCCATTTCCACCTCTTCCACATGCAAAGCGTCGGTTTTAATTGTGAGCAGCGAGCGTTTCAGTAGACACAGAAGTGGGATGGTTACACTGATAATAGCGTTATCGCCGCTCACCATCTGTGTCGATTCCTCAAAATTGCGTAAAACCTCGCAGAGGTCTGACATCCATTCCCACTCCTCACTTCTGATTACAGGAAGTTGAACGGAGAGGCGACGACCGTGTAACAGCTGGTACTCCACTACTGCCCTCTGCTGCTCACAAAGCCGGGCCAACATGTGGAAGGTGGAGTTCCAGCGCGTGCTCACGTCACACAGCAGCCGGTGAGCTGGCAATTGTAAGCGCTGCTGCAGCTTCAACAGGCCGGCCGAAGCTGTAGATGACTTACGGAAATGTGCACACACGCGGCGCACCTTGGTCAAGAGATCATGCACATTGGGGTAGGTTTTTAGAAATCGCTGCACCACTAAATTAAATACATGCGCTAGGCATGGTACGTGTGTGAGCTTGCCGAGCTCCAAAGCCGCCACCAAGTTACGCCCATTATCACACACAACCATGCCTGGTTGCAGGTTGAGTGGCGAGAGCCACTGCTCGGTCTGGTGACTAATCCCCTGCAACAGCTCTGAGGCCGTGTGCTGTTTGTCCCCAAGGCAGATCAGCTTCAGCACGGCCTGTTGACGCTTCCCCACTGCAGTGCTACACTGCTTCCAGCTACTGGCTGATGGGGGAGTGGCGCTGCGTGTAGAGAATTCGGAGGTGGAAATGGAGGAGGAGGAGCCAATAACGTAGGTGCTGGTGGAAACCCTGATGGAGGTAGGGCCCGCAATCCTCGGCGTGGGTAGCACCCGTGCCATCCCAGGGTCCGAGTCGCTCCCAGCCTCCACGACATTCACCCAGTGTGCCGTCAGGGAAATGTAGCGTCCCTGGCCACAAGCACTTGTCCATGTGTCAGTCGTTAAGTGGACCTTCCCAGTAACTGCGTTGGTCAGGGCACGGGTGATGTTACGGGACACATGGTGGTGTAATGCGGGGATGGCACACCGGGAAAAGTAGTGGCGGCTGGGGACCGCGTACCGAGGGACAGCTGCTGCCATCAGGCTGCGGAAGGACTCAGTGTCCACAAGCCTAAATGGCAGCATTTCGATGGCCAGTAATTTTGAAAGGTGTGAGGTTAGTGCTATGGCCTGTGGGTGGGTGGCTGGGTACTTTCTCTTGCGCTCAAATGCCTGGGGTAATGACATTTGGACGCTGTGCTGGGACAGGGAAGTGGATGTGGTCGCTGATGGTGCTTCAGATGGTACAGGTGCAGGGCGGGAGGTATGCGGGCCTGCGCCTTCGACAGGCGATTGGCCGGCACCGAAAACAGGGGAAGAGGAGGCAGTGGTGTGGCCTGCAGACACAGATGGGCGATCCAGGCGTTCCTCCCACTTACTACGGTGCTTGGATGCCATGTGTCGGATCATGCTGGTGGTGGTGAGGTTTCTAGTGTTCATGCCTCGGCTCATTCTGGTGTGGCACAGGTTACAAACTACAATTCTTTTGTCGTCCGCACTTTCCTTAAAAAAACGCCATACCGCGGAACACCTACCCTTTGGCAAGGTAGATTTACGCAAGGGGGTGCTCCGTGGAACATTTGCGGGTCGGTTTGGTGCGGTCCGCCTTCTTTCTGTAGCCACACCACTGCCTCTTCCAGCCTGTTGCGGTGCTGCAGATGGCTCACCCTCAGGACTGCTGTCATCGCTCGGCTCTACACCTTCCCAGGTGGGGTCAGTCACCTCATCGTCCACCAAGTCCTCCTCCACTTCCTCACTCTGATCATCCTCCTCAAGTCTTGATCCCACCACATACTCAGTCATTGACAACTGTATAACATTCTCCTCAACAAGGTCTTGAGACGGAAATAGTGGTTGATTTAATGGCAACTGTGTCTCATCATCATCATCATCATCCACTACTTCCTTTGACCTTAAATGCCGTTCACATCTGTCATCTTCTTGTGATTGGGTACCCTCTAGAGGTTGTGAATCAGGGCACAAGATGTCATGTTCCTCTGCAAGCGTGCTTGGAGAGAGGGTCAAATGAAGGATTGGTGATGAGACGAGCTCCTCACTATATCCCAGTGTGGGATCACTTCTTTGACCAGACCGTGTATGGTGGGAGGAAGGATGATCAGAGTGAGGATTATGTTGACCAGACTCTTGGCTACTGAGAGTGGACTTGGTGGAAGACAGGGTGGTGCTTAACCGACTGGAAGCAGTATCAGCTGTCATCCAACCGACCACCTGTTCGCAGTGGTCGGACCTCGAGAGTGATGTCCTGCGACGCCCTGTAAAATTACACATGAAGCTAGGTATGGTGGATGTCTTTCTTTCTTGTGCTCTGGCACCAGGCACAGTTTCTCCGCGTCCTGACCCGCGCCCTGAACTTTCAGGATCACGTCCACTTCCCCGTCCCTTTTTACCCGCCTTCTTCATCTTACACAGAATATGTGACTTTAATATTTGAGTTTGAAAACTTAACAGTATTTCTTACTATTCTGCAACTGTGCAGAGTACACAGAATAGGCTGCTAAACGGCGGTGAAACACACTGAATGGAATATGTGACTTTAATATTTGAGTTTGCAAACTTAACAGTATTTCTTACTATTCTGCAACTCTGCAGAGTACACAGAATAGGCTGCTAAACGGCGGTGATACACACTGAATGGAATATGTGACTTTAATATTTGAGTTTGAAAACTTAACAGTATTTCTTACTATTCTGCAACTGTGCAGAGTACACAGAATAGGCTGCTAAACGGCGGTGAAACACACTGAATGGAATATGTGACTTTAATATTTGAGTTTGAAAACTTAACAGTATTTCTTACTATTCTGCAACTGTGCAGAGTACACAGAATAGGCTGCTAAACGGCGGTGAAACACACTGAATGGAATATGTGACTTTAATATTTGAGTTTGAAAACTTAACAGTATTTCTTACTATTCTGCAACTCTGCAGAGTACACAGAATAGGCTGCTAAACGGCGGTGATACACACTGAATGGAATATGTGACTTTAATATTTGAGTTTGAAAACTTAACAGTATTTCTTACTATTCTGCAACTCTGCAGAGTACACAGAATAGGCTGCTAAACGGCGGTGATACACACTGAATGGAATATGTGACTTTAATATTTGAGTTTGAAAACTTAACAGTATTTCTTACTATTCTGCAACTGTGCAGAGTACACAGAATAGGCTGCTAAACGGCGGTGAAACACACTGAATGGAATATGTGACTTTAATATTTGAGTTTGAAAACTTAACAGTATTTCTTACTATTCTGCAACTCTGCAGAGTACACAGAATAGGCTGCTAAACGGCGGTGATACACACTGAATGGAATATGTGACTTTAATATTTGAGTTTGAAAACTTAACAGTATTTCTTCCTATTCTGCAACTGTGCAGAGTACAGAGAATAGGCTGCTAAACGGCGGTGAAACACACTGAATGGAATATGTGACTTTAATATTTGAGTTTGAAAACTTAACAGTATTTCTTACTATTCTGCAACTGTGCAGAGTACACAGAATAGGCTGCTAAACGGCGGTGAAACACACTGAATGGAATATGTGACTTTAATATTTGAGTTTGAAAACTTAACAGTATTTCTTACTATTCTGCAACTGTGCAGAGTACACAGAATAGGCTGCTAAACTGCGGTGAAACACACTGAATGGAATATGTGAGTTTAATATTTGAGTTTGAAAACTTAACAGTATTTCTTACTATTCTGCAACTGTGCAGAGTACACAGAATAGGCTGCTAAACGGCGGTGACACACACTGAATGGAATATGTGACTTTAATATTTGAGTTTGAAAACTTAACAGTATTTCTTACTATTCTGCAACTGTGCAGAGTACACAGAATAGGCTGCTAAACGGCGGTGACACACACTGAATGGAATATGTGACTTTAATATTTGAGTTTGAAAACTTAACAGTATTTCTTACTATTCTGCAACTCTGCAGAGTACACAGAATAGGCTGCTAAACGGCGGTGAAACACACTGAATGGAATATGTGACTTTAATATTTGAGTTTGAAAACTTAACAGTATTTCTTACTATTCTGCAACTCTGCAGAGTACACAGAATAGGCTGCTAAACGGCGGTGACACACACTGAATGGAATATGTGACTTTAATATTTGAGTTTGAAAACTTAACAGTATTTCTTACTATTCTGCAACTCTGCAGAGTACACAGAATAGGCTGCTAAACGGCGGTGACACACACTGAATGGAATATGTGACTTTAATATTTGAGTTTGAAGACTTAACAGTATTTCTTCCTATTCTGCAACTCTGCACAGTACACAGAATGTGCTGCTAAACTGCGGCGAAGCACACTGAATGGAATATGTGACTTTGATATTTTAGTTTGAAGACTTAACAGTATTTCTTCCTATTCTGCAACTCTGCACAGTACACAGAATGTGCTGCTAAACTGCGGCGAAGCACACTGAATGGAATATGTGACTTTGATATTTTAGTTTGAAGACTTAACAGTATTTCTTCCTATTCTGCAACTCTGCACAGTACACAGAATGTGCTGCTAAACTGCGGCGAAGCACACTGAATGGAATATGTGACTTTGATATTTTAGTTTGAAGACTTAACAGTATTTCTTCCTATTCTGCAACTCTGCACAGTACACAGAATGTGCTGCTAAACTGCGGCGAAGCACACTGAATGGAATATGTGACTTTGATATTTTAGTTTGAAGACTTAACAGTATTTCTTCCTATTCTGCAACTCTGCACAGTACACAGAATGTGCTGCTAAACTGCGGCGACGCACACTGAATGGAATATGTGACTTTGATATTTTAGTTTGAAGACTTAACAGAATGTGCTCTAATCTGCAACTTTGCACACTAAACAGAATGTGCTCTAATCTGCAACTTTGCACACTAAACTGAATGTGCTCTAATCTGCAACTTTGCACACTAAACAGAATGTGCTCTAATCTGCAACTGTGCACACTAAACAGAATGTGCTCTAATCTGCAACTTTTCACACTAAACAGAATATTTTTTTTTTTTTTTTTTTTGTTTTTTTCCCCCCACACACAATAACCTGCTGCCCCCACACACAGTAGTCCTAAAAAGGACTTTTGGTTCTTTTTTTTCACAATTTTTGTTTTTTTCCTCCCTACACTGCCTTTCCCTTCCTATCCTCAGCTCTCCCTGGCTCAGACTGAGCCGAACTCGATGGTCAGGTGCTATACAGCACCCGACCACGGGTTCTGGCCAGCCAATCAGTGTAATGCCAGCAGCCAACATGGCTGCTGGCATTACACCGATGTCAGAGCCTCCCTGCACGTTTATTGGCTGCGCAGCAGCCGCAAAACGTGCGGGGAGGAGACCCGAACATGGCGGTCGAGCACATGCGGTACTCGTACGAGTACCGCCATGTGCCGAGCAGAGCGATGCTCGAGCCGATCCGAGCATCGGCCGAGCATGCTCGCTCAACACTAATGGTTAGGGTAGGTTAGTGTAGTTAGGTTAAGGGTAGATTAGGTTAGGGTAGCTAGGTTTTTGTGTATGGTTAGGGTATGTTAGGGTTGTTAGGTTTATGTATGGTTAGGGTATGTTATGGTAGTTAGCTTAAGGATAGATTAGGTTAGGGTAATTAGGTTAATGTAGGGTTAGGGTAGTTAAGGTACGTTAGGTTAGGTTTGGGTAAGGCAGCAGTTTAAATTACATTATAAACAATACATTTTGATGCCAGTGGCATTTTAAACTTGCCATTTTGACGCAAGCGACACTTTGAAAGCACTGTTGTGACTAGCAATAAAAAGTCCTGTGACATTTTGTTAGTGAACCCCCTGGTACTCCCACACATGCTCTAACATTCCTCACTCCTAGGTGCTAGGAAACAGCCATTTCATCACACATACAGCTTTGAACATAGGTGCTGGGACGATGAGGACCAATAGGAACACAAAACCACTTCTTCTTGCACAGAATACCATTAATTCATCGCTCTCACTGTACCTTTTATTTGCCGTTTCCAAACCCAGTGCCACTAGTTGTGTTGAGACCATACCTTAGTTGTACAAAACACGTCTTCTCTCTTTAAAGTTCCCTCAACAAACTTCTCCTTGAACGCTTGTCCAATGCTTGCCTCCGATTTATAAGCATAAGCAGTATCCACATGGCGGTATCCAATATCAAGAGCTGTTTTGGTGGCCTCTTTCACCGAATCCATAAGATGCTGTGAAAAGCACATTTTAAAGGGTGAAATGAGCCATAATGGACTTTGAGGCTGATGTAGTAAGAAACTGGAACAATTGTGGTACAAACCACACCATAGGGAATAAATACAAATTCACATTTGTATGGGACTTTTAAAACCTTGAAAGCCAGGGAGGTCTGTAACGTAATGCTTAACAATGTACTGGATACCTCTCTAGTGTTCACAGGGTTAAAAGCCACATTAAAATAAATGGGAATTTGTATTTGCTCCCTATGGTGCAGGTGGGAGGGAGAGCAGTGTGGAATGTTTGTATTTGGCCAGCAGGGAGAGGCAGGTGGGAGGGTAAGCAGTGAGTGGAAAGTGAGAGGGAGAGCTGCGTGGAATGTTTGTATTTGGCCGGCAGGGAGAAGCAGGTGGGAGGGTAAGCAGGGAGTGGAAAGTGAGAGGGAGAGCTGCGTGGAATGTTTGCATTTGGCCGCCAGGGAGAAGCAGGTGGGAGGGTAAGCAGAGAGTGGAAAGTGAGAGGGAGAGCTGTGTGGAATGTTTGTATTTGGCCGGCAGGGAGAAGCAGATGGGAGGGTAAGCAGAGAGTGGAAAGTGAGAGGGAGAGCTGTGTGGAATGTTTGTATTTGGCCGGCAGGGAGAGGCAGGTGGGAGGATAAGGAGTGAGTGGAAAGTGAGAGGGAGAGCTGTGTGGAATGTTTGTATTTGGCCGGCAGGGAGAAGCAGGTGGGAGGGTAAGCAGTGAGTGGAAAGTGAGAGGGAGAGCTGTGTGGAATGTTTGTATTTGGCCGGCAGGGAGAAGCAGGTGGGAGGGTAAGCAGAGAGTGGAAAGTGAGAGGGAGAGCTGTGTGGAATGTTTGTATTTGGCCAGCAGGGAGAAGCAGATGGGAGGGTAAGCAGAGAGTGGAAAGTGAGAGGGAGAGCTGTGTGGAATGTTTGTATTTGGCCGGCAGGGAGAGGCAGGTGGGAGGGTAAGCAGTGAGTGGAAAGTGAGAGTGAGAGCTGCGTGGAATGTTTGTATTTGGCCGGCAGGGAGAAGCAGGTGGGATGGTAAGCAGAGAGTGGAAAGTGAGAGGGAGAGCTCCATGGAATGTTTGTATTTGGCCGGCAGGGAGAGGCAGGTGGGAGGGTAAGCAGTGAGTGGAAAGTGAGAGTGAGAGCTGTGTGGAATGTTTGTATTTGGTCAGCAGGGAGAGGCAAGTAGGAGGGTAAGCAGAGAGTGGAAAGTGAGAGGGAGAGCTCCGTGGAATGTTTGTATTTGGCCGGCAGGGAGAGACAGGTGGGAGGATAAGGAGTGAGTGGAAAGTGAGAGGGAGAGAGGGAGAGCTGTGTGGAAGTTTGTATTTGGCCGGAAGGGAGAGGCAGGTGGGAGGGTAAGCAGAGAGTGGAAAGTGGGTGGGAGAGCTGTGAGGAATGTTAGTATCTGTCACTCCTTTCACAGTAAATAGATGCCCCCCCACCCCGGATAAGCCAATTCTGCTTGAAGATAAAAGGAATTCAAAGACCAAACAATCAAACACAAGAGTAAAATGGGGCACCTCAATCAGTCAAAAGTATATGTCTGTATACCATCATATACTTATATATCCACTTGGAGTGTTGGCCTGTGATGCTTCTCATGCTCATTGGCTGATGCATTTCCAGGTGGAATACACTCACGCTTATTCAGGTTCTCAAAAAGTTCACTCAATCAACTGTCCACTTTCCAAAATATCCAAAATTGAATGCAAGCATGGTACAATGCAATCAGTTACATTTTGGATACCTTTATAAAGTGGATCGTTGATTGTGTAAACTTATTGGGAACATGAACAGGATCAAGTTTATTTCCTCTGAAACACATCAACTGATGAGCATGGAATGCTTCACCAGCCGACACTCCTAGCGACGATATAAGTGTACAATGAAGTACAGCAATGATTCTCAACCAGGGTTCCGTGGCACTTTGGTGTTCCACGGGCAACCACTCAGGGCGCCCCATCTTTTCTATAAAGACTTGTGAATACTGAGTTTCAGATGTCTATGACTGAATTTTTTTCTGCATGATAATTTTATTTATATTATTCTGAGACCAAAAGACAGCTATATATTTACGTATTTGTATCATCCATTACTTGCTTGACAAACAACATATAAAATGTTAGGTGTGCCCCAAAAGTTCCAGACTTCATGTTAGGGGTGCCTTGGACTAACAAAGGTTGAGAACCATTGCTGTACAGACAGATAGTTCTGTCTGATTGAATTGACCCCATTTGTCATGTCTGTGTTTGATTAAAATGGGGCTTGTAATCAGTGAAAGAGAGAGATTGAAATTTTTAATCATCGTCCTTCCCCATGGTACAGTTAGTTTGTCCCAGAATTGTACCTCTTTACCTTAAAGGGATAGTAATGGTTCATAATAAAACAGCTCTAATTAATCATCATAGTATTTGGACTTTGGAGAATGTTATTTCAATACTGTCAGAGTTGTAGTTCAAGAATAATTCAATGACAAAGTATCCCCCTACCGCCCCTTTTACTGATGGAACACTGCTCAGTCAAAACAGAAGGGAGGTGCCCAGGTAGATTGAAGAGAGGGACAATCTTCAATTAAGATAAGGGAAAAACCTGAAAAGCTTGTCAAGGGGGGCAGGGCTTTCATTGTTCTCATAGGAAGAAGATTGTCCCCTGCTGTTATCTGTCTGGTCTATGGACTGGATTCCACATCTGAGAAGAGATGGCTTACACTAGGTAAAAGGGGCGGGAGGGTAACTTTTCTTGTGAATATCTCTCAAACCATAAAGTGTTGACAGATAAGACTTATATCGTTCTTCATGTTTTTTTAATGCCTACAAAATAAAATAAAGATACAATGAAGTATTACTATCCCTTTAAATACAGCCCAATATTCACTGTAGGTTATTTTATACTTTATATTTTATACTTTACTAGTGTAAAAACCCATGTACACTGGCCAAGGTCCGTGTGATGTTAAACCTTTGAGTGCCAGAGGGGTATGCAATGCATTGCTTAGCAATGCATTGTGTACCCCTCTGGCACTCAAAGGGTTAAGAGGCTGGTCCTGCTGCCGACGCAGTCATGCACTGTAGAGACTCGCCGAAAGCACAGAATGCGGCCAGCACAGAACTCCCAGCATTCTGTGCGTTTGGGCAGTCTCTACTGCGAGTGACGGCTTCTGACAAACATCCTAGTGAGTTATTATATAGGATAATGAATAACCGGTCAAACTGCAGAGGGATTTGCAGAATCTCTGGCAACTACGAACATCCCATTGCCTCCTGGTATTATCATGTGCATGATTAATAGGTGAATTAAACAAGAATTTCTGGTATTGAGATTTGAATTTAGAGTTACTGGCAAGTGAGAAAAATCTGGAATAAAATAATAATAATCATGTGTTTTCTTGGGTGTACTCTTCTAACCTGGTCAACGCATTTCATTTCCTTTCTACTCGTAGGCACAATACTTTTCTTTGCTGGAACCTGTTAAAAGAAAAGAGAAATAAAGTTAACTTAACCATAAGATGATAGAGACATCTCCAACACATTGCAGAGCATTGGCACTCATTGGGTTAAAGGGGATCTATCACCACTATACAAGTTTGTCTAAAAAGTAAGTTTATATAGCGATTAGCTCGTATACAATAGTCATTTCTTTTTTACATTTTTTGTTTGGCCGAAATAACAGCATTAACCCTTTTTTAGTGCCAGAGGGTAACGGAACGCATTGCAAAGCAATACGTTCCGTACCCATCTGGCACTCAAATGGTTAACAATGATCTTGTGCCTTCCTTCCTTCCTGACAGACTGCAGGTACAGCCCTGTACTGCAGTCTGTCACTCTTCCTCTGCTACCCTCCCTCGATCCAGGCTCCTCCAATAACAGAGGATTTCTGTATGTAAGCTGGAGCACTCTCATTGGCCAGGATCATCATTAAAGGTTTAATTTCGGCCAAACAAAGAATCAAAAAAATATATGACTATACACTACCGGTCAAAAGTTTTGGGACACCTCAATTTTTGCTACTTTTAGTTATTGCCATATAACTTGACAAAAACATTAGAAAAACATATAAACATTGGGTATTTCTAAAATCAAGACAAATATTATAATCTATTTAGCAGGGGGGTTTTTTTAGCGTATGTAGATGTGTAAAAGATATTTAGTTCCAAAGTTAAAAAAAAGTGCATTTGTTACATTTGTTTCATCATATTTTATAAATTGTTTTACAGGAAATTTTATGACAATAATGGTATCTTTAGAAAACCCATCTTATGGCAAGAAAAACAGTATATAGGGTTGCCAGCCAGCCAGTATTTTGCCGGCAGGCCGGTAAAAAATTGGCTTCTGCCCAGTGTTAAGTCTATGGAGGGAATGCCATGGCCGGTATTTTTTTGAAGAAAAGGTATATAATATATGTGAGTACATTAACCCCTTAGAGTCCGGTGATGTACCTGGACCATCACGCTGGTCCGGCACTTAAGGACCAGTGACGGTCCTGGTACGTCACATACTATTACTCACCGTGCTCCTGCAGGAGTGCAGTGAGTAATACCGGGGACTGAATTTGAGCGCTCCAAGACCGGAGCAATCTCTTTCAGTCCCTCAGTTCGGCGTGCCGCCCCACGTGATCAGTCACGTGGGGCGGCACGCCGAAATTCTCTGTCTGGTCCTTAAAGGACCACTCACCCCATGACCGCTGGTCGTTAAGGGGTTAAATGAGTAAGAGGAAAATTACAGCTAAACACAAACACAGTAGAAGTGTTAAAACGGACATTGTCTACAAAATCTAAAAAAAAAACCCTGCGAAATAGATTATAATATTTGTCTTGATTTTAGAAATACCCAATATTTACATGTTTTTCTAATGTTTTTGTCAAGTTATATGGCAATAACTAAAAGTAGCAAAAATTGAGGTGTCCCAAAACTTTTGACCGGTGGTGTAGTATACCAGCTAGTCACTATCAGAGGGGTCCGCAAAGTAATGCATTGCACAAACCTCTGATCTTAGAGGGTTCGAAGACTGAGAATTTTCCTTTTTACCTGTTTGTATTACATTGGCCCTTGTCAGACAGTGAAGCTCCTGGGGGCATGTTCTGCATTTGTTTTGACTGCCAACAATTTGTTCTTTCTAAGCACTGATAATTAAACAGCTGTACATGTATGTATTAACCAAATGAAAGAGAATAATTGCATTTAAATAATTGTAAATGTAGAATTAAATAGCGATACAGAACTACATCTGCGTGAAAAGCACAATAAATCATAACCGTTTGAGTGCCGGAGGGAGTGTCCAGTGCAGTGCTTTGCAATGTGTTCGATGCCTCTCTAGCATTCGGAGGGTTAAGGGAACATACACTAACACCTAAAAATAACTGGGGGGGTCATATACACTTAAATCCCCTGTGCATCAGCAGCGTCACGCTAGTATACATGTATGTATGTATTGTATATTTTTATTTATAAGAATAAAGAATTATAGCAGTTGAAATTTCCTCTCATTCCACGATGTCCTTGCTAGAGGTGGTGGTGATGCCCTTACCTGGGAACTCTCCGGTTTTGCCCGGAGACTCCGGATTTCAGACTGAATTACCGGGTCTCCGGGGCAATGTGTGGATCACCGGGTGGGCAGAGTTTAAATAGAAACTCTGCCCACTTGTGCTCTGTCCCGCCTGGTTCCTTCCACTCCCCACCCTCTTAGATACATTTTGCAGGGGGTTTTTTTTGTCCCGCCACCCCTCCGTGACTAAGCCCCGCCCCTTTTATGACGCGAATCGTGTCATTTTCCTCCCAGGTCGGCGCTGACAGGGTTACCCTCCGGGTAGCCCTGTTTGAAAAGTTCCCAGGTATGGTGATGCCCATCCTCATTTCTGTCCCCCATTCCTTCCATCTGGCAACAGGTACAACACTAGTGGCTGCAGGATCAGAAATGGTGGCACTGGCAGCAGGGGCGGCACGTCTTACAGCAGGCACAGGCAGCTTACCTGTCCTGCTCTCACTATCCTTTTCTCCCTTCCTTCCATTCCCTTTTCTCCCTCCCTTCCCATTCCCTTTTCTCCCTCCCTTTCCATTCCCTTTCCTCCCTCCCTTCTTATTAAATTCCCCAAGATCCCTTGGGGTGACTTAGGGGGACTGGACAGCATTGGTTCAGTACTGCTAGTCACTTCCTCCTCCTCCTCCTCAGACTCAGTGGACACATAATAAGGGTCCTTCCAGGTCCTCCTTTTGCTGCTTATAGTGATAGCAGTCACAGCAGAACAGCACAGCACCTCTATCTCGCTCTTCAACTGCTTCTATTGTGTCTGCCTTCAGCGAAAATATCATATTTTTATAGGGAAAGTACGAAAACAATGTAAATCAATGGGGGAAAACTTTTTAGCCATTGAAAAAATGGTGAAAGACTTTCGCCAATGGGTGAAATATGCGAAAATTGTAACCGCTAGTTTTAAAGCTGATTTTCTCATGAAAAGCAGATAACAACGTGGTTTTCGCAAAATTTCCCGCGGGAACGTGGCGACAACTTTCGCCCACCCCTACTAGATGGGCATCCATTGATTTTTTAAAAGCAGTTACAGTATCTGCAAGTACAACATCCAGAGGAAAAGAATTCCATAGCTTTACCTCCCTTACTGTAAAAATCCCTGTTTTAGTCGAAATCGCCTTTCCTCTAGTCTTAATGGATGTCCTCTCATTCTTAACTCAGCTCTTTGTGTCAGTAATTCATTGGATAGTTCTTTGTATTGACCTTGATTATATTTGTAAATGGTAATCATATCACCCCATAGATGCCTCTATTTAACACTATTCATCTGAATAACAATATGACTTTGAGCAAAGGAGACCGAGACAATATCTTTCCTACAATTACATACTTTTATATTTGGAAAGCAACATCTAATTTATAAGATTAAACTGGAGTAAACAGATTAAACAGTGCTCAGTTGGGAGCAAAATAAAACTCTCAGTTGCTTTATATGGTGACTGCTCCAAATTTATCACTTTGCCCCAGAATTATTCCAGTTTTGCCTTGATAAATATAGCTGTTGTGTGCACTTGATAAAAAACATGGCTTTGGCCAATAGTGGCTTTCAGTTCCCAATACCACAATACCTTTCCTGCAACATCACCACCTACTCTACATTGTGATGAATTGGGAGTAATCACCATATAGATACTAAGGGAACTTTTCTAACAACTTTTCCTATAAATGGTATCCTTTTAAAAGGTAGCACGCAAAAGAGCGTGCAACCTTTTCATACAGTAACCATGTCGCCATGATAAAAATGACGACATTAGAATCTAGCACTGCATGACAGCGCAAGCTTCTCATGTCGCCTACAGAAATGTAGCAGATGTGAAGGTCTGCTGTTCTGTGTTAAAATAATCATTGCTGGATCTGAGTATGCGCTTACTTGCAAATAGCATGCAGTAAGGCTTGATTTTAGTTCCTCTTCCCACACCGTGCCCATTCTTTATTTTATTTATTTCGCTATTGTTTACTCCTTATCCTCAGTATTGGAGGACCGGAGGTGCAGAGGATTGTTTATTTTAAAGGAGGCTGTGTGACGGAAAAAATAAAGAATGGGCGCGGTGTGGGAGGAGGGACTACAATCGAGCTTTACTGCATGCTATTTGCAAGTAAGCGCATACTCACATCCAATAATGTTTATTTTAACACAGACCAGCAGACGTTCACATCTGCTACATTTCAGTAAGTGACATGAGAATCTTGCACTGTCATGCAGTGTGAGATTCTCATGTCGCCATTTTTATTATGGCAACATGGTTACTGTGTGAAAAGTTTGCACGCTGTTTTGCGTGCAACCTTTTAAAAGTACACCACTATAAACTACATTAGAGCCTGCAATGGAGCTTAAAACATTTCAGTTTACACTAGTGTACTGAGTGGAAACATGGCTTCTGACAAAAGAGGTTTTTACTTCCCAATATCTGGGTAGATTCACAAACTGGTACCTTTCCTTTGTCACTGGCTTAATATGACCAGGGAACAGACACAGAAATTATATATTAGCGAAAGCTAGGCACAAAGCAAATGTCCCATGAATGTTTAACTTTATCAGCACTTGAATTGTCACGGTGTTAAAACTGTCTCATTGTACCCCCCACATCCTTCCAATATGAATTGGATATCAATTCCACTTCTATCCTCCAACACAAATTTTGCTCCCACTTTTCAACTGAATCTGCCAACAGTGGGCTAGTTTAAGTGGTGCACCTCTCTTCCTTCCCTCCCTCATGTGAATTGGGAAGCAAACCTAGCAATGACCCCCTCCACCTACCCACATGAATCAGCCCTACTGCAGATTCATCTGTTAGGGTTTAAGACCTGCCTACTTCCCCAAATAAAGGACCTACCACTCTTCATCTCCAAATGTCCTGAACACAGTTTTGCTCTCTCTCTCTTTCTCTCTCTCCTGCTTGCATTAATTAGCAAGGCCACACTTTTCTGAATTGGGAGAGCATGGAGTGCCTGCTCCCTCCCAAACCTAATTTGAAACTATTGAGACTATCTACAATAATTAGGGGAGGAGGGGAGCAAGGCAAAGTGAGAATTGGAGGGGATGGTTTGTGTTGTGATGGAGACCTACCTGCAAGGCTCCCAGTGGTATTACAGTACTTTAGATTGGTTATGGGGCAGCCAAGATAATTGGAGCCAATCATTTCATTCTTGAGATGAGGTAGAAATGTGAGGCACCTCTGAGCTTGGGACCCCTGGTGTGTCCTGGATATGCCCAGGCAATAAAACAGTACTGGAGCCAGGTGCTCTGTGCCCATTCTACAAAAGCCCATGTTCTCTCTCCTTGTAGCAGGAGGTAAAGAAAAGAGCTGCGATGAGAGGCAATGATCATGTGATAATAGGAAGGGAAAGGTCAGCCAATCCAGACACTTTGGTGGAGGGAGGGGAGGTTCCATCTCCCAGTGCTCCTGCAACCTCATGCAAACACAAGAAAAATGTCAGCTAGCAAAGGAGGTGGGGTGTAGTTGGCTCCCTTGCTGAGTGCCACCATAAAGACATCTGTTTCACCATCACTGACTTAGAGTTAGCACTGCTTGACACACTCAAGACAATCAGAACTTCTCCTTTTGTCCTCCTGGTATGAGTGGCACCAAGTTAGAGACTAAAGAAGCAGTTAATTGGAGCAAATTAGCTAATAGGTAGCACTGAACTACATCACCCTGAGAACTTGACTCTTCACCTTGAGACTCTGAGATTGGGGTCAAACCCTTGAATCTCAGAGTCAAACGCTAAGAGTCCCGAGTGTATTTAAAATGTGTCTATTTCTATGAGGCCTAAAATCTAGTCTTCAATATGCTTTGAGGGGGCAGACAAACAGATGTTCCTGTTTATATCCAGGGATCCCCTTTATTCTCCAGGACTATGTGTAAAGGGATTGAGATAAGATAACACCCTTTCTGAATAAAAGAGCAATGGGCATTAATCTTAATCAATTAACTGGGTTTAGCTCTTATATCTCAATACAACTAACACAAACATTAAATATATGCTATCTGAATAGGACAATTTACAAATGCATTAAAAATCAAGTCTAGGATTATATTTTAGTGATGTAACCTGAAAAGTAATCTCCACATATGCTAGATGTAAGTGCATTATGTTTAAGTAATAGCAACATCTCCTAAGCAGGGACACTTGGGAGGTATGGAGCCCTAATATCTCCTAAAGAGGGACACTTGGCAGGTATGGAGTCCCAATATCCCATAGACGTTCGGGCAGTCTCTGCTGAGCATGACTGCATCGCGTGAGTGAAGCGACACAAGACTACATCGCGTGGAGCAGTGAGGTAGCGGCCTCTTAACATTACCCGGACCTTGGCCCGTGTACACGGGCTTTTACACTAGTTATATCAATAAATTGTAAAGCACAATAAGAAACTAATATGTGCTCACAATTATAGAGGTCAGCTGCAATATTAGCTGACAAATACGCATACGGAGATGTTAGGCCCGTCTCTGTTTGGAATATATACAAACAAAGTGCTGAGAACAGCTGGGAAACAGGCTCCAATCAAAAAATATATCAACATTTATTATACAATTAAACAATATGCTGGTGTACAAAAAACAAAATATAAAATAGCACAGAAGTATTCTAACGCATTTCACGGGGATAAACGCCACTTTCTCAAAAGGAGCCGGCTCCTTTCTTTTATGACCAGAAGTTTAAATTTTCCTCTTTGAGAAAGCGGCATTTATAGCCATAAAACACATTAGAATACTTCTGTGCTATTTTATATTTTGGTTTTATACACCAGTATGTCGTTTCATTTTATAATACACTTTGATATATTCTTTGATTGGAGCCATGTGAAGTATCCTGTTTCCCAGCTGTTCTAAGCACTTTGCTTGTATGTATCCTGAACAGAGACAGACCTAACATCTCCGTTTTCGCATTTGTCAGCTAATATTCCAGCTGACCTCTACAATGGTGAGTACATATTGGTTTCTTATTGTGCCTTACGATTTATTGATACAATATTGCACTACTGGGCACCCTTCTCTTTTTCTTTTGTTTTTCATTGTTGGTCATTTTGGGGAGCAATTTAATAAGGAGCGTCCATACATAATAGTGATTTACAGATCAGCTGATTTGGGGCAGCTTTAAAGGGATAATAATACTTCGTTTTATCTTTATTTTATTTTGTAGGCATTAAAAAAACATGAAGAACGATATAAGTCTTATCTCTCAAACCTTTATGGTTTGAGAGATATTCACAAGCAAAGTTTCCCCCTCCAGCCCCTTTTTCCTAGTGTAAGAAATCTCTTCTCAGATGTGGAATCCAGTCCATAGACCAGACAGATAACAGCAGGGGACAATCTTCTTCCTATGAGTACAATGAAAGCCCTTCCCCCCTTGACAAGTTTTTCAGCTTTTTCCCTTATCTTAATTGAAGATTGTCCCTCTTTGCAGTCTACCTGGGCACCTCCCTTCTGATCTGGCTGAATGGGGGGGGGATACTTTGCTTGTGAATATCTCTTCAACCATAAAGGTTTGAGAGATAAGACTTATATCGTTCTTCATGTTTTTTTAATGCCTACAAAATAAAATAAAGATAAAACGAAGTATTACTATCCCTTTAAATCCCCTCAAGTGTCTGGGCTGTTTCCCAAATATGTGTTGAAGCAGCATCTAATTTTGTGAGTATAACTCACTTGGGTGATTGGTGAAGGTATTATTGCCATATTGGGTTCCACAAGGGGCACCTCTTCCAATTTTCTCCCTCTTTCTTTGCCTATGAAATTGTACAGTGGTGCTGTTGCTACACCATCCTATGTAGGTTTATGGTCAACTGACCAGACCTGTCCATAGGATGGAGTAGCAACAGTGCCACTGAAAAATGTCAGACCATTTAGATACTGCACCTAAAAATGTATATTTGAGCTGTAATAACATTTCAGTAAAACACCTCCCAGGAGTGGAAGTACCCTAGTTTTACTCATGAGACTAAACACAACAATATACACATTTGTACATATTAAGTCTTATTATCCCTTTAGAGCAGGCCACCAAAATATGGTGTATCATGTTGCATTTAGCACAAAGCCCCTGTTTGGTTTTGGCAAGTCTAAAATGTGATATTTAAAAGAAATGAGTGGGGCAGACCTCTGAAGGTATAGACTGTGTTCCAAGAAGGTTGACAATAATCCTGGATATTAGGATCACTTGACTGTAAGTGTCATATAAGAGCAGGCCAATACAGCCCCATAAAGGCATGAATTACAGTTTCAAATATGAAGCAGATTCTACACCATATGGTATCCTAATATAACCTTGTCTAAAATCAAAGTTGTATAAAATGGAACACGAATAACTTGTTTAAAATGTAGTACCTAGGAGTGGCGGGCAAGCTTAGTAAATTGAGGTAAGGGTGTAATTAGCAGTAATATATGCATACCTCCTAACATTTCAAATGGCCAAAGAGGGACACTTTTGTTTTAGGTGGTGTTTCTGGGGGTGTGGCTGGTGGACGGGGCATTACAAAGAATTTTTAGATTATTTCATGACCTATCGATACCTCATTGGGTAAATTAATAAATGATTTAGAGCAAGACCAAAGTATTTTATTTACACAGACTAATTTATAAACAAATATACTGAAGATTATCTAAACATTATGTGAGTTGTATTGCTGTGGAGCAATGTATTACACAGTACTCAGTCTGATCTCCTAAAAAGAGGGACAAATGAATAGAAAGGAGGGACAGAGGGATTTGGGTCTCAAAGAGGGTATGTCCCTTCTAAAGAGGGACACTTGGAAGGTATGTATATGCTATTAAAAAAAGTTTACGTTTAAGCAGTTTGTATGAGGTAGAATAAGTTTGTCTTATGTTTTGCCTATAAAGGTATAGTAAGAGATGCAAACCATATTATAATGCAGAATATATTACCCAAGATTTTCCTGCATTGTGATTCCAGGAAAGCGTCAACATAGATTTCCATTTAGTTGGAATATCAATAAAAACATTTTAGGGGCATTCTAGGTAGATTTGTTTTGATATGTTAGCATACCTCCCAACATTTCAAATTGCCAAAGAGGGACGCTTGTGTTTTAGGGGGTGTTGCTGGGGGCGTGACTGGTGGGTGGGACGTTACAGAGACTTTTTAGGCTATTTCTTGACCTATTGATACCTCCTTGTGTAACCAAATAAATGACTTATAACAAGATCTAAGTTTTTTATTTACACAGAATAATGTATAAACACATATACTAACATTTAAACAAACAATAATGTGAATTTTATTGCTGTAGAGCAATATGATACACTTATATACACCAGAGCCGGATCACAGGCAAGGCGCACAAGGCGCCTGCCTAGGGCCCGGACAAATGAGGGGGGCCCCTGGAAACCTCATCCTGGACTCTGCTAAAACCAGACGTCCCCAGTTTCCAGGGACAGTCCCCGTATTGAGGACAATGTCCCCAGCTACAATGTGTCCCCAGATCTAAATAAATATGCAGCCAGAGCCGGTCCTTACATGGGACCCAACTTCAGCCTACTGGAATAACAACAACATACACACGCACCACACCACCGGCCAATGAAGAGTATTTGCACAATGTCCCTCTCTTCATTGGCTGGCTGGTGTGTGTGTGTGTGTGTGTGTGTGTGTGTGTGTGAACACTGTGAAGTGATACGCTGACAGCGACGCAGACGCAGCATGCCATGTGAGATGATCATGTGAGTGAGCGCTGGGGAGTGAGCAATGTGAGAGTGACACTAGCCGCAGACATGTTTGATCGGGAGCGGGCTGGCATATGTATTTTGTGCGCTGCGGATTCCTCTGGGTTTACCACATTGGGGTGTCCGGTTGTCTGCTGGAGAAAGCCCCCTGGCTCATTAAGAATACCAACAAGATCTATGGGGCATCGGCAGGTGCCTTGAATGTGTCTGCCTTGGTGTGTGGATGCAGTTTGGATGCAGTTTGGGTAAGCTCCCCTTTTTGTAGGAGAGAGGAATCACTGACAACAGTTCTTCAGATAAATTTATAGTAACCGGTTTTTCACTTCCAGTCACTTTGAACTTTTAGTAAATAATAGTGTTGAGCGAGCACCCCGATGCTCGGGTGCTCGGGTGCTCTGACCGAGCACCCCCTGATGCTCGAGTGCTCGGCCGAGCACCCGAGCCCCATTCAAATGAATGGGGCGACACGAGCATTACACCAGGCACCCCCTGCTCTGATGAGGGGAGGGTGCCTGGTCAATGCCCCCCTTCATCTCCGCTATGCCCCCTTCATCTCTGAATGCCCCCTTCATCTCCGCAATGTCCCCCTTCATCTCCGCAATGTCCCCCTTCATCTCCGCTATGCCCCTCTTCCACAATGTCCCCCTTCATCTCCGCTATGCCCCTCTTCCACAATGTCCCCCTTCATCTCCGCTATGCCCCTCTTCCACAATGTCCCCCTTCATCTCCTCTATGGCATAGAGGAGATGAAGGGGGACATTGTGGAAGAGGGGCATAGTGGAGATGAAGGGGGACATTGTGGAAGAGGGGCATAGCGGAGATGAAGGGGGACATTGTGGAAGAGGGGCATAGCGGAGATGAAGGGGGACATTGTGGAAGAGGGGCATAGAGTCTATGCCCCTCTTCCACAATGTCCCCCTTCATCTCCGCAATGCCCCCTTCATCTCCGCAATGCCCCCGTACCTCCAGTCCCTGGTGGTCCAGCGGAGCGTCTTCTGATCTGTGCCTCTTCCGGCACAGATCCCCGCCACCCGAACATGGCGGGAGAGCACATGGCGGTACTCGACGAGTACCGCCATGTGCCGAGCAGAGCGATGCTCGAGCCGATCCGAGCATCGGCCGAGCACGCTCGCTCAACACTAGTAAATAACAAAGCTCTTACTTCCTGATAGTTTGAAAGGTTATAAGTTTTGAATAAAACAGCTTCTAACAGTGGGTGTACCCTAATTTTAGCAGGGAAATATCTATAATTTTCATGTCAACAAGCATGCTGTTTATTAAATAGGTGGTTAATACTAGTATGCTGGAAGGATATAACATAACCATCTTTTATATTCTATAAATGACTGACAATTCGTTGAGCACAGAACTAACAACCATATGCACAAACTAAATGGAACAATTCTGCACCAGAAGTAACAAATACGATTTGCAAAAAGAGCTTTTAATCCCCATTTAAGTTAATATGAGTATGTATTTGTCCCATAAGATGCAGATTGTTTGCTCAAGATTGACTCCACTTTTGATTTGTGAATATGACATTAAATAGCTTTCAGCAGGAACCAATAGGATCTTTATGTACTTCCTGTTAAACATTTTATCCACAATTTAAATGTTTGAATACATGAAGAAACTCAACTGTGGATGTCCTTGTTTCTTTTCTCCCTGTTCTGCATGGAGAAAAGAGATTGTAAGAGATACAGTCATGCTTCTTTAGATAGTTCAGCAGTGAAATGTAAGAGCCTAATTAATTGCTGTCAGACTCTTAAAAATGCTGTATTTTTGCTGTTATTTAAATTTTACTGCCCCATCCTCCATCACCTTGTGACATACAGACCAATGGAGCTGTAGTTGCCACTAGCAACCCTACAAGTTGATCTGCCAACTAGCTCACTTCCCTGTATTGCAAATGAGTCCTGAATACTAGCTTTATTGTAGCTAGTGCTCAGGACTCATTTACAAAATGTAGAAACAGGGAAATGTCTCAGTTGGCAGACAGTTTGTAGGTTTGCCAATTACTACTCCAGCCTCATGGTAATTCTTCAGAATCAGCCCCTACCAAGGAGTAGGGGTTTATAAAAGGTGATCAGACATCCCCAGTTTCCAGGGACAGTCCCCGGAGTGAGCGCACTGTCTCCAGATAGCATGTGCCCAGGAAAATGTCCACAGATATCAGTGCCACAGTCAGTGGCTGGCACTGACTTTAAGCTTCTCTTCATTGAGTCTACTGAAACTCAATGAAGGGAAGCTAGCTGATGACTGCTCATGAGTATGCGACCTTCAGGTCTGCGCACAATGATGTCATCACAGCTCGTAGGGGTGCATGATGATGAACCATGGGGGCGGGCACCAATAAATAGATCTATCATGCTCGCAGAGTGCACCAGAATCCAGAGCACAGCAATTTGCCTCCATCTTATGTAGCTCACCATGCCACCAACACTTGGCCGCCACTTCGCCAAGGGGCTGAAGGTAGGACAATGTGGGTGGACAGTGTGGAGGCAGACAATGTGGAGGCAGACAATATGGGTGGGCAGTGGAGGTGGACACAGGGTGTGGACATAGGGTGTAGAGGTGGACACAGGGTATGAACACAGGGTGTAGAGGTGGACACAGGGTGTAGAGGTGGACAATGATAGTATCCCTAGTTATACTGTAAGTCTTCTTCTTCTAGTCTAGTGTATAATTTTGAGACTTGCAGTGCATTATTTTTCTAAGTGAAATTACTAGAGAGACCTTATTTAGATAGTGTATAAATAAAAGAAGCCAGTATAGTATTAGCATGGTCGGGGGGGGGGGTAGGGAGGCCCCAATTTGGGTTCCTGCCTAGGGCCCCATACAGTCTTAATCCGGCTCTGATATACACTCCGCACAGTCTGATCTCCTAAACACAGGGATACCAGGGTGATACACTTCTATACACACCTTACAGTCTGATCTCCTAAACACAGGGACACCAGGGTGATACACTTATATACACACCACAAAGTCTGATCTCCTAAACACAGGGACACCAGGGTGATACACTTATATACACACCACAAAGTCTGATCTCCTAAACACAGGGACACCAGGGTGATACACTTATATACACACCACACAGTCTGATCTCCTAAACACAGGGACACCAGGGTGATACATTTATATACACATCACACAGTCTGATCTCCTAAACACAGGGACACCAGGGTGATACACTTATATACACACCACACAGTCTGATCTCCTAAACACAGGGACACCAGGGTGATACACTTCTATACACACCACACAGTCTGATCTCCTAAACACAGGGACACCAGGGTGATACACTTATATACACACCACACAGTCTGATCTCCTAAACACAGGGACACCAGGGTGATACTCTTCTATACACACCACACAGTCTGCTCTCCTAAACACAGGGACACCAGGGTGATACACTTCTATACACACCACACAGTCTGATCTCCTAAACACAGGGACACCAGGGTGATACACTTATATACATACCACACAGTCTGATCTCCTAAACACAGAGACACCAGGGTGATACACTTATATACACACCACACAGTCTGATCTCCTAAACACAGGGACACCAGGGTGATACACTTATATACACACCACACAGTCTGATCTCCTAAACACAGAGACACCAGGGTGATATACTTCTATACACACCACACAGTCTGATCTCCTAAACACAGGGACACCAGGGTGATACACTTATATACACACCACACAGTCTGATCTCCTAAACACAGGGACACCAGGGTGATACACTTATATACACTCCACACAGTCTGATCTCCTAAACACAGGGACACCAGGGTGATACACTTCTATACATACCACACAGTCTGATCTCCTAAACACAGGGACACCAGGGTGATACACTTATATACACTCCACACAGTCTGATCTCCTAAACACAGGGACACCAGGGTGATACACTTATATACACTCCACACAGTCTGATCTCCTAAAAAGAGGGACATCAGGGTGGGAAAGAGGGACAAAGGGATTTGAGTCCAAAAGAGGGACTGTCCCTCCTAAAGAGGGACACTTGGGTGGTATGTGTTAGGGGGGTACCCACAAACCATAGGTATCTTTTGAAACAACAGGCTCCGCTGAAAAAAAAAATATATATGTAATGTGTGTGTTGTTCACAGAAAAATTACTGTAACAGTCATTTGATTGTAATCAGCAATGAAAGTACTAAAACTTGCTTAGCACATTGGGAGATCAATTCCTCAGTAGTGAAGAAATTACATAATATCATTACTTACAATTTCCGGGGAGAAAGTGCCCAGTCCTATTACTGGCATCTTATTGCCATCATTCAGCAGGATACAGGAACCCTTGTGGAGGTGTGCGCTTTCACCCGCATTATGTTCGGATTGCATTTTCTTCTATGGAGGTTTCTAGGGGAATAAATTCAGGATGAGAGAGAGCAACCTGTTTTATACCTGTGGCTCCTGGAGATATGCAATGAGGTGGGGTATCCAACAATCCAGTTATACAACATGCTTGCACAGAATTTGTACAATTTAAGGTTTCAGGCAATAGAGAGGCTGTTGTACCAAGGAAAGTGAAGGAATTCTGGGACAAACCACACAGGGAACAAATAGATATTAGAAGCAGATTAACTGGTCTCACCAAAACAATCCACAACAAATTATGTACAGTGAAAAGGAAAAACAATATTGTGAAACAATAAAGGGATAGTAATTAAAAGGTTAAAAAGAAATGCATTGTAATATTTATCCCTCTGAACAAAACAAGGGTACTCACTGCTGAAAGGTGGTTTTTTCAAAAGTTATTTATGGAGATTTATGGTCCCGGGACCAGAGCTGTCCATAGGATTGTGTAGCAACAGCGCCACTGTACAGTTTTAGTCCACTGTCATACCGTACCTTAAAAATTCAAGTTTGAGCAGTAATAACTTTTGAATACAACACATTTTAGCAGTGGCGTACCCTTATTTTACTCAGGGGGATAAGCCCAACAGTATATATATATTTTTTACATATTAAGTCAGTGGTTCTCAACCCTTTTTTGCTCATAGAACCCCTAACACAAAATCTGGAACTTTTGGGGGCACCCCTAACATGTTTAATTTAATTTATCAAGTGCATAATAAAAATACAATTCATAAATATACAGATATTATTAGGTCTCACAATCATAGTAATAAAATAAACATAGTGTGAATAACAATTTCCATATGTCTACATTTAAAAGGACAAAATTCATTTTTGTCAGTCTTCATAGAAAAATGGGGCACCATAATCTGATGTCCGTGGCACACCAAAGTGCCATGGGGCTCTGGTTGAGAATTGCTGTATTAAGTATTACTATCCCTTTAAAGGGATAGTAATACTTAAAATGTAAAAAAAAATATGTTGTAGGGTTTATCCCCCTGAGTAAAACAAGACTACTCCCACTGCTGAAAGGTGTTTTATTCAAAAGTTATTAATTTTCAAAGTTGAATTTTTTAGGTGCAATATCACAGTGGCCTGAAATTGTACAGTGGCGCTGTTGCTACACCATCCTATGGAGGTTTATGGTCCCGGGACCAGAGCTGTCCATAGGATCATGTAGCAACAGCGCCACTATACAATTTCTGGCCACTGTGATATTGCACCTAAAAAATTCAACTTTGAAAATTAATAACTTTTGAATAAAACTCCTTTCAGCAGTGGGAGTAGTCTTGTTTTACTCAGGGGGATAAACCCTACAACATATATTTTTTTACATTTTAAGTATTACTATCCCTTTAACCTCTTAATGACCAGCGGTCCCAGGGTGTGTGGTCCTTTAAGGACCAGATAGAAAAGTTTGACGTGCCGTCCCACGTGACTGATCACTGGACCGTCACTGGTCCTTAAGGGCCGGACAGCCGTGACGGTCCTGGAACTTCACTGGACGCGAAGGGGTTAAAAAGGAATATATACAAATACAGACTTGCTGTATATTGTAAAGGAGTGAATTACATTATGGAGGGGAACATTGTAAGAGCCATAGTCGCCATTTCCCTTCCCTCCAGCCACCAAAAACACACATCCCCAATACCCTTCCCCAGTGCCTGAAATAAACACATTTACAGCTGAATAAGGTGGCAAATTTGTGAGGTCACAGCTTTATTTAAAGAGGTTTCTTGACCTATTTAAAGGAGCCCAAGGAGTACCCTCCCCCTTGCTATGTGGCACTCACCAGAGCCCCTCAACGCTTGGGCCACACCTACACCCAGCTTGCGGCCATGGGAAGTAAAGGGTGAGATCTTTCAGAGAATCACTGCCTCCCCACCTCTGGTCCCTCTCCATGGCCGCTACAACCAACCATACCAGGGGAGGCGAACAAGGACCCATTGTCGATCCGCCATGACACTACCTCCATGCCTCCCCTCCCACAGTGCTTTCCAGCAATCGCCCGCCCTTTTTTGCAGGCTGACCTGGCCGCACAGCACAAGCCAGCCTGCCCACCTTCACTATCCTGGCTATGCCGCACTGTTAGGCAGGGACGTGCACAGACATTTTGGGGGGCAGGGGCTCAAATGAAAAAAAGAGCACTTCTGATAATTATTATTTTTTTTTTTTGTTAAAAGGGCATGAGGGCACTTTGGACAAAAAGGGCAGGTGCTCAAGCCCCCCTTAGTGTCTATGTGTGCACGTGCCTGCTGTCAGGGCCCTGAAAACTCCACACCCTCCATCCATAGAGGGGACTCCTAAACCCTGGACCCTCTATGTCTCCCCCCCAGTGCTGTGACCCCATACTAACCCTAAGGCCTTCCCCTATAACTCTAGTAAACTCCTGCAGCCCCCTCTCCCCTAGGTGCACACCATCACCCCCATCATCCCCGTACCACCCTTCCTCCTCCATTCTGAAGTTAATGGTGGCAACCCCACAGGAGCAGATGAACAAGGCATGATTCACTTTGCACCTAGATTTTAATATGGCACCGGACTAGACCTCTCCTTCCCAAGAACTCCTAGGCACAATCTGTGACCAGATAACCTTGAGGTCAGGACAGATGGAAACCCATTTGCTTGCACATGGCTTTAATATTTTCAATCAGCTCTACCGAAACCATGGAGGTAAGATCATTACCACCAGCGTGCACCACTACCAAATCTGGTCTACCCCACCTCCAGCAGGCTCCCCAGAACAATGCAACCATCCAACCCCAAACAAGGCCCCTTTTACCATGCCAGGAGGTCTTCATGTGCTGCTGTGATACTCCTAAATTTTCCTTTCCCTGTCTGCCTAAAAATTCCTTTGCCCAGTGAATGTCTGAATGGCCCAACACAAACGCCTTCATGGGCCTAACCCTGCTTCCACCTGAAAAACATCAACAACGACAGCATTTGATTCTTCCATAACCGAATATCTGTTTTGTACGCACTTGAACGCCAGCGCCCCATTTTATTTATGTCCCCTTCACTCCATCCCTTTGCAGCTGCCTCCCTGGCCATCCCTGTGTGAAAAGGGTGGGTACCATAACTCCTAGGATCCAGCCCAATTGCTCTGAGGGTCCTTTGCAATATTGCCCTAAACTGATACCTAGTAGTGTTGAGCGAGCACCCCGATGCTCGGATGCTCGGGTGCTCTGACCGAGCACCCCCTGAGGCTCGAGTGCTCAGCCGAGCACCCGAGCCCCATTGAAATTAATGGGGCGACACGAGCATTACACCAGGCACCCCCTGCTCTGATGAGGGGAGGGTGCCTGGTCAATGCCCCCCTTCATCTCCGCTATGCCCCCTTCATCTCCGAATGCCCCCTTCATCTCCGCAATGTCCCCCTTCATCTCCGCTATGCCCCCTTCATCTCCACTATGCCCCTCTTCCACAATGTCCCCCTTCATCTCCGCTATGCCCCTCTTCCACAATGTCCCCCTTCATCTCCGCTATGCCCCTCTTCCACAATGTCCCCCTTCATCTCCTCTATGCCATAGAGGAGATGAAGGGGGACATTGTGGAAGAGGGGCATAGCGGAGATGAAGGGGGACATTGTGGAAGAGGGGCATAGAGGAGATGAAGGGGGACATTGTGGAAGAGGGGCATAGCGGAGATGAAGGGGGACATTGTGGAAGAGGGGCATAGAGTCTATGCCCCTCTTCCACAATGTCCCCCTTCATCTCCGCAATGCCCCCTTCATCTCCGCAATGCCCCCGTACCTCCAGTCCCTGGTGGTCCAGCGGAGCGTCTTCAGATCTGTGCCTCTTCCGGCACAGATCCCCGCCACCCGAACATGGCGGGCGAGCACATGGCGGTACTCGACGAGTACCGCCATGTGCCGAGCAGAGCGATGCTCGAGCCGATCCGAGCATCGGCCGAGCACGCTCGCTCAACACTAATACCTAGACAATGGGCTGCCATCGAATCAACAAGGACTCCATGGCCCTGGGCCTGATCCGTAAAAAAACTTTTTATTGCTCTTACTGGGCACATCTTGCCTTTACCTTTAGCCAGGATCACCCACTGGCCTTTCACAACATGATCCGTTTATGACTTTACCAGTCACCAGTGCACTGCCTCCCCTGACCAGTCCAAATCTTGTCTTTGCAGGCCCGTATTCAATCTGTTTTGCGCAGGTGCCACCAGATCACTAACCCTGGATGCCCCTGTGTATGCTAACACAAACGCTGCCCTAAATAGACCACGTCATAGCGCACACCCTACACACACATGGCGCACACCCTACACAGCACCTCACACAACTGTGCTAACCTGCCGTTGTCAATGGGTCTTTTATCTGTCACCTGCCCCCTAATTCTCCCCCATCCCTTCAAGACTTTCCTGTCTGCAAAAGCCTCTGGCCATACCATTTTCCTTTTCACTCTAGCAAAGAATGTTATCACTGGCAATGCTGTGACTGCCTTTCCCCTAGGCTGCCCCTGTCTCCACAACTGCTTCAAGAATTGCAATAACACAATGTTGATCTACTTTGCCCCTCTTACCTGTATGTTCTTCCATGAACTCCCCCCATTCTTGATAAGCCTTCTTGTAAGCCTACCATGTGATAGGGGCCAGGGCTGCCATGATCAGTTCGTCTAACACTCCATCCCCAACTGCCACATACAAAGGGAGCAAACAAAGCCAACTCTGTTAGCATAGGGTACCAGTGCAAAAACAGTTCCCACTTCTCCCTGGACAGTGCGCCAGCCACTGCAGCTACATGCTTTGCCACAAATCTGATGTTCTCCCTCTTGCAACCAAGTGCCAATCTCCGTAACAGTGCCAGTACTGGCAATGACCCTGAAGATAAGTGGTTGATCGCATATACCACGCTCATGATATCTGTCCAAAATGTGACCTCCTTATTTGCTAACTTCTCCTTCCACAACGCCACTGCCACAGCTATCAGAAACAGTTCTAATAATGTCAAATTCCTTGTCCATCCCCTCGCATGCCATTCCCAAGGCCACCTCTGTGCACATCATTCCCCCTGGAAAAAAGATCCAAAGCCTACGGCCCAGGCCGCATCCATCTGCAACTGCAACTGATCACTCGATAGTCCAGCCTCCCTCCATAACTGTACACCTTCAAATCCTCCTTCAATTGCCCTGAGATCCTGATCTTATGAAAAGGTTTACGCACACTCACTGTTGCCTTCTCCAATCTGCGGCTGAATACTCTCCCCATAGTATTGACTCGGCTGGCAAAATTAAGAAGACCCAGCAATGCTTGCATCGGCCTTAATGTTACCTTCCCTAACCCTATAATGTTTGCAACCACCTTTCTCCCCTTCCTGACCTTGTCCTCTGGCAACCTTACCCTTCTTGCTACAGAATCAATCTCAATCCCTAAGAAAGTCAATCTTGTTGAAGGATGCACCATCTTATCCTCTGCAACTGGAACACCCACCTCCTGAAAAACTGCCTGGGTGCACTGCAACAATTTCTCACACCGCCCCCTGCCCCCGTGGACCCATAAACAGAAAATTAGATACACTACTACTAGGTGCACTACCCCTACCTCCCCTGCCTTCTGCTCCACTATCCAGTTTAAACTTGAACTGAATGCTTCAAAAAATGCACATGAAATGGAACAACCCATTGGCAAACATTTGTCCACATAGAATCCCCCTTCAAAATAACTCCCTGTAAACCTATAGCTATCAGGGTGGAGGGGCAGCAGTCGAAATGCTGCCTCCACATCTATTTTTGCCATCCAAGCCCCTGGTGCTGCCCCCTTAACTAGCTGCAACTCCTCATCAAATGTCTGATAGACTACTGAACAAGCCTCAGGGCTGATCGCATCATTCACTGACTCTCCTACTGGGAAAGACAAATGCTGAATCAAAATGTACAACTATATTAGTTCAGTGCGCCAATTGTTAACACCAGATAGAGAATCGTACTATAATATTAAAATCGAAATATTTTATTGAAATATAACATGCACCAAAGTGTAATACACCTTTTACGCCCTAAATGGATATAAATAGGCAAATACACAAACAATACAGTCCAAGACACTGGAACACGGGATCACCCGTATGTAGAAGCTCCCAACGTCACCCAGAATGAACTAGTGTGATGTCTAATGGAAGCATCCACCCACAGGTGAACCAGTAAGATAAAGGCCTAACAAACCATCCCCATGTTAGTGGGCATGAAAATATCCTCTAGGGAATACAATGATAACACTCCCACAGTGATAACAGTGCATGTATAGGCCAATACCAAGATTAAGTTATATTAAACAAATAAATTCCATATGATATTGCAATATCAACAGTGTAAAAATAAATAAAAACTACATAAAAAACAATCCAAATAAATGGTGTTCAGAGTGGCCATATATATACAGGCTGACCATCAATAAAAGCCCCTGCTACTGTATGACTGATAATCCCAATCTAGATCATGCGTCTATTAAGGGAATATCTGGTCACCTTCTCATCTCAGTATATGAAATACATACACTTTCGGACACCAAATACTATAGTGTAAAATAATACTGTGAAGGGCTAGCACCTCCACGGTTATATACTCTGATTTAGAACGTGTGGTCACTTCCTTCAAATGTTTGTATAACAAACACACTTAGGTTCAATTGGATAGATGTTGTTCCTCTAGATATCCACTTTAAAGTAGCGATTTTTCTTCACATATGTTTCCCAGCACTATAGATGTTATATTGTGGCAGTTTTTGAAGGATAAAGCTGCATAATGAGTTATACAGAGTGTCAATTTTAGCAAGATGAATTTGTGGTGCGGGAGCATATACTACGTCCCCATAGTCTATGATTGGCATTATCATCAGTTGTACAATACATTGTTTCAGATAAAGTCATTAAAGTTTTTACTTTTCACTGGATATGAACTGGTGTGGAATGTTTTGGTCCAACCAGCTACATTGTTGCTGATTACATGAAGGAGAGTGAGGACAGGTCAGGTCTGTACATACAACTACCAATTTTATATATGCAGTTTATATGAGAGTTATTAAGTGCTGATATGGAAATCAGGCTCATTTAGATTTATATCAAGATGTTTGAGGTGGGTCCTGGAATTGGAGCTCCTAATCTTGTTGTAGAAGCAAGAGGAATAGAAATTGATATTGATTAAAATGTGGATTATAACCATACCTGGGAATTTTGTCTTCTGGAGTCCCTGGAGGGATGAGCACTTGTAATGGTTACCAATGCAAACACACATTCCTTCCACATGGGGCAGTATTAACAAAAGACAACAAGGGGGTATTAATTAGGTTTTCTGAACACATGTATAATGGTTTGCTACTGAGTACCATCTGGCCAGGATCAAAAGAACCATTTGACTTCTTCAAGTAACTGGACTTAACAATACTTGGTGAATATTAGATTCTGTAGCTATTTTAGAAAGGAGAACCCAACCTGCTTAGCTCAGAACAGCATCCAGGAGTGAAATCAAAGATGATTTGCAGGGTTCCCTTGGATAGAGATATCCTTGTATATGCTGATTTTCACTGTAAGCTAAGTGGCATTCATTCATTGTAACGTATTTCTGTGTACTAAGCATTCTATAGTACATATAATTTTCTATGGTATACCTTTGTTGTAATTACCCTTTTCTGATATTGCTTTAAAGTCAGATGTTTAAAGTAAAATATATCACCAAATATTATAACTGTTTTCTGTGTTCTTTCTCTGAAGAAGCGTGTCTGCGAAAGGCGCGCTAGACTTTCTTTTTTTAAATACAATGTAGCACTCAGATCAGTTAGGAACTTGTACTCAAGAGACTGAATTGGTGGAGGGTAGACATACCTCTCTTCCATTCAGCAATTAGGGAGACGTACTATTAGCTATTTGGCAAGCTGGAGATGCCCCAGTGTTAATAGGAAGTTTGCAAGTTATTCTGTGGCCACTGGCCAACCGGGGAAGCCCGGGCCAAAGGTCGTATATTAAGCATATTATAGGGATCCTTTTATTAGAGATATCTATTGCTATTTAGTTGGCAAGCTGGAGACGCCCTGGTGTAAATAGAAAGTCTGTGAATTAGAGAGAGCTATAGCTACTTATTGCAATTAGAAAGCCGGTTAACTATTTTATGACCGTTTAGTAACCGGGAGATATACCGGCCAATGGTACTTTGTTCTAGAGATCTTTAGTAATTATTTCGTAATCCAGAGATGCCTCACTTTGAATAAGGATCATAAGAGTACTTGAGTGAATCTGTTGGCAATCTGGAGATGATCCAGTTAATAATATCCTGCAATACAATCAGAATTTAGGATACAATTACATCTAGATATACATTTTGTTGGTAATTTTTTGTTTGTTGTCATTGTGGTAAACCGGAGATGCCCAGAATACTTAAGGCTGTGCATTGACACTTCAAAGGGATAGTAATACTTCGTTTTATCTTTATTTTATTTTGTAGGCATTAAAAAAACATGAAGAACGATATAAGTCTTATCTCTCAAACTTTTATGGTTTATGAGATATTCACAAGCAAAGTTTCCCCTCCCGCCCCTTTTACCTAGTGTAAGCCATCTCTTCTCAGATGTGGAATGCAGTCCATAGACCAGACAGATAACAGAAGGGGACAACTTCTTCCTATGAGAACAATGAAAGCCCTGCCCCCTTGACAAGTTTTTCCCCTTATCTTAATTGAAGACTGTCCCTCTCTGCAGTCTACCTGGGCACCTCCCTTCTGATCTGGCTGAGCAGTGTTACATCAGTAAAAGGGGCGGGAGGGGGATAGTTTATCATTGAATTACTCTTGTACTACAACTCTGACAGAATTAAAATAACACTCTCCAAAGTCCAAATACTATGATGATTAATTAAAGCTGCTTTTATTATGAAACATTACTATCCCTTTAAGTACTCTGCACAGTTTCAGATGTGTTTTCTCTTTATGACAGCAGATACTTGGCAACAGGAGAAATTCTGGTAATATAATTGAGTTTATTGATTAATTGGAGATTGCAGGGCATTAAACAGTTATCTACGAATTTGTATTAAGATAACCAATACACAGTGTGTAGCAACAATTTAAATATGGACCTATGGCGTTAACTAACAGCAGTAATCATGACTGTATTTAGAGACATAATAATAATAGTGGGATGTAATTAACCCAAGTGTGCTTTTAGATAAGTGTATCAGGCACGCTTCTGTAATAATATTACATTGGCACTAAGTTACTATTTTTGTTCTGTACAAAAAAGGTTTATATTATGCCCTTTTTGATTCAATATCGATAAGTGCTAACTTGCACAAGTGTAATTGGTGACCTGCCGATATCCTGCTTTTAGAATTCCAGTATAGTTTATAAAAGCTTTTTGGCAATCTGGAAATAGCCCCGGCAGTACATCTAATATTTTTTCATACACTACATACTGAAGTCCAGCTAATAAAGTTTTCTGACAAGCCGGAAATATACCTGTGGCTCCTGGAGATATGCAATGAGGTGGGGTATCCAACAATCCAGTTATACAACATGCTTGAATAGAGTGTTTCCAGTTTAAGGTTTCAGGCAATAGAGAGGCTGTTGTACCAAGGAAAGTGAAGGAATTCTGGGACAAACCACCACAGGGAACAAACATAAATTAGAAGTAGAGTGACTGGTCTCACCAAAACAATCCACACCAAATTATACACAGTGAAAAGTAAAAAAAAAAAAATTCTTTATTTGAAACAATAAAGGGATAGTAGTATTTAAAACGTAAAAAAAAAAAAAAAAAAAATGTTGTAATTGTCCCCCTGAACTCACTGCTGAAAGGGGTTTTATTCAAAAGTTATTTATGGAGATTTATGGTTAACTGACCAAGCAGTCCATAGGTGTAACAACAGCACCACTGTACAATTTCAGTCCACTGTGATACTGCACCTAAAAAATTCAAGTTTGAGCAGTAATAACTTTTGAATAAAACACCTTTCAGCAGTGGAGTACCATTGTTTTACTCAGAGGGGTAAGCCCTACAATATATATATATTTTACATATTGTCAGTGGTTCTCAACCCTTTTTTGCTCATGGAACCCCTAACACAAAATCTGGTACTTTCGGGGGCACCCCTAACATGTTTAATTTAATTTATCAAGTGCATAATAAAGGGTACAATTCATAAATATACAGATATTATTAGGTCTCACAATCACAGTAATAAAATAAACATACTGTGAACAACAATTTCTATATGTCTACGTTTAAAGGGATAGTAATACTTAAAATGTAAAAAAATATATGTTGTAGGGTTTATCCCCCTGAGTAAAACAAGGGTACTCCCACTGCTGAAAGGCGTTTCATTCACAAGTTATTAATTTTCAAAGTTGAATTTTTTAGGTGCAATATTACAGTGGCCTGAAATTGTACAGTGGCGCTGTTGCTACACCATCATATGGACAGCTCTGGTCAGTTGACCATAAATCTCCATAGGATGGTGTAGCAACAGCGCCACTTTACAATTTCAGGCCACTGTGATATTGCACCTAAAAAATTCAACTTTGAAAATTAATAACTTTTGAATGAAACGCCTTTCAGCAGTGGGAGTACCCTTGTTTTACTCAGGGGGATAAACTCTACAACATATTTTTTTTTACATTTTAAGTATTACTATCCCTTTAAAAGGACAATATTCACATTTTTGTCAGTCTTCACAGAAAAATGGGGCACCCTAATCTGATGTCCGTGGCAGTTGAGAATTGCTATATTTAATATTATTATCCCTTTAACCCTTTGAGTGCCACTCTGGCACTCAAAGGGTTAAAAAGGAATTACATTATGGGGGGACATAGTAAGCAGACAGCATAAGGTTAACAGCAGTGGCGTAACTATAGAGGTCGCAGGGGTCACACATGTGACCGGGCCCCATGCACTCCAGGGGCCCGGCCACCCCCTGCAACCCCTCCACCTGACTCCCGCAATCTCCCTCCGGCACTCTAGTAATGCAGAGCACTGGGAGATGACATCATCTCCCAGCGCTCTGCATTACTAAGAGGACTTCTCAGGAGCGCCAGGTAGGAGATGGGGACATTGTGGTGGTTGAGGCGCATTGTGGAGGGGGTCAATGTGGTAGAGGGGCCAGTGGCACTTCTTGCACCGGCGCCCGGAGGCTTCTAGTTACGCCTCTGGTTAACAGTATTGTGTTTTTATCATTCACACAATGATTGTCTCTGCTAAGTGTTGTACTGCACGCTAAGGCCTTAAAGCGTGTCAGAGAATAATGCCATAGTAGACTCTGGGCGTCTAGCACAAACACAAAGCAGGTGATGAAAGTGTGTTTTGCATGAGAATCGTTACTTTGTTACAGATAACGTGTATTGTTATTTATACTTAATAAAGATAACTTTTGGATTATAAACGGCTTAATCCATTGCTCTACTACTGGACTTATGAACGGACTATGAGAAACTCCTAAGAGACCTGTGGGCAGACCGCTAGGGGACTCCTGAGAAGTGAGAACGGAGGAAGGAACAAGCAAGGAGAAACCCCGTTGCAGGAGAAACAAGAGAGCTGAACTCTTCTTATTTATATGTAAGTTACAACTTTTTGTTTCGAAGTGTCTATTCCATATATTGATACATACTATCCTCTATATTTATATCTATGTGGGAATGAGGAACCAATATCAGCAATTTCCACATCCTGTTGCTTATCAGAAGGATTGAGTGAGAGCATACACCATCCGCAAGAAATAGTGACTTAGGAGAAGGAACATTTAATAAAGCATAATAAGGACATACTGACTCAAAGATCTGAGCTTACGGGCTAATACCTGCTGATACTCATAACAGGCTAGTGGTTATCATTAGTGATGAGCGAGCACCCCAATGCTCGGGTGTTCGGGTGCTCTGACCGAGCACCCCCGGAGGCTCGAGTGCTCGGCCGAGCACCCGAGCCCCATTGAAGTCAATGGGAGGACTCGAGCATTACACCAGGCACCCCCTGCTCTGATGAGGGGAGGGTGTCTGGTCCATAGGGAAAGGTCAGAAAATGATGGAAACACCACAGAAATGGTTCAGGGACAGCATAGGGAGGATGTCTGGATGCATCTTGGACTCCAACGTCGCTGCTGGGAACGATCTTTCGCCCGTAGTATGCCATTTTTACAGACTGACCGTAAAACACACAAAAAGGCAGATAAAAACGACTTTAGGCGAAAAATTGTTACCAAACAGTATTTGCTGTATATTTACTTGTATATCATCTGCAAATTCTGCAAAAAATTTCCTTGATTTTTCTGAACTGAGGCCATGATTAAGAGGGAAACGTGCGCAGAGGCAAATTCTCCCAAAAATTTCCTTGATTTTTCTGAACTGAGGCCATGATTAAGTGGGAAACGTGCGCAGAGGCAAATTCTCCCAAAAATTTCCTTGATTTTTCTGAACTGAGGCCATGATTAAGAGGGAAACGTGCGCAGAGGCAAATTCTCCCAAAAATTTCCTTGATTTTTCTGAACTGTGGCCATGATTAAGAGGGAAACGTGCGCAGAGGCAAATTCTCCCAAAAATTTCCTTGATTTTTCTGAACTGAGGCCATGATTAACAGGGAAACGTGCGCAAAGGCAAATTCTCCCAAAAATTTCCTCGATTTTTCTGAACTGGGGCCATGATTAAGAGGGAAACGTGCGCTGAGCCGACCATCTAAAACATTATGGGTGAGGGTCTGCTGCGGAGCTGACCATCCTACACATTATATGCGAAGGCCCGCTAGCGAGTTGACGCTATAAAACATTATATGAAAGGGCCCGCTAGAGAGCTGACCCAATAAAACATTATATGAGAAGGCCCGCTGGTGAGCTGACCTATACAAAAATTGTCAAACTGCGCCCGCTGGTGAGCTGGCCCTATATAAAAATTATATCACAGGGCCCGCTGGTGAGCTGGCCCTATATAAAAATTATATCCCAGGGTATATGGAAGAGAGTCAACCATATACCCGTTTTTTGGGTGGAAGGGGTGAATGGGAATACAGAGTATTCCCATCATTGTAAATAACATATCTAAAGTCACTTTATGTTCCTCCGGGGCTTTCCTCCAGTGGAGTGGAGAAGTCAGGGGAAATTTTTATAAGTGTCAACCTATTAGCATTTTCGGTGGAAAGGCGGATACGCTTATCTGTTATGATGCCACCAGCAGCACTAAATACCCGCTCAGACAGAACGCTGGCGGCAGGGCAGGCCAGCACCTCCAAGGCGTAGAGTGCCAGTTCATACCACGTGTCCAGCTTGGACACCCAGTAGTTGTAAGGCACAGAGGGATCATTGAGGACGCTGACACGGTCTGCTACGTACTCCTTCACCATCTTCCAAAACTTTTCCCTCCTTGTGACACTAGGCTGCGCATCAGGGTGAGGGTGCTGGCGGGGTGTCATGAAGGTGTCCCACGCCTTGGAGAGTGTTGCCCTGCCTTTGTCGGAACTGCTGTGTGCTCCCCTTTTCTCCCCTTCTCTGTTGGCCAAGGTAGCACGTACTCTGCCGCCAGCGTTGTCAGATGGAAAATTTTGGAGCAATTTTTCGACAAGAACCTTCTGGTATTGCACCATTTTGCTTGTCCTCTCCACCGGAGGAATGAGAGATGAGAAATTCTCTTTGTAGCGGGGGTCCAGAAGGGTGAACACCCAGTAATCCGTGTTGTCTAAAATGCGTATAACGCGTGGGTCACGGGAAAGGCAGCCTAACATAAAGTCAGCCATGTGTGCCAGAGTACCAACAGGCAAGATTTCGCTGTCCTCACCAGGAGGATGACTCTCAATCTCCTCATCCTCTTCCTCCTCTTCTGCCCACCCACGCTGAAGAGATGGAACTAAAGTTCCATGGCTACCCTCTGTAGCGGAGGCAACCGTGTCTTCCTCCTCCTCCTCCTCGTCCTCCGCCTCCTCCAATTGTCGCTGAGAAGACGAAGTGAGGGTGCTCTGGCTATCACCTTGTGTAAGCTCTTCCTCCCGCATTTCCACCTCTTCCACATGCAAAGCGTCGGTTTTAATTGTGAGCAGCGAGCGTTTCAGTAGACACAGAAGTGGGATGGTTACACTGATAATAGCGTTATCGCCGCTCACCATCTGTGTCGATTCCTCAAAATTGCGTAAAACCTCACAGAGGTCTGACATCCATTCCCACTCCTCACTTCTGATTACAGGAAGTTGAACGGAGAGGCTACGACCGTGTAACAGCTGGTACTCCACTACTGCCCTCTGCTGCTCACAAAGCCGGGCCAACATGTGGAAGGTGGAGTTCCAGCGCGTGCTCACGTCACACAGCAGCCGGTGTGCTGGCAATTGTAAGCGCTGCTGCAGCTTCAACAGGCCGGCTGAAGCTGTTGATGACTTACGGAAATGTGCACACACGCGGCGCACCTTGGTCAAGAGATCATGCAAATTGGGGTAGGTTTTTAGAAATCGCTGAACCACTAAATTAAATACATGCGCTAGGCATGGTACGTGTGTGAGCTTGCCGAGCTCCAAAGCCGCCACCAAGTTACGCCCATTATCACACACAACCATGCCTGGTTGCAGGTTGAGTGGCGAGAGCCATTGCTCGGTCTGGTGACTAATCCCCTGCAACAGCTCTGAGGCCGTGTGCTGTTTGTCCCCAAGGCAGATCAGCTTCAGCACGGCCTGTAGACGCTTCCCCACTGCAGTGCTACACTGCTTCCAGCTACCGGCTGATGGGTGAGTGGCGCTGCGCGCAGAGAATTCGGAGGTGGAAACGGAGGAGGAGGAGCCAATAACGTAGGTGCTGGCGGAAACCCTGATGGAGGTAGGGCCCGCAATCCTCGGCGTGGGTAGCACCTGTGCCATCCCAGGGTCCGAGTCGCTCCCAGCCTCCACGACATTCACCCAGTGTGCCGTCAGGGAAATGTAGCGTCCCTGGCCACAAGCACTTGTCCATGTGTCAGTCGTTAAGTGGACCTTCCCAGTAACTGCGTTGGTCAGGGCACGGGTGATGTTACGGGACACATGGTGGTGTAAGGCGGGGACGGCACACCGGGAAAAGTAGTGGCTGCTGGGGACTGCGTACCGAGGGACAGCTGCTGCCATCAGGCTGCGGAAGGACTCAGTCTCCACAAGCCTAAATGGCAGCATTTCGATGGCCAGTAATTTGGAAAGGTGTGAGGTTAGTGCTATGGCCTGTGGGTGGGTGGCTGGGTATTTTCGCTTGCGCTCAAATGCCTGGTGTAACGACATTTGGACGCTGTGCTGGGACAGGGAAGTGGATGTGGTCGCTGATGGTGCTTCAGATGGTACAGGTGCAGGGCGGGAGGTATGCGGACCTGCGCCTTCGACAGGCGATTGGCCGGCACCGAAAACAGGGGAAGAGGAGGCAGTGGTGTGGCCTGCAGACACAGATTGGCGATCCGGGCGTTCCTCCCACTTATTACGGTGCTTGGATGCCATGTGTCGGATCATGCTGGTGGTGGTGAGGTTTCTAGTGTTCATGCCTTGGCTCATTCTGGTGTTGCACAGGTTGCAAACTACAATTCTTTTGTCGTCCGCACTTTCCTTAAAAAAACGCCATACCGCGGAACACCTACCCCTTGGCAAGGGAGATTTACGCAAGGGGGTGCTCCGTGGAACATTTGCGGCCCGGTTTGGTGCGGTCCGCCTTCTTTCTGTAGCCACACCACTGCCTCTTCCAGCCTGTTGCGGTGCTGCAGATGGCTCACCCTCAGGACTGCTGTCATCGCTCGGCTCTACACCTTCCCAGGTGGGGTCAGTCACCTCATCGTCCACCAAGTCCTCCTCCACTTCCTCACTCTGATCATCCTCCTCATGTCTTGATCCCACCACATACTCAGTCATTGACAACTGTATATCATCCTCCTCATCAAGGTCTTGAGACAGTAATAGTGGTTGATTTAATGGCAACTGTGTCTCATCATCATCATCATCCACTTCCTTTGACCTTAAATGCCGTTCACCTCTGTCATCTTCTTGTGATTGGGTACCCTCTAGAGGTTGTGAATCAGGGCACAAGATGTCATGTTCCTCTGCAAGCGTGCTTGGAGAGAGGTTCAAATTAAGGATTGGTGATGAGACGAGCTCCTCACTATATCCCAGTGTGGGATCACTTCTTTGACCAGATCCTCTATGGTGGGAGGAAGGATGATCAGAGTGAGGATTATGTTGACCAGACTCTTGGCTACTGAGAGTGGACTTGGTGGAAGACAGGGTGGTGCTTAACCGACTGGAAGCAGTATCAGCTGACATCCAACCGACCACCTGTTCGCAGTGGTCGGACCTCGAGAGTGATGTCCTGCGACGCCCTGTAAACTGAGACATGAAGCTAGGTATGGTGGATGTCTTTCTGTCTTGTGCTCTGGCACCAGGCACAGTTTCTACGCGTCCTGACCCGCGCCCTGAACTATCAGGATCACGTCCACTTCCCCGTCCCTTTTTACCCGCCTTCTTCATATTACACGGAATATGTGCTGCAAATCTGCAACTTTGCACAGTAAACAGAATTTGCTTCTTAACTGCGGCTACGCACAGTGAATGGAATATGTGACTTTGATATTTTACAGTTTGAACACTTAACAGAATGTTCTCCTATTCTGAAACTTTGCACAGTAAACATAATTTGCTTCTTAACTGCGGCTACGCACAGTGAATGGAATATGTGACTTTGATATTTTACAGTTTGAACACTTAACAGAATGTTCTCCTATTCTGAAACTTTGCACAGTAAACATAATTTGCTTCTTAACTGCGGCTACGCACAGTGAATGGAATATGTGACTTTGATATTTTACAGTTTGAACACTTAACAGAATGTTCTCCTATTCTGAAACTTTGCACAGTAAACATAATTTGCTTCTTAACTGCGGCTACGCACAGTGAATGGAATATGTGACTTTGATATTTTACAGTTTGAACACTTAACAGAATGTTCTCCTATTCTGAAACTTTGCACAGTAAACATAATTTGCTTCTTAACTGCGGCTACGCACAGTGAATGGAATATGTGACTTTGATATTTTACAGTTTGAACACTTAACAGAATGTTCTCCTATTCTGAAACTTTGCACAGTAAACAGAATTTGCTTCTTAACTGCGGCTACGCACAGTGAATGGAATATGTGACTTTGATATTTTACAGTTTGAACACTTAACAGAATGTTCTCCTATTCTGAAACTTTGCACAGTAAACAGAATGTGCTTCTTAACTGCGGCTACGCACAGTGAATAGAATATGTGACTTTGATATTTTACAGTTTGAACACTTAACAGAATGTTCTCCTATTCTGAAACTTTGCACAGTAAACAGAATGTGCTTCTTAACTGCGGCTACGCACAGTGAATGGAATATGTGACTTTGATATTTTACAGTTTGAACACTTAACAGAATGTTCTCCTATTCTGAAACTTTGCACAGTAAACAGAATTTGCTTCTTAACTGCGGCTACGCACAGTGAATGGAATATGTGACTTTGATATTTTACAGTTTGAACACTTAACAGAATGTTCTCCTATTCTGAAACTTTGCACAGTAAACAGAATGTGCTTCTTAACTGCGGCTACGCACAGTGAATAGAATATGTGACTTTGATATTTTACAGTTTGAACACTTAACAGAATGTTCTCCTATTCTGAAACTTTGCACAGTAAACAGAATGTGCTTCTTAACTGCGGCTACGCACAGTGAATGGAATATGTGACTTTGATATTTTACAGTTTGAACACTTAACAGAATGTTCTCCTATTCTGAAACTTTGCACAGTAAACAGAATTTGCTTCTTAACTGCGGCTACGCACAGTGAATGGAATATGTGACTTTGATATTTTACAGTTTGAACACTTAACAGAATGTTCTCCTATTCTGAAACTTTGCACAGTAAACATAATGTGCTTCTTAACTGCGGCTACGCACAGTGAATGGAATATGTGACTTTGATATTTTACAGTTTGAACACTTAACAGAATGTTCTCCTATTCTGAAACTTTGCACAGTAAACAGAATGTGCTTCTTAACTGCGGCTACGCACAGTGAATGGAATATGTGACTTTGATATTTTACAGTTTGAACACTTAACAGAATGTTCTCCTAATCTGAAACTTTGCACAGTAAACAGAATGTGCTGCTAATCTGCAACTTTGCACACTAAACAGAATGTGCTCTAATCTGCAACTTTGCACACTAAAAAGAATGTGCTGCTAATCTGCAACTTTGCACACTGAACAGAATGTGCTCTAATCTGCAACTTTGCACACTAAACAGAATGTGCTGCTAATCTGCGGCTAGGCACAGTGAACAGAATATATGAAGATTTTTTTTTTTATATCTCTGCCCCCCCAAACAAAATAAACTGCTGCCCCCACACACAGTAGTCCTAAAAAGGACTTTTGGGTCTTTTTTTTTAACAAACTCGCTTTTCTTCTCCCTACACTGACTTTCCCTTCCTATCCTCATCTCTCCCTGGCTAAGACTGAGCCGAACTCGCTGGTCAGGTGCTATACAGCACCCGATCACGGGTTCTGGCCAGCCAATCAGTGTAATGCCAGCAGCCAACATGGCTGCTGGCATTACACTGATGTCAGAGCCTCCCTGCACGTTTATTGGCTGCGCAGCAGCCGCGAAACGTGCGGGGAGGAGACCCGAACATGGCGGTCGAGCACATGCGGTACTCGTACGAGTACCGCCATGTGCCCAGCAGAGCGATGCTCGAGCCGAACCGAGCTTCGGCCGAGCATGCTCGCTCAACACTAGTTATCATTCTGCCTCTTGAATATTTTGAATTATTCTTATAGACTAGAGTGCCCCCTCTTATCTTGTATTACAGTGTCTATGTTTGTATACATTATATACCCATCTGTTTGATTGTATCAACTGTCATATTGTACTCTATTATCTATAAGTTCCCTTAAAGTGGATCTAGCACCACTTTACAAGTTTTGGTCATTGTGTAGAATACTTAGCGAATAATCATAAAACGTTATTAATTAAAAAAAAAAAAAAAAATCGTTATTTGCGAGAAAATTACAGTTTAAAGTATGCCCAGCAGCCTTCTTCCGGCTAAACTGCTCTTGCAGCAATTTGCCGCACTGCCTCTGCTCCCGTCACTCTCCCCAGCATCCTTTGATGATGGAGGTGGTCTGTTAGTAAGCTGGAGTGATCTCATTCGCTAGATATCGATCTCTGCCAATGAGATCGCTCCAGCTTACTAAGAAAACGCCTCCGTCATTGGAGGATGCTGGGGAGAGTGACGGGAGCAGAGGCAGAGCGGCAAGAGCAGTTTACCCAGAAATAGGTAGGCTGCTGGGCATACGTTAAAAAGTAATTTTCTTGCAAATAACATTTGAAAAAAAAAAAAATAATGTTTTTAAATTATTCGCTAAGTATCCTACATAATGCGTAGAATGCGTTGCGTACCTTGCGTACCCCTCTTGCACCCAAAGGGTTAATAGGTACGTAAGGTAAGTTTATTAATAGAAATGTTAGGATCCTCAAGGCTTAAGGTACATAGGGTAAGTTTATTATAGAAAGTGGTAGGGTCCTGAAGGGGTCAAGGCACTCCTCCCAACATTTCACATGGCCAAAGACGGACACTGTAGTTTTAGGTGGTGTTACTCAGTCCATGGCTGGCGGGCTGGGATATTGCTGATATTTTTTAGGTTATTTCATGACCTATTGACACCTCTTTGTGTAACTGAATAAATGATTTAGAGTAAGTTCAAAATATTTAATTTACACAGTCTAATTTATAAACACATATACTGCAGTTTAAATTAATGTGAGATAGATTGCTGTGATAAGCTTATATACACACCACACAGTCTGATCTCCTAAACACAGGGACACCAGGGTGATACACTTATATACACACCACACAGTCTGATCTCCTAAACACAGGGACACCAGGGTGATACACTTCTATACACACCACATAGTCTGATCTCCTAAACACAGGGACACCAGGGTGATACACTCATATACACACCACACAGTCTGATCTCCTAAACACAGGGACACCAGGGTGATACACTTCTATACACATCACACAGTCTGATCTCCTAAACACAGGGACACCAGGGTGATACACTCATATACACAACACACAGTCTGATCTCCTAAACACAGGGACACCAGGGTGATACACTTATATACACACCGCACAGTCTGATCTCCTAAACACAGGGACACCAGGGTGATGCACTTCTATACACACCACACAGTCTGATCTCCTAAACACAGGGACACCAGGGTGATACACTTCTATACACATCACACAGTCTGATCTTCTAAACACAGGGACACCAGGGTGATACACTTATATACACACCACACAGTCTGATCTCCTAAACACAGGGACACCAGGGTGATACACTTCTATACACACCACACAGTCTAATCTCCTAAACACAGGGACACCAGGGCGATACACTTATATACACACCACACAGTCAGATCTTCTAAACACAGGGACACCAGGGTGATACACTTCTATACACCCCACACAGTCTGATTTCCTAAACACAGGGACACCAGGGTGATACACTTCTATACACACCACACAGTCTGATCTCCTAAACACAGGGACACCAGGGTGATACACTTATATACACACCACACAGTCAGATCTTCTAAACACAGGGACACCAGGGTGATACACTTATATACACACCACACAGTCTGATCTCCTAAACACAGGGACACCAGGGTGATACACTTCTATACACACCACACAGTCTGATCTCCTAAACACAGGGACACCAGGGTGATGCACTTATATACACACCACACAGTCTGATCTCCTAAACACAGGGACACCAGGGTGATACACTTATATACACACCACACAGTCTGATCTTCTAAACACAGGGACAACAGAGTGATACACTTATATACACACCACACGGTCTGATCTTCTAAACAAAGGGACACCAGGGTGGAAAAGAGGGACAGAGAGATTTGGGTCTCAAAGAGGGAGTGCCCCTCCTAAAGTGGGACACTTGGGAGGTATGGAGCCCTAATATCTCCTAAAGAGGGACACTTGGGAGGTATGGAGCCCTAATCTATATATATAACAGAAGACTTCTGTGTGCCTGGCAAACACACCCAGGGGCAGCAGTAAGGAGGGGTTACTGCTCCCATTGGGTGATTCAATGGGGGCGTGGTTTTCACAGGATAGCAGTGGCCTTCATGCAGGGAGTTGGCCCGCCCCTGCTATCCATACTTGGGAACTCTCCGTATTTGCCCCGGAGACTCCAGTTTTGGCACTGCTTTACTGGGTCACCGGGGCAGAGGCTGAGTCCTCCGGATGTGGGGAGTTTCTATTGAAACTCTACCCACTTCAACTTTTTCCCCCGGTGTAGCTCCTTCCCCCCAGCCTTCTTTTAAGCCCTCCCCGGGCACTCGCGTTAAGACCCGCCCCTTTTTGATTCGATACGTGTCATTCTTCACACCGCCCATGGCAGCAGAGGACTCCCCTCTGGGCAGACAACAATAAAAAGTTCCCAGGTATGCTGCTATCCAGCCTGCCAACCACTATCCAACAAAACTTACAAAAAAACAAAATGGCTGCCACTCACTCCTACACTGCATCCAAGACAAGCCACACACAGACACACACACACACACAAGCCAAACACACACACAGAGAACTTCTCAACCGGAAGCAAAGGAATGAAGCCCTGGGGCCGCAGTGGCCCGCATTCTCCCGCCATGGACCATGATCTCCAGTCGGCCTGTCTTGTGATGCGGCTACATCTGGGGTCACTCACATTGTACATGCTCATGGCGACCAACATGGAAGCAAGCAGCAGAGGGAGCTTTGGCCCCTCAGGAAAGAGCAGCACCAGTGGGGGAGAGCGTTGGACCGTCCTACAACTGGTGAGAATATAACCTTGCAGACTCAACTGCTGTATGGATCACTGCATAACTGTCTGTATGAGTTCCATGTAGTAGGTGCATAGTTCTGGCCTGCGCTAACATCCTGCTTCAAATGGACGCTCCACACTGTCACGAAGCCTGTTTCAAACGGCAGTGTCCACACTTCTTAACGCTTTCATTGTCACAGGATACACAGTGCATTGCAATGCGTTGTGTATCCCTCTGGCACTCACATGGTTAACAACCTTGGACACTGCCTTTTGAAACAGGCTTCGTCACAGTGTGGAGCTCTCTACAGCTGTGCAGTGTGCTTGCAGGATCCCTACACCGGTACGTGTTTCATGACCCGCTGCGGGTCAGTGCTCCATTTTTTTCCACCTCAAGTGTCCCAACCCCTGTACTCACTTACATGAACCCCATGTCCCATGCTCCTTCCTGGCACCGACTCCTCTCCTCTCTGAACTTACAGCAATATGGTTGCAGTAAGGTCAGAGGTGACAGCAGCCGCTGACAGGAAGGATCCTGGGACAGTTTAATTCAACACAATAGTGTGTCATTACTGTACTGAAAGGTTGGTAGAACTGGCTCCCCCTAGGGGGCAGAAGAGGCAATCATTTGTGAGTGACCTGCTAGGTGGGAACCTGATACCTTCCCATATCCGCGCAATTGCTTTGCCTCATAGGAGTACCAACATGCCATTCGTACCTCCCAGCCCTGAGCCATTTCTGTGTCCGCTTCTCCAGGGTCCAGAGTCCTTGGCCCACACTGTGCTGTGGGTGAGTGATGACAATTGAGACATGTGTTCTGGGGTGGGGATAAAGTTCAAACACTCCCACTGTGTGCTGCAAGGAGGTGAAGCTTCTCCCCTAACTTGTTAGGTCAGTCCACCCCTCTCACATGTTAAGGTTTGCGGCCATGGCCAGGGAATGCAGGAAGCCCTGCTCAGTCACTTCTTGTACTCCGACACTTAACTCAGTGTATCAGTGTGTACTGATAAGCAGGATTACATTACGTCTTTTGCCTCTCTGTGTATACAGTTGTGGAAAAATATTTCAGCCTGTTACATGGTAAAACAATAACTACTTAAAGGGATAGTAATACTTCGTTTTAACTTTATTTTATTTTGTAGGCATTAAAAAAACATGAACAATGATATAAGTCTTATCTCTCAAACCTTTATGGTTTATGAGATATTCACAAGCAAAGTATCCCCCTCCCGCCCCTTTTACCTAGTGTAACACTTTTCAGCCACATCAGAAGGGAGGTGCCCAGGTAGACTGCAGAGAGGGACAATCTTCAATTAAGATAACGGAAAAACCTGAAAAACTTGTCAAGGGGGGCAGGGCTTTCATTGTTCTCATAGGAAGAAGATTGTCCCCTGCTGTTATCTGTCTGGTCTATGGACTGGATTCCACATCTGAGAAGAGATGACTTACACTAGGTAAAAGGGGCGGGAGGGGAAACTTTGCTTGTGAATATCTCATAAACCATAAAGGTTTGAGAGATAAGACTTATATCGGTCTTTATGTTTTTTTAATGCCTACAAAATAAAATAAAGTTAAAACGAAGTATTACTATCCCTTTAACCAGTGTTCATGCAATAAACAGTTCACTGCCTACTTCTCAAAGACATAAATAGGTATTTCCACCTTCATATCAGCCCTCTGGTGACAGATTTAGCTATGTATGTGTGTGTGTGTGTGTGTGTGTGTGTGTGTGTGTGTGTGTGTGTGTGTGTGTGTGTGTGTGTGTGTGTGTGTGTGTGTGTGTGTGTATGTGTATGTGTATGGATCTATGTATGTGTGTTTGTGTGTATGTATGGATCTATGTATGTGTGTTTGTGTGTATGTATGGATCTATGTATGTGTGTGTGTGTGTATGTATGGATCTATGTGTGTGTGTGTGTGTGTGTATGTGTATGGATCTATGTATGTGTGTGTGTGTGTATGTATGGATCTATGTATGTGTGTTTGTGTGTATGTATGGATCTATGTATGTGTGTGTGTGTATGTGTATGGATCTATGTATGTGTGTGTGTGTGTATGTATGGATCTATGTATGTGTGTTTATGTGTATGTATGGATCTATGTATGTGTCTGTGTGGATCTATGCATGTTACCATACCTGGGAACTCTCAGGGTTTGACCCTGAGACTCGGGGTTTTGGCCCAAATCTCAGGATCTCAGGGTGAAGAGCCAAAATCTCAGGGTGAGAGAGTTCAGTGCTACCTGTTATATATTCTGCTCCAGTTAAATGCTTCTTTGGTCTCCAAATTGGTGCCACTTGTACCAGAAAGGCAGAGGGAGAAGTCCTGCTTCATTTGTGTGTGTTATCTGTAAGTTGTTGTGTATTAATGACTCCTTGAATGCTGATTGGAGCAAACCTCAATTACAGCGATCAGGGATATATGGCGGATAATCTATATTATGGGAAAATTCAGGGTTAATATTTACACAATCTCAGGGTCAGCTCAATTTGAAAGTTCCCAGGTATGATGTTTACAAATGTACATTTGTCATGACTAAATACAAGGCTACAAAAAGATGACGGGCAACACCATCCCACCCTGCTAGTATCTCCTAAAGAGGGACACTTGGGAGGTATGGAGTTCTAATATCTCCTAAAGAGGGACACTTGGGAGGTATGGAGTTCTAATATCTCCTAAAGAGGGACACCTGGAAGGTATAGACCCCTAATATCTCCTAAAGAGGGACACCTGGGAGGTATAAATTCCTAATATCTCCTAAAGAGGGACACTTGGGAGGTATAGATCCCTAATATCTCCTAAAGAGGGACACTTGGGAGGTATGGACCCCTAATATCTCCTAAAGAGGGACACTTGGGAGGTATAAATTCCTAATATCTCCTAAAGAGGGACACTTGGGAGGTATAGATCCCTAATCTCTCCTACAGAGGGACACTTGGGAGGTATGGACCCCTAATATCTTTTAATAAGGGACACTTGGGAGGTATAGGGGTGGGGGGAATGTAAGGGTTAACCAGGTGCCGACACACCTTCCAGCTCTGTCTAGCGATACATTATCTTCAGTATTCCTCTTTAGTACTGTTAAAGTGTATTACCTTGCAGGAGATATTCCTTAGCCAATAATTACAGAGATTTTCTTCTTTTATTATAAAAATAAATTTTATTTACTGTGGGTGAGATGGTCATTCCTCACAGGGTTACAACAGGCACACAGCAGAATATGTAACCACAAAATGTAACAACTGCTTCTTATAGGCAGATTCTGGAATCAGATCGGTATGTCCTTGCCTAGAGCAACGTCCCCCCCAGGCCTGATCAAACAAAGACCATAATAGATCCTAATTGGGGTTATACGTTTTAAGGCTGAGAGGGTTGTTAGCTTACATGCAAACAAAAATGCCATTAATCAGACCTTATCTTAGGCCATCATCTAGCAGTCTATTGAAGGTTTTACTTTATGGCATATAGATTCCATCTGTTCAACAAGAATTACCTGTTCCCCAGATATCAGCTTGCATCAATGTGCCATCCTTTCCTGACTGCAATAATATACTGTATACCATGCATCTATCAAAGTACTACATAATTATAAAGTCACATGTCTACAGTACAGACACCTAATATCTCCTAGAGAAGGACATTTGGGAGGTATGGAGTCCTAATATCTCCAGTTAACTTTTAAATATTGCATTTTAAATAGGGTGTGGCCACACGCTATATTCAACATGTCTCCATGTTGAAAAGGGTGACATGAGAATCTTGCCCTGCATAACAGCGCGAGATTCTCATCGCTTAAAAGAACGGTGCTGTTAGGAATCGAGTGTAATATTTTAGAAGTGAACCCCGATGAAAGAGGTGCCTCCGTGTGTCTCAGTAATGGGCAGCTCTCCGAGCAGCTTACACCACTGATCTTATGTGCAGCATTGATGAATTTAATAAAATGGGTCAAAAGTTACTCCAAAGTTAATTCTGCTTCAGCTTTTTATTTATTTTTTTTTAACCCTTTCGGAACCGTCAAAGTATTGCACTGAACTCTGACACCTCCAGTAACGGTGGCAGAGTTCAACACAATACCTCTCTGGCACTGAAAGGGTTATTAAAAATTCACATGTAGGTTGAAGGAGAATTAAGTGAGTGATATTCTGGTTCTTTCATGTGAATGGGAAAGAGAGCCTGAGCTCAGACTATGGGAGTGCACAGTGGGATATTCTCCATGGGGATGCTGCTTGAGTCATGTAACTGCACTAGATTAACCCTCCGCTGCCAAATACTCCTCCTCAATGAATGCAATGTTTCATAGCACGACCTGAGAATCTCACACTTTCATGCAGTGCGAGATTCTCAGGTCGCCATTTTTAGCATTGCAACATGGTTAACGCTCAATGTGGTCGCACACTCTTTTGTGTGCCACCTATTAAAAGGATACCAATATATCCTAAAGAGGGGCACTTGGGGGGTATAGGCCCCTAATATCTCCAAAAGAGGGGCACTTGGGAGGTATAGACCCCTAATATCTCCTAATGAGGGACACTTGGAGGGTATGGCCCCCTAATATCTCCTAAAGATGGACACTTGGAAGGTAGAGAGCCCTAATATCTCCTAATGAGGAACACTTGGGAGGTACGGACCCCTAATATCTCCTAAAGATGGACACTTGGGATGTATAGACCCCTAATATTTCCATATGAGGGACACTTGTGCGGTATGGGCGCCTAATATCTCCTAAAGAGGGACACTTGGGAAGTGTGTGCCTTAATATCTCCTAAAGAGGGACACTTGGGAGGTATGGACCCCTAATATCTCCTAAAGAGGGAAACTTGGGAGGTATGGAGCACTAATATCTCCTAAAGAGGGCCATTTGAGAGGTATGGAGCATTAATAACTCCTAAACAGGGACACTTGGGAGGTATGGATGCCTAATATCTCCTAAAGTGGGACACTTGAGAGGGTTAAACCCTAATATAGCCTAAACAGGGACATTTGGAAGGTAAGGACCCCTAATATCTCCTACAGAGGGACACTTGGGAGGTATGGGCCCCTAATATCTCCTAAAAAGGAACAATTGGAAGGTATGGACCCCTAATATCTCCTAAAGAGGGACAATTGGTAGGTATGGATCCCTAATATCTCCTAAAAAAGGACCCCTAATATCTCCTAAAGAGGGACACTTGGGAGGTATAGACCCCTATTATCTCATAATGAGGGACACTTTGTGAGGTATGGGCCCCTAATATCTCCAAAAGAGGGACACTTGGGAGGTAAGGGCCCCTAATATCTCCTAAAGAGGGACACTTGGGAAGTATGGGCCGCTAATATATCCTAAAGAGGGTTACTTGGGAGGTAAGGACCCCTAATATCTCCTAAAAAGGGGCACTTGGGAGGTATGGACCCCTAATATCTCCTAAAAGGGACACCTGGGAGGTATGGGCCCCTAATATGTCCTAAAGGGGGACACTTGGGAGGTAAGGACCCCTAATACCTCCTAAAGAGAAACACTTGGGTAGTATATACCCCTAATTTCTCCTAAAGAGAGACACTTCAGAGGTATGGACCCTTAATAGCTCATAAATATGGAGTCTTGGGAGGTATGGATCCCTAATAGCTCCTAAAGAGGGACACCTGGGAGGCACAGACCCGTAATATCTCTTAATGAGGGACACTTGGGAAGTATGGATCTCTAATATCTCCTAAAAAGGGACTCTTGGGGGTTACCAAGCCCTAATATTTCCTAAAGAGGGACACTTGGGAGGTACTAACCCCAATATCTCTTAAGGAGGGACACGTGGGAGGTATAGACCTCTAATATCTAAAACAGGGACATTTGGGAGTTATGAAGCTCTAATATCTCCAAAAGAGGAACACTTAGGAAGTATGGACCCCTAATATCTCCTAAAAAGGAACTCTTGGGAGGTAAGGAACACTAATATCTCCTAAAGAGGGACATTTGAGAGGTATGGAGCATTAATAACTCCTAAAGATGGACACTTGGGAGATATGGATGCCTAATATCTCCTAAAGTGGGATACTTGAGAGGTATGGTCACCCCTAATATCTCCTAAAGATGGACACTTGGGATGTACAGACCTCTAATATATCCTAAAGAGAGACCTGGGAGGTACAGAGCTCTAATATCTCCTAAACAGGGACATTTGTGAGGTATAGACCCCTAATATATCCTAAAGAGGGACACTTGGGAGGAATAAACCCCTAATATCTCTTAAAGAGGTACACTTGGGAGGAATGGACCCCTAATAGCTCATAAAGAGGGACTCTTGGGAGGTATGAACCCCTAATAGCTTATAAAGAGGGAGTCTTGGGAGGTATGGATCCCTAATATCTCCTAATGAGGGACACTTTGGAGGTATGGATCCCTTATATCTCCTAAAAAGGGACTCTTGGGAGGTACCATCCCCTAATATCTCCTAAAGAGGGACACTTTGGAGGTACCAACCCCCAATATCTTCTAAAAAGGGACACGTGGGAGGTATAGACCCCTAATATCTCCTAAACAGCGACATTTGGGAGATATGGAGCCCTAATATCTCCAAAAGAGGGACACCTGGGAGGTATGGATACCCCTAATATCTCCTAAAGAGGGACACTTGGGAAGTACAGATCCCTAGTATCACCAAAAGAGGGACACATGGGAGGTATGGGCCCCTAATATCTCCTGAAGAGGGACATGTGGGAGGTATGGGCCCCTAACATTTCCTGAAGAGGGACACTTGGGAAGTAAGGAACACAAATATCTCCTAAAGAGGGACATCTGGGAGGCAGGGAGCCCTAACATCTCCTAAAGTTGGACACTTGAGAGGTATAAACCCTAATATCTCCTAAAGAGGGACACTTGGGAGGTATGGTCACCCCTAATATCTCCTAAAAAGGGACACTTGGGAGGAAAAGATCCCTAATATCTCCTAAAGAAGGACACTTGGGAGGTATGGACCACTAATATCTCCTAAAGAGGGACACTTGGGAGGTATGTTAAGGTAATCGGGGTAAATTTATTAATAGGAAGAGTCACCATTTTACACAAGTAAAGAAAGGAGACATATTTTCATTTAATCCAAGTTTATTTTGATATATATGTGTAATATAAGTGACAGCATATCTGTGATCCTGACCACACGGAGCAGTTTGTAAAGTTAGGATTTGCAAGCACTTGTTTACAGAAGCATTGTCAAGTAATATTGTAGACCTCTGCATTATCCAAGGAGGTTACAGCTCGCAAACACTGAAACATTTTTTCAAACCAGAGTAAAAGATTACTGATCTTTTATTATTAAAAAAAAATATGTTATAGAGGTTTTTCCCCTCAGTAAATCAAGCATTAATGGGAACTCTCTGGGTCTGACCCTGAGATTCAGGGTTTTGACCCAAATCTCAGGGTGAAAGGCAAAAATTGTCAGGGTGAGAGAGGTCTGAGTTACCTACTAGTGATGAGCGAGCGTGCTCGGCCGATGCTCGGATCGGCTCGAGCATCGCTCTGCTCGGCACATGGCGGTACTCGTCGAGTACCGCCATGTGCTCTCCCGCCATGTTCGGGTGGCGGGGATCTGTGCCGGAAGAGGCACAGATCCGAAGAAGCTCCGCTGGACCACCAGGGACTGGAGGTACGGGGGCATTGCGGAGATGAAGGGGGCATTGCGGAGATGAAGGGGGACATTGTGGAAGAGGGGCATAGACTCTATGCCCCTCTTCCACAATGTCCCCCTTCATCTCCGCTATGCCCGTCTTCCACAATGTGCCCCTTCATCTCCGCTATGCCCCTCTTCCACAATGTGCCCCTTCATCTCCGCTATGCCCCTCTTCCACAATGTCCCCCTTCATCTCCTCTATGGCATAGAGGAGATGAAGGGGGACATTGTGGAAGAGGGGCATAGCGGAGATGAAGGGGCACATTGTGGAAGAGGGGCATAGCGGAGATGAAGGGGCACATTGTGGAAGACGGGCATAGCGGAGATGAAGGGGGACATTGCGGAGATGAAGGGGGCATTCGGAGATGAAGGGGGCATAGCGGAGATGAAGGGGGCATTGACCAGGCACCCTCCCCTCATCAGAGCAGGGGGTGCCTGGTGTCGCCCCATTCATTTCAATGGGGCTCGGGTGCTCGGCCGAGCACTCGAGCCTCAGGGGGTGCTCGGTCAGAGCACCCGAGCACCCGAGCATCGGGGTGCTCGCTCAACACTATTACCTACCATACGATTTTCCCCAATTAAATGTTTCTGTAGTCCCTAAATTGGTGCCATTTGTACCAGAAAGACAGGAGGAGATGTTCTGCTTGTCTAGTTTGTGTTTAGACAGTGAGATCTCTAAATTGTAATATGTTCAAGGTTCTTTGCAAACCGACTGAAGCACCTCTGGGTTACAGCAAGCAGCTACATATTGCCTACAATTTCAATTATGAGAAACTCTAAGGGTTAATATTTCAAAGATCTCAAGGTAAATTCATCTTGAAAGTTCCCAGGTATGAAAACAAATATATTCTCAGTGCTGGGACAAAAGTTACTACATCTCAACTTTTTTTTATCAACAGAGCTAATAAGTGTCAAGAAGGCATTTTTTATAATGTACTTGAGTCACTGACTACCGCTCCCCATAGTAAGTGATAGTAACAGCAATGTGTGGAAGTGTGATAAAGAAGAGATAACATTTCCACTGTGATAAACTCTCCAGTTCCTATGTTATCCTATGGATGAGCTTTAGTTATAGACTAAAAGGGCAGATTACTAAGGTGTGATAAAGAGGAGATAACTTCTCCAGTGAGATAAACTCTCCAGTCCCTATGTTATTCTATGGTAGAGATTTAGTTATAGACTACAGGGGAGATGTACTAAGGTGTGATAAGGAGTAGATAACTTCTCCAGTGAGATAAACTCTCCAGTTCCTATGTTATTCTATGGGAGAGCTTTAGTTATAGACTACAGGGGGAGATGTACTAAGGTGTGATAAAGAGGAGATAACTTCTCCAGTTAGATAAACTCTCCAGTTCCTACATTATTCAATGGGAGAACTTTAGTTATAGACTACAGGGGGAGATGTACTAAGGTGTGATAAAGAGGAGATAACTTCTCCAGTGAGATAAACTCTCCAGTTCCTACATTATTCAATGGGAGAACTTTAGTTATAGACTACAGGGGGAGATGTACTAAGGTGTGATAAATAGGAGATAACTTCTCCAGTGAGATAAACTCTCCAGTTCCTACATTATTCAATGGGAGAACTTTAGTTATAGACTAAAGGGGGCGATGTACTAAGGTGTAATAAAGAGGAGATAACTTCTCCAGTGAGATAAACTCTCCAGTTCCTACATTATTCAATGGGAGAGATTTAGTTATAGACTACAGGGGAGATGTACTAAGGTGTGATACAGAGGACATAACTTCTCCAGTGTGATAAACTCTCTAGTTCCTATGTTATTTTATGGGAGAACTTTAGTTATAGACTACAGGGAGATGTACTAAGGTGTGATACAGAGGATATAACTTCTCCAGTGAGATAAACTCTCTAGTTCCTATGTTATTCTATGGGAGAACTTTAGTTATAGACTACAGGGGGAGATGTACTAAGGTGTGATAAATAGGAGATAACTTCTCCAGTGAGATAAACTCTCTAGTTCCTATGTTATTCTATGGGAGAACTTTAGTTATAGACTACAGGGGGAGATGTACTAAGGTGTGATACAGAGGACATAACTTCTCCAATGAGGTAAACTTTCCAGTTCCTACATTATTCAATCGGAGAACTTTAGTTATAGACTACAGGAGGGAGATGTACTAAGGTGTGATAAAGAGGAGATAACTACTCCAGTGAGATAAACTTTCCAGTTCCTATGTTATTCTATGGGAGAACTTTAGTTATAGACTACAGGGGGAGATGTACTAAGGTGTGATAAAGAGGAGATAACTTCTTCAGTGAGGTAAACTCTCCAGTTCCTATGTTATTCTATGGGAAAGCTTTAGTTATAGAATACAGGGGGAGATTTACTAAGGTGTGAAAGACAAATTTTCCAGTTTGATAAATTCTCCAGTTCCTATGTTATTCTTTGGAAACTGTTCACTAGCATCTCTGCAGCTTGAGAAATGTTGGTGCAATAACGATACTGGAAAAAAATTACAAAGTGTACTTGCAAACCAGGCACATTTTGTAGACCTTTCCAATGAAGTAATTATTTTCCAGTGTCGCGATTTCTGCCCTGCTGAAGAGCCGCCTGCTGGTCCCAGGACCGGGATCTCCTGCTGTCAGTAGAGAGCTGATGTCAGGAGAAGGGGAGGGAGGGGGAACTTCAGTGGAGGATATCTCACAAACCATAAAGGTGTGAGAGACAGGATTTGTGCCATATAATTTATTTTTTTAAACACTACAAAATACAATTTTTTATGGGACATTACTGTCCTTTTTAAGTGAGGTATCCAATGCATTGCAAGGAAATATTTAGGGGACCTCTGTAGCATTCAAGGGGTTAAATGTTTTCTCCCTATTGTGCATTTAGTCATCTCCAGAACTGCACCACTTAGCTGGAAAAGCCCTATAGCATATTTTTACTGCTCCTTTAAAGGGACAATAACACTTAATATGTAAAAAAATATATTTTAGGGTTTATTCTCCTGAATGAAACAAATGGTTCTCCCAATGTTGAGAGGTGTTTTAATCAAAAGTTAATGCAGCTCAAACTTTAACATTTTAGTTGCAGTATCTTAATGGCCTGAAGTTGTACAGTGGCGCTGTTGCTACACCATCCCATGGATAACTCTGCTCAGCTAACCATAAACACATTTAAAAAAAAAAAGTTTGAGCTTTGATAACTTGGAACACAGCATCTCTCAGCAGAGTTTCCCCTTGGTTTACTCAGGAGGATAAACACTACAATATATATATATATATATATATATATATATATATATATATATATATATATATATATAAAACATATTAAGTGTTACTGTTCCTTTGAATGCCAGAGGGCCACATAATGCATTGCTTTGCAGTGTGTTGCACCCCATCCCCTGGCCCTCAGTGAGACCATTATTTACATAGGCTTGTCAGCACGGCTTAATATGGAGGCAATGCTGTCATACAAAAAGACGCCTTCCTTTGAGAGAACCATATTTTTGCTTTTTAGGCTCCACAGCATTGATTGCATCAAATTCCATCTTCAGTACTCGCAGTGGAAAGGATACTGAGGGTGCTTTTCCCACCTATATCAGAGAAAGAAAATAGGACTTTAGTGAAACTTACCATTAATCCTTTTTTCTTTAGTCCATATGGAACACGGGAACCATGTGGATTGAGCTCCCTCCTCCAGAAGGGCAGGGCACTTAAAAAAGACAGTGTCTTTTGGGTGGAGACTCCCTCCTTATCCCTCCAGCTCAACCCCCCACCTCCAGATGAATACCACAGGAAAAAGAACCATAGCAGGAAAGAAGAAAAGGACATGACTGAGACCCGAAGGGAAGGAAGCTCTGGTAAGTTTTTCTCCCGATGGGAGTCCTGTCATCCATTTGGACTAAAGAGAAAAGGATTGAATGGTAAGTTTATTAAAATCTTATCTTGTCTTACGTCCAATATGGAACACAGGAAACATGGGGATATAATAAAGTATCCCAAAGATTCCGGGGAGGGAAAGGAGAAAAAACGAATTCTTCCCCAAACATACCAATATTCCCCAGGACTAAAATGGACACTGAACTAGCACAGCAAAAAGAACAAGAGCCAACAGGGCTCAAACTACTGAAAAACAACTGGGCAGTAGATGAAAGGAGAAAAGGCTCCCTGAAGAACCTTCCAGCCCAAACTGACCTAAGCTGAAGCCAGGACACTGACATGGTAGTGTTTGGTTAATGTGTGCAAGGAGGACTATGATGCAGCCTTGCACAGCTGTTCATCAGATACCTTGTTTCTGTAGGCCCAAGAAGCACCCATAGACCTGGTGGAGTGCTCTGTGGTCTTGAAGGAAACCAGCTTCTTTTTGATCACATACCCCTGACATATGACAGTGTTGACCCAAGACGCAATGGTGACCTTGGATACAGCCTGATATAGCCTAGGGCCCTCAATGATGACAAAAAGGGAGTCAGCCTTGTGAAAAGGCTGAGTGAGATGCACCTAGTACTCGAGGCAACACAACATCCAGTAGATGGCAGTCACTCTCATGTTTGGACAAAAGGTCAAAGCAAAAAGAAGACATAGTAATCTTCTAAATAATCTGAAAATCTGATACAACTCCAGTAAGTACTGCATTGTCCTGGTGAAAAAAAAACAGGAAAGGAGATTCGCAAGACAGAGTTTAAAGCCCAGCCACCCTCCTAACAGAGACAACAGCCAAAAGGAAAACCATTTTTAACGTCAAAGGAGGTAATTGAATAGAGGCCAGAGGCTCAAAGGAAGGCATCTAGAGGACACTTAAACCAAGCTGAGATCCCACAGAGGCATGGGTTACAGAAAAGAAGGGAAGGCATAAGCCGCCCCTTTAAATCAAGGTCTTAACATCTGGCATAGTGGCAATATGTCTCTTTAAGAGAACAGAGACAAAGAGAGAGAGAGAGAGCTGAGACCTGTACCTTAATGGAACTCAGACTCAGACCTTTGTTGACATGATTTTGAATGAAGGCCAGCACTGTAGAAAGAACAAAAGTCTGACTGGACCCTCACCAGTGACCCTGCGAGAACCAGGGACTAGAGGAGAAGAGCTAGGTGAACTGCTCAGAGTTTGAGAATGTTGATGGGCATGAAACTCTACTCCCCTGACCACCAGCCCTGGGCCCCATGTGGCCCAGTGTTGCACCCCAGCCTCCCAGGCTGGCATCTGTTGTCACAAGGTTCCACTCCAGAATCACGAAGGGTCTCCCCTGAGTCAGATGTGGCAGGTGAAGCCACCAGTGAAGGTCCTTACAGGATTGCAGAGACAGAGATGTTCTAGATGATGGGACCATGTCCTGAGTATGTGCTGTTGAAGCTCCCTCATGTGGACCTGAGCATAGAGGACTGCTTCCAGGGCAGACACCAGACAACCTAGGACACCCATGTAGGGCCATTCCAGTGTCTGTGACACATTCCAAGAAAGGAGTTTAATCTTCTTCTCTGTGAGAAACATCTTCCCTTGGAGGGTATTGAATCACATGTCCAGGAACACCAGAACCTGGGATGGGATTGGAGAGGACGTCTTTAGGCTCAGTATCCAACTGTGATGCACTAGAGAGCGGAAGCACACTTGGATATGAACAGCCAAGATTTCTTCTGAAGGAGCCTTGATCAGCAGATTGTTTACATATGGTGTCAAAGAATGCCTTGGACATGGATGTACGCAGCCAGGGCTGCCATGATCTTGGTGAAGATTCTGGGAGCAGACACCAGGCCAAATAACAGAGCTGTGAACTGGTAGTGATTGCATGCAAAAAGCCATGTACAGGAAGTGTTGGTGATCTGGGTGGATCAAGACATGCAGCTATGCTTCATGAAGATCTGGGAATGCTAGAAACTCTCCCTGGCACATCATTGTGATAACAGAATGCAAAGAATCCATCTTGAAGTGCGTAGCAACCACATTCTGGCTGAGACACTTCAGGTCCAAAATAGGATGGCAACCACCCTCCTTTTTAGGGACCAGAATAAGGTTGGAATAAAAATCTAAAAAAGCACTTTTGGGCTGGGACTGGCACCAGGACCAATTTTTGAAGCAGAGTGGAGATGGCGTCATTGAAAAGACTTGCTTTCTTTGGGTTCCGCAGAACCTTTGATAAAAAGAAGCAACAGGGAGTAAGGGACTTGAATTCTATGTGGTACCCTTCTGATACCACCTGCAAAACCCACTGGTCCGTTATGGAGGATATCCAGAAGACAGCCCCCTACAGACCAGGACTCAGCTAGTCAAGCGGAGGTTGGATTGTCAGAATTAAGACTTTGTAGATGATTTTTTCTGCTTCCAAGTCTGTCTAGGCTTTGCGGCGGGCTCACTTGAGAGACTCTAGAGATTTGTCCCCCATGCTCCCTGGATTGGTGTGGTGGGGGAGAATGAAACACCCATGTTTTCCTTGCCAGAAAGAACCATTTGGTGGAAATCTGGGCAACAGGGTGCTTTTTCCACCAGTAGCATTGATAATGATCTGCTTCAGGTCAGGCCCAAACAGGGCCTTGCCCCGAAAAGGCATGGGCACCAGTGACTTTATAGATGATTGGTCTGCAAACCAGATCTTAAACCACAAGATGTGGCTCTTGGAAACAGATAAAATCTAGACTCATCATGCAACCTTTCAGTAATATATTCATCAGCTTCCATAATATTAGCCAGTAGAATCAGCATGTTCTCTCTGGGAACCTGAGAGGGAATAGTGTCACATAAATGTTCTCCTTACACAACAAAAGCTCTAGGCAAAGGCAAAAAATGGCCTCAGGGCTGCCCCAGTGGCTGCAAAACTGGCTTTGAGTAGAGAACCAAGCCACTTATCAGCCTGATCCTTGAGCCCCATGCATCTGCTAGGCATGAAATGGGGGGGGGGGGTCAACAACTGGGAAAGAGACCTACTGCACCAGCACCTCAGCCTCAGGAAAAGTCTCTTATCAAGGCTTTCTCATTCTTCCAAAAAGATCTAGTAAAGGGTGTTACTGGGTTGAAAAACAGGAGAGTCTTTCTTGCGCTTCTGGAAAGTGTCCAGAGAAGCAGATCCCCCATCAGAGATCTCAGAGATCTGAAAGATGATGAGCCCCTCAACAGTGGAAACAGGGTCAGCCTCATGACTCTAATTCCTCCTCAGAGGATACACCAATAACCTGAGTATAACCCATAAAACAGGTTCTACCAATTTGAAAGTAAGCAAGGGTTTCCAAGAAAGGAGGACACCCTGAATGGAAGATGGGATAGCTGCAACAGATGATAACAGGGTTTAACTCAGACAGGCTCTTGATCAGTGTTGGATGTCCCCGGGTGAATAGTAGGGGACACAGTATACACGAGGGGCATAAAGACCCAGAATATTCTCTTGGAACTCCAGCATAGTATGAGGAACAGTGAGTGTGTGTGTGTGTGGGGGGGGGGGGGAAGGGAAGTCCCTGAATCCTTAGTCTTGGATTTTTTTCCTATATGGCCCTCAGGGTCAGACATGTCCAGGCGAAAGTGTCTAAAACTAGGTAAAATAGCTTAAAATATCCCAAGTTTAAAGCAAAGCCCTAGAAGAGTATGTATTTGGTATGCAAAGGATTAACCTGGATATAAAACCAGGAGAGTAAGCCTCTTTGTAGGATACGTAAGGGAGAAGTAAGATGGAGACGAGAAAGGCTGCCAGCCAATCGGAAAAAAGGCCGGAAACCGAGGGATTATGGGAAATGTTTTCTTATTTGCTTGTTGCCTAGCAATGTGTCTCTACAGCCATGGACTGCGGTGACCACACCATACAGCATGAAAAGACAAGAAAAAAGAGCGCCCTCTGGCTGTTCTAGCATAATCGGCTGAAGAGATATGTCCCAGGGAAGTTTCTCCCCTTAAAAAGAACAAATCAAAGATTTATTAAAATGAATAAAAAAGCTTATAACCCTAACGTGTTTCACAGTTAAACACACCGCTTTTTCAAAGCAAATAAAAAAGCCTATATTACATATACAGTTGTGAGAAAGAAAGGTTATTTGATACAATGCCCCTGTCTGGTGTGTCTGTTACAAGAGCAAGAGAGTGTTCCAGATTGCCTGAGAGCTACCTGAACAGAGACAGGTTGTATTCCCCGTATGTGTGATCAGTCAGTTGGCTTCGATACCAAAGTCCTGACCACTTCAACATGTGAGTGCTACTTTGAATTTTGATTGTGAGAATTTGTATTTGAACATTCTACACTATTGGGCGCCTTTTCTCTTTGTTTCTTCCTTTTGAGGTTTTACCCTTACACTGTTCTGATTATCTACTGCTGTGGGAGAGAATGATAGTCGAGCAGCCCAACGGTCGTCAGTTGTCAGAGGTGTAACTAGAAGCCACTGGGTCCTGGTGCAAGAATTGCCATGGGGCCCCCCCCGCCCACATTGCCCCCCCGCCCACATTGGCCCCCTCATCCACATTGCCCCTTCCACAATGCCCCCTTCATCTCTACATTGCCCCCTTCATCTCCACAATGCCCCCTTCATCTCATCTCCACAATGCCCCCTTCATCTCATCTCCACAATGCCCCCTTCCATCTCCACAATGCCCCCATCTTCACATTTCCCCTACCTCCAGTCCCTGGTGGTCTAGCGGAGTGTCTTTACAGATCTGTGCCTCTTTTGGCACAGATCTCTGCAACCGGAGCTCCCGCTCGCCGCTGTAGTAATGCAGAGGCTGGGAGATGATGTCATCTACCAGCGCTCTGTATTACTACAGCGGCGTGCCGAGTGGGAGAGCAGGTAAGTGACTGCTGTGGGTGAGGGGGTCACAGGCGGTGGCCGGGCCCCTGGAGTGACGGGCCTGGTCGCAGGTGCGACCGCTGCGACCCCTATTGTTACGCCACTGTCAGTTGTCTGAATTAGAGAGTATACTGTGTCTGACATCTCCAGTTGCTCTTTGTTGTTGGTTTCAGCATACGCTGTTTCCAACACAGAAATCTTGTGAGTGCATCTACAGAGGTGTATTCGTGGTGGTTACATTGTGCTGTTGGTTGAGACACACAGGGGGCGCCCCTTGTTTTTCTCCCTTTTTCCTGTTTTACAGTTCTCACCTTAAAGTCTATGGAGCAAAGATGGCCGTTGACAGTCTCCGGAGGTGTATGCAACACATTGGTGTACCCCTCTGGCACTGAAAGGGTTAAAAGGGCCATGTAACAAAAATATATAAAAAAAAATCAAAGCCCTTTGGAGTACCAGAGGGGAGGTAAAATCTAAATATTAAAATGCTCCGGGGGTGACTAGAAGCCCCCCAGAAACTGCAACACCTATACACATATAGAAATAGCTGAATAGATTGCAGAACAGCAAAGAAAGGGTTAAATCTGAAAGCTACAGGAACTTTCTATACCCCAAGACCCACGGAGAGAAGAAAAACTAAACATGAGTGCATGTATAGAACAGAGTCAGTGTGGGACGCTCAGAATGGGACATAAAGTGGACCAAGACACTTAACCCCTTCGCGTCCAATGACGTGCCGGGACCGTCATGGCTGTCTGGCACTTAAGGACCAGTGACGGTCCTGGTACATCACGTACTTTTTACTCTCAGCTCTCCTGCAGGAGCGTTGTGAGTAATAGCAGGGACTGAAATTGATCGCTCCATGACCGGAGAGAACTCTGTCAGTCCCCCGTTCGGCGTGCTGCCCCATGTGATCAGTCACGTGGCACAGCACGTCAAACTTTCCTATCTGGTCCTTAAAGAACCACGCATCCCGGGACTGCTGGTTCTTAAGGGGTTAAAGTGTGACTCTGCCCTCAGGCTCCCATCTCAAAAGGGCAGAATCTCTAAGAGCCATCATAAAGTCAACTTCCACAGGATAAAAAAGGTCCACGAGGCACCTGTTTACTGGGTAATCCAACTCCAGTGAAGCCAGTGATGTGAGGCTGCCTAATGGGGGATATTATACAGCCCCATATCTAAAGAAAATATTATAAACATCCTAAAAGAATGAAGAAAAGTTCCACTGCACCTCCATGTTCTTGCACGCAGAACACATGAATCTTGAGGCAGGGGGGTTGAGCTGGAGAGATGAGGAGGGAGTCTCCACCCCAAAGACCCTGTCGTTTTGAAGTGCCCTGCCCTTCTGGAGGAGGGAGCTCAACCCCTCTGGTACCTGTGTTCCATACTGGACATAAAAGAAAAGAAACACAATCAAAAATATGTTTATTGTATTTACTATAGCCTGATCAATCCAGAGATTGGAATACAGAATTGGGGCAAACCAACTGCTCCATAGGAAACAGATATGAATCCCCATTCATTTAAAGTACTAACTCCTAAAAATGAAATAGGTTGATATTCGTTTAAATATCATTCATCTGTAGAAAAACATGTTTTCTGCATGCAGTAGGGGGCGCAGGATCCATGGAATTAATTTCCATCCAACAAGATGCAGGAAGTTAAAGTTAATGATCAAAAGACCTTTATAAAAGACGTTCCTTTTTTTAAGGAATGGTCCTTAAGTCATGGCAACTGGAGGTAAAGTCAGGGCTAATTTATAAATTATTTAAGGCGTTTTTTTATAAACATGGAATGCTTAAAGGGTTAGTAATGCCCATATTTAAGTTCAATCAGGATTATAGATGTTAAAAAATAAAGTATCTGGAGAAAGTCCCATGTTTTAAATATATTCACCTCTAAAGTTTCCCCTCCCTCCCCTTCTCCCGACGTCAGCGCTCTACTGACAGCAGGAGACCCCGGTCTTGGGAGCGGCCGGTGGCTCTTCAGCAGAGCCGAATAGCGCTCTTTAAAAAGAAATACTCATTGGAACGGACTACAAAGTGCGCCTGGTTTGCAAGCACGCTTTGTAGACCGTTCCAATTAAGTAGTTCTTTTTAAATATTGCTATTACGGCTCTGCAGAAGAACCTTCTCATGTCGGCCGACTTTAATCTCCTTCTGTCAGCTTTACAGTGGACATGAGGGAAAGGAAAGGGAGGGGGGGGACTTTAGTGGCGAATATCTCTCAAACCATAAAGGTTTGAGAGATGGGACTTTTTCCACATACTTTATTTTTTTAACATCTACAATACTGATTCAACTGACATATGGGCATTACCAACCCTTTAAGGACAGCATATACCTGGCATACAGCCCTCCTAAACTGGCGTTCTTTGTTTTATAACTCTCGAAGCCACAGTTACAGACATTTTTTTCTTTTTGCTTAACTCCACGATTATAAATTTCTCCCATAGTTCCTCCCTCTCTGTAGCTCTCGTTGACCCGTAGGCTCCATCCACTAGTCAAGTTTTCTTTAAATACCAACACGGAGACAGTAGGGATGTCTTTTACTGAAGACTTTTTATTATATACTGTGAGATGTATTAGTAATTTATTTTATACGTCTTTCATATTTATGGTTTTAAAGGGATAGTAATACTTCGTTTTATCTTTATTTTATTTTGTAGGCATTAAAAAAACATGAAGAACGATATAAGTCTTATCTCTCAAACCCCCCCGTTCAGCCAGATCAAAAGGGAGGTGCCCAGGTAGACTGCAGAGAGGGGCAATCTTCAATTACGATAAGGGAAAAAGCTGAAAAACTTGTCAAGGGGGGCAGGGCTTTCATTGTTTTCATACAAAGAAGAGTGTCCCCTTCTGTTATCTGTCTGGTCTTACAACCAGATTCACATCTGAGAAGAGATGGCTTACACTAGGAAAAAGGGGCGGGAGGGGAAACTTTGCTTGTGAATATCTCTTAAACCATAAAGGTTTGAGAGATAAGACTTATATCGTTCTTCGTGTTTTTTTTAATGCCTACATGGTACATGAGATGACTCTCCACTTTCTCCTAAACTCCGCACCTTTCAAAATGGGCGAGATTAAAGCACTGACCTGCACATATTTCTGTATCATGATTACACAATCAATATGCATGAGGAGGTGGATGCTTTTGTTGTACCATCCATTATGGTTGCCTACACAGAGGCAATAATGGAGGAGAATGGACATGTATGACATTGTTATAAGCTGCCTTATGCTCAGTTTTGAAGAGTCCTACATAGCAGTAAACTGCCAAAATGGGCTTAACAGTGTCATCAGACTTGGCGGGCTCTGATCCTAACACAAACGCTAGGGTGACCGCATGTCCCGGATTGCCTGAGACTCTGCCTTAATTTGTTCATGTGTCCCGCTTCCCAGGCACCCTCATTCTGGGACAATAACACTGCCCTGGAATTGTAGTCAAGCATTGTGTGACAAAGTACTGGAGTCAGCGTAGCAGCTATCACTACTGGTAATAAGCACATCTTCAATGGTTCAATCAAAACACGAGTGGCAGGCTGGGAATGTTCATAACACAGCGTCAGCCAGCCATTGGTGGTTTATACCTAACAGGGTAATGCAGGCTATTGAAGGCAGCATGGAGAAATTGGAAGGGGAGAGCAGGGACAGACTGGACAGAGTAAACCAATGTGCCCTGCTTAAACTTTACCCACTGTGACCTTCCTACCAGAACCAGTGATATTTCTGGTCACCCTCCCACACAAGCTCACCCTTTGCTGACATGACAGTTGGCAGGGAGCCCACGTGAGTTAAACTAACTTCTTGCTGGTACAGCTATGTGTTAGAAATTTGTTTACCTGCTGCTGGCCATCACTTCAATTAAAGGGATAGTAATGTTTCACAAAAAGAACAGCTCCAATTAATCTTCATAGTATTTGAGCCACAGAGAGTGTTCTTTCACTACTGTCAGAGTTGTAGTTCAAGAGTAATTAAATAATAAGTATCCCCTCCTGCTCCTTTTATCTAGTGTAACACTGCTCTCCTTAGATGTGGAATCTGGTTGCTAGACCAGACAGATAACAGCAGGGGACAATATTCTTACTGTGAGAACAATGGAAACCCTGTCCTCCTTGACAGGTTTTTCAGGTTTTTCCCTTACCTTAATTGAAGATTGTCCCTCTATGCAATCAACCTGGACACTCCCTGCTGCTCTAAGCTGAGCAGTGTTACATCAGTAAAAGGGGCGGGAGGGGGATACTTTATCATTCAATTACTCTTGAACTACAGCTCTGACAGAATTGAAACAACACTCTCCAAGGCCCAAATACAATGATGATTAATTAGAGCTGTTTTTATTATGAAACATTACTATCCCTTTAATTCTGAGGTTATGCTTGCATTACCAGGATAGTCCCAAAATTACAGACGTATGAGGAGAATGGATTACTTGCAGCATAATGCCTCCATACTGAGGACTCTGATAGTAATCTCAGTTGGTAAGGTTTCAATAAAGATAATGCCATCCTCAAAAGGCCTCCCCCACACAGCACAGACAACGACTGAATGCATTGACTACTTACACCCCTGATTATTTTATTACAAGGGCAGGCAATCATTTTGGGCCACATCCCGGTCCAGCTTTACAATCCTATATAATAATTTGCTAAAACGTGTGTAACGACGCAGTCACGTGCAGTAGAGACTGCCAGTGATGAGGCTGATACAGAGAGGGGAGCTCTGTATCAGCTGCGGCGCGGGCGGTCTCTACTGTGCGTGACTGCACCGCGACCGGCTGCCAGTGGCACTGTGGCCCGTGTAACAGGCTCTTCAACTAGTTTAGAATAAAACACCAATGAAAGGAGTTTGAAGACCTTTGGGATTATGCAATAATGCATGGTAAAACAGAGATAACTTCCCCATTGACATCACTTCTCCAGTTCAAATGTTATTCTATGGAGCCTATGCATTAACATACGCAAAGTTGGAGAAATCTTAGTGCATTGTCTCCATAGAGTAACGTAGGACTTGGAGAAGTGATATCACTAGAGAAGTAATCTCCTCTTTATCACCTCTTTATCACACCTTAGTGCATCAACCCCCTTGAGTCCTGCAAAAAATCATGTCTGCCTCCGTGGACATAGAAGTAGGGTTGCCACCCAGCCAGTATTTTACCAGCAGGCCGGTAAAAAATTGGCTTCTGTCCAATGTTAAGTCTATGGAGGGAATGCCATGGCCCGTATTTTTTTGAAGAAAAGGTGGCAACCCTACATAGAAGGATACTAGCAGAGTAAGTGATAACTATGCAGTTAGCCAATAAAAGTCTCACTTCTTCTCAAATACTCACCTGCCTTTTTAACAGCTGACAAGGGACCACCCTGTACTTATATTTCATGGGCAAGATATCCAATACTAATTAAAGAAATTAGAAGGATTAGTGTTCTTTTAATTAAATGTTACTCACAACAGGAATTTCCAGTAGCGCACGTTTCTGTTCAGCCCATCAATAGCCTTCATATCGTCTGGTGACAGACTGAAGTCGAACACCTATTAAGATATTATAATAAGCGGCAGGTTAGTTTCTGATCCATTTCCCACATAATCTCATGTGTACTTTTTCTGATTAAAGGAGCAGTAAACTTTTTTTTATGAAAACATATATTACAGAGCATTTCCTGCTGAATAAAAGAAGGTCACTCCCATCGCTGTCAGATGTTTTATTCAAAATTTATAGCAGTTTAAATAATCAGGAAGTGAATTTACTGTGTTTACTTCCTGATAGTTCTAACTGACAGGAAATGACAGGAAGTTTCTATCACATTCTATGGAGAACTGTATGTCACTGACTTTCCTGACTTTCCTCTCCATTAGAATCTAACATGAACTCTAATTAGAATTTGACCACTAGAGGGCACTGCTAATGTAAAAAAAAAAACATGGGTTTAAACTGTAATAACTCTGGAAATATAACTATCTCGGCAGTAAGAGGACCCTTATTTTACTCAATAGGAAAATACCTACAATATATATTTTTTTTATAAACTTTTTTCAAAAGTTTACTGCTCCTTTAAATTATATGACCTTTTACTCCAGAGAAAAGATGAGCAATTCTGGAGCAAACCAATTGCACTATAGGAAAGAAAATAAAATTCATGTTGATTTAAATGTTTCTTTCAATTCCTTAAATGCTACACAATTAGTTGTCAGCATTTCAAGCATTCGGTGGGTTAAAGGAGCAAAACATTTTTTGTTATGAGCAAAAATATATATTTATTTCCTGTTGAGTGAAACAAGGGTACCCCCACTGCTGGTAAATGCATTTTTCAATTCTGTAATTTCAATTCAGGTTTAAAGGAGCAGTAAACTTTTTTTGGGGAAAAAACATATATTGTAGAGATTTTCCTACTGTCGAGAGATTTATATTTCCAGAGTTATTACAGTTTAAACCCATGTTTTTTACATTAGCAGCGCCCTCAAGTGGTCAAATTCTAATTAGATTTCCTGTTAGATTCTAATGGAGAGGAAAGTCGGAAAAGTCAGAGACATATAGTTCTCCATAGAATGAGATAGAAACTGCTGTCACTTCCTGTCAGTTAGAACTATCAGGAAGTAAACACAGTAAATTCACTTCCTGTCAGTTAGAACTATCAGGAAGTAAACACAGTAAATTCACTTCCTGGTTATTTGAACTGCTATAAGTTTTGAATAAAACATCTGACAGCAGTGGGAGTGCCCTTTGTTTTATTCAACGGGAAATGCTCTATAAAATATGTGTTTTCATAAAAAAAGTTTACTGCTTCTTTAAATATTTTACATTAACAGTGATCCCTAGTGGGAAGATTCCAATTAGTTATTCTGTTGCATTCTGCTGGGGTCAAAACATAGAATATAACAGTAATTGCTGATTCATGCTGTCAGAACTTTCAAGAAGTAATCACTCTGTAATTCACTTCCTGACAATTTACACTCTTAGAACCTTTGCATAAAACAGGTAACAGCGGTAGACGTGTCCTTGTTTTACTTTTTTGAATCAGGGTTGACCTCTGTCTTTCAACATTTCAATGGTAGGGTTACCACCCAGTCGGTATTTTACCTGCAGGCCGGTAAAAAATTGGCTTCTGTCCAATGTTAAGTCTATGGACGGAATGCCATGGCCGGTATTTTTTGGAAGAAAAGGTGGCAACCCTATTCAATGGTGACTTTATTAGAAGCAGCTGCTTTGCCATTTCTCATTGAGTTTATTGGAGCTTCTATGTCTTCTACCAAAACTTCTGGCACCACTTCAGTCTCTGGCACTGAATTCAATTGTTGGCCTTCATCCATACAAAGATTTGAATAAAATGTTTCCACTCGTTTTGTTTTTGAGTTTTTGCTGTTGTACCATCTTCAAGCTTTAATGCAAACATGTGGCTCAGGGGAGGGCTGGCCTGGGGGGCAGGGGGGCAATTGCCCCCTGGGCTGACCATGTGTCTGGGCTGGTGGGCCAGTGCTTCACTCAATCCCCCACTTGCTGCTGTAAATGGAGCTACACTAGTGATACCACAGAACTTACAAAATTAATCTGTATGCAACTGATACTGCAGAGGTACAATCCAAACATAGCTGCACTAGTAGCATAATTCATTTCCCTTGCAAGCTCTAAGGCATCACTATTCTATCTTTACTTAGCCCTTTGAGTACCAGAGGGGTACACAACGCATTGAAAAAGCAGTGTGTTGTGTACCCCTCTGGCACTCGCAGGGTTAAATTGTAAGCACTGTAGTATCACTAATGTAGCCCCATTTCAACAGTAAGCTCTGTGGTATCACTTGCTTTAATTCACAGAATTAAGGACAATTTTAAAATTAAGGAAACAGGGGTGGGCTGGGACAATGGGCTTGGACGATAGTAGATATGGGCCACTTCATTGTATTTCCCCCTGGGCTGTATGTTGCCAGCCCTCCCCTGATGTGGCTCCATGTGTGGTCATCTATTGTTGTACTTACACGCTTCCTTATTGTCTTAAACATTTCTCAATTTTCTACCTTGTTTCTAATTTGACCATTTTGCTTCATTTCTTGTTGCTTTTACATCGTGGCATCTGTTTTCAGGGCCGGATTTGCAATAAGGCATAGTAGGCCTCTCCAGTCACCCATGCCCCCCCCCCCCGCTTGGCTCCCGCAACAACATGGAGAGGCGAGGTCTGCGCTGAAGACCTGTAGCTATTGAGCTCCCGCGTTGCTGTCGGCTCTGTAGTAATAATGCAGAGCACTGGGAGATGACATCATCTCCCAGCGCTCTGCATTACAGAGCACGCGAGAGCTCCAGCAGCTACAGCTGTTTGCCAAAGGAGTCACATACGTCTCCTCTCCAGCGAGGTAGGAAAAGGGGGTCAGTATGGAGATGATGGGGGCAATATTGAGATGATGGGGGCAATGTGAGGGGCAATATGGTCATGATGGGGCAATGTGAGGGGCAATATGGACATGATGGGGGCAATGTGAGGGGATATGGACATGATGGGGCAATGTGACGGGCAATATGGACATGATGGGGGCAATGTGATGGGATATGGACATGATGGGGGCAATGTTAGGGCAATATGGACATGATGGGGGCTATGTGAGGGGAAAAATTTAGATGATGGGGCAATATGAGGGGATATGGACATGATGGGGGCAATGTGAGGGGCAATACTGAGATGATTGGGGCAATGTGAGGGGCAATATGGACATGATGGGGGCAATGTGAGGGGCAAGTTGGAGATGATGGGGGGCAAGTTGGAGCTGATGGGGCAATATGGAGATGATGGGGCAATATGAGGACAATATAGAAATGATGGGAGCAAGCTGGAGCTGATGGGGGGGCAATGTGAGGGGAAATATGGAGCTGATGGGGGGCGATATGAAGCTGATGAGCATTATGGAGGTGTCCAGTGGAGTTGGCAAACCGGGGGGAAGGGGGGCATTTCAGAATTCTGTGCCTACAGGCTCCTGAGATGTAAATTTGACCCTATTTCTTTGGATATTAGGGTTGTTTTTTCTGAAGGTGCAAGGGCACGGGCAGTGTCTACATTAGTCCCAATAACTTTTTCACTGTGGGTTGAAATGTCTGTGTCTGTAATGTCTTGCGGCACCCTGAAGCCATTACACAGTGATAACTCAATTTTCAATAGCTGGTTAGAGTCGATCTTCACGATTGTTGACTTGATCATTTTCTTTCTTTCTTGCAGTCAATTCTGATTTTTGCTTTCACTAGACCATGGTCACTTCCAACATTAAAACGATTTAAGACTGAGAAGTCAGTGAATATAATTTTATTACTTGGAAGTATGAAGTCGATTTCACTTGTATTATTACCATTACGGCTTTTCCATGTCTATTTTCTCAGGGGCCTTTTTCCTGTAGACAGGGGAGGGCTGGCCTGGGGGGCAGGGGGACAACTGCCCCCTGGGCTGGTCATGTGTCTGGGCTGGTGGGCCACTGCCTCACTCGATCTCCCACTTGTAAATGGAGCTAAACTAGTGATACAGTAGAGCTTACATATGAAATTAATCTAAATACAAATGACAACGCAGAGCTACAATCCAAATAGAGCTACACTAGTCATATAGCCCATTTCCCTTGTAAGCTCTATGGCATCAATAGTGTAGCTTTACTTAAATTGTAAGCACTGTAGTATCACTAATGTAGCCCCATTTCTACTGTAAGCTCTGTGGTATCACTTGCCTTACTTCACAACGTTAAGAACAATTTTAAAATGAACGAAACAGGGGTGGGCTGGGACGGTGGGCTCAGACGATAGTAGAAATGGGCCACTTGATTGTAAATTGCCCTCTGGGCCGTATGTTGCCAGCCCTCCCCTGCCTGTAGAATTAATTAATGATGTACACATTTTGTTCTTCTGTAAACGCGATCAGTTGGTTGCCTCAAGTGTCTTTTTCTTCCAGTTCCATGTGGTCGATTGATTTTTCATAATTTTGGATTTCAATAATTCTCGGTTTGAAATCTGCCATTACAAATTTGTAGTGGTAAATCCTATATAATAATTCGCTAAGTTGTGTGTAACGCCCGACATGCGCAGTAGACACTCCTGCTCGTGCGGCAGTCATGCACAGTACAGACTGCCCGTGCCGCGGCTGATACAGAGCTGGGCGCTCCGAAGGAGCGTCCAGCTCTGTATCAGCAGTGGCACGGGCAGTCTCTACTGCGCGTGACTGCCCCGTGACCAGCTGCCAGAGGCACTGTGGCCCGTGTAACGGGCTGTTCAACTAGTATATATATATATAAAAAGCTTACTACTCCATTACAAGTCTTATTTAAATTAATGTGAAGGTAGGGAAATTTCATTTTTCCACCATGGTGCTATTGGATTACTAATCTTTTTTCTTTTGTGCGGGCCTTGTTTATCAAAGCAAACTGGAATAATTCTGCAGCGAACCATCTGCTCCTTAGGGAAATAAAAATCATTCCCAAATGCCTATTGATTTAAATAGGACTTTTCATTCCTTGAAAGCTACAGAGGTCTCAGATAGCTCTCTAGCAATGGAGGGGTTAAAGGCCCTATTTAGATGAATGGGACTGTCTCTCCACTCGAAGGAACCTCCATGGTAGCACATGCAGAGGTGAACTGACAACAGGTTTGTATTTAAAGGGATAGTAATGTTTCATAATAAAATCAGCTCTAATTAATCATCATAGTATTTGGACTTTGGAGAGTGTTATTTCAATTCTGTCAGAGTTGTAGTTCAAGAGTAATTCAATGACAAAGTATCCCCCTCCCGCCCCTTTTACTGATGTAACACTGTTCAGCCAGATCAGAAGGGAGGTGCCCAGGTAGATTGCACAGAGGGACAATCTTCAATTAAGATAAGGGAAAAACCTGAAAAACTTGTCAAGGGGGGCAGGGCTTTCATTGTTCTCATAGGAAGAAGATTGTCCCCTGCTGTTATCTGTCTGGTCTATGGACTGGATTCCACATCTGAGAAGAGATTGCTTACACTAGGTAAAAGGGGCGGGAGGGGAAACTTTGCTTGTGAATATCTCTCAAACCATAAAGGTTTGAGAAATAAGACTTATATCGTTCTTCATATTTTTTTAATGCCTACAAAATAAAATAAAGACAAAACAAAGTATTCCTATTCCTTTAAATCCGAGAGAGCAAAGCCTCACCATCCTTGTGAGTACTATCATTCGTCCACCGGGTTAGTCCAAATGCAGATGTTAAAGAGAGAAAACGGGATGTCCAGGAGACGGAGGGATCACCCACATGGCAGTTGAAGTCCCCCAGAAGAAGTGAAAGTGTGTCTGATGAGAGGAAGAAGGAAAGCCATGATTCAAAGTCAGATAGGAAGTCTGAAGGTGTATATGTGGAGGTAGGTGGGTGATAGATGACTGCAATTTGTAGAGAGACTGGAGCAAAGATATGGACAGCATGCGACTCAATAGAGGAGAAGCAGAGTGAGGAGGGGGGGCGAAATTAGTTTGTAATGACAATGTTCAGAGAGCAGCAAACCCACACCTCCCCTACGTCCAGTTGAGTGTGGAGTGTGAGAGAAGGAGAGACCACCGTAGGAGATTGCTGCCTCTAAAGCAGTGTCAGACTGAGAGAGCCAAGTTTCAGTGATAACAAGTAAATTGAGGGAGCAGGAGAAAAAGAGGTCATGCACAGTGTTATATTAATAATGGAGCGAGCATTCCACAGAGCACAGGAAAAGGGAAGAAATTGAGATTGAAGACAGGGAATAGTGATTTGATACCTCAAATTCTTATAAAAATAAAAAAAAAATATTAATGATATCACGTTGTAAGTGCCTTTTTTTGTAAAGTAAACAATACCAATGGTGAAAGCCTTTACCATCCATTTCCTTAGTCTTCCATTCCCTTAAAGGGATAGTAATACTTTGTTTTATCTCTATTTTATTTTGTAGGCATAAAAAAACATAATGAATGTTATAAGTCTTATCTCTCAAACCTTTACGGTTTAAGAGATATTCACAAGCAAAGTTTCCCCTTCCCGCCCCCTTTTACCTAGTGTAAGCCATCTCTTCTCAGATGTGGAATGCTGTCCATAGACCAGACAGATAACAGCAGGGGACAATCTTCTTCCTATGAGAACAATGAAAGCCCTGCCCCCTTGACAAGTTTTTCAGGTTTTTCCTTATGTTAATTGAAGATTGTCCCTCTCTGCAGTCTACCTGGGCACCTCCCTTCTGATCTGGCTGAACAGTGTTACATCAGTAAAAGGGGTGGAAGGGGGATACTTTTGAACTACAATTCTGACAGAATTGAAATATCACTCTCCAAAGTCCAAATACTATAATGATGTCACGGTTTATTATGACTCTCAGACACAAGTTTTAGGTAAAAAAAATCAATTTTATTGAAATAATAAATTGATAACTTAGGATGGCAATAACATACATATATATATACAAGATATAGCACAGACAGAAGGCAGACTCTACCGGTCCTGTCAATATACCGGACAGGACAGTCTATAGGCTCTACCGGCCTTGCCATTACCGGGTAAGGCAACCTGCAGATGGAATAGCATAACGGTTCTACCGGCCTTACCAAATTACCGGGCAAGGCAGCCTCAATAGATACACAATGTCGGCTCTACCGGCCCTGCCAATACCGGGTAAGGCAACCTCAGATGGAATGTGGCAAAAGGTTCTACCGGCCTTACCAATACCGGGCAGGGCAGCCCAGAGATAGTAGCAGCAGTCAGATGAAACTGGCAAATGAGCAGAATCGTTAAGCAGCAAGGCTTTGGAGCAAACCAGCGTCCGCAAGCTGGGAACAACACTGAATAGTATAGCCGTAAGGCTTTGCGAGCAAACCAGTGACCGCACACTGGAGTAACAAGTGAGTAGTATAGCCGCAAGGCTTAGGAGCAAACCAGCGTCCGCACGCTGGGACCAACACAGATTTGTATAGCTGATAGGCTTTGGAGCAAACCAGTGACCGCACACTGGTGTAACAAGCGAGCTTGTATAGCCGCAAGGCTTAGGAGCAAACCAGCGTCCGCACGCTGGGACCAACACAGATTTGTATAGCTGATAGGCTTTGGAGCAAACCAGTGACCGCACACTGGTGTAACAAGTGAGTTTGTATGGCCGCAAGGCTTAGGAGCAAACCAGCGTCCGCACGCTGGGACCAACATAGATTTGTATAGCTGACAGGCTTTGGAGCAAACCAGTGACCGCACACTGGTGTAACAAGTGAGTTTGTATGGCCGCAAGGCTTAGGAGCAAACCAGCGTCCGCACGCTGGGACCAACACAGATTAGTATAGCTGATAGGCTTTGGAGCAAACCAGTGACCGCACACTGGTGTAACAAGTGAGTTTGTATGGCCGCAAGGCTTAGGAGCAAACCAGCGTCCGCACGCTGGGACCAACACAGCTATGTAGAGCTGATAGGCTTTGGAGCAAACCAGTGACCGCACACTGGTGTAACAAGTGAGTTTGTATAACCGCAAGGCTAAGGAGCAAACCAGCGTCCGCACGCTGGGACCGACACAGAATTGTAGCAATGTCACCAACGCGACCAGGCAGAAGGTCGCCAGGATACTGAAGACAGATGATGAGATGACAGGAACCAGCAACCATCAGTCAGGTCAGGAAACAGCATAGAAGAAGTTCAGCAGTAACTGCAACACCAGAGACTAGGCCGGAACCAGGACTGGAGTAACTCAGCATCCAGGAAACACTGGAACAGTAGAGATCAGGAACCCAGGAACACAGGAGATCAGGAACTCAGGAACACTGGAACAGAGGCCCAGCTATCACTAGCATAGTGATAGCAAGAAGGTCAGAAACAACACGAAAGGGCACTCAAAGGGTGCCCAATCCAGGTTTAAATAGGCAGCAAGAGGCGGGCTAACTGCAGACAGCCAATAGAAGCCCCCTACTGGTGACAAACAGGGAACTGCAGCAATCACGGGCACCGTGATAGTACCCCCCTCTCAAAGACCCCCTCTCCTAGAATAGGGTTTAGGTTTCTGTGGGTACTTGGCATGAAAGATCCTAGTTAGCCTAGGTGCATGAAGGTCCTTACTATCCACCCATGAACGATCCTCAGGACCGTACCCTTTCCAATGTACCAGGTACTGTACCCCTCCTCTAAGCCTACGGGAATCAATAATGCTCTGAACCTCGTACTCCTCCTGGCCCTCGACCTCAACAGGTCCTGGCACCACAGGTGTGGTAGTATAGCGATTGCAAACCAGAGGCTTAAGAAGAGACACATGGAACACATTATGGATACGCATGGATGCAGGTAGGTCTAGTGCATAGGAAACAGGGTTAATTTTGCGAATAACTCTGTATGGACCAATAAACCGGGGAGCCAACTTATTAGACGGAACCTGCAGCTTGAGATTTCTGGAGGAAAGCCATACTCTATCCCCAACCTGAAAGGAAACCGCTGGAAGCCTTCTGCGATTAGCATGGCGCTGATGACGCTGAAATGACTGACCAAGTGCCCTCTGAACTTGTGCCCATGTGGAACGGAGTTGCTCGATATGCTCATCCAGAGCTGGAATCTGTTGCGTCTGAAAAGAATCTGGAAGCAAACAGGGCTGGAACCCATAATTAATCAGAAACGGAGAGCTCCCAGATGAAGAATTGACCGCACAGTTCCTGGCGAACTCAGCCCAAGGCAACAAGTCGGACCAATTATCATGATGGTCAGTCACGAAACAACGGAGAAATTGTTCCAATCCCTGATTAGCTCGTTCAGCGGCTCCATTGGTCTGGGGATGGTAGGCAGAAGAGAAGGACAGCTGTATGCCCATCTGTTGGCAAAATGCCCTCCAAAATCTAGACACAAACTGGCTCCCCCTGTCAGACACCAGTACCCTAGGCACTCCATGCAACCGGAATACTTCTCTGGCGAATACCATTGCCAATTCCTTAGCTGAAGGAAGGCCACGGAGGGGCACGAAATGAGCCATTTTAGAAAACCTGTCCACCACCATGAATATAAAAGAGTACCCCTTAGACATAGGCAATTCTCCCATAAAATCAATGGAAACATGAGACCAGGGGCGTTCGCCATTAGGCACCGGTTGAAGCAAGCCCACTGGGAGATGTCTCGGGGTCTTAGCGCGGGCGCAGGTGGCACAGGCATTCGTAAATTCGGCACAATCGTTTCTCATGGAAGGCCACCAAAATAACTGAGAAAGGGACCATAACAATTGGTCTCTACCAATATGTCCCGCAGCCTTAGAGGAATGGTAGGTTTCGAGCAGCCTAGTACGAAATGGTTCAGCGACAAAACATTTGCCCACTGGGGTTTCATGGGGAGCGGACCCCTGAGAGGCCAGGATCTCCTCCCCTAAGGGAGAAGTGATACTCGTGCGTATAGTAGCCAGTATTCTATCAGGTTGGATGATAGGTGCTGGTGTTTCCACTCTGTCACTGTCGGCCTCAAATTGTCTTGACAGTGCATCAGCCCTGATATTCTTTGACCCCGGTAAATATGATACAATGAAATTAAATCGAGACAGGAACAGTGCCCACCTGGCCTGACGGGAGGACAATCTCTTGGCCTCCGAGAGATACGTCAGATTTTTATGATCCGTTAGGATTAAGACAGGATTCTTAGTACCTTCAAGCAAATGACGCCATTCCTTAAGAGCGAGGATAATGGCCAATAATTCTCTGTCACCTATCTCATAGTGGCTTTGAGTGACAGTCAACTTTTTAGAGAAAAATCCACAAGGTCTGAGAGTTCCACCTTTATCGTGTCGTTGCGAAAGTACTGCCCCGACCCCAATATCTGAGGCATCAACCTCTAACGTAAATGGAAGTAGAGGATTGGGGTGGGATAACACAGGAGCCGCAGCAAATGCCAGCTTCAAATTTTCAAAGGCTTTCTCAGCAGATACCGGCCAACAAGAAGGATTAGCACCCTTGTGCGTAAGATCGGACAGAGGTTTGACAATGGAAGAAAAGTTCTTAATAAACCTCCTATAATAGTTAGCGAAACCCAGGAAACGCTGTATGGCTTTAAGGCCCTTGGGTTTTGGCCATTGTAGGACAGCTGACAACTTATCTTTGTCCATGGCAATGCCATCATTGCCAATTATGAACCCCAAGAATGGCACACTGGTTCTATGAAACTCACATTTTTCCAATTTACAAAATAATTTGTTCTCACGGAGCCGTAGCAATACTGCAGATACATCCTTGATGTGCTGTGCCATGTCTTGGGAGTAAATCAGTATATCATCAAGGTAAACCACAACACATGTCTGTAACATATCTCTCAGAACATCGTTTATCAGTTCCTGGAAAACTGCAGGTGCATTACACAGCCCAAATGGCATTACTAGATACTCGTAGTGCCCAGCTCGAGTATTAAAGGCAGTTTTCCACTCATCACCTGCTCGAATGCGAACCAGATTGTAAGCGGCCCGTAGGTCCAATTTGGTAAAAATCGAAGCGCCCTTAAGCCTGTCAAACAGCTCGGTGATGAGTGGTATTGGGTATGCGTTTTTTGCCATTAGTTTATTCAGGCCCCGGTAGTCAATGCATGGTCTTAATTCGCCATTTTTCTTTTTTACGAAAAAGAACCCAGCCCCAGCTGGAGAGGTAGATTTTCGTATGATCCCTCTAGCAAGGGCATCAGAAATGTAGTCCTCCATAGCCTTATTTTCTTCACAAGATAATGGATAAGTGCGTCCTTTAGGAGGTACTACTCCAGGCTGCAATTCAATGCAACAATCATAAGGTCTATGCTGGGGTAGCATACTAGCCTCTCCTTTGCTAAAAACATCACCAAACTGTTGGTACACATCCGGTATAGCAGAGGAGGTGCATAGGACCTTAATAGGCTGGATGACGCACTTGTCCATACAAAACTGGGACCAAGCAGCAATTTCACAATTTTTCCAATCAAATTGTGGGTTATGTAACTGTAACCATGGAAATCCCAATATTACCGCGTGGTGCGGAGAATTAATCAGTTGAAACTGCTGCTCTTCTCTGTGAAGTGCCCCAATAGTCATAGACAGTGGCATAGTTTCAAATAAAACCTGAGGCGGTTCTAAAGGTCTACCATCAATCGCTTCAATAGTCAAGGGGTTTTCTCTTTCAATGCGTGGAACTCCGTGCAAGTCAGCAAAGGTATTATCCATAAAATACCCTGCTGCACCAGAGTCAACCAAGGCCAAAACCTCCACAGATCGTTGTGCCCAAGACAATACCACCTGAATGGTGGGTTTCGTTATGCCCGACACTGGGGACGATTGTACACCACCTAGGGCCTGTCCCCCAAGGTACCCTAGGTGTGTGCGTTTCCCGGACGTACCGGACAGGAATTTAGCAAGTGCCCTTTTTTACCGCAGTATAAACACAACCCTTGCTTCTTGCGATAAAGTCTCTCTGCCTTGGTTAGTCTAGTGAAGCCTATTTGCATAGGTTCGCTTGTTTCCCGTACAGGTTCACTAGACTTCAATGCCAAGGGAGGGATGGGTGGGCAAAATATGCTACTAGGCTCATTATCTTTTGATCGTATTTTACGATCTCTGGCAATTGATCTCTCACGTATTCTGGAGTCAATTATCATAACATACTCAATGTAATCATCTAGATCAATAGGTAGATCTTTAGCAGCAATTTCGTCTTTAATGTGGTCATTCAGGCCTTGAGAAAAAGCTGCCAATAATGCCTCGTTATTCCAACCTACCTCTGCTGCCAATGTGCGGAATTCGATGGCATAGTCGCCCACTGTACGCCTGCCCTGTTGTATCTCCATAAGGCGTTTGGCAGCAGAGTTGGTTCTACCAGGAGGCTCAAACACTCTTCGAAAGGATTGCACAAATTCTCTGAAGTTCTTAGTACAAGGTTTAGCATTCTCCCACAAGGGGTTAGCCCAGGCCAATGCTCTGCCAGTGAGCAGTGATATCGTGAACCCCACTTTACTACGATCATTGGGAAATGCGTGTGCCGTCAATTCCATAAAGATTTCAAGTTGGTTGATGAACCCTCTGCAGAGACTAGGGTCACCATCATATCTTAGCGGCAAGGGTGCAGAAGCCGTTAAACCTTTAACAGTACCCTCTAGGGGCCTGGTATCACTTTCCGGTGTCTGACTTGGCGAGACCACCGGGCTAGAACTCGATTTGTCAGCGAGTACCGTGCGTTCAAGGATCGTTTGGATTGCAACTGCCAACTGATCCAAACGTTGCTCGAGCACATCCATCCTCCAATGGATATTCTGTGCGTTACCTTCACCCTTGCTGTCTGAGGTCATGGCCCTTTCGTACTGTCACGGTTTATTATGACTCTCAGACACAAGTTTTAGGTAAAAAAAATCAATTTTATTGAAATAATAAATTGATAACTTAGGATGGCAATAACATACATATATATATACAAGATATAGCACAGACAGAAGGCAGACTCTACCGGTCCTGTCAATATACCGGACAGGACAGTCTATAGGCTCTACCGGCCTTGCCATTACCGGGTAAGGCAACCTGCAGATGGAATAGCATAACGGTTCTACCGGCCTTACCAAATTACCGGGCAAGGCAGCCTCAATAGATACACAATGTCGGCTCTACCGGCCCTGCCAATACCGGGTAAGGCAACCTCAGATGGAATGTGGCAAAAGGTTCTACCGGCCTTACCAATACCGGGCAGGGCAGCCCAGAGATAGTAGCAGCAGTCAGATGAAACTGGCAAATGAGCAGAATCGTTAAGCAGCAAGGCTTTGGAGCAAACCAGCGTCCGCAAGCTGGGAACAACACTGAATAGTATAGCCGTAAGGCTTTGCGAGCAAACCAGTGACCGCACACTGGAGTAACAAGTGAGTAGTATAGCCGCAAGGCTTAGGAGCAAACCAGCGTCCGCACGCTGGGACCAACACAGATTTGTATAGCTGATAGGCTTTGGAGCAAACCAGTGACCGCACACTGGTGTAACAAGCGAGCTTGTATAGCCGCAAGGCTTAGGAGCAAACCAGCGTCCGCACGCTGGGACCAACACAGATTTGTATAGCTGATAGGCTTTGGAGCAAACCAGTGACCGCACACTGGTGTAACAAGTGAGTTTGTATGGCCGCAAGGCTTAGGAGCAAACCAGCGTCCGCACGCTGGGACCAACATAGATTTGTATAGCTGACAGGCTTTGGAGCAAACCAGTGACCGCACACTGGTGTAACAAGTGAGTTTGTATGGCCGCAAGGCTTAGGAGCAAACCAGCGTCCGCACGCTGGGACCAACACAGATTAGTATAGCTGATAGGCTTTGGAGCAAACCAGTGACCGCACACTGGTGTAACAAGTGAGTTTGTATGGCCGCAAGGCTTAGGAGCAAACCAGCGTCCGCACGCTGGGACCAACACAGCTATGTAGAGCTGATAGGCTTTGGAGCAAACCAGTGACCGCACACTGGTGTAACAAGTGAGTTTGTATAACCGCAAGGCTAAGGAGCAAACCAGCGTCCGCACGCTGGGACCGACACAGAATTGTAGCAATGTCACCAACGCGACCAGGCAGAAGGTCGCCAGGATACTGAAGACAGATGATGAGATGACAGGAACCAGCAACCATCAGTCAGGTCAGGAAACAGCATAGAAGAAGTTCAGCAGTAACTGCAACACCAGAGACTAGGCCGGAACCAGGACTGGAGTAACTCAGCATCCAGGAAACACTGGAACAGTAGAGATCAGGAACCCAGGAACACAGGAGATCAGGAACTCAGGAACACTGGAACAGAGGCCCAGCTATCACTAGCATAGTGATAGCAAGAAGGTCAGAAACAACACGAAAGGGCACTCAAAGGGTGCCCAATCCAGGTTTAAATAGGCAGCAAGAGGCGGGCTAACTGCAGACAGCCAATAGAAGCCCCCTACTGGTGACAAACAGGGAACTGCAGCAATCACGGGCACCGTGATAAATGATTAATTAGAGCTGCTTTTATTATGAAACATTACTATCCCTTTAATTAATGTTGTTGTCTGTCTTTGCAGTATTTCCAGTCCCTGAATGTCTTGTTTTGTGGACTTGTGCCAGATATTGTATTGCATTCTGAAGGCCAGGTCTTAACAAGGATTTGTAAAGAGGCAAAATTACACTGTTTACTTTGAGTCAATACTCATTTTTTATACATGCCGACATTCTCCTGGCTTTTGCACTGGCTGACTGACATTGTGCACTGTTGCCAAGCCTATTGTCAGCAATTACTCCTATGTGTCACTCCTGCGTTATAACATGGCTCTTGGAGACCAAATTCTGTTACAACATTCCCTTTAGAGACATGTTCTTAAGGAAAAGTAATATCTCTGAAAAATAATCCCACATTTACTTAACTATGGCCAGAAAATCCTAATGACCCCTACGGTTTTTGCCCCTTTTTTTTAAAAAAAAAGACGGCATATTCAATTACACCTGGGTGTCTTGTCCATAGAGGAACTTATGAGAGTTGCAAGGATTGCAGGAGAGTGCATGAGTCTGCTTAACCCCTTGAGAACCAGAGGGGAGCACAATGTATTGTGAAAAAATGTGTTCCACAACCCTTTGTTCCTTAAAATGTTAAGAGTACCATACCATGAGCAATGGTCAGAGTTTGTGTTCTGTGGTCCTAATAGCAACTGTCATGTCCGCCTCCATGGATTTGACATCCAGGACTGATTGAATGAAGGCACAAGTGCAAATCTCATTAAGGCTATTAGGATTTTCTGGCCCTACTAAGGTTAGTGGGTGGTTATTATTAGAAGATAAATCAATTACAATGACTGATCCACTGAAACCTGACCAAATTTATTTTTTAACCCCTGAGCTGCTAGAGAAGTCTACAATATATTTCTTCATAAAGCAGTGGAGAACCTTTAGCATCCAAGGGGTTAACTCCATGGATGATAGAGCGATTTAACCCTTTGAGTGCCAGAGAGGTATGTATTGCAATGCGTTTGATAGCTGTCTGGCACTCAAAGGGTTAACACATTACTTCACAATGAGTTGAAGACCTATTTAGCATGAAGGCTGCTTTACCTGAAGATTTTGCTTCATGCGCTCAGGGTTGAAGCTCTTTATGATGGCCACGGCCCCTCTCTGGATAATGTAGCGTATGCAGACTTGCGCTGAGGTTTTATTGTACTTCTCACCAATAGAGGTCAGCACTGGGTCTTTCAAAAGTGTGGGACAGCTTTGATCTGTCCTGTAGAGAGACACAGGAATAACCATGCACTTCTGAAATAGAGATCAGTATTTTTCCCCAGTTTGGGCCTTACTGAAATAGCTGGGATAACATGACTTTTTCAATGTTTGGCGGATATTGTTTTCTTATTTTTTTTGCTATTTTGCAATTCGATTACACTTGAAAATGGCTATTTTGATTATCTTGAATGTATATCAAAATAATTGGTTATTTAGTGATTTTGAAAGAACTGTATTTTGTACTAGTTGCATGGGTTTGCCTGTGAGGTTAATAACAATGAACAAGAGGTCATCCATTAAGAGGAAAGGCGCTTTCGACTAAAACAAAGGCAGGGATTCTTTACAGTAATGGAGGTAAAGCTATGGAATTCATTGCCTTGGCAATGCAAGATAATGCAACTGCTTTCAAAAAAGCAATGGATGCCTATCTAGCACAGAACAATATTGAAAATTATGACAGATGGCTTCAAGGCAGATAGGATGTTGATCCAGGGAAATATCTCACTGCTATTTGGAGTCAGAAAGGATTTTTTTTCCTAAATTAGAAATTGCTCCAGAGGGTTTTTTTTTTTTTGCCTTCCTCTGGATCAACAGGGGTGTTTTTTGCACGGGCTGGACTTGATGGACGCATGTCTTTTTTCAGCCTCATCAACTATGTTACTATGTAATGATCGGTTTAATCCTTTGAGTGCTAAAGAGACATCCAGAGATACTGCAATGCATTGGATCCCTTTCTGGCACTCAAAGGGTTAATGACACATATAGAGTTTGGCATATAGCATTTTGCGTATGGTGTATAGCGTTTTGCGTATGGTGTATAGCATTTGCCATTTTGCGTATAGAGTATTGCATATAGCGTTGTGAGTGCAGTGTTGTGAGTATAGCATTTGGTGTATTCCGATTGGCGTATAGAGTATTGCATATAGCGTTGTGCGTGCAGTGTTGTGAGTATAGCATTTGGTGTATCCCGTTTGGCATAGGGCAGATGTTTTGCCTATAGCGTCTTGTGTATGGTGTTTGGCCTATAGCTTTAGGCTCATAACGTATTGTATATAGCTTATTGCGTATTGTGTTTTTCTTTTTGCGTATTGCAGTTTGTACATGATGCATAGCGATTTGTGTATGGTGTATAGTGTTTGGTATATTGCGTATAGCGTTTGGTGTATATCATTTTGCATATTGCTTTTGGAGTATGGTTTATATAATTTGGCTTATGACATACAGCATGTGTCCCATTGCGTTTATTGTGTTTTGCATATAGTGTTTGCATATTGAGTTGGCATGTAGTGTATTGCAATTAGCGTATATTGTTTGGCATATAGTGTATAGCTCTTTGCATATAGCGCTGTGTGTATAGCTCTTGCTGTATAGCATTTGGCGTTTTGCGTGTAGCATTTAGCGTTTGGAGTTTAGCATTGTGCACTTAATATTGTGTGTGTAGCGTTGTGCATACAGCGTTTGTCGTATAGTGTTGTGCGTACAGCGTTTGATGTATAGCATTTGGTGGACTGCGTATAACATTTGGTGCATAGCATTTTGCTTATTGCATATTGAGTTTGGCTTTTGGTGTATAACGTTTGAATATAGTGTATAGAATTTGGTGTATAGCGTTTGGAGCACTGTGTTTGGAATATTGAGTTTGGCGTATGGTGTGTAGTGTTTGGCATTTTGCGTATCGGGTTGTGTGTATAGCTTTTGGCGTATGTAGTTTGCGTATGGCTTAAAGTGATGAGCGTACAGGGCTTGGCATATTGCAGTTGGTGTTTGGAGATCAGCGCTTGGTGTATAGGTTTTCCATATTGCGTTTGGTGTATAGCGTTTGACTATCACTTCTTGCACATGGCTTTTTGCGCATAGCATATGGAGTTTAATGTATTGTGTTTTGTGTGTTGTGTATGGTGTATAGCATTTGACGTATCACGTTTGGAGTAATAGTGTATGACATTTACTGTTTTTCATAATGTGTATAGTGTTTTTTGTATATTGCTTGGCTTATAGTATTTGTGTATGGCTAATGGCCTATAGCATTTGCAGTATAACAATTGGTGTATAGCGTTTGGAGTAATAGCATTTGACGTAGGACATATTGCATTATTTGTATTGCGTTTAGCATATGGAGTCCAGCGTTTAGCATATAGAGTTAGGAGTATAGTATTTGGTGCATTGCATATGGAGTGTAATGTTTGGCCTATAGCATTTGGAGTATGGAATATAGCGTTTGGCATATGACGTTTGGCGTATAGCATTTGAAGTCTAGCATTTTGAATATTGTTGTGCATATTGTGTTACGTGTAATGCGTTGTGCGTGCATGGCGTGTGTATTGTGTGTCTGATTGTGTGCATTTTATCTGTGTATATTGTTTATTGTGTGTTCGTACATTATTTATGTGTGTGTATGTATAGTACGTACTGTGCATTTGTGTGTGTATATTGTGTGCGTTTGTGTATTGCATGGTGTGTGTGTGTGTGCATGTACGCTCCCTGGGCACTCCTGACAAAATCACTCCCCCATGGTTGGACCAATGGGACAAGCAGTAGAGAGGAGATTTGAATAACTCCTCCTTACTGCCGCCCCCGGGTGTGTGCGCCAGGGGTCTGAATTTTGGTCACATGACCTCTTCTTTTAATAGTATATATTTTCTAATTTTATTTAGAAAACTAGTTTTGATTTATTTAGATGCTAATTAAGATATGCTGTGCAGGCACTTCCTGTCTTATCCCTACATTACTTCCTCACTCACTGACACTTAACTCTTTCAATGATGTGGAGGTGGGAAATATTTTGCGGAGCAGTGCCAATGCCTTTGGAATGCATTGAATACCCCACTCAAAGAGTTAATCAGCATACTAAATAAATCTCAGTAGTAAAAAGAAAGATATACGACAAAAACATGATTTTGAAAGCCTTTTCAAAATCACCAAAGTTGTTTTCAGGTGAGAAGTTCACTTTAATGAGACTACGTAGGATCTATACAAGACCCATTTAAATACTTGGCTGCATCCTAAGAACTATGGGAGGATGCTCACCTCTTTATAGAAGCCCATTGACAGTGGAATCCCTGACCCAGGTCTTCTATAGCAAGGAGCTCCATTTCCCGTGAGCACCAAGTGAGTAGGTGACATCATCCAGCCTTGCAGATCAGAGTAATGTTCTGAGCACAAAGGAGGTTCTTGGGACACAGCCAAGGATTTAAATGGATCTTGTGGACTTTATCCTGCCCCTTTAAGTTGCTCTACAAACAAGAAAAGTTGCTTGGTTCCCAAAAGACCTGGCGATAAACTAATACAGTACAGTTCAACATGCAGGCCAACTGCACCATTGCTAATAGGGAGAGTATCATCATTACATGCCTCAAGCTGGCAACAAGATCCAGGGTTTTAAGCATGAGACCTGGGGCTTTGGACCCCTTTGCCAGTACCTAGCAACATGCCTTCTAGAAACAGAGCCAGGCTTGGATGCCCCATACTCAGCACAATGCTCCCACTTAGTGGTGAAATACAAGTATATACACCAGGCTACTGTGGAAAGCTTTGATCAATCAGACTTACCATACTCCGGCTCCTGGGGATCCTACAACTCCATAGGCAACAACAACGATATCATGAGACTTACAAAAGTCCAGCATCAGTTTCTGGTTGAGATATGGGTGACATTCTATCTGTGGGTGATACATTTTGTTTATTGAGATTTTTGTCTTGAGAAGAGAATAGATTGTGATAGAGGATACTGGAGGTGTCTGCATAAATATGAGCAGGAAATTAAAGTGATAGTAATACTTAAAATGTAAAAAAAATGTGTTGTAGTGTTTATCCACCTGAGTAAAACAAGGGTACTCCCCTCTGCTGAAAGGTGTTTTATTCAAAAGTTATTACAGCTCAAAGTTGAATTTTTTAGGTGCAATATCACAGTGGCCTACAACTGTACAGTGGTGCTGTTGCTACACCATCCTATTGACAGCTCTGGTCCCGGGACCATAAATCTCCATAGGATGATGTAGCCACTGTAAAATTTCAGGCCACTGTGATATTGTACCTAAAAAATTCAGCTTTGAGCTGTAATAACGTTTGAATAAAACACTTTTCAGCAGTGGGAGTACCCTTTTTTTACTCAGGGGGATAAACCCTACAACATATTTTTTTTTACATTTTAAGTATTACTATCCCTTTAAGATGAGGCTCTGAAGAACAATCCCGATGCGGGTCACGATGCGTTCCATTGTAAGACATTGCCTTGCAAATTCTTGTGAACACTGCTGGCACTGAAATGTTTAAGAGATTGAGACATACAAAAACAATATGGCCTGTACCAGATTAAAACCAAAAGCAATGTGAGGGCCACAAGGATGTAGAGATGGGGCATCTTGGTGGACGTGACTCCTCTATCAAAAAAGGAAGATAATGTAATTGATATGACTACAGCAATATCTGGGGCAGGGATTTTGTGCTAACCAGCTTTTGCAATATTTGTATCTATTAGTCATACCAATAAAGCATTATTGTATTGTATTGAAATAGTCGCCATGAGCAGTTGAGAGCACTCAGATCTGTGATTGGCAACTCTGGGTGCTCTCTACTCAGCATGTGCAGCCATTATGTTATTTTCTGTGCCGTCAATCCCTTCCGGTACCTTAAGGTACCATGCAACGCCTCCTAGATGAAACTGGGATGGACAGCACAGGTGCACAGATGTCTCTAAACCAATATGTCTGCGCTGATGCCTGCCCATCAGTCTCAGATGAAGTAGGACTTCTCAATAACGATGTACTTGTGCTGGATAATACTACTATTTCTAAGCTTATTGCTATATGAATAATTATTGGGGGGACTTTATTTGGAATGATAGTTCCGATTTAAAGCATGTGGTACTCATCCGGGCTCTTCTTCCTACCAATTTTGATGATAATCCATCATCAAGTTTGAGCTGTAGAATTAACTAAAGTTTCTCATAGGATCAAATGGGAAGAATTCATTTTTTCAGCAGTTTGGTACTCAAATCACCTTAATTGATTGTTATGAAACTTGCAGGATGTGAAGGGACTAAAAACCACACTGGGAATCCAAAATTTCAACCAATTTCTCTGCTGCAATCAAAAGTTATGTACAAAATAAAAATGTGAAATAACATAGAATCGTTGTTCAGTTGTAACAATTGGGCTTCCATACAGGCACTGGTTTTAAATCCCAGGAGCTCCTAGACAAGGCACTTTAGGTGCCCTTAACTATACTCATGACCACACCCCCCACCCTTAAATGACCCCGCCCCCAGTCCCATCCACTTTTCTCTGGCACAGAATCTATCCTCGGCCTATAACAAGAACAATGAGTTGGAGATATCTCTAGCATCCAGCAGGTTAAATCATAGCGTGTAAAGTAGTATACAACTAGTGAAGGGACATTGAGATTTATCTGGCCACACCCACACTTTAAAATATGGATATGGCCAGCACAGCTGAGGTGCCCTGTAAGACATCACTTTTAACTTGGTTATTGTCAGGGGTGAGGGGATGTTTGACTTTGACTTTAGACATTGCTATTATTTTCTACCTGATTGCAGACTGGCTTGTACTTCAGTCCCGGCTTGTTGAGGATCATTTCCAGCTGCCTGCGGTTAAAGTTTGAAACTCCAATGGACTTGACCAGCCCTGCGTCTTTACACTCTTCCAGAGCCTGCACCAGAAATAGACAGTTATCACGTGGATAATTAATGCATCCAAGCTGGATCTCAGCTTATGTATAGATATCTAAAAAATCATTACAAAGATCTCAGATGATTACATAACCACAGGGGGATTACAATATCACTCACATGAGATAATGAGGAGTCCACAGCAAACAGATACAAAATCTCTATCTAGAGAAGGAACAGGAGATGGAAGGAGATCGGAGGGTAGGTCCAAGCCTGAACTTTGTAGGACGCTAGCAGTGAAAAAGAGGCTAAAAGGTCTAACGTCATGTGCACCACAGAATATAAAGGTGTTCTGTCCACTTCGCACCCCTTTCTCCTCCTTCCCACCCTGTTCCTCCACTTTCCACCCACTACACCTCTTCCTTCAGACCCTGTTCCACCCACTTCTCCAGAACAATGACGGTATGACCTGCCAACCCGATTAAGTCCCGCCCCCTTAATAACATGAATCACATCACTGAAATATTCCAGGTCACAGCCCATGAGTCATCTCTGGGGGCACTCCTGAAGAAATGATGAAGTTTCACGAAAAGGTTTTTCACAGTTTTATCAGAGTTTTACCTATATGTTGTATATCTGAGCAATTGTAATTTTATTTTAACCCCTTAACTCCTGTGTGCCATGCTATGACCGTCACACGTTTTTTACGTTAAAGACCGGTGGCGGTCATAGCATGTCACATACATTTTACTTACAGCGCTCCTCTGAGAGCTGTAAGTAAAAACAGAGATTGAAATTAAATCTTAGTCCTCAGTGCGGCATGCCGGTATGCGTCATAGGTCACGTGTACCGGCATGTCAGAAACACCAAAGTGGTCCTTAAAGGGATAGTAATACTTCATTTTATCTTTATTTTATTTTGTAGGCATTAAAAAAACATGAAGAACAATATAAGTCTTGTCTCTCAAACCTTTATGGTTTGAGAGATATTCACAAGCAAAGTTTCCCCCTCCCGCCCCTTTTACCTAGTGTAAGCCATCTCTTCTCAGATGTGGAATGCAGTCCATAGACCAGATAGTTAATAGCAAGGGACAATCTTCTTCCTATGAGAACAATGAAAGCCCTGCCTCCCTTGACAAGTTTTTCAGGTTTTTCCCTTATCTTCATTGAAGATTGTTCCTTTCTGCAGTCTACCTGGGCACCTCCCTTCTGCTCTGGCTGAGCAGTGTTACATCAGTAAAAGGGGCGGGAGGGAGATACTTTGTCATTCAATTACTTCTGAACTTCAACTCTGACAGAATTGAAATAACACTCTCCAAAATCCAAATACTATGATGATTAATTAGAGCTGCTTTTATTATGAAACATTACTATCCCTTTAAGAAAATGTTAGTTCCCAGGACCCTAGACGTTAAAGGGTTAATTTAAATTTTATTGAATTAATAATCCCGAGTTTATACATTTTATAAATTACCCATGCTCCTATATTACTGCACTGAGAGGCCTCTTTATATATAGTCATTTATACTTGATCACCCTATGGTAAGACTGGCAGATATCCAGGACTCTACTGGAAGGTTTGACAAACACACTCCAGTGAGTCTATCCTGTATTCAAGTGAAGAGGGCCTGTGGTAAAGATTAGCAAGCAGAGATGTGTAACCATCCTGTGGTTTATACCAGGGCATCTATCATACAGAGAGGCAATTCATAACCTCTCGATCAAGTGAGTGCGATCCCTTCTGAGCAAAGGATGGAGGTGTACTGCTATCGAAAACACTACACTTCGAGGGATATTTTCTGAGCCGTTGTTTTGTTTTGCCTGTTGCTGAATTTTAACACCTGAATTAACACAATGCTGAGTTTTCAAACCACTCCCCCATCTTCACACAATGTTGAGTTTTCACACGTGGCTTCACATATTGATGTTATGCACAAAAGAGAATTGAAGCAATCCAACTGCGCTGTAATGGAGGAATAAAACTTCCTATTGATGTAAATATGGCTTTTATCTCATTATATGCTACAGAAAATACTGCCGTGAGAAACAGTGAACTGATATCTCAACAGCATTCAAGACTTAACCCTGTGAGTGCCAGGGAAGTATCCAACACATTGCGTTGCAGTGCTTTGGATACCTCCGAGGCATTCCTAGGGTTAAATCAATGGGCATTTGGGGAATATCTGTTTTCTCCTGTTTGGGGTAGCTGGTTTATTCTAGAATTGCTCATCTTTACTTCATGCACACACCCCACTGAGCAGACTGGGTTGTGCACCCCAGATCATTGGTTACAGGGTGATGTATGTGTCGAGGAACTTCTTGGTCTGGGCTCCCCAGAGGGGAGTCCTGTGGTGCCGCTGAGGGGAGAGAAATGATGAGAATTGTGTCATAAAAGGGCAGGGCTTAACATGAGTGGGGGCGGGACTTGTAAAACAAAATAATAGCTAGAATAGGCTGGGGAAGGAGGAGAAGTAGGCGGGGAGTGGGAGGAACAAGGTGGGGTATAGCACAAGTGGGCAGAGTTTCAGCAGAGAATCAGATTCTGCCCTGGAGACCCGGTAATGAAGAGTCAAAACCAGAGTCTCCGGGGCAAAGCCGGAGGGTTCCCAGCTATGGAGATGTAGAGGGCTTTTATGGCTTTTATCTCATTATATGCTACAGAAAATAATGCCGTGAGAAACAATGAGAAACAATGAATTGATATCTCACTAGCATTCAAGACTTAACCCTGTGAGTGCCAGGGAAGTATCTAACACATTGCGTTGCAGTGCTTTGGATACCTCCGAGGCATTCCAAGGGTTAAATCAATGGTTGTTTGGGGAATATCTATTTTCTCCTGTTTGGGGTAGTTGGTTTATTCTAGAATTGCTCATCTTTACTTCATACACACACCCCACTGAGCAGACTGGGTTGTGCACCCCAGATCATTGGTTACAGGGTGATGTACATGTCTGGGAACTTCCTGGTCTGGGCTCCCCAGAGGGGAGTCCTGTGGTGCCGCTGAGGGGAGAGAAATGACGAGATTCATGTCATAAAAGGGCAGGGCTTAACATGAGTGGGGGCGGAACTTGTAAAACAAAATAATAGCTAGAATAGGCTGGGGAAGGAGGAGAAGTGGGCGGGGAGTGGGAGGAACAGGGTGGGGTATAGCACAAGTGGGCAGAGTTTCATCAGAAACTCCCCACATCCGGAGAATCAGATTCTGCCCCGGAGACCTGGTAATGAAGAGTCAACACCAGAGTATCCGGGGCAAAACAGGAGAGTTCCCAGCTATGGAGATGAAGAGGGGTATAGAAGGAGTACAATAAGTGTAGTGATTAAGTGCTTATATAGACAGTCATAAGGGGAAGTCCAGGTGAGTATACATTAGGATAGAAGGTCCCTGCCCCGTAGAGTTTACAATCTAAGTATAGGATGGGTGACATACAGATACAAGCAGGTAGAGGAGGAAGTGCAGTTTTTGAAATATGAGATAATATTTCCCTATTATGGTAGTGTCTCTCTTCGTTTGAAGATGTAGAGGGTTGGTGAATACTGGGTGGTAGGGAGTTCCAGAGGTAGGGAGCAGCGAGGTGGTGGCCCAAAAGATGGCCCAAAACTTTTCTGCAGTGGGGCCCTCTATTGGCTAGTTACATCACTGAGTCCAAACTATACTGCATGACAGTGTGTCTGAATGTTGTGGCTCTTCCACCTGTGGGCTCTTATCATCTGCCCACTTTACCCTATTAATAAAATGGCTGGTTAAGCTTCTCAATTGCCACGCTAGAGTACAATGTGCATCTTACCTCCCACGTTTGTAGAAGATCAGGATTATCGAATAAGTACTGCCCATCTTCATCCACTGCAATGAGTCCTTTATCTGGCTTCAAGAAAGTACAAAGAAATTGTCTCAGGCAGTTTACTTTTAAAAGGTCTCACACGAAAGAGCGTGCGACCGCATAATACATTAACTATGTGACCAGCATTAAAATGACGACATGAGAATCTCGCACTGCATGACAGCGTGAAATTCTTAGGTCACCTACTGAAAAGGGCGCATCCCGATCTTGCTGGCCGTCTCTATCTACCCTTAGATGTTATTTTAATTTTGAAGCGGGTGTTCCTGTTTCAAGAGTGCGGGTTGCCAGCCCAACACCAACGGGGGAGTCCACCCTGTTCTAGTTATAAAAAGAAGCCAAAAAAAAAAAAAACATCTGTGTTCCTGGAGGTGGCGCGCTGCCCCGGCTCTGTCTCCACTTCTCTGCTTTTTCCCACACAGACTAAAGGAACCCAGCAGCACACACCTGAGCCAGCGCTGCACTATGGAGGGGTAAATCGGTGATTTAAATTAAAATAGCATACAAGGGGAGATAGAACGGCAGATGGATTAGTCAACCCTTTGAGTGCAAAATGCTAACATATGGCCGATGATGACAACACTGTCACTGCACTAAAAGAGAGATGGATTGATGAACCAATGACAGAGCTGGCCAGCAAGACCGGGATGTGCCCTTTCAGTAGGCGACCTGAGAATCTTGTGCTGTCATGCAGCGCGAGATTCTCATATCGCCATTTTAATCTTAGCAATATAGTAAAAATTTTAAAAGGATACCGTCTCAGGCTTACATTTCTCTGAAAAGTTACTTTGCCTATGTTGATGAAGATGATACATTGTTACAAATAGATCAATCATTTACTGACTTCGTGTAGAACTAACACCTTATGGGTCTTACAACAACTTTTCACCTAAGAAAGAAAAAACATATAGGGTGCCCAATAATGTAATAATGTCACTATTAATAAATATAATTCATAAACATATGTACTCACAATGTTGGTGGTCAGGTGTAGAAATATTTCAAATCCTGACAAACATACCTTTGAAGAATTTAATCTGTCTTAAATCCGACTCTCTGGATATCTAGATGGAAAGAGACACGTGTACAGCGGCCGTTATCAAATAAGAAGTCGCCTTAAAGGATTTATTAACACAAAAATATGGATATATAAAATTATATTATTACAATGATATGGAATACAAAATATAAGAATAAATCGTAGTCTGACAAGTTTTGTGGCAATACTGGCATGGTATTGCTGCGAAATGCGTTAGACTGGGATTTTTTATTCCATATCATTGTAATAATATGACTTTATATATCCATATTTTTGTGTTAATGAATGCCTTAAGGGGACTTCTTATTTGATAACAGCCGCTGTATACACATATCTCTTTCATTAGATATCCGGGGAGTCCGATTTGAGACCAATTAAATTCTCCAAAGGCATGTTTGTCAGGTTTTGAAATATTTCTACAATTGGCCACCAAAATTATGAGTACATATGTTTATGAATTATATTTATTAATAACTACATTATTACACTACTAGTTGAACAGCCCGTTACACGGGCCACAGTGCCACTGCCAACCGGTCGTGGGGCAGTCACGCGCAGTAGAGACTGCCCGCGCCATGGCTGATACAGAGCTGGACGCTCCTTCGGAGTGCCCAGCTCTGTATCAGCCGCAGTGCGGGCAGTCTCTACTGCGCATGACTGCAGCATGCGCAGCAGTGTCTACTGCGCATGTCGTGGCGTTACACATGATTAACGAATTATTATATAGGATTGGGTACGCTCTGTGTTTTTTTTTTTTCGTATGTTGCACCACTTTTGGGAGAGTGTGAGAGGAGGTTGGCAAAGCAATGCATTGTGTACCCTCCTGGCAATCAAAGGGTTAATTTTTAGCTAGCGTGCATGCAGTTGTTGGAAATATCTGTTTATTTGGTTTCTTAAAATATTTTAGGTATACATTTACATATCAATGGCTGAAGCTATGGGTTCTATTTCTATCTAAATAGGTCTAAGACAAATGGATAACCAATAATAGGGTGTAATCTTGTTCAAGCAACCTAAAACTACCCTGTAATCCCCACCCCCATACCTTAAAGGACATTGGCATATGGATGATATAGAGATCAATATAGTCCAGTTGTAGGGCCTCAAGAGACTTCAGCAGACCTGGGCGGACAAGCTGGGGCTGGTGGAAAGTGTTCCAAAGCTGAATAAAATAATTTGTAGATATTAGCACCTGTACAGATCTGTTATAAGAGGTTAGATAATTAGCGCCTTTACTGCATAGATCTTTTGAATGGTTTTTTTTTTGTCATTTTTTGTACACTTAATATGCTGTAGTATGACTGGGTCAGCAACTTGCCTTGGTGGGAAGGAGTTGATGTTCCTTCAGGCCGATCCCTCTCCCTATCAATTTCTGAGGCTTCCATCCACAGAGGACGCTATATTTTGGGACCCTGGAGTAGGCACAGTAGGCACACAGACGACTCCAGAGCCACAGAACTGAACTTCCTGTTGTCCAAAAGAGTCTTCAGCACCCTGGTCAACTACTGTCAGTCTTCTTATTCAATCTTCCTTCTTCTGTTTTCTCTAATCTTCTTATTTTGTATAAAATAAAATGTCAATCTAAGTTTAAAAAAAAAATGTCCCCCAAGATATGCCATAGTTAATCCTTTAAAAATATTATCCAAGCCAGTGCTTTATAAATTTATAAAATTAATAAATATATAAATAAATATGTAATATATGTTTTCCCATAATCAAAAAGCCATTCCATGGTTAAAGAAAATTCCACTGCCACCTTCTCCATTGGTGGTGGCAGCATTGTCTAATGATACAGACCCCCGCCATTGCCCGAGTCCCAATCTGTGCAACAAATCCCATCTCTCAAACCTTTATGGTTTGAGAGATATTCAGCCCTAAAGTTCCTCCCTCCCATTCTCCTGACGTCAGCTGTAATCTGACAGGAAGAGTTCCCGGTCTGGGGACCGACAGGATTCTCTTCAGCAGAGCCGCAATAGCACAATTTTAAAATAAATACTTAATTGGAACGGTCTACAAAGTGTGCTTGGTTTGCAACCACACTTTTTAGACCATTCCATAGAAGTATTTCTATTTAAATCGTGCTACAGTGGCTCTGCTGAAGAGCCACCTCATGTCGGCCGACACGGATCTCCTGCTGTCAGCTTTACAGCTGACATCAGGAGAAAGAGAACTTTAATAGGATTTGCTGCATAGAATTTATTTTTTCTTTAATATACAAAACAAAAACATATTTTTATGGGATATTACTGTCCCTTTAACAGAGACTGGCTTGGCCAGTGAAGCCAGCGGAGGCGGCAGCGGAATTTTCTTTAAGCATGGGAATGGCTTTTTGATGATGGGAAAACATATATTACATATTTATTTTAAAAGGTCTGGCTGGATAATATTTTTAAAGGATATGCCACATTGCATTCAACCCTTTAAGAACCGGAGGGGTACCCCTCCGGCACACAAAGGGTTAACTATGGCATGTCTTGGGGCATTTTTTTTTAACTCACATTGAGATTATATTTTATAGGAAAGAAGATTGCAAAAAACAGAAGAAGGATGATAGAAGGAGATGGACAGTGAATGACATGTACACAGATCTGAGTGTTAGGCTAGTGTTAGGGGTAGTATTGCTGCACTTCACTGTTAGAGGTAGTGTAGGGTTAGTGTTTGGGAGGGTGACGGTATGTTTGAGCTAACGATTGGTGCTTGATGTTCCCATTATTAACTCGATTTAGTGGGAGTTTTGGGAATTTAACACCCAAAAGGGACATTTGGCCACAATTCCTTTTCTGTGGCCTAACATCTGTTGTGGTTTCAGTTGGTAGGGAAAATGAATGATGAAGTAGACTTTTTTTTTTTTGTCGGTAGCCAATTTTGCCCCACTGCATGTTTTACCAAAAAAATTTAATTGAGCACTAAATCCCTTATTTGAAAAGTAACATTCTCATTTCATCGTGGGAGCTAAATTTCCAAATACGCACCTCTGAAAGGTCAGATCTCTCTGCTTATTATGGGAACATACCTTAGAGGTATAAAACACATCTTCTCTCTTTAGAGTCCCCTCAGCAAACTTTTCCCGGAAGGCCTGTCCAACACCTGTCTCTGATTGGTAAAAGTAGGCTCCATCCACATGGCGGTATCCAATGTCAAGACCCATTTTGGTGGCATTTTTCACTGTATCTATAAGACACTGTGGAAGTACAAGTATAAAAGTCATATAAGTCAGACAGGGCATTAAGTGAAACTTTGATTCTCAGGCTTAAGGATTTTCTGTTTTATGTAAAAATGCATTTAGAGGTCCTGGAATACATTTTGGACCAAAGGGAACAGGAAAGGGAAGCACTCCACAGACAAAGAAGAGTAGGGATTGGGCTGCAGAAGATAGAAGGAAAGGGAGGAAGAGAGCAAGAGGACCAGAGTGATGGAAGGGAGGAGACTTAGCCGGAGACATGGAAAAGAGTGGGGAGAGTAGGAGAGATGCCAGGGAGATGAGTGGTCCAAAATTATACAATGGAGCGGAGTGGGCCAATTAGACGCCAGGTTGCTGAGCAGGCCAGAGGGATTCAAGGGAGTGGAGCGGGCTGAAGCAATTCAAGGGAGTGAAATCGGGCTGAAGCGATTCAAGGGAATAAAATGGGACAAAGCGATTCAAGAGAGTGGAGCGGGCAGGAGCAGTGCAAGAGAGTGGAGCGGGCAGAAGCGATTCAAGTGAGTGGAGCAAGTCAAAGAGATGGAAGAGAGTGGAGTGGGCCAAATATATGCAAGGCAGTGGAGCAAGCAGAATCAATGCAAGACAGTGGAGCGAGCTGAAATGATGCAAAGCAGAGGAGCAAGCTGAAGACATACAAGACAGTGGAGCGAGCTGAAGACATACAAGACAGTGAAGCGAGCTGAAGTGATGCAAGGCAGCGGAGCAAGCTGAAGACATACAAGGCAGTGGAGCGAGCTGAAATGATGCAAGGCAGTGGAGCGAGCTGAAGACATACAAGGCAGTGGAGCGAGCTGAAGTGATGCAAGGCAGTGGAGCGAGCTGAAGACATACAAGGCAGTGGAGCGAGCTGAAGTGATGCAAGGCAGTGGAGCGAGCTGAAGTGATGCAAGGCAGTGGAGCGAGCTGAAGTGATGCAAGGCAATGGAGCAAGCTGAAGACATACAAGTCAGTGGAGCGAGCTGAAGTGATGCAAGGCAGCGGAGCAAGCTGAAGACATACAAGGCAGTGGAGCGAGCTGAAGTGATGCAAGGCAGTGGAGCGAGCTGAAGACATACAAGTCAGTGGAGCGAGCTGAAGTGATGCAAGGCAGCGGAGCAAGCTGAAGACATACAAGGCAGTGGAGCAAGCAGAATCAATGCAAGACAGTGGAGCGAGCTGAAGTGATGCAAGGCAGAGGAGCAAGCTGAAGACATACAAGTCAGTGGAGCGAGCTGAAGTGATGCAAGGCAGCGGAGCAAGCTGAAGACATACAAGTCAGTGGAGCGAGCTGAAGTGATGCAAGGCAGTGGAGCAAGCTGAAGACATACAAGTCAGTGGAGCAAGCCAACTAGATGCAATGGGGCGGGGCGGGCCAAAGTGAAGCAAGGGAGTGCAGTGAGCTGAAGTAATGCAAGGGGGTAGAACAGGCCAACTCAATGTAAAGGGGTAGAGCGGGCAGAAGTGATGCAAGTGGCTGGAATGGGCTGAAGTGATGAAAGGGGTTGGAGCGAGCCGAAGCAATACAAGGGAGTGGAATGGTCCGAAGCGATACAATGGAGTGGAATGGGACAGAGATACAAGGGAGGGGTGCATACTGGAGTAAATGGATTGTAGGGTATGCCATGGGCAGAACAGAGGGAGCAGGCTGAAGGAAAGGGACATGAAAGGGAAGCTGTATTACCTTGTACAGATGTCTGACTCCAATAAGAATATAACTTCCCTGATATTAAAATCATCGCTCTTCCTTTAACCCTTTGAGTGCCAGAGAGGTATCCAACGCATTACAGTGACTCAAATCTCCTGCTCTCAGCTTTACAACTGACATCAGGAGAAGGGGAGGGAGGGGGGAACTTTAGCAGTGAATGTCTCAAACCATAAAGGTTTGAGAGATGGGATTTTTTTCTCCATATAATTTATTTATTTTTTTTAAATCTACAAGACAAAATAAAGTTATCGTTGGACATTACTAACCTTTTATTCTTTGTAGTATTTGGGCCATGGAGAGTGTTATTTCAATACTGTCAGAGTTGTAGTTCAAGAGTAATTGAATGAGAAAGTATCCCCCTCCAGCCCCTTTTACTGATGTAACACTGCTCACCTCAGAGCAGCAAGACTGTCCGGATGGATAGCAGAGAGGGACAATCTTCAGTGAGCAAAAGGAAAAACCTATCAAGGGGGCAGGGTTTTCATTATTCTCACAGTAAGAAGATTGTCCCTTGCTGTGAGCTGTCCGGACAAGAGACCAGATTACACATCTGAGGAGAGGAGGCTTACACTAGGTAAAAGGGGAGGGAGGGGGATACTTTATCATTCAATTACTCTTGAACTACAACTCTGACAGTATTGATATAACACTCTCCACGGCCCAAATACTATGAAGATTAATTGATTGGAGCTGCTGTTTTTGTGAAACATTACTATCCATTTAAACAATACCTGAAGGTAATAGCCATACCTGGGAACTTCCTTATCTTTATCCTCTGGAGAGGGTTCATGCGATTATGACATGATTTGTGTCATAAAGGGGTGTAGCTTAATTGGGTGGGTGGGGCTTAATGATCTCTGTTACATAAATTGGGCAGCAAGTATGTTTAATAGGGTGGGAAGGAGAAGAAACTCACCCCCACTGGAGAATCAGCCTCTGTTCCCAGAGACCCTGTAATTAAAGGAGCAGTAAACTTTTTTTTATGAAAACACATATTTTATAGATCTTTTCCTGCTGAATAAAACAAGGTCACTCCCAGCGCTGTCAGATGTTTTATTCAAAATTTATAACAGTTCAAATAATCAGGAAGTGAATTTACTGTGTTTACTTCCTGATAGTTCTAACTGACAGGAAGTGAATTTACTGTGTTTACTTCCTGATAGTTCTAACTGACAGGAAGTGACAGGCAGTTTCTATCTCATTCTATGGAGAACTGTATGTCTCTGACTTTTCCGACTTTCCTCTCCATTAGAATCTAACAGGAAATCTAATTAGAATTTGACCACTAGAGGGCACTGCTAATGCAAAAAAACATGGGTTTAAACTGTAATAACTCTGGAAATATAAATCTCTCAGCAGTGGGAGTGCCCTTATTTTACTCAATAGGAAAATCCCTACAATATATATTTTTTCATAAAAAAGTTTACTGCTCCTTTAAACTGAAAACCACAGCCCATGGGACAGATCCAGAGAGTTTCCAGGTATGGTTATATCATATACAAAAGAAAGAATAGGGGGAGCCCAAATAGTGTACTTCAATCACTTGAATGTTTTAAAGAGTAATAAATGTTACTCACAATGGCTGTGGTCAGTGTAATTATTGCTCACATACAGGCATACCTGGGAACTTTTGACATGAGCTCACCCTGAGATATTTGACTTTTTATTTTTAAATAAGACTTTATTGAACGATGACAAGAAAATACAGAATTACTGTATACTGCAAACATGAAGTACAAACCCAAGCAAAAAAAAAAATAAATAAACACAAGGAAAGAAAAAAGGAAAAATTATGGAACATTACAAAATAAATTCGTAGATGCATAAAGTGGGCTGAAGTGTGGGTAACACACGTAATCGTAGTATAAAGTACAATCTGATACAATATGAAGACAATACTAAGTTGAGTAATCCCAGATGAGTATGCGATACGGTAAAGGTACAATACATTATAGGCCAGATCCAACAGGGACTAGATAGTGGTTGTGAGTGAGAAGAAAAGGAGTGGTGATAGTGGGAAAGGGAGCATAGATGGGAGATGGAAGAGAGGATGGAAAGATTTGAACAGAGGGATGGGGGGGGAGTCAGATCGCGGGGGTGGGGCACCAAACGGGCCTACGCACACATAGAGATCTCAAAAGGGTTAGACTATATGTAAGAGAACCTAGAGATATCAATATCGTTTCTAGTAGGACAGTCATAGCGAGGAGGGGGGGAGCTATGTTAAAGCGGAACTAACACCACTAACAAAGGTTGTCTTTAATAATTCCCTGTCTAGTGACTAGCTGCTTACTAGCGCTAGTCGCCAGAATTATTACCTCTTCATAAAGAAATTTGAAGTGATCCTCGGCTGACAGGCAGGACGGAGTGCGGACAGCTTGCCCTAGTGATGTCCGCGCGCCTGCTCTGTCAGTCCCAGACGGCTGTAGGAGGCGTTGCTAGGAGCCACTCGGCTCCGGAAGGGACTGACAGCGCCGGCATCACTAGGGCAAGATGTCCGCGCTCCGTCCTGCCTGTCAGCCGAGGATCACTTCAAATTTCTTCATGAAGAGGTAATAATTCTGGCGACTAGCGCTACTAAGCAGCTTGTCGCCAGACAGGGAATTATTACAGACAACCTTTGTTAGCTGTGTTAGTTCCGCTTTAATAGCCGCCAACAAAATCCTATGTACCGTATAGGTAACAATAATTTCAAGCTACTGGGGAGTCAGGAAGTGTGTCTACAATCTATAGAGGTAGAAGTGAGGCGTCTGAAAACCAGGGAACCCATCTGTCAGTGTAAGTGACCAATGAGGAGGTAGTAATTGCGTGGCATTTTTCTAAGTGAAGTCTATTGTCTATTAATGGCAGCCAGGCAGAGAATGAAGGGGGAGCCTGGGACAGCCAGGACTGAGTAATGACAAGTTTTGTAGCAGAGAGAAGAGCAAAGATTGCGATGGATTTTTGTCTGGGAAGTTCTGAGCAGCCCAATGGAGGAATCAAAAATAAGCACAGAAGCGGAGACATAGGGAGGTCTAACCTAAATACCCTGTTGATGCGCCGAACGACCATTAACCAAAGGGAGTGGAGCATAGGACAGGACCAAAAAATGTGAAGTGGGGTACTCACCTCGGCGCCACATCTCCAACATATGTTAGATTTACTAGAAGAGAAGTGGGAAGTTTTATCTGGCGTGAGGTACCATCTAGTCAAAAATTTATAATTGACTTCCCGCATTTTAACATCCCTTACACATACCCTAGATAGGTAAAAAACCTTAGACCATTGCGTCATAGTCAGCGTAGTAACTAGCTCCTTCTCCCACTCTACCATAAAATACCATTTGTGCTCAGTAGGTCCCAGATTGAGCAATTTGTAGCATTCAGTTAGGTAGCGTAAACGTGGAGAGAAAGAAGTAAGGAGTATTTCAAATTTCGTCAAATTCCTATTGGATCGCCCAGAAGATTGAAGCGTTGAAGTCCAGTGTCTGACTTGGAGGTAAGACCACCACTGAATTTGACGTCCAGGGGCCAGTTTATTTGATATATCCGAAAAGTGGGGAACCCGCCTTTGGATATCAGTGAACCAGGAGTGTCCATGCCGGCTGATTTCCAAAGCTTGAAACTCCCGTTCACAAAATCTGGAGGGAAGTCAGGAGCTCCCACCACAGATTTGAGAGGTGATGGAAAGGGTGCTAGACCTAGGGAGTCGTTAAGTGCATGCCAGGTGTTTAATAGATGTCCCAGAATGGGATGTGATGTACACGTTTCTGGTACCATAGGTGTCAAAACCCAGAGTAATTGCAGCAGATCCCATTGTGTCACATCTATGTCAACTGCCTCTGTCCAGAGTGTACGGTTATGTGGCAGGAAATCAAAGAATTTGGCTATTGCCGCAGCCTGGTAGTATTTAATCACGTCAGATACTTGTAAACCTCCGTTCCGTAGAGAGCAACTAAGGATAGTTCGGTGTAAACGTGGTCATTTATTATCCCAAATAAAGGAGGATATCAAAGTTTGAAGGGTTGTAAGATGAGATGGGGGAATATGTATAGGTATAACATTCAATATATATATAATTTTGGGCATCAGCATCATTTTAGTCAAATTAATCCGCCCAAACCAGGATACTGTAAGGTTGGACCAACTCCAAATATCATTCCGAATGGTACGGATAAGGGGAGGCAAGTTAAGATCGATGAGTCGCGAGTTGAGCGAGGATAGGTGAACTCCTAAGTATTTAATAGTGGAGTCTCTTTCTTTGACCTGAAAGCAAAGTTTTAGTAGATGCACAGAGGACTGGTTCGCATTAATATTTAACACCTCTGACTTGTCATAATTAATCTTGGCTTGTGAGAGTTTACAGTAAGTATCTAGAATATTAAGGAGTGGGGGAAGAGACGTAGCGGGATGAGAAAGAAATATCAGAACATCATCTGCAAAGGCCGCTACTTTGTGGGATCGGTGTAGTGATGGAAGACCTGTGATTCTGCTGTGAAGTCTAATTAATTTAAATAATGGTTCTAGAGATAAGATAAACAATAGGGGAGATAAAGGGCACCCCTGGCGTGTACCGTTAGTGATAGTAAAGGGGTCAGACAAGAATCCTTTAACTCACACCCGTGCTGTAGGGTATTTATAAAGACTGGAGATGAGGTTAAGCATATGCGGACCCATACCAATATGTGAAAGCACTGCAAAGAGATAGGACCACCGAACTCTGTCAAAAGCTTTCTCGGCATCCGTTGAGATCAGTACCAAGGGAATTGAACGTTTGTGAGCAGTATGGATGATTGAAATGGCCAAGGCTGTGTTATGTCTCCCCTCCCTCTTAGGGATGAAGCCACTCTGGTCTACATGTATTAAGGAGGATAGTAGAGGCTTCAGTCTGTCAGCTAAAATTTTTGCCAGTAGTTTGATATCAACGTTTAGCAGAGATATAGGATGGTACATGGGTCCTTACCCGTTTTGTGTATCACTGAAATGTGAGCTTCAAGCGTTTGAGAAGTAAAGGTAGCTCCGGATCGTATACGGTTGAACAGTGTGAGAAGATGTGGTAGGAGGAGTGTTTTAAAGGTCCTGTAAAACTGTAACGGAAGGCCATCAGGCCCTGGATATTTCTTCAATGCCATAGTTCTAAGGGCCTTTTCTATTTCCGCCACTGAAATAGCCTGCTCCAATCTTTCGGAGTCCTCACTGGAAAGACCAGGGATTGCTGCTTTTTGTAGGAAGTCCAGTATCTGTTGTGATGGCTGTGCAACAGCTGAGTCAGTGACCTCTGTCTCCAAATTGTAGAGACCCTGGTAATACTTTCTAAAAGCAGCAGCAATGCCCGGGAAAGTGGAATGCTGTCCACCCTTCGAATCTGTAATGGAAGTGATTGTATTTTTTTTGACTATATTAGCCAATAACCTGCTGCACTTATCCCCTTCTGCGTAACTCTGATATTTGTACCATGATGCGGATTTTGCCAGAAGAGAGTTAAGTTCCTCCTTTAGATTTTTGAGGGCAACATAATCATAGGAGAAAAGGTTTTTTTTTTATGTTTATCTTCAAGCTCCCTAATACTATTCAGGAAAGTCAGTATGCGTTTATTACGTTCTTTTTTCTTGTAGGAGCCTAGCTTAATTAAGTGGCCTCTCATGACTGCTTTATGTGCTTCCCATATTACAGAGAATGGAACATCAGGGGAGTCATTACGTATGAAGTATTCCTTCAAATGGTCAGAGAGGGCTGCGACATCTGAACTATTTTTAATTAGGGATTCGTTAAGCCTCCAAGAGGAACGTGAGGCACTTGGGTCGCCCAAACCCAAAGATATCAGGACCGGAGAGTGGTCCGTCCAAGAAGCTGACTCAATAGAAGCCTGGCGGAGTCGGTGAAGCAGATGTTGCGGTATAAAGAGATAGTCAATACGACTATAAGTGGAATGAGAAGGAGAGTAAAAAGTGTAATTTCTAGTGGAAGGATTAAGGATTCTCCAAGCATCAAGCAATTTCAAGTGTGTGAATTTGGCCTTCAGGAACCTCAGCTGAGAGTTCTTAAAACAGGACCTCACAGTTGAGGAATCAAGATGGGGTTCCAATGCGACACTGAAGTCACCTCCCAATATCAGCTGAGATTCCTCAAAGTCATCTATTCTTTGCAAAATTTTTAAAATAAAAGAGATCTGATTTTTGTTTGGGGCGTAAACATTGATAAGAAGAAATGGTATGTTATTAAGTAAACCCCTAAGAATTAGAAACTGTCCAGTGTCATCAGCATGAGAATCTAGCAGTGTCCATTGAACATGAGCTTTAATCAAAATGGCAACCCCTCTTTTTTTTGTAGGTGCGTGCGAGAAATATGCAGTGGGGTATGTCTTATTAAAAAAATTTGGGGGGGGACCGTGCAGAGAAATTAGTTTCTTGGACCATAACTATGTCAGCGGACATTCTACAGAACTCCCTAAGGGCTAATGACCTCTTTTCTGGGGAACTGAGCCCCCTCGCATTAACCGTGACAACTTTAAGATCACCCATTATCAAACCAGAGGTAATCTAGGTGCGCCCACCTGGCGCACCCACCCCACAATGCGAAATGGGAGAGTAACAGAGTGACAAGAAGAGGAAAGAGAGAGGCAGTACCGTGAAGGATCTCGCAAAATACCAAGCTTGAAATATGGAAAGCATATTCCCTAACAATGGTAATGTGGCAAATAGAATTTGTAGGGTATATGCCCAAATGGACCCAAGATTCATGATGGTGATAGAGGCATAGGAAGGAGCTCCTTGGTGAGCAGGGTGAGACAGGAAAGCAGAGAAGCAGAAGACAGATATAAAGAAGCGAAGGTGGTGACACATAGTGTAGTAGAACAAAAATGTGAGAAAAATATGAATACAGCGAGGTGAATTTGGAAGGAGAACAGAGAGAGAGTAAACCCCCTACGCAACAGTGTCTCAGGATCAGAAGAAAACCGGAGCTAGGAATTAACTAGAAAAGATGGTTTAGGGGAACAAGGTACATAATTATTAAATACAGTTGAATCCCTGTATCTCTAGTAGACATCTCAACCCCATGTTTAATAAAACGCAATATGACGCGTATATAAGCACGACCCAGAATGAGAAGTGCCGGTTGACCTGCACCACTAGAGCATAACATGGGGGGGAGCTATCAAGAGATATACACAATTCTGTCCCATAACGATACATAGGAAAACATATAACATTGCAAAGTGAAGCATAACAACGGTGCTTAAAATAGTAAGTGGATAGCGTATGCAGTAGCAAATGAACTAAATGAGTATGAGAAGATTTACTCTACTTACATCGACTCTACCAGTCAATGTAGGGGAATAAGATGTATAAAACCCTAGAGAGAGAGTAAGTTACACACTTTGCAGACAGCACGAAACACTAGAACCCCTACCATAATCCGTATGCATCACTGTGTGGACAGACAAGCATGATGAGAGTGAGACCAGATGGATTCCACACCGGTCTCCCCTAAATGTGTGGGATCAACCGCAGTCAACACATCTTGTCTCCAACCCGCCATAGTCAACATCAACATTAGAGAGTAAAACCTTAACAAACTAAATGTCTCTAACAATGGGGAAACTTCAATTTAAACCATATGAAGGTCTTATACATGAATGAGAACTGACGTACACTACTCCACTAATTATCTAAAAGGAATACAGACTAGCGTAAACCAGGAAAAGCATGAGTTTTACAATCATATAACTATGGTTGAACAAATGGGAAAAAAGTCTGACATGAGGAGCGGCTGACTGATTTCAGGGGATGTGGAGAGTACAGTATACCCAACACGTATCTGTGAAAAAGTGACTCAAAGCCAGTAACAGAGTTCAGGTCCACTCAGAGGAGCTGGAGCTGGGTGCTGAGGGTTGAAATTCAATCCGGCGTAGTTTTCTATTTATTTTCTCAGGTGAACTAGTGTTCCATTCAGTGCGTTTCTGGGGTTTCTGGGATGTCAAACGTTGAACCCCTTCACCAGGTGTCACGGTTTGTTAAGACTCTCAGACGCAAAGTTAGGTAAAAACACAACTTTATTGAAAAGTTTAAAATAATCCCATAGGATCTCATACATATACTGTACATGTTTTTTTCTATGGCTAACACGGTACCAACTCTCATCTATTATATACTGTACATGCACATATATAGTAATAATAGTAAGTAAGGCTCTACCGGCCTTGCCAATATACCGGGCAAGGCAGCCTGGACAAGCAAAGGAAAGGTGGCTCTACTGACCCTGCCAATATACCGGGCAAGGTAGCCTATCAGATACAAGGAGGCAATGGCTCTACCGGCCTTGCCAATATACTGGGCAAGGCAGCCTATTAGACTATCAGAAGTATACAGGCTCTACCGGCCCTGCCAATATACCAGGCAAGGCAGCCTAGCGAATCACCAGATGATATAGGCTCTACCGGCCCTGCCGATATACCGGGCAAGGCAGCCTAAAGGAACACCCTGGATATAGGCTCTACCGGCCCTGCCAATACCGGGTAAGGCAACCCCAAAGTGGAGATGACTGGAAGGTTCTTCCGGCCTTACCAATACCGGGCAAGGCAGCCTAGAGGAGATGGTGCCAACCACTATGCCTCAATGCCTGTCAGATGACAATGACAGTATAGAGATGGTATATAGAGGTTATGAAAGCTAGTGGTAGTACAATGTATTCTGCACATACCAGCACCCATGTACTGAGAGAATAACTAGCTGTCTAGGACTGGACAACGTGAGGCAGTGGGCGTTGGAAACCAACAGACTAAATATATAGTAAGCCGTAAGGCAGTGGAGGGAACCAGCGCCCGCGCGCTGGGAACCAACAGACTAGATATGTAGTAAGCCGTGAGGCAGTTGAGCGAACCAGCGCCCGCGCGCTGGGAATCAACAGACTAGATGTGTAGTAAGCCGTGAGGCAGTGGAGCGAACCAACGCCTGCGCGTTGGAAACCAACAGACTAGATGGATAGTAAGCCGTGAGGCAGTGGAGCAAACCAGTGCCCGCGCGCTGGGAACCAACAGACTAGTTGAGTAGTAAGCCATGAGGCCGTGGAGTGAACCAACGCCCGCGCGCTGGGAACCAACAGACTAGATGTGTAGTAAGCCGTAAGGCAGTGGAGCAAACCAACGCCCATGCGTTGGAAATCAACAGACTAGATGTATAGTAAGCTGTAAGGCAGTGGAGCGAACCAGCGCCCGCGTGCTGGGAACCAACAGGCTAGATGTATAGTAAGCCGTAAGGCAGTGGAGCGAACCAGCGCCCGCGCGCTGAGAACCAACAGAATAGGAATGTCGCCTAAGCGACCGAAGATCAAGTCGCCACAGCTGAAGGGAAACTGGACGCTGAAGATGAACAGGAACCAGCACTCGATGAACCACCGGATCAGGAACGGCAACGAAGACTGGCAGCAGGAAGCAGCAACGTCGGTGACTCCAACCAGAACAGGCACGGGAACAGGCACAGCTGATCAGGAGATTCAGGAACAGATGCACTCAGCAACAGGAACACAGCTGAAGGCCCATAAACTCTAGTAACATAATGAAAGTGGAGGCAGCCAGAGACACCACGAAAGGGCAACCAAAGGGTGCCCGAACTCAGTTTAAATAAGCAAGGTGAGGCGGGCTGGAGGCAGACAGCCGCCCCCTACAGGTGATAGACACACAAAAGCAGCAATCATGGGCACCATGATAGTACCACCCTCTCAAAGACCCCTTCTCCTAGAAGAGGGTCTGGGTTTCTGAGGGTATTTGGAATGGAAAATTCGCAGTAGTTTAGGTGCGTGAAGGTCCTTGCTATCCACCCAAGATCGTTCTTCAGGACCATAACCTTTCCAATGAACCAAATACTGCACCCTTCCTCTAAGTCTGTGGGAATTAATGATACTCTGAACCTCATACTCCTCCTGACCTTCAACCTCGATAGGCCCTGGCACCACAGGGTTAGTAGTATAACGGTTGCATACGAGAGGCTTGAGGAGAGACACATGGAACACATTATGAATGCGCATGGACGCAGGAATGTCCAAAGCATAGGAAACAGGGTTAATTTTACGAATAACTCTGTAAGGACCAATGAACCGAGGAGCCAACTTATTAGATGGAACTTGAAGCTTAAGATTCCTGGAGGAAAGCCACACTCTGTCCCCAACCTGAAAGGAGACCGCTGGCAGTCTTCTGCGATTAGCATAGCGCTGATGACGTTGGAATGACTGACCAAGTGCCCTCTGAACTTGTGCCCATGTGGAACGAAGTTGCTCGATATGCTCATCCAGAGCTGGAATCTGTTGTGTCTGGAAAGAATCCGGGAGCAAACAGGGCTGGAACCCATAATTGCTCAAAAACCGGGAGCTCCCGGATGAGGAGTTAACAGCACAGTTCCTGGCGAACTCCGCCCAAGGCAACAAGTCGGCCCAATTGTCATGATGGTCAGCAATGAAACAGCGCAGGAACTGTTCCAACCCTTGATTGACATGCTCAGCGGCCCCATTGGTCTGGGGGTGATAAGCGGAGGGAAAAGGACAGTTGTATGCCCATCTGTTCACACAATGCCCTCCAAAACCTGGACACAAACTGGCTCCCCCTGTCAGACACCAGCACTCTGGGTACTCCATGCAACCGAAATACCTCTTTAGCAAACACCATCGCCAATTCTTTAGCAGAGGGAAGGCCACGGAGGGGCACGAAATGAGCCATTTTAGAAAACCTGTCTACCACCATCAGTATGAAGGAATACCCTCTAGACATGGGCAAATCTCCCATAAAATCAATGGAGATGTGAGACCAGGGGCGTCACCATTGGGCACCGGCTGAAGCAAGCCCACCGGAAGGTGTCTAGGGGTTTTGGCACGGGCACAGGTAGCACAGGCATTAGTAAAATCGGCACAATCTTGTCACGGTTTGTTAAGACTCTCAGACGCAAGGTTAGGTAAAAACACAACTTTATTGAAAAGATTAAGAAAATCCCTTAGCATTTTAAACACGTACATACAATACATAGAAATGGCAGATAATTAAGGACAATAGCAATACAGGCTCTACCGGCCTTGCCAATATACCGGGCAAGGCAGTCTGGGTGAGTGAGAAATAAATGGCTCTACCGGACCTGCCAATATACTGGGCAAGACAGCCTAACGGAAACCCAATGTAATAGGCTCTACCGGCCCTGCCAATATACCGGGCAAGGCAGCCTAACGGAAACCCAAAGTAATAGGCTCTACCGGCTTTGGCAATACCAGGTAAGGCAACCTCAGAATGGAATATGAAAAAGGTTCTACCAGCCTTACCAATATACCGGGCAAGGCAGCCCAACGGAATACCAAATAGTAGGCTCTACCGACCTTGCCAATACCGGGTAAGGCAACCTCCAGATGGATAAATGTAAGGTTCTACCGGCCTTACCAATATACCGGGCAAGGCAGCCCAAGGAGAAGGTGACAACCACAGTGACCTTATAAACTGTCAGATGGCAATGACAGTATAGATGTAAAAGGAAGGCTGCAAGGTCCAGTGGATCTGCCTTGTAGTCTGCACACTCCATTACCCGTGAACTATAGGAGTAACCGCTGTCTAGGACTGGACAGCACACAGTGAAACATCAGACTACATGCATAAGAGGATAGGGAGTAAACCAACGTCCTACCAGCAAGTAGGATATAAACAAACCTACAGGTCATTAAGCGAACCAACGCCCGCGCGCTGGTAACCTACTCCATGATAGAGGATAGCCACAAGGCTGTGGAGCGAACCAGTGTCCGCACACTGGGAACCAACAGAGCTATATATATAGAGCCATAAGGCCAAGGAGCGAACCAGTGTCCGCACGCTGGTAACCAACAGACTGGTATAGTGTAGCCGCAAGGCTTGAGGAGCGAACCAGCGTCCGCACACTGGGAACCAACAGAGAGATATTGTATAGCCGCAAGGCTTGTAAAGCGAACCAGAGTCGGCACGCTGGGAACCAACAGATTAATATGGTGTAGCCGCAAGGCTGTGAAGCAAACCAGCGCCCGCACGCTGGGAACCAACATATGAATATTGCATAGCCGCAAGGCTTGTGAAGCGAACCAGAGTCGGCACGCTGGGAACCAACAGATCAATACTGTATAGCCGCAAGGCTTGTGAAGCGAACCAGCGTCCGCACGCTGGGAACCAACAGATAAATATAGTATAGCCGCAAGGTTTGTGAAGCGAACCAGCGTCCGCACGCTGGGAACCAACAGATAGATATTGTATAGCCGCAAGGCTTGTGAAGCGAACCAGCGTCCGCACGCTGGGAACCAACAGATAAATATAGTATAGCCGCAAGGTTTGTGAAGCGAACCAGCGTCCGCACGCTGGGAACCAACAGATAGATATTGTATAGCCGCAAGGCTTGTGAAGCGAACCAGCGTCCGCACGCTGGGAACCAACAGATTGATAATGTATAGCCACAAGGCTTGTGAAGCGAACCAGCGTCCGCACGCTGGGAACCAACAGGTTAGTATTGTGTAGCCGCAAGGCTGTGAAGCGAACCAGCGCCAGCACGCTGGGAACCAACATATGAAAATGTTGCCGAAGCGATCAAGGACCAAAGTCGCCACTGATGCAGGAACCGGACGCAGGAGATGAACAGGAACCAGCAGGGATGGTCAACCGGATCAGGAACAGCAACGAAGACCGGCAGCAGGAAACAACAAACACTGACGACTTCTACCGAAAAGGCTCTGGAACCAGCACAGTAAACAGGAGGCTCAGGAACAGGACGAACTCAGGAACACAGCAAAGGCCCAAATCAGCTTCTGAATCATAGTGGCAGTGGATGCAGTCAGAGACACAACGAAAGGGCAACCAAAGGGTGCCCAGACTCAGTTTAAATAGGCAATGTGAGGCGGGCTAAAGGCAGACAGCCAATGGGAGCCCCCTACAGGTAATAGACACAGAAATGCAGCAATCACGGGCACCGTGATAAATCTGTTCTCATAGAAGGCCACCAAAATATCTGAGAGAGGGACCATAACAATTGGTCCCTGCCACTATGTCCCGCAGCCTTAGAGGAATGGTAAGTTTCAAGTAATCGAGTACGGAATGGCTCAGCAATATAACACTTGCCCACCGGGGTTTCATGAGGGGCGGAGGCCTGGGAGGCCAAAATCTCTTCCCCAAGTGGTGAAGTGATACTAGTACATATAGTAGCCAAAATTCGATCGGGTTGAATGATAGGTGCTGGTACCTCTTCTCTGTCAATTTCAGCCTCAAATTGTCTTGACAGTGCATCAGCCCTAACATTCTTATATCCCGGCAAATATGATACAATGAAATTGAATCGGGACAGGAACAAGGCCCATCTGGCCTGACGTGAAGACAATCTTATGGCCTCAGAGAGATAAGTCAGGTTTTTGTGATCGGTCAAGATTAAGACAGGGTTTTTTGTGCCTTCGAGTAAGTGACGCCATTCCTTAAGAGTGAGGATAATGGTCAATAACTCTCTGTCCCCTATCTCATAATGGCTATGAGCTCCGGTCAATTTTTTAGAAAAAAACCCACAGGGTCTGAGCGTTTCACCTTTACTAGGTCGTTGAGAAAGCACTGCCCCAACCCCAATATCCAAGGCGTCAACCTCCAATGTAAACGGGAGCAATGGGTTGGGGTGGGATAACACAGGAGCATTAGTAAAAGCCAATTTCAGTTTCTCAAAGGCCTCCTCCGCAGCCACCGGCCAGAGAGATGGGTTAGCGCCGTTATGCGTGAGGTCAGACAGTGGTTTAAAAATGGAAGAAAAGTTCTTAATAAACTTCCTATAATAATTAGCGAAGCCCAAAAATCGTTGGATGGCTTTAAGACTCTTAGGCCGTGGCCATTGTAAGACTCTTTGTCCATGGCAATGCCCTCTTTGCCAATTACGAAACCCAAGAATGGCACGCTAGTTCTGTGAAACTCACATTTTTCCAGTTTGCAAAATAATTTATTTTTACACAACCAGAGCAACACCTCAGACACATCTTTAATGTGTTGTGACAGATTTTTGGAATTAATAAGTATATCGTCAAGATAGACAACGACACACGACTGTAGCATATCTCTAAGGATGTCATTGATCAATTCCTGAAATACAACAGGTGCGTTACAAAGACCAAATGGCATGACTAAATATTCATAGTGCCCAGATCTAGTGTTAAAGGCAGTTTTCCACTCATCACCGGCTCTGATCCGAATCAGCTTATATGCAGCACGCAGGTCCAATTTGGTGAAGATAGAGGAACCTTTGAGCCTATCAAATAGCTCGGTGATGAGTGGTATCGGATAAGCGTTTTTTGCCATTAGCCTATTTAGGCCACTGTAATCGATGCATGGTCTCAGTTCGCCACTTTTCTTTTTTACAAAAAAGAATCTGGCCCCGGCCGGAGAGGTAGATTTCCTTATGATCCCTCTTTTAAGGGCATCAGAAATATATTCCTCCATAGCTTGGTTCTCATCACAAGACAATGGATACGTGCATCCCCTAGGGGCCACCACTCCAGAAGGCAACTCAATACAACAATCATATGGTCTGTGCTGGGGTAGGGTGCCAGCCTCTCCCTTACGGAATACATTGACAAACTGCTGGTATTCGTCTGGCAGTGAAGGGGAGGTGCACAAGACCTTAACTGGATGAGTGACGCACCTCTCCATACAAAACTGAGATCAAGCGGAGATTTTGCACTTTTGCCAATCAAACTGTGGATTATGCAACTGTAACCAAGGAAATCCCAATATTACAGCATGGTGAGGAGAACTGATAAGTTGGAACTGCTGTTCCTCTCTATGGAGTGCCCCAATAGTCATAGATAATTGCATTGTTTCAAAGGTAACTTGAGCAGGTTCTAAGGGTCTACCATCGATTGCTTCAATAGCAAGAGGGGTTCCCAAGCAATTCAGCAAAGGTAATATAGCAAGAGGGGACCCCATGCAATTCAGCAAAGGTATTATCCATAAAATACCCAGCTGCACCCGAATCAACCAGGGCCAAAACCTCCACTGAGCGTTCTGCCCAAGAAAGTACCACCTGTAAGGTAGGCTTCAGTGTACCCAACACTGGGGACGATTGAACACCACCTAGGGCCTGTCCCCCAAGGTACCCTAGGTGTGTTCATTTCCCGGACATACCGGACAGGATTTTAGCAAGTGCCCATTCTTGCCGCAATATAAGCATAGCCCTTGTTTCCTGCGGTATAATCTCTCTTCCTTAGTTAGCCTAGTGAAACCTAATTGCATATATATATATATATATATATATATATATATATATAAAATAAAAAACTATTTATAAGAATATTATGAATTCAAAATAAAAAGTATATAAATATATGTCTAGATAAGCCCATATACAAGTGACTAACGCGTTTCATGGTATAAACGCAAGCACCTCCTCAGAGCATGGACCAAAAATATTTATATACTTTTTATTGTGAATTCACAAGATTATTTTAAATATTTTTATATGTTCAGTATAAATAAAATAACCTAAGAGATTGAAGCCACCTGGGTATTTATTTTTCAGTGGGAGGTCAACTACACGCAGTTCTGAACGGAGACAGACCAGTATTGTCTCTATGCCTGTATGTCAGCAATAATATCACTGACCACAACATTTGTGAGTATATACATTTGTTACTCTTTAAAACGTTCAAATGATTGTATTACACTATTTGGGCACCCCTATTCTTTCTTATGTACATGTCTGGCCATTGGGAGATGAGGTGTGGAGGTGCTACTCATTCTGGGGCTGTGATTCCATCCTTTACTGCTGCTGAGTTGTGACAGCTTTATATTCCCAAGAAACCCTATTAGCTGTCTTCCACATAAGTGGTTTACAGCCACGAATTTAGTGAGTATAACTCACTTTGGTGAAGTGGTGGGGGTGAATCATGTCCTCTGGGTGCTTCATCTAGAGGACACGATTCAAGAGCACTACTTCACCAAACTGAGGTATACCTGGTTTCTCCCCTTTTTGTCTTTTTATGGTAATATAATTTATCTGATTAATGAAACAATAAAACAATTGTCTCTGGAAATAAGATTTGCATTCAATGTCTTTTGCAAATGAGAGAGATCTGGAACCCTCGGGTGGTAATCTTCTACTTACCTGGTTAGTATTTTGTTCCTTTTTCTCTGATGGTTTTAAAGGTTTTACTGCTTGTTCTCCTGGGACCTGGTGACAGAAAAAAATAATTTTATTAACCTATAAGCTAATTTAAAATATTGTATAACAATTGTTCTCAAACCTGTCCTATGAGCTTATTAAAGACATAGAAATGCTTAAAGGGATAGTAATGTTTCATAATAAAAGCAGCTCTAATTAATCGTCATAGTATTTGGACTTTGGAGAGTGTTATTTCAGTTCTGTCAGAGTTGTAGTTCAAGAGTAATTCAATGATAAAGTACCCCCCTCCTGCCCCTTTTACTGATGTAACACTGTTCAGCCAGATCAGAAGGGAGGTGCCCAGGTAGACTAAGGAGAGGGACAATCTTCAATTAAGATAAGGGAAAAACCTGAAAAACTTGTCAAGGGGGGCATGGCTTTCATTGTTGTCATAGGAAGAAGATTATCCCCTGCTGTTATCTGTCTGGTCTATGGACTGCATTCCACATCTGAGAAGAGATGGCTTACACTAGGTAAAAGGGGTGGGGGTGGGGGAACTTTGCTTGTGAATATCTCTCAAACCATAAAGGTTTGAAAGATAAGACTTATATTGTGTGTTACTTGGTGAATAAGGCCCTGTATCCTTACAGTTGAAGTGAGTGTGCAGTTTTACTTGGTGAATAAGGCCCTGTATCCTTACAGCTGAAGTGAGTGTGCTGTGTCACTTGGTGAATATGGCCCTGTATCCTTACAGCTGAAGTGAGTGCGCTGTGTTACTTGGTGAATAAGGCCCTGTATCCTTACAGCTGAAGTGAGTGAGCGGTGTTACTTGCTGAATATGGCCCTGTATCCTTACAGTTGAAGTGAGTGAGCTGTGTTACTTGGTGAATAAGGCCCTGTATCCTTACAGTTGAAGTGAGTGCGCTGTGTTACTTGATGAATAAGGCCCTGTATCCTAACAGCTGAAGTGAGTGTGCTGTGTTACTTGGTGAATAAGGCCCTGTATCCTTACAGTTGAAGTCAGTGCGCTGTGTTACTTGGTGAATAAGGCCCTGTATCCTTACAGCTGAAGTGAGTGCACTGTGTTACTTGGTGAATAAGGCCCTGTATCCTTACAGTTGAAGTCAGTGCGTTGTGTTACTTGATGAATAAGGCCCTGTATCCTTACAGTTGACGTGAGTGCGCTGTGTTACTTGGTGAATAAGGCCCTGTATCCTTACAGCTGAAGTGAGTGCGCTATGTTACTTGGTGAATAAGGCCCTGTATCCTTACAGTTGAAGTGAGTGTGCTATGTACTTGGTGAAGGTCACAGTGAGAAGATGTTTGTGAGTAAAGGAATAATTTAGATTACAGCAGTGGGTACTGCAGTACATTTGAAGAAATAAGTTGGCAGAGGGTTAAGTGACAGTGCAGTGACAGATAATGTAATGGTGATGTGGGAGTAAAATGGCGAGATTGGGGGTATGGATGAATGGCAAGGGGATAGGAGAGTGGGGGTGATAAGGGAGGAAGAGATGAGAGATTGAGGAGAAGAGGGACAGTTAAAGGGATAGTAATACTTTGTTTTATCTTTATTTTATTTTGTAGGCATTAAAAAACATGAATAACTATATAAGTCTTATCTCTCAAACCTTTATGGTTTAAGAGATATTCACAAGCAAAGTATCCCCCCCCCCCGTTCAGCCAGATCAGAAGGGAGGTGCCCAGGTAGACTGCAGAGAGGGACAATCTTCAATTAAAATAAGGGAAAAAGCTGAAAAACTTGTCCAGGGGGGAAGGGCTTTCATTGTTTTCATACAAGGAAGATTGTCCCCTTCTGTTATCTGTCTGGTCTTACAACCAGATTCACATCTGAGAAGAGATGGCTTACACTAGGTAAAAGGGGCGGGAGGGGAAACTTTGCTTGTGAATATCTCTTAAACCATAAAGGTTTGAGAGATAAGACTTATATCATTCTTCATGTTTTTTTTAATGCCTACAAAATAAAATAAAGATAAAACGAAGTATTACTATCCCTTTAAGTGTTAAAGTAAAGTAATGGGTGAGGGGGAGAAATGACTATACATAGACAGTGAAGTAGACTTAAAATACAGGGCTGTAGGGTTACTGCATTATACAGACCTAGTGTATCAGTTGGCTGTAGTGAAGCACTTAAACTCTGAGTGTGAGAGAGGTATGCAACACATTGCTGTGTAATGAGTTGTATAGTCCTCTGGAAGTGAAAGGGTTAAGTGACACATGTTGGGCGTTTATACACTATGTGGGACAGCATTGGCCGTCATGTTATGACCGTTGGGCGCATGTGTGTGAAATGTAGACACACTGATAAACACAGATATATGCAACACACAGGCAGACACATACACACAGTGAGCGGCAGAAACATGCAAAAGACATGCACACACACACCGGAGATGCACACATGCACACAAATATGTAACAGAGATGTACACACACACACACAACATATATGCGCAGAAACACATGTGTGCATGAGTTGTGCACCCCTCTGGCACACAAAGGGTTAAGGTATAGAGAGGCATATCAGAGTTAAATAGCAGTGGGAAGTGTATTCATACCTGGGAACATTGACTTGTAGAGTCCCTGGAGGGGACTCATGTGGTGCTGATATGGAGAGACAAATGGGGCAATCTGGGTTAAAAGTGGGTGGGGCTTAATCACGAGTAGGGGCGGAGCTTAACATAAATGTGGAAAAAGTGTTAGTAATAGGCTGGGGAAGGAGGAGATATGGGAGGGAAATGCAAGTTTGCAGTGTGAGGGGTTTGAACATACTGCCTGAGGGGTAAAACTTGATACACAACCCTGTGGCAGTCAGTGGGTTAAGAGTGTACCTGATGGCTGTCTGTCCTGTGTCTTGCATGGTAAATGATGACAGTGAAGAAATAATTGAGCAATGAGGACCTACCTTAACCCGTTGATAGCCATTTTGTTCCCCTGGTGCTGTAGCACCCTTCAGTGGCTGTAGTACAGGCCCTGCTGAGGCCACTGGGAGTCAGGGTGAGTGTGTGTGTGTGTCAGCCATATTTCTTTCTGGCTTTGTGTGTGTGTGTTTGGTGCTGTGTGTGTGGGGCATGTGTGTGTAATACCTGGGAACTTATACTTGTGGAGTCCCTCATGTGGTGCTGATGTGGAGAGAGCAATGGGGCAATTTCGGGTAAAGGTGGGTGGGGCTTAATCGTGAGTAAGGGAGGGGCTTAAGAGAAATGTGGGAAAAGTGTCAGTAATAGGCTGGGGAAGGAGGAGAAGTGGGAGGAAAATGCAAGTTCTCTGTCTTGTATGGCAAATGATGACAGTGAAGGAATAATTGAGCATTGATGACCTACCTTAACCCTTTGAGTGCCATTTTGTTCCTCAGTGGCTGTAGTATAGGTCCTGCTGAGGCCACTGGGAGTTAGGGTGAGTGACTGTGTGTGTGTGTGTGTCAGCCATATTTCTTTCTGGCTTTTGTGTGTGTGGTGCTGTGTGTGTGAGTGGGGCATGTGTGTGTGTGCTTGGTGCTGTGTGAGTGGGGCGTGTGTGTGTGTCTGGTGCTGTGTGAGTGGGGAATGTGTGTGTGTGTCTGGTGCTGTGTGAGTGGGGCATGTGTGTGTGTTTGGTGCTGTGTGAGTGGGGCATGTGTGTGTTTGTCTGTGGTGTAGGAGCAAGTGGCAGCCATTTTTTTTTCTGACTTTGATAGTGGTGGGCGGGCTGCATAGTGGGGGCGGGCCAACTCCCTGCATGATTTTCACACCAATAGCAGTGGCCTTCGGCCACTGCAATTGATGTGAAAATCACGCCCCTATTGAATCACCCAATGGGAGCAGTAATCCCTCCTTATTGCCGCCCCGGGTGTGTGTGTCTCCTGAGGAGACATAAATTATGTTATGAGCCTTTCTCTTTTATATATATAGATGTACAAAATACAAGTTATTTGTTTGACTAATTTCCAGAGTCACACTGCCAGTGTCACAGTTGTATAGACAGGGAGGGTGCCTTTAAGCCACTGCAAGGGAGAGTCACCTGTGTTGGTTTTATTAAAAATATAGAAACTACAAGTTATTTGTTTGAATACTTTACAGAGTCACACTGCCAGTGTCACAGTTGTATAGGCAGGCAGGGTGCCTTTTATCCACCGCAAGGGAGAGTCACCTGTGTTTATTTTATTAAAAATATTCAAAATACAAGTTATTTGTTTGAATTATTTTCAGAGTCACACTGCCAGTGTCACAGTTGTATAGGCAGGCAGGGTGCCTTTTCGCCACTGCAAGGAAGAGTCACCTGTGTTTGTTTTATTAAAAATATACAAAATACAAGTTATTTGTTTGACTAATTTCCAGAGTCACACTGCCAGTGTCACAGTTGTAGAGGCAGGCAGAGTGCCTTTTCACCACCGCAAGGGAGCGTCACCTGTGTTGGTTTTATTAAAAATATTCATAATACAAGTTATTTGTTTGAATAATTTTCAGAGTCACACTGTGTACTCTGCAGGAACAGTAATGGAGCCTGGATTGCCTGAAGGATCAGAATGTCGCCAAGGCGACACAGAGGCCGCCAGAGCAGGAACGCCAACCAAGCCGGGTCGAATCACACAGCAGGAACGTCAGCCAAGCCGGGTCAAATCACGGAGCAGGAACGTCAGCCAGGCTGGGTCGGTACACGGAAGCAGGAACGTCAGCCAAGCCGGGTCAGTACACAGGAGCAGGAACGTCAGCCAAGCCGTGTCGATAAACAGGAGCAGGCGCAGAAGAGTGGTCGGGTGATCCGGGTCGGTACACAAGCAGGAGACAAAATGCAGAGTAGTCAGGCAGGCCAAGTCGGTACACTGGGAATCACAGAGCAGAAACAAGCACTGGTACAGGAACACCATGAAAGGGCACCGGATGGGTGCCAGAGCCCAGTATATAAAGGCCATACTGGGTGGGACAAACACAGGACAGCCAATGGGAGCAATCACAGTGTAGACTGACAGGAAACAAAACAAGGGGAGCACGGGTTCTGTGATAGTACCCCCCCTCTCCTGGAAGAGGGACTGGTTTCTGAGGAAATTTACAGTGGAAATTGTGCAGTAATCTAGGAGCATGAAGGTCATTCTGATCAACCCAGAAACGTTCCTCAGGGCCATAGCCCTTCCAATGGACCAAATATTGCAATTTTCCTCTAAATCTGCGTAAATTGATTATGCTTTGGACCTTGTACTCCTCCTGACCCTGAACCTCCAGCGGACCGGGAACCACAGGAGTGGTAGTGTATCGGTTGCATACCAGAGGTTTCAGCAGAGATACATGGAACACATTATGAATGCTCATAGACGCAGGGAGATCTAAGGCATACGAAACAGGGTTAATGTTACGGATCACCCTGAAGGGACCAATGAACTGGGGAGCCAACTTATTAGCTGGAACTTGCAAATTAAGGTTTCTGGAGGAGAGCCATACCCTGTCCCCAACCTGAAAGGAGACCGCTGGCAGCCGTCTACAGTTAGCGTGGCGCTGATGACACTGGAACGACTGACTGAGGGCCCTCTGAACCTGTGCCCAAGTGGAGCGGAGTTGCTCGATGTGCTGGTCCAGAGCTGGAATCTGTTGCGACTGGAATGAGTCCGGGAGCAAACATGGCTGGAACCCGTAGTTGATGAGAAACGGGGAACTCCCGGACGATGAGTTAACCGCACAGTTCCTGGCGAAGTCCGCTCACGGCAACAGGTCTGCCCAATTATCATGATGATCGGTAACAAAACAGGGCAGAAACTGTTCCAATCCCTGATTGGCACGGTCAGCGGCTCCATTGACCTGGGGATGGTAGGCAGAAGAAAAGGACAATTGAATGCCCATCTAGTTACAGAATGCTCTCCAAAATCTGGATACGAATTTGCTCCCACGGTCGGACACCAGAACTCTAGGTACCCCATGCAACCAGAACACCTCTTTAGCAAAGACAACTGCCAACTCCTGGGCAGAGGGGAGGCCAGGAAGGGGCATGAAATGAGCCATTTTAGAGAATCTATCAACCACCATAAGAATGAACAAATAACCCCTAGACACTGGCAGTTCTCCCAGGAAATCAATGGATACGTGGGACCAAGGACGTTCGCCATTAGGTACTGGTTGGAGTAGGCCCACTGGGAGGTGTCTAGGGGTCTTGGCACGAGCACAGGTGGTACAGGCTGCGGTGAATGAGGAGCAGTCGGCCCGTAGGGAAGGCCACCAAAAAACTTGTGAGAGAGACCATATTAGTTGATCCCTCCCAATATGCCCAGCAGCCTTAGAAGAGTGGTATGTCTCGAGCAAATGGGTACAAAATGGCTCATCCACAAAGCACTTGCCCACTGGGGTTTCTGGGGGTGCCGTAGCCTGGGTAGACAGAATTTCCTCCCTCAGTGGCAAAGTGATACTAGTACGTAGGGTGGCCAGGATGCGATCAGGCTGAATGATGGGTATGGTGACCTCATCCTTCTCCATCTCTGGCCCAAATTGTCTAGACAGGGCATCAGCCCTAACATTCGGTAAGTAGGATACTACAAAGTTGAAACAGGATAAAAACAGGGCCCATCTGGCCTGATAAGAGGACAATCTTTTAGCCTCTGAGAGATAAGTTAGATTTTTGTGGTCAGTTAGAATGAATACAGGAGTTCTGGTACCTTCCAGCAGGTGACACCACTCTTTCAATGTGAGAATAATAGCCAGGAGTTCTCTGTCGCCAATTTCATAGTGACTCTGGGCACTAGACAGTTTTTTAGAGAAAAACCCACATGGTCTCAGAGTGCCCCCTGCCACTGGGCACTGTAACAGTACTGCCCCTACCCCAATTTCAGAGGCATCAACCTCCAACGTGAATGGAAGGGAAGGGTTGGGGTGGGACAGTACAGGAGCGGATGCAAAGGCAGATTTTAATGTCTCAAAAGCATGATCAGCTGCATCAGACCATTAGGAAGGATTGGCACCCTTGTGCGTAAGGTCAGACAGAGGTTTAGCAATAGTGGGAAAATTTTGGATAAACTTCCTGTAATAATTGGTAAACCCCAAAAAGCGCTGAATCACTTTTAACCCTTTGGGTCGTGGCCATTGCAAGACTGCTGTGAGTTTCTCCTGGTCCATAGCAATACCATCCTTAGAGATCAAAAAACCAGAAAAAGTCACTTTGGACCTGTGAAACTCGCACTTCTCCATTTTACAGAATAGCTTATTCTTGCGTAAACTAAGCAAGACCTCGGACACATCCTTGATGTGTTGAGACAGATTAGCTGAGAGTATGAGTATGTCATCAAGGTAGACTACTACACAGGATTGTAGCATATCACGGAGGATATCGTTAATGAATTCTTGAAACACAGCAGGTGCGTTACAGAGGCCAAATGGCATAACTATGTATTCATAATGCCCGGATCTGGTTAATAAATGCCGTTTTCCACTCATTCCCAGCTCTTATCCTGATCAGGTTATAGGCAGCTCGTAGATCTAATTTCGTAAAAATGGAAGAACCTTTTAACCTGTCAAATAGTTCATTGATGAGTGGTATGGGGTAGGCATTCTTGGACATAAATTTATTTAATCCTCGGTAATCGATCCACGGCCTTAACTCGCCATTCTTGTTTTTCACAAAAAAGAAACCAGCACCAGCAGGTGAGGTAGACTTTCTAATGATCCCTCTTTTAAGGGCATTGTCAATGTATTTCTCCATAGCCCGATTTTCATCGCACGAAAGTGGGTACGTGCGGCCCCTAGGGGGCACAACCCCAGGGGGCAAATCAATGGCACAATCGTATGCCCTATGTTGGGGCAATGTCCTAGCCTCTCCCTTACTAAAAACGTCACTGAATTGGGGTATTCGGCTGGCACGGAGGGAGAGGTACACAAAATCTTAACTGGATGAGTCACACAATGCTCCATACAGTACTTGGACCAGGACGTGATCTTACAACTCTGCCAGTCAAACTGGGGATTATGCACATGTAACCATGGGAACCCCAGAATGACCGCATGATATAGGGAATGAATTATCTGAAATCGCTGTTTCTCCGTGTGGAGGGCCCCAATAGTCATAGACAGTAGAATCGTTTCCATAGTGATCTGAGCTGGTTCTAACGGTCTGCCATCAATGGCCTTAATGGCTAAGGGAGATTCCTTTCTGACCAACGGAATTATATGTAACGCAGCAAATGAACTATCCATGAAGTAACCAGCTGCTCCGGAATCAACCAGGGCCAGAACCTCCACGGAGTGTTCTGCCCATGAGAATACCACCTGGATTGTGGGTTTCTACATAATTGGGTCTAGGGACTGCTGAACACCACCTAGGGCCTGTTCCCCAAGGTACCCTAAGTGCGTTAGTTTCCCGGATGTACAGGACAGGTAAGTAATAGGTGCCCAGCTTTGCCACAGTATAGACATAACCCCAGCCTCCTGCGGTGTGCCCATTCCTCCTTAGTTTGGTGAACCCTAGTTGCATTGGTTCACAGGATTCCTGTTTACGATCAGGAGGCATGGGAGTCGAGGGAGGCATGGGTGGGATCAAAAAGCTGTTTTGCCCACTGTTTGTAGGCCGTAGCCTACGGTCTTTAACCATAAGTCTCTCACGAATACGAGAATCAATTAGAATGGCGTAATCAATGTATTCGTCCAAATCATTAGGCATTTCTCTATCTGCCGTTTCATCCTTAATACAGTCAACAAGGCCTTGAGCAAAGGCTGCCACCAGTGCCTCGTTGTCCCAACTTACCTCTGTTGCCAATGTATGGAATTCTATAGCGTAGTCCCCCACAGTACGATTGCCCTGTTGTATCTCCATCAATCGTTTGGCAGCAGAGGCGGCTCTACCAGGAACTTCAAATACTCTCTGAAATTTCTGCACAAACTCCCTGAAGTTCCTGGTGCAAGGTTTAGCATTCTCCCACAAGGGATTGGCCCATGCCAAGGCTTTGCCCATCAATAGTGATATCATGAACCCGACCTTACTGCGGTCATTAGGAAAAGCGTGAGGGGTTAATTCCAAAAATATCTCTAATTGATTAATAAACCATCTGCACAGGGTGGGTTTGCCATCGTAACTGAGTGGTAACAGTGCAGAAGCAGTTAACCCTTTAACTGAGGCAACAGCTGTCAAGTATTGACTCTCCGGTGTTGAAACTGGGGGGGACCACCAGATTCTGAACTGGTTTATCGAGATACACCGTGCGCTCAAGAATAGTTTGTATGGCCAGAGCCAACTGGTCCAAACGCTGCTCATGTACATCCATCCTCCAGTGGATGTTCTGTGTATTTCCCTCATCTTTACTGTCTGAGGTCAGTAGTAGTATACAAGCAGAATAATACAGACACACAATAGGTTACATATACATATGCCTACACATGTCCAGTATAACCATAAAGTCCATAGCAGTCTATACTGACACAGGTCAGGCAGAATATGTTGGATTCCCAGGAGTAAGGTACTGAATGGGTTAAAGATCTTCAAGGAGTGTAAACAGTCCCATGTGTGGAGAGAGCTTAGGGATACGTAACGCCCAGAAACAGGTTAGCAGAACAAACGTGAACTGCCAGTGTAATATCAGGAATTGAGTAACGTACACTCTCTTGTACTCTTGTACTCTGCAGGAACAGTAATGGAGCCTGGATTGCCTGAAGGATCAGAATGTCGCCAAGGCGACACAGAGGCTGCCAGAGCAGGAACGCCAACCAAGCCAGGTCGAATCACGGAGCAGGAACGTCAGCCAAGCCGGGTCGAATCACGGAGCAGGAACGTCAGCCAGGCCGGGTCGATACACGGAAGCAGGAATGTAAGCCAAGCCAGGTCGGTACACAGGAGCAGGCGCAGAAGAGTGGTCAGGCGATCTGGGTCGGTACACAAGCAGGAGACAAAATGCAGAGTAGTCAGGCAGGCCAAGTCGGTACACTGGGAATCACTGAGCAGATTCAAGCACTGGTACAGGAACACCACGAAAGGACACTGGATGGGTGCCAGAGCCCAGTATATAAAGGCCATACTGGGCGGGACAAACACAGGACAGCCAATGGGAGCAATCACAGTGTAGACTGACAGGAAACAAAACAAGGGGAGCACGGGCACCATGATACACTGCCAGTGTCACAGCTCAATAGGCAGGCAGGGCGCCTTTTCAGCACCGCAAGGGAGAGTCACCTGTGTTGGTTTTATTAAAAATATTCATAATACAAGTTATTTGTTTGAATAATTTTCAGAGTCACACTGCCAGTGTCATAATTGTCGTGTGGGCAGGTTTTAAAGTTGTAAAACTATAATCGTGCATCAGATTGTATGTCCACTATTAGGGTTTGGCAAAAGAATAGTCAGACAGAGCCACATGTCAGCACTAGAATGGATGGAAGACTAGCCAGGTCATACACGGAGCCCAAGGTAACAGAACTGCTATGAACAACAATGCAAGGGCAACTGAGTCAGGCCTCAGTCTGCCCTTTAAACCCCTCCACAGGAAGGAGGAGGAACAGCTCAGATGGAGGAAGTAGGAAGTTGGTAGGAGGAGACTACAGGAAGCAAACAGATAAAACAGACGGCCTGCAGCATGCTTGAAGCCTCGCGCCTGTAGAAGATGCTGAAACTAAGGTAAGCTGTAACACAGAGTAGAGAGGTCCAGTTCCTCCTCTAAGACCACAAAGCGGCCGTCAACCGTCTCTCGTCAGCTGTTTTGTGATGATCACCCCAGAACCACCTGCACAATGACTATTGCCACTGCCAGTTCCATCACCACATCCGCTACAGCCAGTTCTATAAACCTGGGGACACCTAGCGTGTTGAACATGAACACTACTCGTGGGAAACTGCTGGCAGTATCAACGCGGGAGTTTTACAGTGAACGTCCGTGTAAGCAGCCCAAACTTTAATTATTGGAGTATTTTGAGAAAATTTCTCCTGCCACCACTGTCACTGACACTGAGAGCATATTGTCTCTAAAAAAGGTTATTGAGGGAGTTAATTTACCATTTCCCAGTAGCCACCAGGCAGAAGAGGAAATTCATCAGCTCTCCCCAAAATTTGCTGCTCATGATTTTTATTCCTGTCCAAACCTACAAGAGGTAGAAGAAGAATATGAGGGACCAAAGCCTGCTAAGCTTGATTTTTCCACTGATCTTGATTATTCTCCTGAGCTTCATTTTCCCACTGCTGCCCATAGTACTCCTCCTGTTTCTCCAGCTACAATTCTGTCTTCTATTGATGAAAACTCACCACCTGCCTCTCCAGTTCCAAATGAGTCTCCCAGGCAGGTAGTAGCTGCTAGTGTCTCTGCCACCAGTGTTACTCCATCCTCCTCCAATCCCAGTCCCAACATCGCTGCTGTCATCTTTGGGCCTACTAGTACCCCTGTAAAGGTATATAGAAACAAAGCATAGTGAGGTTGCTCCAACATGTGAAGATGCAGAAAGTGTCACCTCAGTTTCTTCTTCACCACCTTCCAAAGTCATCCATCGCTCCAAAGCGTGGGAACATTTTGTGACACTTGGTGATGGCCGGTTAGCGAAATGTAAATTGTGTGGCAGGGAAGTCAGCTGTGGGAGGGTGTTGGATCATCTATCCACCTCTGGGATGAACCAACACCTGAACCACTACCACAAGTCAGTGTTGATGAGTGCAGAACGTGGTGGCACTACTACATTTACCAGTGTAACACTCACCACCAGTAGGCAGGAGAAAGGGCAGGGAGATCATACCACATCTGGTATTAGTAAAAGCAGCAGACAGTCACAGCCCATCCCAAAGTCAATACAGGCCACACTGGAAGATTTTGGTGGGTTTCGTTCCAAGGAGATGAGCAGACAGCAGTCCAGGAAAATTACATGCCTCACTGCACAGCTCATAGTCATTGGGGGTGCAACTTTCAATTTGGTGGACAGGGAGCCCTTCCATCAACTTATAGAGGCTGTTGCACCCCGATATAAAATTCCATCCCACACCACATTTAGTAGAACTATAGTGCCCTCACTGTACCAGTCGTGCATTGGTCTTTTGAAGGAACTGCTAGGAAAGGCTGCTGGCCAGTTAGTACACTTTACCACTGACTTATGGAGTGCTCAGAGTGGCAGCATGGCTTCCTGTCATTGACGGCACATTGGTGGCAGCAAAATGTGTTGCAAGACACACCGATAGCAGCAACAAGTTCAGGTGCAGTAGCAAAGCAGGCAGAGCACCGCTCTTTCCTCCTCCATGCTGAGGTAATGGATCAGTAGCACACCTCAGATAACAGTCACAAAGCACTGCAGAACATGGTGGTGCACTGGCTAGGGGAGCAGGCAGGAACACAGGCACAAATGGGGTTTGTGGTTACTGATGGTGCAGCTAACATGATTAAGGCTTTCCGGGATGGCAGATTTGTGGGTGTGCGCTGCTCATCGCATGTTCTGCATCTAGTAATGAAGGCTGCTCTTGAGGATGGCAGTAACACTGGAAGGTTGTCAGCACTTATGGAGTCTTGCTGACAAATTTCTGGCCACTTCCATCGGAGCATCAAAAATAGCCAGATACTCAGGGAGGAACAGAAAAAGGCAGACCTCACAGAGCACCGCCTGAAACAAGATGTTGGGACCAGGTGGAACTCCACCTTAGATATGCTAGAGCAGATCCTGGAGCAGAAAAAGGCCATTCATGCAATGTCATGTCACCATTTCATTGGCAGTAACAGAACACTGGACAGGGCTGGCTGGGCCCTGATGGAACAGGTAGTGAGAGTCCTTATGCCTTTCTGTGCTTTGACGGAACTTTTGAGCAAAGAGAACGCTAGCCTGGCAGAAGTCATTCCCCTCTTCACACACCTCTCCTTAAAACTGGACGATTTCCTTTCCCATAGGGAACGCTTGCCTGGTGCTGAGGATAATACACTTCCTGATGTTGCTGCCCTTCTAACGAGGCTGAAGAAGGAACTGACTTGGTACATGGAAGAGCACATGGACAATTGTCCCGAGTTAATGCTTGCCACAATTTGCGATCCTCGAATCAAAGGCAAGATGGCACTTCATTCCAATTCCCTCACTGCCTGGAGGGAACAATTGATAGCGAGGGTGAGTGAGAGGCAAAGAAAAACTAGAATGCAGTCATAGGAGGTGGGAGAAGATTCCGAAGATGAGCTGGAGGAGTGTGGTGATCTTCTGGGACCTATTAGTAGCAGCGCCAGTAGCACTTCATCTTGTTCCGATGGAGCAGCTGCTGCTTTTGATGCTGAGGCAATGGACAGATTATGCTTTGGACAAAACAAACAGCTCCCCATTAATAGAAAAAGTGCTGAGTTTGCGGTTAAGACTTACCTTGCGGAACCTTCTTTGGCCCCAAGTACAGATCCCTTGACTTTCTGGGATAACAAGAGGGCTGTGTGGACTACATTGTCCCTGGTAGCCCAGCACTTGCTTTCTTGCCCCCCAACCACTGTCCAGAGAGAGCAGGTATTTTCTGTTACTGGAAATATACTTAGCCCCCAGCACTCTCAATTGCCCCCCCAGCTCATGGAGCAAATTTCTTTTTTAAAAGTCAACTTGCCAAAGCTGGGTTACCCTGCTCTCAGGTTGGATGCAGACTGGAAAAACAAAAAGGACTTCAGACATCTACAATCATCCATGTTGCTGTCATCCTGAGTCGGCCTCTCACCAGTCTTCCTCAGTCATTGTATCCATCTACAGACTGAGTCCTGCCTGCTCCAGTGTTCTGCAGTTCTGGCTAAATCTCCAGTGTTGCTGCTGTCATCCAGAGTCTGCCTCGCACCAGTCTTCCTCAGTTGCTGCTGTATCCATCTATGGACTGAGTCCTGCTGTATCCACCTGCTGGCACTCATGGGGTTAATTCTACTAACATTTGACATTGTTTTGGAGTGCTTTGATGTATTGATGTGGGGCTTAGGGCCCCATATGAATACACCAACTGGGGTCTTAGAGTTTTTTAACTTTATTTTCCTTTCCGTTTCGGCATCAGTTTGAAGATGCGATAAGGGACTAAAGTCAGAAAAAAAGTAGGTCTTAAATTTCCTCCAATAAATTGAGTCACTTATCGGATCTTCATAGCTAACACAGGCAACTGAATTGCAATTTATGGTGTTTTGATTAGTTCCTATTGATGAAAATACCTCTTAACTTTAACACCCCAAAAATGCCGTTGGCAGAAAAAACAGCCGTCTCCAACATTTGAATCGAGCCCTGTCAGTCTATACACCTCCCTTTCACTCCTTTACATTCATTCCCTCTGGCCGCCTCTTTCCCACTCTGTCCATTAGCCTCCTTCCCTCTCTGTCCATCCGTATCCTTCCATTTCTGTCCCTCTGCCACCCTCCTCCTCTGTCAGCTTCCCTTCATGCAAATCGGTGTCTGTCTCCTTCCCTTTTCCAATCTCTAGGGGAGACAGACAAGGGTTGGAGACACACACAGAAGAGTGGGTCAGCAGTGGGGTTATGCACTAAGGTGTTTTAAAATGGTGATGAGGTGTAGGGAACTTCTCCAGTGTGCTAAACTCTCCGATTCCTGGATTATCCCATGGAGCCAATGCACTAAGAACTTACAGGTTGGTTAAATCTTGGTTCAATGGCTAGATGGAAGAAGCAAGGATTGTTCCTCACACTGGAAGGGTAATCTCCACTTCATCATCTCCTCATAACATTTTGGTGTATCTCCCCCCTGTTTGTATCCGAAACAAATGGACAACAACAATACTGAAGTTAAAAAATTTAATAAAAAATATAAATAATAATAATAATAATAATAATAAAAAACATAAAAAAAAAAATTGAAAAATCCACCTCTGGAGGGAATGGGGTCAGTGGGGGGGCATCCTCCCTCCTCTTGTGCAAGGCCCCCATCTGGGTAGGTGGTGCCTACCACCACATGCAGCAGGCATGATGCCAGGCTGCTGTCTGATGAGGAGCTGCTGGGGGTGGAGGCTGGCCCTGGACACACAACATGCTCTGTCAGGAGGCCCAGCATCAGTCTGTTCTGCTCCACCATTTGTTGAAGCAGAGCCTCCAGACGGCGCATGTCATTTCTCAGCTGACACCATAAGCCCCTGATGTCAGCTGAGATCCCGTATAGGACGTCCAGGGCCTCTGAGTACTCCTGGCTGGAAGGGGGCTGCTGCTGTTGTTCTTCATCAGATGCAGCTGTGGGGAAAGAAGAAATGCAAAGCAGTGAGCACCTCTCTGGCACACAGATGTTTGATGCATTTAGTAGGGTGATTCTCAGCAATGGTCCTGTTGTCTGTGATGCACATGGGTGATTTTCAGCAATGTTGTGTGTATTGACATTCACTTGTGTTCAACTGACAAAATACACTTTTGTGGTGGTTAGAGGACATGATTGTGCATCCTAGACAACAGGACCATTGCTGAGAATCACCACACAAAATGTGTTAAAGTGGATGTGTCCCCTATTTATAACATAGCCTAAATAGGCTACATATCAAATACTTCTAAAACGTTGTTCATTTTTTATTTTTAAGTTTTATTTGTTGTAAATTTAAAAATCTGTCCCCTACCTACTTCCGTATAGACTGCGGTTACCTGCTCTGTAACCGCAGTCCGTCACTCTGCCTCTGCTCTTCTCCTTCCTCCAATGATGGAGGCTTCTGTCTGTAAGCTGGAGTGATATTATTGGTAGAGATCAATATCTAGCCAATGAGAGTTCTCAAGCTTCCAGACTGAAGCCTCCGTCATCGGAGGAAGGAGGAGAGCTGAGGCAGAGCAGTCTATGCGGAAGTAGGTAGAGGACAGACTTTCTAAGTTAAATTTACAACAAATTAAATTTATATATGTAGCCTAACTATTTAGGCTATGTTATAAATAGGTGACACATCCACTTTAATCTGAGGGGACGCAGCAAACATGTGGCATTGTTGTGGCCAGAGAACAGGATTGACCACCCCTGCTATGAACAAACCGACAGGTCAGGTTTGTTCTTTAACCTTGATTGGACACAGATGGATCATCACTGTCATTGTGATTGATCCACCATCACTCAATTAGTGCTAGCCAGCAAACGGGAACTGTAGGTGTGTGCTATGGCTTGGAGCCAAGCATACGTGTGTGACAAGATCATGGCATTAACAAAAATCACATAATGATATTTGTTCATGCCATGATACTGTCACAGGTATGTGTGACAAGAACAAAGATCACTACAGGGAATTTGGGGTCTTTGTAAGGGAAGGGGAGGCAGGTGGAACATGCATGGGACAGCAGATTTAGGATTTTACTTACCTCGCGCTTCCTTTTCCATAGCCTCAGGAGCAGAGTCAGACACCCCCAGAGGTGGTTCCTCATCCTCCTCACCAGACACAGCCCGCGATGACCCTGAGGAGGTACAGGACATTTTCGCAAAGGGGGAGATAATTGTATGGAGCCTTAACTCATTTAAGTGCCAGAGGAGTGCACAACAATTTTGAAACTGCATTGGGTACCCCTCTGCCATTGAAATGGTTACAACAACCAGAAACACAAAACCCAGAACCCTTTCCACAAACATAAACCAACAACACACAACAAAAGACATATTAGACATTGAACATGTTTTTGCTGGAGAACATATTACAATTTACTATCCTCACCTGCCCTTTCCACATAGTGGTCCGCAGGTGCACCAGCGGGAGTCTGCAAGCCACCATCTTCCTGCCCCCCCTCCTCCTCCAGTATGTCAACTGGAGCTATTTTGGATATTAAGGAAATTAACATGTGATGAGAAACACTGACTTCATTAAATGCTTTAGTTGTATAAGCATTCAGGTTCACAACAACTGCACCAAGGTAGGATAACCTAGTTATCAGGATTTACTCAACAACAGAGAGGCAAATTTGGCCTACGAAGCATCACTGTAATGCATGGCAGAGTTTCAACATAACGAGACATCCACCATGGTGCATTAGCTTGTGTCCATCATGCCTACAATGTCATCATGTGAATGGCAGGAGCATGACAAACATTTCTTACATGTGCTCCATATGTGCGTTAGTGGGATATTTAACCCTTGGAGCAGGGCCAGACTGGAAATAAAAACCAGCCCTGGAAAAAAATTGCTTACCAGCCCCATATCATTGCGGTGTGGCCGACCCGGTGCACAGATGCAGTGCTCTTCTTCACACTGCGTCTGACATCACTGGGTGACCTCCACATTGCCCTCACTCACCACATTGCCCCTCAGTCTCCATATTGCCCCCCAATCTCCACATTGCTCCTCATTCTCCACATTGCCCCCAATCTCCACATTGCCCCCATCTCCATATTGCCCTTAGTCTCTACATTACCTCTCAGTCTCCACATTGCCCCCCCAATCTCCACATTGCCCCATATCAATGCGGTGCGGCCGACCTGGTGTGCAGACGCAGTGCTCTTCTTCACACTGCGTCTGACATCACTGGGTGACCTCCACATTGCCCTCATCTCCACATTGCCCCCCAATCTCCACATTGCCCCTCAGTCTCCACATTGCCCCCCAATCTCCACATTGCCCCCATCTCCATATTGCCCTCAGTCTCCACATTGAACCCCAGTCTCCACATTGCCCCCCAAATCTCCAAATTGCCCCCCAATCTCCATATTGCCCTTATTCTCCACATTGCCCCCAGTCTCCACATTGCCCCTCAGTCTCCACATTGCTCCCTCAATCTCCACATTACCCCCATCTCCATATTGCCCCATCTCCATATTGTCCTCAGTCTCCACATTGCCCCCCAATCTCCACATTGCCCCCATCTCCACATTGCCCCATCTCCATATTGCCCTCAGTCTCCACATTGCCCCCCAATCTTCACATTGCCCCTCAGTCTCCACATTGCCCCCCCAATCTTCACATTGCCCCATCTCCATATTGCCCTCTGTCTCCACATTGCCCCCATCTCCATATTGCTCCCATCTCCATATTGCCCTCAGTCTCCACATTGCCCCCCAATCTTCACATTGCCCCTCAGTCTCCACATTGCCCCCCCCAATCTTCACATTGCCCCATCTCCATATTGCCCTCAGTCTCCACATTGCCCCTCAGTCTCCACATTGCTCCTCATTCTCCATATTGCCCCCCAATCTCCACATTGCCCCACAGTCTCCACATTGCCCCTCAGTCTCCACATTGCCCCCCATCTCCATATTGCTTCCATCTCCATATTGCCCTCAGTCTCCACATTGCCCCTTATTCTCCATATTGCCTCCCAATCTCCACATTGCCCCACAGTCTCCACATTGCCCCTCAGTCTCCACATTGCCCCCTATCTCCATATTGCTTCCATCTCCATATTGCCCTCAGTCTCCACATTGCCCCTCAGTCTCTGCATTGCCCCCCCAATCTCCACATTGCCCCCCAATCTCCACATTGCCTCCCCGTGTCCATTGCCTACCTCCCTGGTGGTCCAGCGGTGTGGCATGAGAGGTCTGTGCCTCCTTCTACACAGACCTCTTTACTCCTGTTGCTCCTGCATGGTCTTCTCTTCAGTAATGCAGAGCAGAGATGATGTCATCTCCCAGCGCTCGAGATTACTAAAGATCAGACTAGGGAGCTCAGCTGCTACGGGTCTGTGCCGAAGAAGGCATAGACCTCAGCATGTTGCAGGGCCCTTCAAATCTCCCGGCCGCAGTCCTGTCACCTTGTGGCCAGCACTCCTGAAATCAAGAAGCAATCCACGGCCGCAAGGTGACAGGACCATGGCTGCTGATTGCTTCTTAATTTTGAAGCAGCCCCAGGGAAGCCCAGTACAGGCGGCCTACCAGGAATTTTCCCAGTATCCCGGTAGGCCAGTCTGGCCCTGCCTTGGAGTGCCAGAAAGGTAAGAAAAGCATAGCTTAGAAATGCGCTGCTGCTCACCCCTGTGGCAATGCAATAGTTATATAAACTAGATATGGCTAAAGCAAGCTGGGGTTGCTAATATACATATGGAACAATTTAACATGACTAAAAACATGTTTGTATGTGAGGGAGACATCTTAAAAACAACTTACCAGCAGCCACCTCTTCCTCCACACTGGCAGGAGCAGTGGCAGTGACCAGCTCCAGATAGAGGGTGATGACTTCTACTTCCCCCTCCCTGCTAGAGCTAGGTACTCCATCAGGTTCATCTCTAATGAGAAGAGTGCACCACGTTACATTACACACACGCATGAACATTGCATAACAAAGTACATTACATTACACACACACATGGACATTGCATAACAAAGTACTAAATTACATTACACACACGCATGAACATTGCATAACAAAGTACTACATTACATTACACACACACACACATGGATATTGCATAACAAAGTACTACATTGCAGTACACACTCGCATGAACATTGCATAACAAAGTACTACATTGCAGTACACACTCGCATGGACATTGCATAACAAAGTACTACATTACAGTACATACATGCATGGACATTGCATAACAAAGTACAACATTACATTATATTACATTACACACTCGCATGGACATTGCATAACAAAGTACTACATTACATTACACACATGCATGGACATTGCATAACAAAGTACTACATTACATTACATTACATTACACACACACACATGGACATTGCGTAACAAAGTACTACATTACAGTACACACATGTGAACATTGCATTACAAAGGATTCAGTTACACAGAGCAGATATGTGTGATTTGCAGTGCTTTACCATACATTGCACACCTATCTGTTCAGTGGTAGATATTTAACTCTTTGAGTTCCAGAGGGTTACACAACACATTGTTAGCGTACCTAATTTCCAGCTCCGCACTCCAGGCAATGCTAGAGAAGTATCCCCCATCTTGGAGCTTCTACCGAGTTCCAGGCGTCTTTCAATGGCCCGGGTCTCTGCTCTCTTGGTGGTGTCAGTAACCGTCCATGGCCTCAGGCTGGATGGTAGTATCACGTGTGTTTCTGGATTGACGCCATGCACGGACACGTCGCGGAGATGCATCATTTTCAGGCTCACGGTCGTTATATGACGCAGCATGGAGCAGAATGGTCGCAAGGCTATGAGATGCGTCAGAATGAAGCAGGGTCTTGTTTTTAGTCTAGGTCTTCTGTTGGCTCTTCCTTCCTACTTTCTGTGATGGAGTTTAAAGGGCAGACTGAGTCCTGACTCAGTTGCCCTTGCGTTGTTGTACAAAGCAGCTCTTTTACCTTGGGCTCTGTGTATGACTTGGCTTCTCTGACCATCCAATCTGGTGCTGACCTGTGGCTCTGTCTGACTATTCTCTTGTTTGTCCCCTGTACCTAGCAGACACCCAATCTGGGGCTCTGATAGACTAGCTCTTGTACTGACTGTCAAGTATCCACTTCCTCCATACTGACTGCAGGTGCGAGTCAAGTATCTGCTTCCTCTATACTGACTGCAGGCGTGAGTCAAGTATCTGCTACTACTACTCTGACTGCATGTGTGAGTCTGGTAGATTCCTCTCTACCCCGGATCAAGACTTTGTGTTCCTGTTACTGCTCCTGTTTCGTTCCTTTTCCTGGTTCCAGCAGAGACTACCAATGGCTTAGGCCTAGTCTCTAGTAGAGTCATCCACCTTGGCCGTATACTATTTCTGGTAGTAGCACTTGCTGGCTGTGACTCTCTACATCTTCCTGCTATTAACCTCTGTGTGCTACCTTATTTGTTATTTTAATTGCATTTGTACTATACTGTACTGACTCCTGAGTTATTTTGGGGAACCGTGACACACATGCAATGCATTGCGTACCCCCTGGCACTCAAAGGGTTAACAACATTACATGAACGCATGCATCAGAATACAATTACTTACCAGAAAACACGCCAGCATGGTCTGACTCCTCAGCTGCGGAGATGTCTGGTGCTGGAATACCCAACTCTGAGGCATGCAGGAAGGGAGCATCACTGCCACTGCTCCTGGTGCAACTGTACAAATCACCAGACCAGAGGAAGAGTCACTCCCTCCAGCTGATGGAGAATGGGCACGTACATCAGCAGCAACAGGAGCGGGCACGTGGACAGAGAAGACAGGTGCTGTAGGGACAGGGGAAGATGCAGGAGCACAGTCATCTTCAGCATCCGATTCCACTGGTCCTGCTACAGGGGTGATGGGAGCTGGTCCAGCATGAGATGGACCAGCAACGGCCTCATCACCACCTGAAGCAGGAGCAGCTTCTGCCCCAGATGCTGCAATGAGGCCATCCAGGACCTGTTCATAGTGATGGAATTGAACAGGTCTAATGGAGGCCCCAGATGACCACGCTACCTCCATCCTCACCCTTTTCTGCAGCACCTGCCTTCTAATGTCGTATACCCGCTTCCTGCACCTGATTGATGTGTGTGGGGACACTGCCATCTCATTGACAGCTTCCACTACAGTATCCCGCATTTCGTTCCTATCCACTACTGCGGTGGAACCTGCCAATGAGCTGAGAATAACAGCCCTGCAGTGCCCCACTAGTGCCTCATTCTTCTCCATGCTGAAGGGTATTTCTCTTCCTCTGGCCATTGCTGCTCTTCTTCCTTGCAAGATGGTGGCTTCTGCTCTCTAAAATGGCTGTCTGTTGGGGGCTGGTTCTTGTTTGGGGTATTCATCACCTTTTTTTCCAGGTCGTAGAGTCATCTTTAATTTTTTTTTCTGCTAGTAAGGCATCTGGCCAACCAGCAATGGGAATCCTAAGAGATCGAAACTTGGGCCAATAGTATATGAAAGCGGGAGCTGGAATAGGCGATGCCATCTCAATATATCCAACACGATTCGAGGAAGAGACGACATGATGTCGCAAACTAAGCAGGGGCAGGAAGTAACAAGATGGTTTGTTTGACAAGCTGTGCAGGGTAGGCGGGGTCGGACGGCTTGGTTATGTTCGACAAACTATGCAGGTTAGACTGTGATAGACATATGTTTGTGATGTTCGACAAACTATGCGTGGCAATCTGAAATAATTCCAGGGAGGCAACTGAGAGCTCCAGGCCCGGTGTATTCAGTTACTTCCGAACTTTACTACTACGCGACAACTCCAATGTATACTGTACATAACATTACTGTACTTACAGTGATAGCTAGGAAGACACACGCAAAGCATGTAGCTAACTGGAAAATAAATTCCCAAAGATGAGGGGAATTTATTTTGAATTAGTGGTGCATGTGGCATGGTTGTTGACCTATTAGTTGAACTCTTGCCAGCCCTTGGTGTATGTGAACAAATTACTTAACTCTTTGAGTGTCAGAGAGTTATCCAACGCATTGAAAAGCAGTGTGTTGGATACCATTCTGGCATTCAAAGGGTGAAAGCGGCTAACATTTTGCACAATACAGGATGAAGATTGCTTAGGAGAATGAAACACTAAAAGTGGGGTTTGTGTTTGAAAGATTACAGCCTAAAGTGGTGAAGGGAGATGGATATACAGAGATCTTATATACGTGTTGCTGGTGGTGTGACTGGTGGGATATTCCGGTCACTTTGTAGTTAACTTCATAACCTATTGACAACTCCTTGGGTAAGTGAGTTGATGATTTAGCAAAAGATTAATGTATTTTCAATACACAAACTAATTTAAACACACATACTGCAGTTTAAACAAACATTGATGCGTTTATTCTTGACGTAGTATGAAACACTAATGTATATACATATATAGACTTACCTGATATGAAGGGAAATCAGGGTAGGAAAACGAGAGAGAAGAATTTGGGTACCAAAGAGGGACAGTAGGGTAGAAGGCTGGTACCAGAAAATGAAACCTTAACCTTTACCCATGTACTAACATATAATGTCACAAGTATAGTTTGTCGATGTTCGAGTCGACCACTTATGTTGAGTAGGATGTTACAGGCATGGGTTTTCGATGTTCGACCATATGCTAAAGTGAATGTGACAGGCATGGGTTGTTGATGTTCAAACACGTGCAATTCGGATTGTGACTGGCAGCCCATGCTGGAGTAGAGGTGACATGCACAGACTGGCAATGTACGACAATGTCCGTTTTTGGGATGGATCTTTTTCTAAATGCACACCCTGTCTGCAAAGAATGATAGTAGCGTGCACGGAGGCGCACTGCTATAATTTAACCCATGTTAAATTCGTCCGAATAATTCGGAATGGATCAGAATTTCGTTCGAATCGAATAGGCCCGGTCCGAAATTAGGATCATCCGATTTAGAAACAAAAAAAATTTCAGCCAAATTCAAATTAAATCGAAAATTTTGCCCATGCACAAGTCTAATTTTAAGTATAGATTAAGCAGCGTTTGTTGGTGTAATTAAAGAATTTCAATATGTAGGTATTTACATGAAAGGGCACATTGTCCCTTAAAATAACAACCTCCATCTTACCAAAAAAAAAAAAACACAGCAATTAGCTAGCAATATGTGATGAACATATGAAAAAAACACCTCCCTGTGTACTATGTACCACAAGAGGTAAGTGATGCATATCTTCAGTATGGGGGAACTTGTCCACATCATCCCCTCTGGTTCCTATGCCCATGCCTGTAGATCCCATATGTCAGTGGGGCATTATCCAACTTAAAGGGATAGTAATACTTCATTTTAACTTTATTTTATTTTGTAGGCATTAAAAAAACATGAAGAATGATATAAGTCTTATCTCTGAAACCTTTATGGTTTAAGAGATATTCACAAACAAAGTATCCCTTCCCTGTTCAACCAGATCAGAAGGGAGATGCCCAGGTAGACTGCAGAGAGGGACAATCTTCAATTAAGATAAGGGAAAAATTTGTCAAGGGGGGCAGGGCTTTCATTGTTTCATACAAAGAAAATTGTCCCCTTCTGTTATCTGTCTGGTCATACAACCAGATTCACATCTGAGAAGAGATGGCTTACACTAGGAAAAAGGGGCGGGGAGGGGGAAACTTTGCTTGTGAATATCTCTCAAACCATAAAGGTTTGAGAGATAAGACTTATATCGTTCTTCATGTTTTTTTAATGCCTACAAAATAAAATAAAGTTAAAACGAAGTATTACTATCCCTTTAAAGTTACATTTTAAATAGCATATAGCAAACAGTACCTGAGTAAGAGAGAGACGGAGTGGGATAGTAAGGGAGAAAAAGTGGATTGGTAGTGATTGAATGTGGACTTGAAAAGAAGAGGAGAGAAAGAGGTTTTTATCCTTATATATAGACTAGTATCAAAGCCCGTATACACAGGCTAAAGTACACCCAGCACCCCTGGCTGCTGCCCCGGAGCAGAGACAGGCAGTGAGCCGTCCGGAGCGTCCCGCAGCGGATCAGCGCATTCGGCGAGTGTCTCACCGAACGCGCTGATCGGCTCACAGCAAAGCTCCCTTTGTGAGAAACTACACATGCACAGTCTCTACTGCGCATGTGCGGTTACGCTCACAGGGAGCGACACATTCTATCACTTTATGTTATAGGATACTTTCACACATACACTATATACATTCTATTTTTTAACTGTAAGCATTTTTTAAGCTATCCATTATACACAGTAGACAGACAGGTAGAAAATATATTGCACTGCAAATTTGTGAACATTGCATAAATAAACTTTCCCTTTATACACCTATGGTGTAAAACTTGTGATTGCATGCATTAATGATTATGTTCAAGTCACACTATGAAACTCAATAAAAATATATTGAAAATATATGGTTTGGGTATTTGAGGAAAACATATGTTCCTAGCCACTGAGGAGTAGAAAGTCAGACTGTTACTTACAATGTCTGGGGAGAATGTGCCCAGTGCTATCACTGGCATCTTATGCCCATCATTCAGCAGAATATAGGAGTCCTTGTGGAGGAGTCCGCGTCCCCCCGCATTGCACTTTAAAGACATCTTCTCCAAGGGAGTTTCTGAGTAGAATAAAGCTGTATTGTGGGAGCTTATTTTATACCCATTTGTGAAGTGGGGAGGAGCAGTGTAAAAATCTGTATGTGTAATATGATATTGCAACATTATTATCCTCAAAGCCAGTGAAAGCTCACACACCTGTGGGGTACCTCACTATACCATCCAAATCAAGCTGGTAGCCTGGCAATATATCTGGGGTAGGCAACATTTGGCTCTCCAGCTGAGATGATAACTTATATCATCCTCAACTGTTGCCTAAACTTGCTGTATGTGTGATGTATCAAGGGTCATTCAACAAGTATAACAGACATCTTCTATATATTATATACTAGCAAAGTGGACACGGCGTTGCCCGTTTGTGTGTGCAAGGTAAATAAAGTGTAGTGTTAAAATAGGTTTTGTGAAGTGTGTTAAGGTTTGTAAGGGTCTCTTAGACAACTGCATTAGATGTGCTCCCAGAATAAAATCCTTAAAAGTAAATGGTTGATTATATAGAAAAACAGTATGTACGTGTATGTAATTATAATCTGTATATATATATGTAAATTAGAAAGCGATCCACACACGTGGCACTCAGACACATGTAACAGATAGGCAGAGATGTAGCACTCACACACATGCATGAGAAATGCACAAATGGGCCACTCACACACATGCATGAGAAATGCACACATGGGCCACTCACACACATACATGAGAAATGCACACATGGACCACTCACACACATACATGAAAAATGCACAGATACCCCAGTAACTTACATGCATGAGAAATGCACACATATGCCACTCACAAACATGCATGAGAAATGCATACATGGGCCACACACATGCATTGAAAAATGCACAGATACCCCAGTCACATACATGCATGAGAAATGCACACATAGACCACTCACACACATACATGAAAAATGCACAGATACCCCAGTCACACACATGCATGATAAATGCACACATGGGCCACTCACACACATACATGAAAAATGCACAGATACCCCAGTCACTTACATGCATCAGAAATGCACACATATGCCACTCACAAACATGCATGAGAATTGCACATATGGGCCACTCACACACATACATGAAAAATGCACAGATACCCCAGTCACATACATGCATCAGAAATGCACACATAGGCCACTCACACACATACATGAAAAATGCACAGATACCCCAGTCACACACATGCATCAGAAATGCACACATAGGCCACTCACACACATGCATGAGAAATGCATATATGGGCCACTCACACACATGCATGATAAATGCACAGAAGGCCCACTCACACATATGCATGAGAAATACACATATGCCCCACTCACACACAGGTAACTTTTAAAGTAGCGCATTTTTAATAGTGCGCGGCTTGGAGGTGCATTAAGTAAGTCGTAGTGTTGAAAAGGGCGACATGAAAATCTGGCCCTGCATATGAGCACGAGATTTTCATATGGCTTCTTTTAACAGCGTGATCGCCTGCAGGGTTGTTTTTGAAAAAAAAAGTATCATTCAGCATAATAATAGTGATTTAGCTTTCCAAAATGTTGAAAAACTTTCCATCCAGCTATATGTGTCTGTGCCTATGTGTTTGTGTATGAATAATTAAAAATGAACGTGCCCGATAGTAACCCTTTGTGTGGCAAAAGGGTTAATATGCATATTGTTTATGGAGCAGCTTAATTCAGCTGAATAATAGTGATTTAGCTTTCCAAAACGTAAAACTTAATCCTCCATCCAGCTATATGTGTGCGTGCCTCTGTGTTTGTGTATGAATAATTAAAAGTAAAGCTTTTAATTAATGACACACAGAGGCAGGCATATATGTATCATTAATAAATGGGTGTATGGAGGACGAATGTTGAAAAGATTGTTTAAAGCGAAATCACTGTATTATTATGCTGAATCATACTTTATGTTTGAAAACCCAACCCCGCAGGCAATGGCTCTTTTAAAAAACAGGTCAGACAGTTTGGATGCGTGGAATTTAAAATTTATTTCATGGACAGGGAGAATTAATACCGTCAAAATGATGATCCTACCCAAAGTCCTTTTTCTATTTACCACTATGCCCCTTCCTCTTCCACAACATAGCATTCTTGCTTTGCAATCTAAGATACAAAAATGTATTTGGATGGGGAAGGCACCTAGGATTCGCAGGGAGATACTTAGTAGACCCAGAGCATTGGGTGGCATTGGCTTACCAGACCTACCCAGATACTATTATGCCTCAGCTTTATCTAAATTGTTTGACTTTCACCCTAGCAGCACAATACGTTGGACACATACTGTATCGCTCTTTCTATCAGGTGCGGACCCCTTCCAATTACTCTGTTGCTCTAGGAAGAACCGTTTAGAACAGCATCCAATCCTGTTATATTTAACTCATATATGGGACAAGCAGAATAGAACATTTGGTCTTTCACCTGTACCTTCTTCCTTATTATCTATTCTGGGCAACCCGGATTTTCCTCCGGGCTTGAACAACTCAGCCTTTCATCAGTGGAAATTCAAAGACCTAGACACTCTAGGTGCTTTAGTGCATGTAGGTATCCCTCCGGATAGGGATTGTATACTACATTCTCTGGGGACCGAAAAGGTCAGCTGGATCCAGATTCAGCAGGTGCAATCATGGGTTGCCCAGCACGCTAGGAGGGGCGACTCGGCTAGACCTCTAACAGCTTTTGAAGCACAATTAAAACACCTTCCACATGCACGCAGACACTTAGCCTTTGTATAAAACCTATTACAGAATATGACCAATCCTGTACTTCCCTATTATGTTAAGTTATGGAATAGAGATCTGGGTATAGCTTTGGATTCTAAGATGTGGAAAACAATTATTCGGCTAAATTGCAAATTGACCATAGGTACACCATTCAAAGAAATGAATTACAAACTTATATGGAGACGGTATAGAACACCGCAAATGATAGCCCGTTCATACCCCCATTTGTCAGGAACTTGTTGGCACTGCAAAATGGAAATTGGTACAGTGATACATATGTGGTGGTCTTGCAGACTAATTCAGGAGTTTTAGTACCAAGTGACATCACATATCAACTTCAATTTACATGACTCCATCAGACTTGATCCTTTATTTTGTCTCTTTCTCTTAGACCCGAATTTGACACCGCCTCATCATACAGCACAGGCACTCCTAATTCATCACCTTCTGAAAGTAGCTAAATCTCTTATAGCTTTCCATTGGAAATCAGACAAAGGTCCCTCTATGCAGGAGTGGCTCACCCATATTGAATCATATAGGACCAACTTAAAATGTAATGCCATAATGGACGTGGATCTTAAAGTGTTAGTAATGTCCAAAAAAAAGTTTTTTTGCATATAGAAGAGCTTAAAAAGCTGAGCTATATGCAAAAAAACATATCTCTCAAACCGCTATGGTTTAAGAGATACAGGCGTTTAAAGTTCGCTGTCTCCTACTGCTGTAAAGCTGTCAGCAGGAGATTTGTGTCGGTCGACACGGAGGCGCTTGAGAAGTGCCGGGATCTCGTTACTTACATGGAATCCCTTCATTGGAATGTTCTAAAACGTGTGCCTAGTGTTCAAGCTCTCGTTTTAGACCATTCCAATTATGGGATTCCTTGTAAGTAACGAGATCGCGGCACTTCTCAAGCGCCTCTGTGTCAACCGACACAAATCTCCTGCTGACAGCTTTACAGCAGTAGGAAACAGCGAACTTTATAATAATAATCCTTTATTTATATATAGCGCACACAGATTCCGCAGCGCTTTACACTCATATTGGTCCCTGTCCCCATTGAGGCTCACAATCTAAATTCACCTATCAGTATGTTTTTTGGAGTGTGGGAGGAAACCCACGCAAACACAGTGAGAACATACAAACTCATTGCAGATGTTGTCCTTGGTGGGATTTGAACCCAGGACCCCAGCACTGCAAGGCAACAGTGCTAACCACTGAGCCACTGTGCTGCCCTTTAAACGCCTGTATCTCTTAACCCCTAGAGTGCCAGGTGGGTACAATGTACAAGTGGGCACAGCTGTACCTGCTGTGCCACGCTCATACATTTGACAGCTAAAATGCGGTCACTGCTTAAGGTATTGCGCTGGGAGATCAATATCGCCAAGGGAGACGCTCTGAGAAACAGAGCTTCTCCCTCCGCCGCTCTCCTACCCCGAACGTCCAGGTAGGAGTGGGCGGGACCGGGGGAATGCTCCCAACGTCATCGGTGACATGGTCACTGATGACGTTAGAGAAGTTTACCTTACCCGATTCACTCCTACCAGTGGTAGGAGTGAAAGGCAGGAGAGCTTTTGCTCTCCTGCGGTCGCCATATTGATCTCCCAGCCAATCGGCTGGGAGATCAATAACTGGGGGGACACCAGGAGGGGTCCTGATGTCCCCCACGAGGTCTGAAAAGATTAAAAAAAAATAAATAAATAAAAAAGATATGCCTAAGTAACCCTGTGAGTGCCGCAGGGGTCCCCAGCACATTGCAAAGCAATGTGCTGGAGACCCCTGTAGCACTCACAGGGTCACTTCTTGTGGGGGATTTCTTTTTTTTTTGCAAGACCTCATTGGGGGGATCGGGGGGGGTCCTAATGCCCCTCAATGAGGTCTATGAGTAAAAAAAAAAAAATTAAAAAAAAACTTAACCCTGTGTGTGCCACAGGGGGGGTCCAATGCACCCCCCCTTCCTGTGGCACACACAGGACTTTTATCATTCCTTTGTTACTAGAGCTTGTTGGGGGGCCATCAGGATTGGTCCTGATGGCCCCCCAACAAGCTCTGATTACAAAGTAATAATAAAAAAAAAAATTAACCCTCTGAGTGCCAGAAGGGTCCAATGCATTGCTTTGCAATGAGCTGGAAACCCCTGTGGCACTCACAGGGACATTTATTTTGATTCCTTTTTTTTTGCTTTTTGTAAGACCTCATTGGGGGAAATCAGAGGGGTCCTGATACCCACCAATGAGGTCCATAATAAAAAAAAGTTAAAGAAAAAAAATTAACCCTGTGTGTGCCACAAGGGGGGCCAGTGCAGCCCCACTTCTGCGGCACACACAGGGCATTCATCATTACTTCGTTATCAGAGATTGTTGGGGGGACCATCAGGATTGATGGCCCCCCAACAAGCTCTGATTACCAAGTAATGATAAAAAAAAAATAACCCTCTGAGTGCCACAAGGATCCAATGCATTGCTTTGCAATGCACTGGAGACCACTGTGGCACTCACAGGGTCACTCCGTTTGTGGACATATATATTTTTTTACCACTAAGACCTCATTGGTGAGGGATCAGGGGGTCCTAATGCCCCTCAATGAGGTATATAATAAAAAAAAAAAATTAAAACAAAAATTAACCATGTGTGTGCCACTGGGAGGGGGGGTCCAATGCCGCCCCCCTTTCTGTGGCACACACAGGACTTTTTATCATTACTTTGTGATCAGAGCTTGTTTGGTGGCCATCTGAATACAAAGTAACGATTAAAAAAATTAACCCTTTGTGTGCCACAAGGGCCCAAATGCATTGCTTTGCAATCCACTGGACACCCCTGTGGCACACAAAGGATTTTTTCCACCCTTTATTTTTTATTTAGACCTCATTGTATGGGTTCTGATGCCCCCAACGAGATCTACACAAAAATATCGGGGGAAACCCCCCAAAAAAATGCACGTGCCACAGGAGGGGGGGGTCCAACGCAGTGCTTTGTATGAGGGGACATACATTGTACACTGGTAGTCACAGATCTCCCATACACACTATCAGACACTGCCACACCATCACCACCATCCTTGCTCCGCTGCTCATACCCACACACACTGCCTAATCCCTCACCCTCCCACACACTTTGTTATACTTGTAGTCACAGGTCCGCACGTACACCGGCTGATGCCCTAGCTTCTTTCATCTGTTAGCCATAAAATCACACATACATTGTTTGCTTTCCCATTTCTGTTTCACTGGTAGCTACGCTCCTGTAGCATAAATTGGTATGTCAACCCACAGCAGTGGGGTACCATTTTTCTTAGGCTGGCAAGAAGTCCTCCTAGGAAATCCCACTCCATTGAACCATTTTAGTATCTTTGAAGTGACTGATGTGTAAAACAAATGTTTGTTTGTTTTTTTCCTGTAGCACCACATTCTGGAAATAGTTGTGCCAACTAACTTAGGGATAAAAAGGCAAGTGACCCCTCATTAGATACGGCAGGTTGTCTTCTTTCCAAAATGGTATGATTTATCTTCCTCTTCTTCAATTCTGAAGGTGTTATAGCCATTTTCGTACAGGCAAGTCAGGTTTGAGAAAATGTTAGAAACATCAGAGGTTGTAGTAGGTGTAGTTTTCTACTTTTAGCACCCCCTAAGGTAGTTCAACTCATAACAATGGGGTGTCATTTGACTCCTAAGAGCACTAGCAAACAAATGCAGTTGAAAATTCCATGGTTTTCACAGAGATCCATACATTTGAAGGGGCAGAAATGTAAAAAAAAATGCAATTTTTTTCCTATATCGCCTCCTTCTGGAAACATTTATGCACACCAGTATTGGGGTAAGAAGGCAAGTGACCCCTCATTAGATGCGTCAGGTTGTCTTCTTTCCAAAATGGTATGGTTTATCTATCTTTTCTTCAATTCTGAAGGTGTTATAGCCATTTTTGTACAGGCAAGTCACATTTGAGAAAATGTTAGAAACATCAGAGGTTGTAGTAGGTGTAGTTTTCTACTTCTAGCACCCCCTAAGGTAGGTCAACTCATACCAATGGGGTGTCGTTTGACTCCTAAGAGCACTAGCTAATGAATGCAGTTGAAAATTTATCACGGTGCCCGTGATTGCTGCAGTTCCTTGTCTGTCACCAGTAGGGGGCTTCTATTGGCTGTCTGCAGATAGCCCGCCTCTTATTGCCTATTTAAACCTGGACTGGGCACCCTTTGAGTGTCCTTTCGTGTTGTTTCTGACCTTCTTGCTATCACTATGCCAGTGATAGCTGGGCCTCTGTTCCAGTGTTCCTGAGTTCCTGATCTCATGTGTTCCTGAGTTCCTGATCTCTACTGTTCCAGTGTTTCCTGCATGCTGAAGTACTTCCAGTCCTGGTTCCGGCCTAGTCTCTGGTGTTGCAGTTCCTGATGAACTTCTTCTCTGCGGTTTCCTGACCTGACTGATCGTTGCTGGTTCCTGTCATCGCATCACCTGTCTCCTGTATCCTGGCGACCTCCTGCCTGGTCGCGTCGGTGACATTGCTTGTTACTCCAGTGTGCGGTCACTGGTTTGCTCCACAGCCTTCGGCTATAAAATTCTGTGTTGGTCCCACCGTGCGGACACTGTTTTGCTCCTAAGCCTTGCGGCTAGACAAACTCGCTTGTTACACCAGTGTGCGGTCACTGGTTTGCTCCAAAGCCTATCGGCTATACAATCCTGTGTTAGTCCCAGCGTGCGGACGTTGGTTTGCTCCAAAGCCTTGCGGCTAGACAAACTCGCTTATTACACCAGTGTGCGGTCACTGGTTTGCTCCAAAGCCTATCGGCTGTACTATCCTGTGTTGGTCCCAGCGTGCGGACGCTGGTTTGCTCCGAAGCCTTGCGGCTATACAAACTTGCTTGCTACACCAGTGTGCGGTCACTGGTTTGCTCCAAAGCCTATCAGCTATACAATTCTGTGTTGGTCCCAGCGTGCGGACGCTGGTTTGCTCCAAAGCCTTGCGGCTATACAAACTTGCTTGTTACACCAGTGTGCGGTCACTGGTTTGCTCCAAAGCCTATCAGCTATACAATTCGGTGTTGGTCCCAGCGTGTGGACGCTGGTTTGCTCCAAAGCCTTGCGGCTATACAAACTCGCTTGTTACACCAGTGTGCGGTCACTGGTTTGCTCCAAAGCCTATCAGCTATACAATTCGGTGTTGGTCCCAGCGTGCGGTCACTGGTTTGCTCCAAAGCCTATCAGCTCTACAATTCTGTGTTGGTCCCAGCGTGCGGACGCTGGTCTGCTCCTAAGCCTTACGGCTATACTAACTCGCTTGTTACACCAGTGTGCGGTCACTGGTTTGCTCCTAAGCCTATCAGCTATACAATTCAGTGTTGGTCCCAGCGTGCGGACGCTGGTTTGCTCCAAAGCCTTGCAGCTTTACGATTCCCCTGTTAGTCTCAGTGTGTGTACACTGGGTTGCTTACGATCCTGTCAATTTGCCATTACCATCTGACTGCTGCTACTATCTCTGGGCTGCCCTGCCCGGTATTGGTAAGGCCGTGAGAACCTTTTGCCACATTCCATCTGAGGTTGCCTTACCCGGTATTGGCAGGGCCGGTAGAGCCTACATTATGAATCTATTGAGGCTGCCTTGCCCGGTAATTTGGTAAGGCCGGTAGAACCGTTATGCGATTCCATCTGCAGGTTGCCTTACCCGGTATTGGCAAGGCCGGTAGAGCCTAACATTCTATTACTTCAGACTGTCCTGTCCGGTATATTGACAGGACCGGTAGAGTCTGCCTTCTGTCTTGTTATATTCTGAATATATCTGTATGTATGTGGTTGCCATCCTACGTTATCAATTTATTATTTCAATAAAATTGATTTTTACCTAAAACTTGTGTCTGAGAGTCATAATAAACCATGACAGTACGAAAGGGCCGTGACCTCAGACAGCAAAGGTGAAGGTAATGCACAGAATATCCATTGGAGGATGGATGTGCACGAGCAACGTTTGGATCAGTTGGCAGTTGCAATTCAAACGATCCTTGAACGCACGGTACTTGCTGACAAATCTAGCTCTAGCCCGGTGGTCTCGCCAAGTCAGACATCGGAGAGTGATACCAGACCCCTAGGGGGCACGGTTAAAGGTTTAACGGCTTCTGCACCCTTGCCGCTAAGATACGATGGTGAATCTAGTCTCTGCAGAGGGTTCATCAACCAACTCGAGATTTTTATGGAATTGACGGCACACGCATTTCCCAATGATCGTAGTAAGGTGGGGTTTACAATATCTTTGCTCACTGGCAGAGCTTTGGCTTGGGCTAACCCCTTGTGGTAAACCTTGTACTAAAAACTTTAGAGAATTTGTGCAATCCTTTCGAAGAGTGTTTGAGCCTCCTGGTAGAACCACCTCTGCTGCCAAACGCCTTATGGAGATACATCAGGGCAGGCGTACAGTAGGCGACTACGCCATCGAATTCCGCACATTGGCAGCAGAGGTAGGTTGGAATAACGAGGCATTATTGGCAGCTTTTTCTCAAGACCTGAATGACCACATTAAGGACGAAATCGCTGCTAAAGATCTACCTATTGATCTAGATGACTACATTGAATATGTTATGATAATTGACTCCAGAATACATGAGAGATCAATTGCCAGAGATCGTAAGTTACGGTCAAAGAATAATGAGCCTAGTGGCATGTTTTGCCCACCCATCCCTCCCCTGGCATTGAAGTCTAGTGAACCTGTACGGGAGACAAGTGAACCTATGCAAATAGGCTTCACTAGACTAACCAAGGCTGAGAGACTTTATCGCAGAAGACAAGGGTTGTGTTTATACTGCGGTAAAAAAGGGCATTTGCTAAATTCCTGTCCGGTACGTCCGGGAAACGCACACACCTAGGGTACCTTGGGGGACAGGCCCTAGGTGGTGTACAATCGTCCCCAGTGTCGGGCACAATGAAACCCACCATACAGGTGGTATTATCTTGGGCACAACGCTCTGTGGAGGTTTTGGCCTTGGTTGACTCTGGTGCAGCAGGGTATTTTATGGATAATACCTTTGCTAAATTGCACGGAGTTCCACGCATTGAAAGAGAAAATCCCTTTACTATTGAAGCGATTGATGGCAGACCCTTAGAACCGCCTCAGGTTATGTTTGAAACTATGCCACTGTCTATGACTATTGGGGCACTTCACAGAGAAGAGCAGCAGTTTCAACTGATTAATTCTCCGCACCATGCGGTAATATTGGGCTTTCCGTGGTTACAGTTACATAACCCACAATTTGATTGGAAAAAGTGTGAAATTGCTGCTTGGTCCCAGTTTTGTATGGACAAGTGCGTCATCCAGCCTGTTAAGGTTCTGTGCACCTCCTCAGCTATACCGGATGTGTACCAACAGTTTGGCGATGTTTTTAGCAAAGGAGAGGCCAGTTTGCTACCTCAGCATAGACCTTATGATTGTTGCACCGAATTGCAGCCTGGGGCAGTACCTCCGAAAGGACGCACTTATCCATTATCTTGTGAGGAGAATAAGGCTATGGAGGATTACACTTCTGATGCCCTTGCTAGAGGGATCATACGAAAATCTACCTCTCCAGCTGGGGCTGGGTTCTTTTTTGTAAAAAAGAAAAATGGCGGATTAAGACCATGCATTGACTACCGGGGCTTGAATAAACTAATGGCAAAAAACGCATACCCCATACCACTCATCACCGAGCTTTTTGACAGGCTTAAGGGCGCTTCGATTTTTACCAAATTGGACCTACGGGCCGCTTACAATCTGGTGCGCATTCGAGCAGGTGATGAGTGGAAAACTGCCTTTAATACTCGAGCTGGGCACTACGAGTATCTTGTAATGCCATTTGGGCTATGTAATGCCCCCGCAGTTTTCCAGGAACTGATAAACGATGTTCTGAGAGATATGTTACAGACATGTGTTGTGGTTTATCTGGACGATATATTGATTTACTCTCAAGACATGGCACAGCACATCAAAGATGTATCCGCAGTATTGCTACGACTCCGTGAGAACAAATTATTTTGTAAACTGGAAAAATGTGACTTTCATAGAACCAGTGTGCCATTCTTGGGGTTTATAATTGGCAATGATGGCATTGCCATGGACAAGGATAAGTTGTCAGCTGTCTTACAATGGCCAAAACCCAAGGGGCTTAAAGCCATACAGCGTTTCCTGGGTTTCGCTAATTATTATAGGCGGTTTATTAAGAACTTTTCTTCCATTGTTAAACCTTTGTCCGATCTTACGCACAAGGGCGCTAATCCTTCTTGTTGGCCGGTATCTGCTGAGAATGCCTTTGAGAATTTGAAGCTGGCATTTGCTGCGGCTCCTGTGTTATCCCACCCCAATCCTCTACTTCCATTTACGTTAGAGGTGGATGCCTCAGATATTGGGGTTGGGGCAGTACTTTCACAACGACACGAGAAAGGTGGTACTCTCAGACCTTGTGGGTTTTTCTCTAAGAAGTTGACTGTCACTCAAGGCCACTATGAGATAGGTGACAAAGAATTATTGGCCATTATCCTCGCTCTTAAGGAGTGGCGTCATTTGCTTGAAGGTACCAAGACTCCCGTATTAATCCTAACAGATCATAAAAATCTGACTTATCTCTCGGAGGCCAAGAGATTGTCCTCCCATCAGGCCAGGTGGGCACTGTTCCTGTCTCGATTTAATTTCATTGTATCATACTTACCAGGGTCAAAGAATATCAGGGCGGATGCACTGTCAAGACAATTTGAGGCCGACAGTGACAGAGTGGAAGCACCAGCACCCATCATCCAACCTGATAGAATACTGGCTACTATACGCACGAGTATCACTTCTCCTTTAGGGGAGAAGATCCTGGCCTCTCAGGGGTCCGCTCCCCATGAAACTCCAGTGGGCAAATGTTTTGTCGATGAACCATTTCGTACTAGGCTGCTTGAAACCTACCATTCCTCTAAGGCTGCGGGACATATTGGTAGAGACCAATTGTTATGGTCCCTTTCTCAGTTATTTTGTTGGCCCTCCATGAGAAACGATTGTGCCGAATTTACGAATGCCTGTGCCACCTGTGCCAACGCTAAGACCCCGAGACATCTCCCTGTGGGCTTGCTTCAACCGGTGCCTAATGGCGAACGCCCCTGGTCTCATGTTTCCATTGATTTTATGGGAGAGTTGCCTATGTCCAAGGGGTACTCCTTTATATTCATGGTGGTGGACAGGTTTTCTAAAATGGCTCATTTCGTGCCCCTCCGTGGTCTTCCTTCAGCGAAGGAATTGGCAATGGTGTTCGCCAGAGAAGTATTCCGGTTGCATGGAGTGCCTAGGGTACTGGTGTCTGACAGGGGGAGCCAGTTTGTGTCTAGATTTTGGAGGGCATTTTGCCAACAGATGGGCATACAGCTGTCCTTCTCCTCTGCCTACCATCCCCAGACCAATGGAGCCGCTGAACGAGCTAATCAGGGCTTGGAACAATTTCTCAGTTGTTTCGTTACTGACCATCATGATAATTGGTCCGACTTGTTGCCTTGGGCAGAGTTCGCCAGGAACTGTGCGGTCAATTCTTCATCTGGGAGCTCTCCATTTCTGATTAATTATGGGTTCCAGCCCTGTTTGCTTCCAGACTCATTTCAGACGCAACAGATTCCAGCTCTGGGTGAGCATATCGAGCAACTCCGTTCCACATTGGCACAAGTTCAGAGGGCACTTGGTCAGTCATTTCAGCGTCATCAGCGCCATGCTAATCGCAGAAGGCTTCCAGCGGTTTCCTTTCAGGTTGGGGATAGAGTATGGCTTTCCTCCAGAAATCTCAAGCTGCAGGTTCCGTCTAATAAGTTGGCTCCCCGCTTTATTGGTCCATACAGAGTTATTCGCAAAATTAACCCTGTCTCCTATGCACTAGACCTACCTGCATCCATGCGTATCCATAATGTGTTCCATGTGTCCCTTCTTAAGCCTCTGGTTTGCAATCGCTATACTACCACACCTGTGGTGCCAGGACCTGTTGAGGTCAAGGGCCAGGAGGAGTACGAGGTTCAGAGCATTATTGATTCCCGTAGGCTTAGAGGAAGGGTACAGTACCTGGTACATTGGAAAGGGTATGGTCCTGAGGATCGACCATGGGTGGATAGTACGGACCTTCATGCCCCTAGGCTAACTAGGGCCTTTCATGCCAATTACCCACAGAAACCTAGACCCTATTCTAGGAGAGGGGGTCTTTGAAGGGGGGGGTACTATCACGGTACCCGTGATTGCTGCAGTTCCTTGTCTGTCACCAGTAGGGGGCTTCTATTGGCTGTCTGCAGATAGCCCGCCTCTTATTGCCTATTTAAACCTGGATTGGGCACCCTTTGAGTGCCCTTTCGTGTTGTTTCTGACCTTCTTGCTATCACTATGCCAGTGATAGCTGGGCCTCTGTTCCAGTGTTCCTGAGTTCCTGATCTCATGTGTTCCTGAGTTCCTGATCTCTACTGTTCCAGTGTTTCCTGCATGCTGAAGTACTTCCAGTCCTGGTTCCGGCCTAGTCTCTGGTGTTGCAGTTCCTGATGAACTTCTTCTCTGTGATTTCCTGACCTGACTGATCGTTGCTGGTTCCTGTCATCGCATCACCTGTCTCCTGTATCCTGGCGACCTCCTGCCTGGTCGCGTCGGTGACATTGCTTGTTACTCCAGTGTGCGGTCACTGGTTTGCTCCACAGCCCTCGGCTATACAATTCTGTGTTGGTCCCAGCGTGCGGACACTGGTTTGCTCCTAAGCCTTGCGGCTAGACAAACTCGCTTGTTACACCAGTGTGCGGTCACTGGTTTGCTCCAAAGCCTATCGGCTATACAATCCTGTGTTAGTCCCAGCATGCGGACGTTGGTTTGCTCCAAAGCCTTGCGGCTAGACAAACTCGCTTATTACACCAGTGTGCGGTCACTGGTTTGCTGCAAAGCCTATCGGATGTACTATCCTGTGTTGGTCCCAGCGTGCGGACGCTGGTTTGCTCCGAAGCCTTGCGGCTATACAAACTTGCTTGTTACACCAGTGTGCGGTCACTGGTTTGCTCCAAAGCCTATCAGCTATACAATTCTGTGTTGGTCCCAGCGTGTGGTCACTGGTTTGCTCCAAAGCCTATCAGCTCTACAATTCTGTGTTGGTCCCAGCGTGCGGACGCTGGTCTGCTCCTAAGCCTTACGGCTATACTAACTCGCTTGTTACACCAGTGTGCGGTCACTGGTTTGCTCCTAAGCCTATCGGCTATACAATTCAGTGTTGGTCCCAGCGTGCGGACGCTGGTTTGCTCCAAATCCTTGCGGCTTTACGATTCCCCTGTTAGTCTCAGTGTGTGTACACTGGGTTGCTTACAATCCTGTCAATTTGCCATTACCATCTGACTGCTGCTACTATCTCTGGGCTGCCCTGCCCGGTATTGGTAAGGCCGGTAGAACCTTTTGCCACATTCCATCTGAGGTTGCCTTACCCGATATTGGCAGGGCCGGTAGAGCCTACATTATGAATCTATTGAGGCTGCCTTGCCCGGTAATTTGGTAAGGCCGGTAGAACCGTTATGCGATTCCATCTGCAGGTTGCCTTAACCGGTATTGGCAAGGCCGGTAGAGCCTAACATTCTATTACTTCAGACTGTCCTGTCCGGTATTTTGACAGGACCGGTAGAGTCTGCCTTCTGTCTTGTTATATTCTGAATATATCTGTATGTATGTGGTTGCCATCCTACGTTATCAATTTATTATTTCAATAAAATTGATTTTTACCTAAAATTGTGTCTGAGAGTCATAATAAACCGTGACAAAATTCCATGGTTTTTACAGAGCTCCATACATTTGAAGGGGCAGAAATGTAAGAAAATGCCTTTTTTTTCATTAGCGTCACCTCCTGGAAGCATTTGTGCATACCAGCATTTGGGTAAGAAGGCAAGTGACCCCTCATTAGATGCGGCAGGTTGTTTTCTTTCCAAAATGGCATTGTTTCTCTACCTTTCCTGTATATCTATTATGGTTATAACCATTTTACTGCAAGCAGATAATTTAAAAAACAAAAGTGTCAGGTTTACGTACATGTTCCTAGCACCCACATATTGTATGTTAACCCACACAAATGGGCTACCATTTTTCTCATGTTGGTAGCAGGTACTGAATACGGCAGGAAATGTTATGGTTTTCAAAGATTTTAGTATCTTTGAAGTGGTGGAAATGTAAAAAAACATGTATTTATTCCCAAAGCGCCACCATTTGGAAATATTTGTTCACTTCAGCCCAGGGGGTAGAAAGGCAAGTGACCCCTCACTTGATGCGGGAGAAAGTCTACTTTCCAAAATGGTATACCTTTTATACCTTTCCTTCATGTCTCTAACAGTTATGAACATTTTAGTACAAGCCGCCATTTTCGAAGAAGCAAACAGGTAGGTGTAGTTATGTGCTTCTGGCACCCCTAAGGTAGGTCGACTCATTCTAATGCGGTGTCATTTTTCTCCTAAGAGCATTAGCTAATGAATACAGTTGGAAATTCCATGGTTTTCACAGATTTCCATACAGATGAAGGGGCAGAAATGTAAGAAAATGCCATTTGTTTCCTATAGTGCCACCTTCTGGAAGCATTTGTGCACTCCAGGCTTGGGGTAACAAGGCAAGTCACCCATCATTAGATGCGGCAGGGTGTCTTCTTTTCAAAATGGTATGGTTTGTGTACCTTTTCTTCACTTCTGTAGTTGTTATAACCATTTGTGTACAGACAAGTAATATTTGAGAAAATGTTAGAAAAATTTGAGGTTGTAGTAGGTGTCGTTTTGCACTTCTAGCGCCCCCTGAGGTAGTTAAACTCATACCAATGGGGTGTCATTTTTCTCCTAAGAGCACTAGCTAATGCATACAGTTGGAAATGCCATGTTTTTCACAAATTTCAGTACATTTGAAGGGACAGAAATGTAAGAAAATGCCTTTTTTTCATTAGCGCCACTTTCTGGAGGCATTTGTGCACTCCAGGCTTGGGGTAACAAGGCAAGTCACCCATCATTAGATGCGGCAGGGTGTCTTCTTTTCAAAATGGTATGGTTTGTGTACCCTTTCTTCACTTCTGTAGTTGTTATAACCATTTGTGTACAGACAAGTAATATTTGAGAAAATGTTAGAAAAATTTGAGGTTGTAGTAGGTGTCGTTTTGCACTTCTAGCGCCCCCTGAGGTAGTTAAACTCATACCAATGAGGTGTCATTTTTCTCCTAAGAGCATTAGCTAATGAATACAGTTGGAAATGCCATGTTTTTCACAAATTTCAGTACATTTGAAGGGTCAGAAATGTAAGAAAATGCCTTTTTTTCATTAGTGCCACCTTCTGGAGGCATTTGTGCACTCCAGGCTTGGAGTAACAAGGCAAGTCACCCATCATTAGATGCTGCAGGGTGTCTTCTTTTCAAAATGGTATAGTTTGTGTACCCTTTCTTCACTTCTGTAGTTGTTATAACCATTTGTGTACAGACAAGTAATATTTGAGAAAATGTTAGAAAAATTTGAGGTTGTAGTAGGTGTAGTTTTGTACTTGTAGCGCCCCCTGAGGTAGTTAAACTCATACCAATGGGGTGTCATTTTTCTCCTAAGTGCACTAGCTAATGAATACAGTTGGAAATGCCATGGTTTTCAAGCACTTTAGTACATTTGAAGGGGCAGAAATGTAAGAAAATGCCTTTTTTTTCATTAGCGTCATCTTCTGGAGGCATTTGTGCACACCAGGCTTGGGGTAAGAAGGCAAGTTACCCCTCATTAGATGCGGCATGTTGTCTACTTTTCAGAAATATATAGTTTTATATAGTTATTCCACTGTTTTAGGGTAGTTTTACCACAAAAACCCTAGAATGAGCATATTAGTTTATAAAGTTGAAAATGTAATTTTGCGCTGCTGGTGATTAGGGCTCTACGCTAGCCATGGACGTAGGTAAAACTATACAAATTTGGTAGTTTTTTACTCGAGGGACTCGGGGCTTTTTCAAATAATTGAAACTTTTTCAATCAAGGTAAATGTTTTTGATACATATTATGTGATTTTAGCAAAATGAGTAAATTTTCACTTTTTTTGTCATTATGACATCATAGCTTTTTGTATGATGTAAAATTCTCTTCATGTAAGGTACCACGAGAAAGCTCAATTCGTTCTGAAAAAAGCAATATATAGTTTTCCATATTTAACTAAAAATCCCCAGAGGAAATCAAGCCTAAACGGAAGGATAGCAAAAATGCTGAAAAAGTGTCTGGCCTGCAGGGTTCAGAAAATGGCCCGAGCCTCTGGCACTGAAGGGGTTAAACCATAGCGGTTTGAGAGATACGTTTTTTTTGCATATAGCTCAGCTTTTTAAGCTCTTCTAAATGCAAAAAAACTTTTTTTTGGACATTACTAACAGTTTCAATGCTGTCTGGTCCTTGTGGGCCACGGCGAATGTATCTGCCCACTGCAAGTCCACTTCCCTAGTGAGGGTTTGAGTTTACGGATTCATGGTGACTTTGCACCTTTTGTTTTGAAACACTGGTTTTTGCCAGCAGTACCCCCCCCCGCCTGCGTCCTCTTCTCTCTCCTCTTTTTCTCCTCTTTGTCTCCTCTTTCTCACTTTCCTTTTCTATCTCTTTTTCTCTCTCCCCCCTCTTCCTCCGCTTTTTTTTTTTTTCTCTTCCAACCCCTATAAGATTCTCCCTTTCTGTTTTTTTTTTTTGCTAATTCTTGCATTCCTTTATCTGATAGCATGTGACTCATAATGTATATCGGAGTCATTCGACCCTTCTCAGTATATTAGTCTGGAGTAAGCCCACATTTCTCATAGTCCTTACCAGACTTTTCACCAACTTGTTACAAGAGATGTGTATTCTATTCTTCAGGTGTATCTTTATTGTTAACATATGACAACTGTTTCAATATGCAGTTTAACCCCTTAAGGACCGGAGGTTATGGGACATTTCCGTCCCATAACGACCGCATAGGGGCACGTTGACGCGCCGGTACACGTGACCTGTCACGTGTATCGGCGCGTCACTATGGGGCTTGAAAGAGATCGCTCCGATCTTGGAGAGGTCTATTTCATGCCCTATTTTTACTTACAGCGCTCCCGGTAGAGCGCTGTAAGTAAAAAGTACGTGACGTACCATGACCGTCATCGGTCCTTGAGTAGTTCAAGGACCGTGACGGTCCTGGTACGTCAAGGGTCCCTAAGGGGTTAAATAGTGAACGCATCACAGTTTATAACTGTGGTTGATACTTACGTCACGGAATGGATATTCTTATTGTTGATTTTATTCTTCTAATACTGTTGTGATGTATATTTTGTATGATCTTCAAAATAAAGCTTTCTTTAAAAAAAAAAAAAAAAAAAATAGTGGAGATGACTTCAGTGATATCACTTCCTGTGTTATCTTGTGGAGACTATGCACATAGGTCTCCAAAGCTGAAGAGATCTTAGTGAATAGGCTCCGTGGAATACCATGGGAATTGGAGAGGTGATGAACTGGAGAAGTCATCACCACTTTATCACAGCTTAGTGAATCTCCCCTCTGGAGTTTTATTGCACTTGGTTTTCTGAAGAATTTCTCCACTTTTTTACTAACGTCACCCAGCCACTTACAAACATGCCAAGAGACACAGAGGTTGATGTACAAAGTTAAAAAAAAAAAAAAAAAAAGGGGGTGGGGTTATTCTGTGTCAACCAACTTTTGCCATAAGGGACTAATAAAGAATGTCAAAATTCCAGTTTATTTAAATTGAGCTTTTTAATCTTGTGAATGCTAGGAGAAGTTTCCAGTGCATTGAGAACTCTGTAGCATTAAAGGAGTTAACCCTTTGAGTGCCAGAGAGGTGTGCAACACATTTGGCACTCAGAGGGTTAACTCCCCATATAACTCAATGAGATATTTTGTATAGCCATTTTATTTATTTTTTGCATGTGATTGTATCTCTCTGCAAGTTATTAAATAAAATTACTCTATTCTCTGCAAAAAAAAAAAAAAAACAGGTCAGACAGGGAGACAATGGACTCACTGGAGCTGATATTAACCCTTTGAGTGGCATAGAGGTAAAGAATGCATTGCTTTGCCCTGTAGCACTGACAGGGTTAACTGGGTAAAAGTAAGAGGAGGCAATGGTGTAACTTGTGTTTTAAAAGTAGACTTTATTAATGTTTGACAGTGACAGGGGTAATGGTGGTCATTACAGAGATGTGAGTGAAAAGTGGATACATAGGTGAGTGAAATACATGCAGCACTTACACACAGTGAGTGAAATGAAGAGTATATATGGAAGTCATGCATAAGTGACAAAGAGGGGCTCTTGTGCGTCACAGGGTAGGGTGAAGTGTGGTAGGTGTATGTGTGGATGTATGAGAAAGGATCATTACAGAGCACAGCGACACACACACTGTTTGTTAGGTAGTTTGAGAGACAGAGACACACACACATATGTGTATATATAGACGTAGATAAACATGCATGCGTACACAGAAAGAAACACACAGAAGGACAACCATACAAACACATATTGTACATAGAAATATACATACAGACGGAGACACAGACACCCATACATTGAGATAGACAGATACACATAGGGTGCAAGCACACACACACACACACACACACACACACACACACACACACACACACACACACACACACACACACACACACACACACACACACACACACACACACACACACACATAAATAAACAGACATAGCCACACTCATAATACATACATACACACAGGCATACATACATACATACACAATCCCATACATACACACACCCATAATACATAGACAGCCATACATACATACATACACACACATGCCCATAGGGTATATGCATACATACACACAGCCATAGATGCATACACACACATATATAGGTAGACAGACACACCCATAATACATACATACATGCACACATAGACCCATAATATATACACACAGCCATAATACATACATACATACACACACCTATAATACACACATAGAGTTATAATATATACATATGCAGACACACACCCATACATATATATACTGTGCATATTATACATACATACATACATACACAGAGACACAGACTTATACATATATACACAGACCAATACACAGTTTCAATGAAGCTGCTCATGGATGGCTGTGGAATAGGTGAATGTGTGAAATGTACCTGTTTGTATTGCCTGAGGAGTAATGGGGGTGCAGGAAGCTGGAGGAGAGTGTGTGTGTGCAGTTCTTTCCTCTTGTCCTGGGCTGTACAGTGTGAATGTCTCTAGACTGTAAGCTCTCACGAGCAGGGCCCTCTGATCCTCCTGTTCTACACATCTGATTGTACTATTTAATACCTCTGTATGTCTATTCCCCAATTGTACAGCGTTGCGGAATTAGTTGGCGCTATATAAATAAAGAATAATAATAATAATGTGGCTGTTCCTTGTTGTGCACTTCTCCCTATGATCTGCTTCATGGTAACAGACCAGCCACACGGAACTCAGCAGAAAGAACTGTAATAGATGAGTGAACATCCCATCTCCTCCAGGACTGATTTACAGACCGGGGGAGATGAAAAAAGTAACGAGACACCTTCAGGAATGGGGAAGGTGGTTGGGCAGATGGAGAGACTGTAAGGGACAGGGAAGGTAGGAGGGAGAGACACTGAAACCCTTTGATTGCCGCAGGGTTTGCAATGCATTGAATACTAGTGTGACACTGAAAGGGTTAAGGAAGACATAAGGTAGAAGGGACATGAGGAGGGAGTCCTAATAACGATAAGCCAGTGGCCAGAACACAGAGACCAATGAGTGAAGCTTAGTTGTGATTAAGCGTTTGAATGCCACAGGGTGAAAGGGTTAAGTGAAGCAGTTGCCTCGTTTCACAAAGAATAGGGGTGACTTGATGTTCCAGCTTGATAGAAAGAAGTGGATAAGACATGTCAGTAGGGCCTGAGAGGTAGGAACCCCGAGGTTGGTACAGGGTGTGATGTGATGATGAGAATGTGGGCACGTGAAGCAGGGTGAGATTGTCATGTCGGCATGTCGTAAATTATGCAATTAGGCGTTCTGTCTCCTGAGGAGACATAAATTATGTAATGAGCCTTTCTCTTTTATATATATCTATATATATATAAAAAAAGAAAAGCTCATTACATAATTTATGTCTCCACAGGAGGCACACACATAGAACAGAATGCCTAATTGCATAATTTATGTCTCCTCAGGACACACACCCTGGGGTGGCAGTAAGAAGGAGTTACTGCTTCCACTGGATGATTCAATGGGGGCGTGACATTCACTGGAGAGGAGTTGGCCTGCCCAGCACTATTCAACTGAGGAAGAAAACAAAATGGCTGCCACTTGCTCCTATACCACACACACACACAATCCCCCACCCTCGTGTATGCACTTCACCCTCCATCTCTTTCACACTCGCATCAAAATCTCACACACACCACTAAACCAAAAATCACTGCATCCAAATCTCACACACACCACTAAACCAAAAATCGCTGCATCCAAATCTCACACACCACTAAACCAAAAATCGCTGCATCCAAATCTCACACACACCACCAAACCAAAAATCGCTGCATCCAAATCTCACACACACCACTAAACCAACAATCGCTGCATCCAAATCTCACACACACCACTAAATCAAAAATCGCTGCATCCAAATCTCACACACACACACCACTAAACCAAAAATCACTGCATCCAAATCTCATACACACCACTAAATCAAAAATCGCTGCATCCAAATCTCACACCACTAAACCAAAAATCGCTGCATCCAAATCTCACACACACACCACTAAACCAAAAATCGCTGCATCCAATTCTCACAGACCAGTAAACCAAAAATCACTATATCCAAATCTCACATACCACTAAACCAAAAATCGCTGCATCCAAATCTCACACACACACCACTAAAACAAAAATCACTGCATCCAAATCTCACACACACACACCACTAAACCAAAACTCTCTGCATCCAAATCTCACACACCACTAAAACAAAAATCACTGCATCCAAATCTCACACACACCACTAAACCAAAAATTTCTGCATTCAAATCTCACACACACCACTAAACCAAAAATCGCTGCATTCAAATCTCACACACACCACTAAACCAAAAATCACTGCATCCAAATCTCACACACACACCACTAAACCAAAAATCGCTGCATTCAAATCTCACACACAGCACTAAACCAAAAATCACTGCATCCAAATCTCACACACACACCACTAAACCAAAAATTGCTACATCCAAATCTCACACACACACCACTAAACCAAAAATCACTGCATCCAAATCTCACACACACACACACACACCACTAAACCAAAAATCACTGCATCCAAATCTCACACACACACCACTAAACCAAAAACTGCTGCATCCAAATCTCACACACACACCACTAAACCAACAATCGCTGCATCCAAATCTCACACACACCAGTAAACCAAAAATCGCTGCATCCAAATCTCACACACACCACTAAACCAAAAATATCTGCACCACTAAACCAAAAATCACTGCATCCAAATCTCACACACACACCACTAAACCAAAAATCACTGCATCCAAATCTCACACACACACCACTAAACCAAAAACCACTGCATCCAAATCTCACACACACACCACTACACTAAAAATCGCTGCATCCAAATCTCACACACACCACTAAACCAAAAATCGCTGCATCCAAATCTCACACACACCACTAAACCAAAAATATCTGCATCCAAATCTCACACACACCACTAAGCCAAAAATCACTGCATCCAAATCTCACACACACACCACTAAACCAAAAATCACTGCATCCAAATCTCACACACACCACTAAACCAAAAATCACTGCATCCAAATCTCACACACCACTAAACCAAAAATCGCTGCATCCAAATCTCACACACACCACTAAACCAAAAATCGCTGCATCCAAATCTCGCACACACCACTAAACCAATATCGCTGCATTCATATCTCACACACACCACTAAACCAAAAATCGCTGCATCCAAATCTCACACACACCACTAAACCAAAAATCGCTGCATCCAAATCTCGCACACACCACTAAACCAATATCGCTGCATTCATATCTCACACACAACACTAAACCAAAACTCTCTACATCCAAATCTCACACACACCACTAAAACAAAAATTACTGCATCCAAATCTCACACACCACTAAACCAAAAATTGCTGCATTCAAATCTCACACACACCACTAAACCCAAAATTGCTGCATCCAAATCTCACACACACCACTAAACCAAAAATCGCTGCATCCAAATCTCACACACAGCATTAAACCAAAAATCGCTACATCCAAATCTCACACACACACCACTAAACCAACAATCGCTGCATCCAAATCTTACACACACCACTAAACCAAAATATCTGCATCCAAATCTCACACACACACCACTAAACCAAAAATCGCTATATCCAAATATCACACACACCACTAAACCAAAAATCGCTGCATCCAAATCTCACACACACACCACTAAACCAAAATCGCTGCATCCAAATCTCTCACACACCACTAAACCAAAAACCACTGCATCCAAATCTCACACATACACACCACTAAACCAACAATCGCTGCATCCAAATCTCACACACACCACTAAACCAAAAATCTCTGCATCCAAATATCACACACACCACTAAACCAAAAATTGCTGCATCCAAATCTCACACACACCACTAAACCAAAAATCGCTGCATCCAAATCTCACACACACCACTAAACCAATATCGCTGCATTCATATCTCACACACACCACTAAAACAAAAATCACTGCATCCAAATCTCACACACACCACTAAACCAAAAATTTCTGCATTCAAATCTCACACACACCACTAAACCAAAAATCGCTGCATTCAAATCTCACACACACCACTAAACCAAAAATCACTGCATCCAAATCTCACACACACACCACTAAACCAAAAATCGCTACATCCAAATCTCACACACACACCACTAAACCAAAAATCACTGCATCCAAATCTCACACACACACACACACACCACTAAACCAAAAATCACTGCATCCAAATCTCACACACACACCACTAAACCAAAAACTGCTGCATCCAAATCTCACACACACACCACTAAACCAAAAATCACTGCATCCAAATCTCACACACACACCACTAAACCAAAAACTGCTGCATCCAAATCTCACACACACACCACTAAACCAACAATCGCTGCATCCAAATCTCACACACACCAGTAAACCAAAAATCGCTGCATCCAAATCTCACACACACCACTAAACCAAAAATATCTGCACCACTAAACCAAAAATCACTGCATCCAAATCTCACACACACACCACTAAACCAAAAATCACTGCATCCAAATCTCACACACACACCACTAAACCAAAAACCACTGCATCCAAATCTCACACACACACCACTACACTAAAAATCGCTGCATCCAAATCTCACACACACCACTAAACCAAAAATCGCTGCATCCAAATCTCACACACACCACTAAACCAAAAATATCTGCATCCAAATCTCACACACACCACTAAGCCAAAAATCACTGCATCCAAATCTCACACACACACCACTAAACCAAAAATCACTGCATCCAAATCTCACACACACCACTAAACCAAAAATCATTGCATCCAAATCTCACACACCACTAAACCAAAAATCGCTGCATCCAAATCTCACACACACCACTAAACCAAAAATCGCTGCATCCAAATCTCGCACACACCACTAAACCAATATCGCTGCATTCATATCTCACACACACCACTAAACCAAAAATCGCTGCATCCAAATCTCACACACACAACACTAAACCAAAACTCTCTACATCCAAATCTCACACACACCACTAAAACAAAAATTACTGCATCCAAATCTCACACACCACTAAACCAAAAATTGCTGCATTCAAATCTCACACACACCACTAAACCCAAAATTGCTGCATCCAAATCTCACACACACCACTAAACCAAAAATCGCTGCATCCAAATCTCACACACAGCATTAAACCAAAAATCGCTACATCCAAATCTCACACACACACCACTAAACCAACAATCGCTGCATCCAAATCTTACACACACCACTAAACCAAAAATATCTGCATCCAAATCTCACACACACACCACTAAACCAAAAATCGCTATATCCAAATATCACACACACCACTAAACCAAAAATCGCTGCATCCAAATCTCACACACACACCACTAAACCAAAATCGCTGCATCCAAATCTCTCACACACCACTAAACCAAAAACCACTGCATCCAAATCTCACACATACACACCACTAAACCAACAATCGCTGCATCCAAATCTCACACACACCACTAAACCAAAAATCTCTGCATCCAAATATCACACACACCACTAAACCAAAAATTGCTGCATCCAAATCTCACACACACCACTAAACCAAAAATCGCTGCATCCAAATCTCACACACACCACTAAACCAATATCGCTGCATTCATATCTCACACACACCACTAAAACAAAAATCACTGCATCCAAATCTCACACACACCACTAAACCAAAAATTTCTGCATTCAAATCTCACACACACCACTAAACCAAAAATCGCTGCATTCAAATCTCACACACACCACTAAACCAAAAATCACTGCATCCAAATCTCACACACACACCACTAAACCAAAAATCGCTGCATTCAAATCTCACACACAGCACTAAACCAAAAATTGCTACATCCAAATCTCACACACACCACTAAGCCAAAAATCACTGCATCCAAATCTCACACACACACCACTAAACCAAAAATCACTGCATCCAAATCTCACACACACCACTAAACCAAAAATCACTGCATCCAAATATCACACACACCACTAAACCAAAAATCACTGCATCCAAATCTCACACACACCACTAAACCAAAAATCGCTGCATCCAAATCTCGCACACACCACTAAACCAATATCGCTGCATTCATATCTCACACACACCACTAAACCAAAAATCGCTGCATCCAAATCTCACACACACCACTAAAACAAAAATCACTGCATCCAAATCTCACACACCACTAAACCAAAAATTGCTGCATTCAAATCTCACACACACACCACTAAACCAAAAATTGCTGCATCCCAGTCTCACACACACCACTAAACCAAACAGCCTCATGTATTAACACATAATACCAAAAAATCAAGAATTTGGAGTATACTTCCCATGATTCTCACCACCCCTCTGTAGCATCAAAAACAATTCCACTAACTTACTTACAACTTTTAACCAATTACAGACATGGAGAGGAGGGCCTAACAAAACATATAGAAAATAACACAACGTCATATGGATGCCGCATACCAGCAACTCCTACATGACAAGTAACTGCGTGTCACCCTACCTCTCCATTACCTACAAACTGTGCATTTCTTCCATACAGGTATGTACACTCCCTTGTGCATAGGGAACAGTACTGCAAAAAAATGCACATTAAATATTGTACACTTGTTTTATCTGTATTTTTTTCATCGCGCACACTGAGGATTATGGGACTTGTAGTGGTGCAAACCATGCCGTGCACTGACCTTTCAGACCATCGCACACCTCTTATATGGAAGTCTGCTTCGGCAACAGCTGCTCCTTTTTGTACCACTGACATGCTCTTACTCTCTTCACTTGTCACATCTCCCACACTAAAGAGTGTGCGACATAACGCCCAACTAATCACGTCTCTGTGATCATGACAATCTCACCCTGCTTCTCATCATCGCAGCACACCCTGTACCAACCTCTAGGTACCTACCTCTCAGGCCCTACTGACATGTCTTATCCACTTCTTTCTATCAAGCTGGAACGTCAAGTCACCCCTATTCTTTGTGAAACGAGGCGACTGCTTCACTTAACCCTTTCACCCTGTGGCATTCAAACGCTTAATCACAACTAAGCTTCACTCATTGGTCTCTGTGTTCTGGCCACTGGCTTATCGTTATTAGGACTCTCTCCTCATGTCCCTTCTACCTTATGTCTTCCCTTAACCCTTTCAGTGTCACACTAGTATTCAACGCATTGCAAACCCTGCGGCAATCAAAGGCTTTCAGTGTCTCTCCCTCCCACCTTCCCTGTCCCTTACAGTCTCTCCATCTGCCTCCCCCACCTTCCCCATTCCTGAAGGTGTCTCATGTTACTCTTTTCATCTCCCCCGGTCTGTAAATCAGTCCCTGGAGGAGATGGGATGTTCACTCATCTATTACAGTTCTTTCTGCTGGAGTTCCGTGTGGCTGTTCTCTGCTGTACACCCCTCCCTGTTACCATGAAGCAGATCATAGGGAGAAGTGCACAACAAGGAACAGCCACATTCACACTGTACAGCCCAGGACAAGAGGAACAACTGCACACACACACTCTCCTCCAGCTTCCTGCACCCCCATTACTCCTCAGTCAATACAAACAGGTACATTTCACACATTCACCTATTCCACAGCCATCCATGAGCAGCCTCATTGAAACTGTGTATTGGTCTGTGTATATATGTATATGTCTGTGTCTCTGTGTATGTATGTATGTATAATATGCACAGTATATATATGTATGGGTGTGTGTCTGCATATGTATGTATTATAACTCTATGTGTGTATTATAGGTGTGTGTATGTATGTATGTATTATGGCTGTGTGTATATATTATGGGTGTGTATGTGTATGGATGTATTATCTGTGTGTCTGGGCTTCCTATATATGCGTGTGTGTGTTGCATCTATGGCTGTGTGTATGTATGCATGTATGTATGTATGTATGGCTGTGTCTATGTATTATGCGTGTGGTGTATGTATCATGGGTGTGTGTGTGTGTGTGTGTATATATGTATGGGATTGTGTATGTATGTATGCCTGTGTGTACGTATGTGTAACCCTGGTATCCAGATACCTCCAGTTACCATAGAGCTACACTGTAGACCATAGAGTTCTCTGTGGATGACTCATTGCCCCAGCATTCCCCTCAGCCAATGAAAATCCTGCTGAGTATCCAGGAAGGGGCAGGATGATCTAGGGGAGCTGGAGGAGTTTCAGTTTTGGTTTGAGCAGGGGAAGTGAGCAGAACTCCCTGCTGCTCAGCATAAGAGACATTTTAAACCACATGTCTGCTAGGAGTGTATATATTAAAGTGAGAGATCCCAGAAGTCTCCTAGTGTGGAAGCTTGTGAATGTCTAGCAGTATATCTTGTTGGTGCACTACTCCACATGTTACTTATGAAGAAGGAACTGACACTCCAGTAACCATCCAGACGCCTGTCAGAGGAACTCCTGTAGGTGACCTGCCTGCCAATCAAGGTGTTGCTGCTCAGAGGGTTCAAGTGCAAAGCTGTGCAAAGCTGTCCATAGGTGCAAGGCCTGCAATCAGCATAGAAGGGAGGAAAGCACAGTTCCCAGGTCAAGCAAAGACAGGGAGATTTGCATACAAGCTGCAAAAGGTACTCTGTGTTTCACAACCTCACTCTACAGGGGTAGCTCTACCTCCAACAAGGGCCCCACCACGTGCACCACCGTTTCCCCAGGGGACTGAGTCTGTATCAGCTGAGGGGAGGAAATAATAGGGACTCTACTGTTGGGAGGGTGTCACTGATGGGTGCTGAACTTTCACACTGTGCAGTATAGGATTATGTTATAATTATCTGTGTTATTCTGTTGCATTGTTTTTATTCTTTGCATTTTACAATATATATTGTGGGTACCATTCCCCTTTAAAATACATACTGTGTGCAGTTATTATTAGAATGCTTTGTTGTTTTCTTAGCAGGGATAAACATCTATCATTAGATACCTAGCTAAGTGGAGGCACTGCCAAAAGCTCATTATTCCCAAACTCCAAATTCTGCGGAGACTCAGCATCATCCTGTTAGCGCCAAAGTCAGAGGTAATCATGGATAAGGTCGGAAGTTGGTCACTGGCCAGTCCGGAAGGGGTTACATATGTATTATGGGTGTGACTGTGTCTGTCTATCTATATATGTGTGTGTGCATCTATGGGTGTGTGTGTGTGCTTGTACCCTATGTGTATCTGTCTGTCTCAATGTATGGTGTCTGTGTCCTCCTTCTGTATGTATATTTCTATGTAAAATATGTGTGTATGTTTATTTGTCCTTCTGTGTGTTTCTTTCTGTGTACGCATGCATGTTTATCTACGTCTATATATACACATATGTGTGTGTGTGTCTCTGTCTCTCAAACTACCTAACATACAGTGTGTGTGTCGCTGTGCACTGTAATGATCCTTTCTCATACATCCACACATACACCTACCACACTTCACCCTACCCTGTGACGCACAAGAGCCCTCTTTGTCACTCATGCATGACTTCCATATATACTCTTCATTTCACTCACTGTGTGTAAGTGCTGCATGTATTTCACTCACTAGGGTGACCACCTGTCCTGATTACCCAGGACAGTCCCTGATTTTGAAATGTGTGTCCCTTGTCCCTGATGACGATTTCCTGGGACAATAAAAAGTCCTGGAAAGAAGACTCCAGAGCAAAGAGGTATAAACACTAGAGAACATCCCATTTCCTACTGTGACAGGAAGTGATGCCTCTGCTGGACTGCACAAAAATGGCCTCCAGACAGATTGCTAAACACTAGAGAGAGCTGAGCCTTCATCCTGATATCAAACAGGAGCTGCAGTACAGTTTTGTAGCAGTATAAGGCTAGTCTAAGGGCATGAAGTTCCTGTTCTTGTAATCCACCTCAGTCATCACTTTCTGTCACAGCAGTCAAAGGGGAAGTTCCCCCTCTAGTGTTTAGAACTCTGTGGTGCGCCAGATAAAGAGCAGGCAGTGTACTTATGTCAGGTGATGTACAATGACCTCTTCCGCATGACTGCGCTAAAGTCAAGGACAAGTACTCTGCTACTCTCGTCTCTGCAGTGTCCCTGAATGGCAGACTGGATATGTGGTCACCCTACACTCAGCTATGTATCCAATTTTCACTCACATCTCTGTAATGACCACCATTACCCCTGTAACTGTCAAACTTTTATAAAGTCTACTTTTTAAAACACAAATTACACCATTGCCTCCTCTTACGTTCAACCAATTAACCCTTTCAGTGCTACAGGGCAAAGCAATGCATTCTTTACCTCTATGCCCACTCAAAGGGTTAATATCATCTCCAGAGACTCCATTGGTTCCTGTCTGACCTGTCTTTTAAAGGAGCCATTGCCTGCTGGGTTGCATTTCCAAACATAAAGAATAATTCAGCATAATAGTACAGTGATTTCGCCTTACACAATCTTTTCAACATTCGTCCTCCATACACCCATTTATTAATGATACAA